>CM056050.1:350427497-351027497 GCA_029574335.1 Rana kukunoris | reverse complement strand
ACTAGGGCTCCTCTAGAGCAGGGATATGCAATTAAAAGACCTCCAGCTGTTGCTATGCCTCATGGTACTTGTAGTTCTGCAAGAATCTGACAGCCACAAGCATGACACCCAGAGGCAAAGGCATGATGGGACTTGTAGTTTTGTAACAGCTGGAGGTCCACTAATTGCATATCCCTGCTCTAGAGGTTGTTAGAGGTTCCTTGTACAATGACAGATATCCATCTGCCCCTTTAGGAAAGTTCCCACTGACATCACTGATCTGTAAAGCTAGGTTCACATCGCAGCACACAGCAGGAGACTGGTGCGTCCATTTACCGTTTCAGGTCTGAATTCAGACCAAGAGACGCACAGGACTCCTGCGCAATTCACACTGAAGCCACTATGGAGATGTGCGAAGCGGAATGCAATTCACAATAGCGTGAACCCAACCTTGAGGGGGGTAAGTCTTCTCAGTGACCATCATAATAACAGATCATGAGTTGTAGCCGGGTTCCCCAAGACCAAAAACTTATTTCAATGGTTATTCGGCATTGAGAAAGGCTTCTTCAGACGCATGTCTAAACATTGAAGCCACCCCAATGCATTTCACAGCCTTGCCCGTGCCTTCGGCCAGCAAAACCTGATATTACCAAGTGGTTTCCTGCGAGTTTGGCAGCCCACCAAAATGAATAGGCTGTCAAAACAGCTGCAACCGCATGCATCATGGCGTTACCTGGTGCTAAACATGGCAGACAGAGGTAGTCTGATGTAAAGGGACAGATTTTATTTATATAAAGCCATCTGTGGAGCGATCACAGGTTCGCCAGACACACGGAGCATGTGCAGAACGGTGACATGATAGAGCCCCTAGGTCTAGGATATACCATTTTATGGGAAGTGTTCCCTATTCATTGTCTCTAATAATAATAAAAATCAAGTCCAAATCATTAAAGGCATTCACCCACAGAATGATAAAACCAGAGGAATAAAGTCCTAGAAAACTGATTACCTCCCGTGCTCTGTACACACAAGCCCTGGCCTGCCTCACCTCTCCCCGCCAACTTATATCCTTAGTCATAGCTCCCTGTCCCCCCTCTTCCAATCACCTGATCAGAAGAGCGTCTCAACTGCATGAAAAGAACATTCCGGAGACTAGCACGAAGCAACTGCACCTGGGCGGCCATCTTCCCAACGAACCTGACCTTGTCCGCTGCGCAGAGCTTTCCGGGAAAGTGTCACCCTCGCCACAGGCACTTCCTGTTATAGCCCAGTGCGCAGGCGCAGTGCGGGATAAGAACCAAGCCTCGTTTTGCTGCGCCAGGAAGGGGGCGGGTCCTCCAAGGAGCAGAGTTGTGGAGCTTTCATTCTGTTGCTTCAGTACAATGTTTAAAAAAAGAAGAAAGGTCAAACAATGACATGATGGTGTATATCATATTTTATTGGAGGGTGCAAGTGTTGCTCATACTTGTTAGGGAAAATGTTCATAAATCTGTACTTTCTAATTACCATTTTATCAAAAGCAAAAATGCTGATTTGGAGGGACTGTCATTTGGAGGTACTTCCCCTGATCTGGAAGGACTGTCCCTGATTTGGAGGGACTGTCATTTGGAGGTACTTCCCCTGATCTGAAAGGACTGTCCCTGATTTGGAGGGACTGTCATTTGGAGGTACTTCCCCTGATCTGGAAGGACTGTCCCTGATTTGGAGGGACTGTCATTTGGAGGTACTGCCCCTGATCTGGAAGGACTGTCCCTGATTTGGAGGGACTGTCATTTGGAGGTACTGCTCCTGATCTGGAAGGACTGTCCCTGATTTGGAGGTACTGCCCCTGATCTGGAAGGACTGTCCCTGATCTGGAGGGACTGTCATTTGGAGGTACTGCCCCTGGTATGGAAGGACTGTCCCTGATTTGGAGGGACTGTCATTTGGAGGTACTTCCCCTGATCTGAAAGGACTGTCCCTGATTTGGAGGGACTGTCATTTGGAGGTACTTCCCCTGATCTGGAAGGACTGTCCCTGATTTGGAGGGACTGTCATTTGGAGGTACTGCCCCTGATCTGGAAGGACTGTCCCTGATTTGGAGGGACTGTCATTTGGAGGTACTGCTCCTGATCTGGAAGGACTGTCCCTGATTTGGAGGTACTGCCCCTGATCTGGAAGGACTGTCCCTGATCTGGAGGGACTGTCATTTGGAGGTACTGCCCTTGGTATGGAAGGACTGTCCCTGATTTGGAGGGACTGTCATTTGGAGGTACTGCTCCTGATCTGGAAGGACTGTCCCTGATTTGGAGGGACTGTCATTTGGAGGTACTGCCCCTGATCTGGAAGGACTGTCCCTGATCTGGAGGGACTGTCATTTGGAGGTACTGCCCCTGGTATGGAAGGACTGTCCCTGATTTGGAGGGACTGTCATTTGGAGGTACTGCCCCTGGTATGGAAGGACTGTCCCTGATTTGGAGGGACTGTCATTTGGAGGTACTGCTCCTGATCTGGAAGGACTGTCCCTGATTTGGAGGGACTGTCATTTGGAGGTACTGCCCCTGGTATGGAAGGACTGTCCCTGATTTGGAGGGACTGTCATTTGGAGGTACTGCCCCTGATCTGGAAGGACTGTCCCTGATTTGGAGGGACTGTCATTTGGAGGTACTGCCCCTGATCTGGAAGGACTGTCCCTGATTTGGAGGGACTGTCATTTGGAGGTACTGCCCCTGATCTGGAAGGACTGTCCCTGATCTGGAGGGACTGTCATTTGGAGGTACTGCCCCTGATCTGGAAGGACTGTCCCTGATCTGGAGGGACTGTCATTTGGAGGTACTGCCCCTGATCTGGAGGGACTGTCATTTGGAGGTACTGCCCCTGATCTGGAAGGACTGTCCCTGATTTGGAGGGACTGTCATTTGGAGGTACTGCTCCTGATCTGGAAGGACTGTCCCTGATTTGGAGAGACTGTCATTTGGAGGTACTGCCCCTGGTATGGAAGGACTGTCCCTGATTTGGAGGGACTGTCATTTGGAGGTACTGCCCCTGGTATGGAAGGACTGTCCCTGATTTGGAGGGACTGTCATTTGGAGGTACTGCCCCTGGTATGGAAGGACTGTCCCTGATTTGGAGGGACTGTCATTTGGAGGTACTGCCCCTGATCTGGAAGGACTGTCCCTGATTTGGAGGGACTGTCCCTGATCTGGAGGGACTATCCCTGACTTCGAGGGACTGTCCCTGATTTAGAACAATGTTCCTCTGTCCCTCTTTCCTCCACATTTGTCACTCATTTTGTCTGATCTATATAGATGTATATAAAATGCATTTTATCTTTCAAAAAGTGTTTCTCTAATAAAGGAATAGTAGTGGTAAAAAAAAAAAAAAAAGTACGGCTGTGCAAATTAACTTTTAATTAATCGATTAATCTTTAATTTTTTATAGATCCTACAGTGCATCTAAAAGGATATCGATGCCTCCTGCATGTATCCTTACCTGTCAAATGTCTCCCCTCTGTCTGTTATAAGAACTGAAAAACTGCAGATTCTGTGGGTGGATCTGTTGTCTGGAGCTCGGTGGGTGGAGTCGTGATGTCAGTCGACTCCCCGCCCACCTCTACACTCCCCTTGTCATGTTATGGAAAATGTTCATAAATCTGTACTTTCTAATTACCATTTTATCAAAAGCAAAAATGCTGATTTGGAGGGACTGTCCCTGATCTGGAGGGACTGTCATTTGGAGGTACTGCCCCTGATCTGGAAGGACTGTCCCTGTCCATGCATTTTCTCCTATGTATTCCTTACACTAAATTCTGCTATGATCACTAACATCCAGTCAAAATCCAGAAAAGTAACCACATGACTTCAGAAAAGGAGTGGGGGTGGGAATTAAAAAATAATGCCTGTCTCCAGGCTAGTGCTTATAGCTGACACTTATAGGTAATGGGATACACACCATTACACATAACTAATTTATATGGTACTGTCCCATCCCCAAAAATTGTATAGTAAACCCAAGTTTTAATTATTTAATGCAATAAAGAATACATGTGGTTACATTTGGATTCCTTTTCCAGTAAAACTATTATGTATTCATTGAATTACCAGTAATTTATTTTTTGAAAGATGTGGCTTAACAAATAGCAAATGATTTTATTGTTATATATGTGGACAGTCAGTAATAATATTTTCATTGACATGGCTGGTATGCTTTGTGGTGAAAACAAACTTTTCAATCTGCAAACTGTTAGGCCTCTTTCACACGGAGCGGTCCGTTTTTCGGTCCGCTCCGTCGGCTCAGCAGTGGGTCCTGCTGAGCTGTCGGCAGACAGGGCGGTCCCCGCACACTGTGCAGGGACCGCCCTGTCTCTCCTCCGCTATCCCCTATGGGGAATCGGATGAAAACGGACCGTCTGTCCGTTTGCATCCGATCCGATCCGCCGGGCGGAAGAAAAATAGGGTTTTCTTCCGTCTGAAAAAACGGATGCGGATCTTGCGGACGTTAGCGGATGCATCATCCGCTAACGGACGCGATCCCATACGGGCCCATTACAAGTCCGTAAACGGACTTGTAATAAGCGGACGAACGGTCCGCTCATGTGAAAGGGGCCTTAGGCCGCGTACACACGAGGACGAGTTTCCGCGGACATGTCCGATCGTGTGTACGGCCTAGCGGACAGGTTTCCAGCGGACAAAAGTTTCTAAGCATGCTTAGAAACTTGTCCGCTGTAAAACCTGTCCGTCAGACATGTCCGCTGGTTAGTACGTCTAACCAGCGGAGCGAAATCCCCCGCATGCGTCGAATTGATTAGACGCATGAGTGGAAGCATTGTACTTCTTTATTGTTTGCACACGTCGCCGCATCACCGTCACCGCCACGTCACCGTCACGTCACCGCGTTCTCTGTCCGCGGGGATTTTGGTTGGATTGTGTGTACACACATCAGACCAAAATATCCCAAATATCCGCGGACTGTTTTCATCGGACATGTCTCCGCCTTAGACTTGACCTACAGCCATTTATAAATGAAAGCGAAATTGCAGTTTCGCAACTCTTATGCCGCATACACACGACCGTTTTTAATGGTCTAGAAAAAACAGCGTTTTTTTCAACCCGATTATTGTTAAGCCTGCCTTGCCTACACACGATCGTGAACAAAAAAAAAAAAATGCTCGAGCAAAGTGCAGTGGAGTACAACACGTACGACGTTTGGTGAGAGACGATTCACGCTTTTCAGTCTTAGCGTTTTTTTAGTCTGTTACAGCATGACGAATGTGCTATCTCCATTACGAACGCTAATTTTACCAGAACGAGCACTCCCATCTCATAACTTGCTTCTGAGCATGCGCGTTTTTTTCACATCGTTAAAGCCCACACACAGCCATTTTTTACGACGTTAAAAATGACAACGTTAAAAACAACGCAAAAATTTAAAGCATGTTGTGAAAAATGCTCTGAAGCCACACACGATCGTTTTTAATGACATTAAAACATTTTTTTAATTTTTTACATCACGAAAAACGGTCGTTTGTACGCAGCATTAGATGTGATGACTGCATTAATTTTCCTTTTTCGTTTTTTTTTTCTTTATTTTCACCTGGCCGGCCATAGACAGTTTGAATCATGTATGGGCAGGCTGAATGTACCCAAGTTGATTAATCGATTAACTTGGGTACAAGTTGAAACTAATATATGAGATAGACTAATTTCATGCAAAGCAAGATAGTTCAAGCTGTGATTTGTCATAATTGTGATGATTATGGTTACAGCTCATGCAAACCCCAAATCCACAATCTCAGAAAATTAGAATATTGTGAAAAGTAGGGTTGTCCCGATACCGATACCAGTATCGGTATCGGGACCGATACCGAGTATTTGCGGGAGTACTTGTACTCGCGCAAATACCCCCGATACCTAAATAGAATACTTCTCCCCACCTCCGCGGCTGCCACCGCATCGCGCCGCCGCATCAAAATCCGTCGCATCGCCGCATCGAAAGCCGCCGCATGGGTTAAACAGCGTGCGGGAACATCACAGCTTTCAATTGAATAGCTGTAGTGTTCCCGCGCGTATAGACACTCCCCCTTGCTCGGGATTGGATGGTTGATCGTGATCTGTCCAATCTCAAGCAAGGGGGAGTGTCTATACGCACAGGCAAACCAGCTATTGAAATGAATGCTATGATTTTCTCCATGCGGCGGCTTTCGGCGTCAAAGGTATGGGGGAAATGGCTGGAGGGATATGGCTGCATATGTGAGGGACATGGCTAGAGGCACATGGCTGCATATGTGAGGGACATGGCTAGAGGCACATGGCTGCATATGTGAGGGACATGGCTAGAGGGACATGGCTGCATATGTGAGGGACATGGCTAGAGGGACATGGCTGCATATGTGAGGGACACGGCTAGAGGGACATGGCTGCATATGTGAGGGACATGGCTAGAGGGACATGGCTGCATATGTGAGGGACATGGCTGCATATGTGAGGGACATGGCTAGAGGGACATGGCTGCATATGTGAGGGACATGGCTGGAGGGACATGGCTGCATATGTGAGGGACATGGCTGCAGGGACATGGCTGCATATGTGGGGGACATGGCTGGGGGGACATGGCTGCATATGTGGGGGGACATGGCTGCATTTGGGGACACATTTAAAAAAAGCATCGGTATTCGGTATCGGCGACTACTTGAAAAAAAGTATCGGTACTTGTACTCGGTCCTAAAAAAGTGGTATCGGGACAACCCTAGTGAAAAGGTGCAATATTTAGGCTCAAAGTGTCCCACTCTAATCAGCTAATTAAGCCATAACGCCTGCAAATGGTTCCTGAGCCTTTAAATGGTCTCTCAGTCTGGTTCAGTAGGAATCACAATCATAGGAAAGACTGCTGACCTGACAGTTGTGCAGAAAACCATCATTGACACCCTCCATAAGGAGGAAAAGCATCAAAAGGTAATTGGCTGCAAAAGAAGTTGTATGTTCCCAAAGTGCCATATCAAAGCACATTAATAGAAAGTTATGTGGAAGGGGAAAAGTTGCACAAGCAGCAGGGATGAGCGCAGCCTGGGGAGGATTGTCAGGCCATTCAAAAGTGTTGGGGACTTTCACAAGGAGTGGTCTGAGGCTGGAGTCATTGCATCAAGAGCCACCACACACAGACAGATCCTGGACATGGGCTTCAAATGTCGTATTCCTCTTGTCAAGCCACTCTTGAACAACAAAAGTCAGAAGCGTCTTACCTGGGATAAAGAAAAACAGACCTGGTCTGTTGCTCAGTGGTCCAAAGTCCTCTTTTCTGATGAGAGCAAATTTTGCATCTCATTTGGAAACCAAGGACCTGAGTATGGAGGAAGAATGGAGAGGCACACACTGCAAGATGCTTGAAGTCCAGTGTCAAGTTTCCACAATCTGTGATGATTTGGGGAGCCATGTCATCTGCTGGTGTTGGTCCACTGTGCTTCATTAAGTCCAGGGTCACCGCAGCCGTCTACCAGGAGATTTTGGAGCACTTCATGCTTTCTTCCGCAGACGAGCTCTATGGGGGTGCTGACTTCATTTTCCAGCAGGACTTGGCACCTGCCCACATTGCCAAATGCACCAAAACCTGGTTCAATGACTGTGGGATTACTGTGCTTGACTGGCCGTCAAACTCGCCTGACCTGAACCCCATAGAGAATCTATGGGGCATTGCCAGGAGAAAGATGAGAGACATGAGACCAAACATTGCAGACAAGCTGAAGGGTGCTATTGAAGCATTCTGGTCTTCCATAACACCTCAGCAGTGCCACAGGCTGATAGCTTCCATGCCACGCCACATTGAGGCCGTAATTGCTGCAAAAGGGGGCCCAAACCAAGTACAGTACATATGCATGCTTATACTTTTCAGAGGTATTGTTCTATGTACAATCCTTGTTATATTGATTGCAGGTAATATTCAAATTTTCTGAGATTGTGGATTTGGGGTTTTCATGAGCTGTAAGCCATAATCATTACAATTATGACAAATCACGGCTTGAACTATCTTGCTGTTTGCATTTAATGAATCTTATATATTAGTTTCACCTTTTAAGTTGCATTAGTGAAATAAATAAACTTTTGCACGATATTCAAATTTTTCGAGTATCACCTGTATGTGTATATCTCTGTGTATAAGTAATCTTTGACCAGACATAATAGTCAGCCAACGGGGGCGTGGCCTGGACATGGCTGAGTGAAGCTGTGTGTTACTGGAGCTCCCGGCCTGATCCCCCAATTCCAGGCAAAACACAAGATTTAAACCGGCATGTACTCTGCCAAAAAGTACAAAACTAGGGCGACTACCCGGGGGACCCCGGCTGGCAAGAAACTGGGAGAAATTCAGAAATATTTCAAGCTCATTCAGGAGCTATCCCCCGGAGGAGATCTGCAGGCGCCACGAGGCACTCCACGTGAGACAGGAGAGGAGGCCCAGTCATCGGTCCCTGGGGAACCTGCGACCCCACCAACAACGGCCCAGCCCTCCGACCAGGAATACACGCTGGCAGGGATGCCGTCCCCGCAGATACCGGAGATGGGAGAACTGGATCAAGACATCAGGGCGATTTTACAGGCTCTCCCCACCAGAAATGACATCGAAGCCCTGATCCTGCGCCTGGAAGAGACGCACAGACGGGACATCCAGGAGGTGAGGGGAGAGGTGTCCGGTCTTGCAGACCGAGTGACAACGGGGGAGAACTCGGTGTCCTCCTTAGAGGCGCGGGTCGCGGCGCTTGAACACTCCCGAGACCAGCACCGGGAAGCGGCCATCTCCCTACAGCTTCACTTAGAAGATGTCGAAGACCGGAGCCGCCGTAACAACTTGCGGCTCCGGGGGGTGCCGGAATCTCCAGACCGGGAAGACATCGGGGCGCGAGTCACGGAGATTTTCAGGAGAGTCCTGGGGGATCCCGACGCGAGCATCGAGCTGGACAGAGCGCATAGAGCGCTGGGCCCCAAGCCGACAGATCCGGACAGACCGCGGGACATAGTGTGCCGTATACACCGCTACGTCATGAGGGAAGCTATCCTGCGACACTCGTGGGACCGGGAGGAACTGGTGGTGGACGGCTCCCAAGTCAGGATCATGCCAGACCTTTCCAGAGCTACACTTCGGCGCAGGGCACTGCTGCGGCCCCTCCTGGAGCTGGCCCGACAGACTGGTCACACATATAGATGGGGATACCCCCTCGCCGTTACCTTCCGGAAGGAATCCAGGGCCTTCACACTACAGATGGTGGCGGACCTCGCGGCTTTGTTCCGGTTCATGGAAGCAGATCCCATCCCGATCCCGGACTGGCTCCAGCTCCTCCCCCGCCAGGCTGGACGCTCGGGTGGAGCAGCGTATCGTGACCCCCTGCAGCCCCGACAACAGAGAGGCAGACGACAGCGCCAATCAGCCAGAGGAGAAGCGCTACGTGAGTAGGCCTTGGGCCGTGTGTCCCTGATCCCCCGCCTTGCCATACCTGCCCGCGCGTATGTTTACCCCCCCACAATAGAGAGCCCCCCGCTTCCACGTACCTGCTGCCCTGCTCCGGTTGAGCCCCTCCCTTGCAGCATCCCCTGTGCCGGGTCGTCCCTGTACTCCCAGCCTGGCCCGGGGCTCGGAGAGTATCGCCCTGTAGCAGAGATCCTCAACCCGGATCCGCCCCGGATAGATGCCCGCTCTTTTGAGGCACTTGGCCCGTACAGACCGGACACCCCACACGAATCTCCATAACCTCCTACACATCCCCATGGCCCTGGCTGTGACTTTGAGCTCTAACGCCGCTCGGTGAGCCGCCTGGTCATATTATGGATCTGGGGACAAGGGTCCACATCCGGGACACCCCACACCAGTTGCTATCCCTTCCCGGGTAGGGTGGTCTTCATGGATTTACTGTACGGGCTTCCTGATGGGGGGGTGAGGGAGGAGGGTTCTCTGGGTCCCGACCGGGACATTGGTTCATGTTTAAACTCCCGCTTGTTACAGGTGTTCAGACTCCATGCAGATACCGACTCCTAAAGATGACACTTTACTAAACTACTGGCTGGAGGACGCGAGGGAGGGAGGGGGCTATTGTTACTGTTGATGTTCTTTCTTTTTCACCTGGGGGGTATATGGTAAGGTCCCAGTTTTAGGGGGGTTCTCACCCTTGCTGAGTAGCCCCCGCCACTTGACGTTGCGGTTGCCTGAGATATACAGTGCAGAAAATAAGTATTTGAACACCCTGCTATTTTGCAAGTTCTCCCACTTGGAAATCATGGAGGGGTCTGAAATTGTCATCGTAGGTGCATGTCCACTGTGAGAGACATAATAAAATAAAAAAATTCCAGAAATCACAATGTATGATTTTTTTAACTATTTATTTGTATGATACAGCTGCAAAGAAGTATTTGAACACCTCTCTATCAGCTAGAATACTGACCCTCAAAGACCTGTTAGTCTGCCTTTAAAATGTCCACCTCCACTCCATTTATTATCCTAAATTAGATGCACCTGTTTGAGGTCATTAGCTGCATAAATACACCTGTCCACCCCATACAATCAGTAAGAATCCAACTACTAAAATGGCCAAGACCAAAGAGCTGTCCAAAGACACTAGAGACAAAATTGTACACCTCCACAAGGCTGGAAAGGGCTACGGGGAAATTGCCAAGCAGCTTGGTGAAAAAAGATCCACTGTTGGAGCAATCATTAGAAAATGGAAGAAGCTAAACATGACTGTCAATCTCCCTTTGGACTGGGGCTCCATGCAAAATCTCACCTCGTGGGGTCTCAATGGTCTCAATGATCCTAAGAAAGGTGAGAAATCAGCCCAGGACTACACGAGAGGAGCTGGTCAATGACCTGAAAAGAGCTGGGACCACCGTTTCCAAGGTTACTGTTGGTAATACACTAAGACGTCATGGTTTGAAATCATGCATGGCACGGAAGGTTCAAGGCCCGTCTTAAGTTTGCCAATGACCATTTGGATGATCCAGAGGAGTCATGAGAGAAAGTCATGTGGTCAGATGAGACCAAAATATAACTTTTTGGTCATAATTCCACTAACCGTGTTTGGAGGAAGAAGAATGATGAGTACCATCCCAAGAACACCATCCCTACTGTGAAGCATGGGGGTGGTAGCATCATGCTTTGGGGGTGTTTTTCTGCACATGGGACAGGGCGACTGCACTGTATTAAGGAGATGATGGCCGGGGCCATGTATTGCGAGATTTTGGGCAACAACCTCCTTCCCTCAGTTAGAGCTTTGAAGATGGGTCGAGGCTGGGTCTTCCAACATGACAATGACCCGAAGCACACAGCCAGGATAACCAAGGAGTGGCTCTGTAAGAAGCATATCAAGGTTCTGGCGTGGCCTAGCCAGTCTCCAGACCTAAACCCAATAGATAATCTTTGGAGGGAGCTCAAACTCCGTGTTTCTCAGCGACAGCCCAGAAACCTGACTGATCTAGAGAAGATCTGTGTGGAGGAGTGTGCCAAAATCCCTCCTCCAGTGTGTGCAAACCTGGTGAAAAACTACAATAAACGTTTGACCTCTGTAATTGCAAACAAAGGCTACTGTACCAAATATTAACATTGATTTTCTCAGGTGTTCAAATACTTATTTGCAGCTGTATCATACAAATAAATAGTTAAAAAAATCATACATTGTGATTTCTGGAATTTTTTTTTTGATTATGTCTCTCACAGTGGACATGCACCTACGATAACAATTTCAGACCCCTCCATGATTTCCAAGTGGGAGAACTTGCAAAATAGCAGGGTGTTCAAATACTTATTTTCTGCACTGTATGCACTGTTATAACTGAACTTAACGTGATGCTTCCACCTGTGTAACTAATATTATGTTCTGTTTCCCGTCTTTAAAATGTTTTCTGAATACTGCTGTGTTACCTACACTTTGATGTTATGCTAGTTATGTTTGCCGGGATTGGGTGGGGGGGGTCGGGAGCTCACTTCCTGATCCTGCCTAGTCTCTTCCCCACATAGGACTGCGCTCGATTGCCGGGATACCCTGGTGAGCGTATTAGCCGTTTATAGGCTACTTTAATAGATCCCTGTTGGCTGCACACTCTAGTGTAAGCCATTTAAACCTATTTCTTTTTCACACTCTCCCCCACTCCACCTTGCATTTTTCCCTTTTCACCCCCCTCTCTCCCCCCTCCCCCGCCCTCACCCTCCCATCCTCTCCTGCCCCCTCCCCTCTCCTTGGCTGCGCAGGCATGGAGGTACTTAACGTGATCTCCCTAAATACCAAGGGTCTCAATACACCCGAAAAGAGACGCATGCTACAACAAGACATGCGTCGCATGAAGGCGGACATAGTGATGGTTCAGGAGACCCATTTTCGGGCCAGCAACCTGCCCCTTCTGAAAACTAGGTATTTCCCCACTGCGTACCACTCTCGATACACCGAAGCAAAGTCCAGGGGGGTCTCCATCCTTATCTCTGCCAGAGTCCCATGGAGGTTACTTGAGGTCCAGACAGACGACAATGGCCGCTTCCTGTTTCTAAAAGGCCTGATAGGAGACACGAAAATATCCCTTGCGAACCTATACACTCCTAACGTACACCAAGATACCTTCCTTAATAAACAGCTAGAGAAATTCCAACTCTTCGCGGAAGGCCATTTAATAGTGGGGGGTGACCTTAATGTCCCATTGATTCCCCATGAGGATACATCCTCCGGGAAATCATGCACGACCCGCGACCTACGTAAACGAATAGGCACGACCCTTCACTCTCTACAACTGGTAGACGCATGGCGCCTGCTCCACGCTGGGGAGCGGGATTACACCTTCTTCTCCAAACCACACCGATCCTACTCTAGGATTGATTATTTCCTTATACCCCACCGACAGCTACACGCGATCCAGAGTATCTCCATTGGATCAATCACCTGGTCCGACCACGCCCCGATTGCACTGACCTATACCCTCTCCGACCCCATTGGTGGTCGGAGGGCGATCTGGAGGCTTAATGAAAGCCTCCTGCAAGACTCTGAGGTTATGGAGGACGTTGTGAGGGAACTAGGTCATTACTTCACGACTAACTCCACCCGGAGAGTGCCTCTGGCGTGGTCTGGGAGGCCCACAAGGCGGTGGTCCGGGGGATACTCATGAGGCACGGCGCACGCCTAAAGCGCGAAAGAACGAAACAACTGACCACTCTCCTCAATAAATTGCACGACTTGGAGACCGCCCACAAACAGACCCCTACTAGACAGCTGGGTATCGACCTTGGCACTTTAAGGCCAAATCAGCATTACAAACTTGTAGACAGAAGGCCTACATGTCAGGTGACAAATGTGGCAGGATGTTGGCTAATTCATTGAAAACACAAAGGCTCGCGTCCTATATACCCTGCATCACGTCGAAGACTGGAGTAAAACAATCCCTGCCCCAACAGATCACACAGGAATTCAGAAACTTCTATAGCTCTCTGTACAACCTAGAGAGTGCCCTAGTTGACCGCGACATAGTGACGGACTACATCTCGACATCCCTAATGCCCTCCCTGCCGAGAGAGGCGAGAGAAGACCTAGAGGCCCCTATCACCATGCCCGAATTACAGCGGGCCCTGAAAGCCACTAAACCGGGTAAAGCCCCTGGCCCCGATGGTCTAACCATCGCCTACTACAAAATCCTACTCCCCTCCCTGGGACACCACATGGTGAAACTGTTCAATGAGATAGGCTCAGGAGAGGCATTCCACTCCGCCACACTACAGGCCCACATTTCGGTGATTCCCAAGGAGGGCAAGGACCCGACCCACTGCGGGAGTTACCGCCCGATCTCTCTCCTGAACGCAGACCTTAAGTTGTTCACGAAGATCCTGGCGAATAGGTTACAACAACACCTTCCGCACCTGATCCATTTGGACCAGGTGGGGTTCATACCGTCTAGGGAAGCCCGTGATAACACCACAAAGGTTCTCAATTTATTGCACCTGGCCAACAGTGGTGGAATGCCCTGTCTCTTTCTAGGGACAGATGCCGAAAAGGCATTTGACAGAGTCGATTGGCAGTTTATGTTGTCGACTCTGTCTTACATAGGGGTGGGGGACAGGATGCAGAACTGGGTCGCAGCTGTCTACAGAGGCCCAACTGCGAGAGTTAGGGCCAATGGAGTGACCTCCGAACTATTTCACATCACTAACGGGACAAGACAGGGATGCCCCCTGTCCCCCCTCCTGTTCGCACTCTCACTAGAACCATTTTTATGTCACGTGCGACTGAACCAAAGACGCGCAGTACAAAGTCTCTGCATATGCTGACAACTTACTATTCACTCTCTCCAAACCAGACACCTCCCTACCGACCTTGCTGAGAGAATTCGATACCTACGGTCGCCTGTCCAACTTAAAAATAAACCTTTCTAAGTCTGAAGCCATGGGGGTGGGAATCCCACAGGACTTGCTCTCACACCTTAAAGATAACTTCCGCCTTAGCTGGACGCAGGTGGCGCTCAAGTATTTGGGAACGTTCATACCCCCATCCTTCTCCCAGGTATACAGGTTAAACTCCCCCCCCCTATTGAGAGAAGTCCAAAAACTACTTCACCAATGGACAGGAGGCCTCCACTCATGGATAGGACGCTGCAACATCCTTAAAATGACGGTACTACCCAAATTCTTATACCTGCTACAGGCACTCCCGGTCTTTGTCCCGGGGAGCTACTTTAAACAAGTACATTCGGCATTCACTCGGTACCTTTGGGCGGGAAAGAGGCCTCGTATACAGAGAAATGTACTCTCCCTGCCAAAACTCCACGGAGGGCTGGCCCTCCCAGACGTGCGGAAGTACTACCAAGCTACACACTTGGTACGGCTTCTGGACTGGTGTCGCCATAGTAGTTCCAAACTTTGGGTACAGGTGGAACGGGAGCAGTCTGAAATACCACCTCGCAGTGCCCCCTGGTGCCTGACAGACCTGCCTGCGCAGTTTACAAAACACCCCCTGCTAGGTAACACGGCAAACATCTGTGCACGACTATTCACACAATTCTCCTTGTCCAGTCAAAACTCCCCCCTCCGCCCGATTATCGGTCACCCCAAATTTGATCCTGGACTCCGGGACCGTAGATTCCTAGACCTTAGCAGTGCTGGGTTTTTCCAGGCATCCCACTTTAGTGCGGGAGGGAAATGGAAATCGGCATCTGAGCTAGCGGATCCTACAGGAGCGTTTAGATTGGACTTTCTAGAAGCGAACCAACTGAGCCACTTCCTTAGCGGCCTCCCCCCCCACACGCAGAGCCCCAGACCCCCCACACGACATTAGAGACAATTTGCAATGAGACTGGAACACTCCCCCATGCACTATCCCTGATGTACTCCCTGCTGAATGCCCCCCCCCCGACGGACACCAGATCCCTGCCCTCACTAAATGGGAAAAGGACCTAAACACTCAATTCTCTCCCTCCAAGAAGCAAAATATACTGCGATTTACGCACAAATCCTCAATTTGTTCCAAAACGCAGGAGACAAATTATAAAATCCTTATGCGTTGGTATAAGACCCCTGACCTTCTGAACAAAATCTTCCCTACCTCTGACACCACCTGCTGGAGATGCAACCAGGACAGAGGTACAATCCCTCATGTTTTCTGGTCCTGTCCTCGGGTTAGGGGATTCTGGGAGGGGGTACGCCACGTCATCCAGAAATTCACGGAGAGACCGGTGCCGGATGACCCGGCGTACTTTTTGCTCCATGCGACAGATATGTCGCCTGGAGCATACAAAAAATCCATTATTCGCCACCTCCTAGACGCGGCTAGGGCATGCGTGCCCCTCCGCTGGAAGTCACCTCATCCGCCGACGATGGCTCTATGGCTCAAGAAGGTGGATGAGATCAGCCGCATGGAGGACTTGATCCTCTCTAGCCAACAGAGACAGGAAGCATACACCAGAACCTGGCAACTCTGGAATATGTTCAAATACTCGGAGGAAGGACAGTCTCTCAGAGAGGCGGACTGACTTCTGACCAGCTGTATGGGATACACTGACTGACTCTCCGACTCTGAGGAGCGTCCCTGCCTGCGTAGCCCCCCCCCTCCTTTTACCCCCCCTTTTATCTCTTTCTTTGTTACTTCACCTCTACTAATTTTTCTATTTTTCCTTACTCTACCTCCTTGAGGTCAATGTTGAAATAGGTGAGGGAGCCGGACCTCTCGGACCACCGTTTATGCTCCACATCCATATTGCTACATCTATTGACTGAAATAGACAGTAGGAGGCCTGCCAAGATGGACCCACACTGTGTAAGGGGAAGTCGTGGTAGCTCTCGGGCTGAGATCCCTACTCCCATTTTGGGAAAGCACGACCCCATTGGGGACACCTTAGTGCTAAGAGCCGAATGCGATGCCCTGACATACTGCTATCTCTCTTGCTGCCCTATTGGATTCCTGTGTAGATTGTGTTATTTATGATGTAATGACTGTAGATGTTATGGCCCGGGATAGTCCGGTTTCTCTGTTTATAAATAAAAAATTTTGAAAAAAATAATAGTCAGCCAACATACTGTTCTCTGCTGTCCTATTTGAATGAATGTAATATCAGCAGATAAATATTAGATGAAAAAGAGAAGATGTTGGTAAAGAACATAATGGCTAAAGAAAAATGCTATTTTAATTCTAGGGCAGATGGTAGTCTTTCCTCATATGCGGTAGCAGTTTGCAGCTCAGTTGTACATGTGGGATTTAGAGTGTAAACTGACTTCCATTTTTGGAGTCAGGAAGGAATTGTTTTTCCTCTTTGAGACACAATTGACCAAAAATACCTTTGGGGGTTCATTCACCTTCTTTATTTATAGAACAGTGGGGCTGATTTACCAAGCCTGTGCGCCATGACTCATGGTGCACAAGCAGGAGTAAAACCGTTTTTGAGATTTACAAAAGAGATACACTGCCAGTGCAGTGTATTTCTTCATTTACTAAACTGCCTAATGCGCCCAGGAGAGGGCGCACAGCACGCCAGTACAGAGCTGGCGTACGGCATTTAGTAATGTAAATATGAAGTGTAGTGACATGTGTTTGAACGTGTGTGGCGGGCCGAATTGAAAGCGAAAGTGACTTTTGAGAAACGATCCCCGTGCGCTTGCAAAGTACGCCAGAACCTCGGAAGGTTCATTTGCATACTGGGCATGCGCAGAGGGAGATTTCAGGGAATGCCGTGCGCCTTGTCAGTACGCCGAGAAAATCTTGGTAAATACCAAGCGGCGTAGCAGTGTTTGCACTGCATGAAATGGCGCACGGCAATCTCCGAGCTGTTCTCGGGCTGCGCCGACACTGAAGGGGAACTCCGCACCAAATTTCAAATTTGAAACCAGCGCGGGTTCCCCCTCAGGGGTATAATAGGCTCTTCGGCTTTGGTCCGGAACGTGAGGGGTTAACCCACGCCAAAAACGGCGTGGGGTTCCCCCCCAGATCCGTACCAAGCCTTATCCCAGGCACGCAGTCTGGCCGGACAGGAATGGGGGTGGGGACGAGCGAGCGCCCCCCCCCCCCTCCTGAGCCGTACAAGACCACATGCCCTCGACATGGGGGAGTGTGTGCTTTGGGGGAGGGGGGCACTGCCCCCACACCCCAAAGCACTCTTGTCCCCATGTCGATAGGGACAAGAGCCTCTTCCCGACAACCCTGGCCATTGGTTGTCGGGGTATGCGGGCGGGAGCCAATAACAATCTGGGAGCCCCTTTAATAAGGCGGCCCCCAGATTCCGGCCCCCCACCCTATGTGAATGAGTATGGGGTACATGGTACCCCTACCCATTCACCTGGTGGAAAAAGTGTAAACACAAATAAACCACACAAGAATAAAATAATTTATTAGCCAGCTCCGGGGGTCTTCCGCCAACCCACCCCGGTCTTCGCCGCCGCAGTCTTCCGCCGCCGCCCCCTTCACCACGAAGCTCCGTGCTTGTGGGGGAGGGCAGCGGGCTTCGAAGTTTTTGCCGGGGTGAGGGTCGCACATCCCACCCCGGTTTTCTAGTCGTCTTCCGCCGCGGCCCCCTTCACCATGAAGCTTCCTGCCTATGGGCTAGTTTTCAGCCGGGGGGGGCTCTCGATAGCCTCTTCTGCCTTGCTCTTCCGCGGGGGCCAGGGCTTCTCGTCGCTGTGTCGCCGTCTTCCGCCGCCGCCCCCTTCACCACGAAGCTCCGTGCTTGTGTGGGAGGGCAGCGGGCTTCGAAGTTTTCGGCCGGAGTGAGGGTCGCACATCCCACTCCGGACTTCTAGTCGTTTTCGCCGCCGCCCCCTTCACCATGAAGCTTCCTGCTTATGGGGGAGGGCGGCGGGCTTCTCGTCGCTGTCTTCCACCGCGGGGTGACACTCGTGGGCTTCTTCGGCGACATCCGCTTCTGCCTGGCTCCGCCGCTGGGGCCAGGGCTTCTTCTTCCATTTGATGTTGACACGGCGAGGTCCGGCGCTGAAATGCCGACAGAGCGGCGGGCACCGACTTATACTGGCATTGGGCGTGGTTATGCCACCATGTGACCTTAACCCATGTGACATCACAGGGCATCATGGGAATGTGATGTCACATGGGTTAAGGTCACATGGTGGCATAACCACGCCCACGCCCTATGCCAATAAAAGTCCGTGCCCACCCCTCTGTCGGCATTTCAGCGCCGGACCTCGCCGTGTCAACATCGAATGGAAGAAGAAGCCCTGGCCCCAGCGGCGGAGCCAGGCAGAAGCGGATGTCGCCGAAGAAGCCCGCGAGTGTCACCCCGTGGTGGAAGACAGCGACGAGTAGCCCGCCGGAAGCAGGAAGCTTCATGGTGAAGGGGGCGGCGGCGAAAACGACTAGAAGTCCGGAGTGGGATGTGTGACCCTCACTCCGGCCGAAAACTTCGAAGCCCGCTGCCCTCCCACACAAGCACGGAGCTTCGTGGTGAAGGGGACGGCGGCGGAAGACAGCGACGAGAAGCCCGCCACGTCCAAGTCCGGGATGGGATGTGCGACCCTCATCCCGGCAGAAAACGTCGAAGGGGGCGGCGGCAGAAGACGGCGACACAGCGACGAGAAGGCCTGGCCCCCGCGGAGGAGCCAGGCAGAAGCCGACAAAGCCCGCGGGTGATGCCCCGAGGCGGAAGACAGCGACGAGGAGCCCGGAGAGTGGCGCCCTCCGGCGGAAGATGGCGAAAGAAGCCCTGGCCTCGGCAGAAGCGGAGAAGCCCAAGGTGGGGCGACACCCCCGTTGTTCTCCGCTGTTTTCGGCCGCCCCCCCCCCCCGGATGTGAAAGAGCTTAATTTTGGGGTGGGGGCCCGGCCGAGCATGGCGGAGAGCATCGGCAGGTGTTTCCCCCCCCCCGGCAGAAAACGGCTAGAAGACCGAGGAGTGGCGACGCCCCCGTTGTTCTCTGCCATTTTCCGCCGGCCCCCCCGGATGTGAAAGAGCTTAATTTGGGGTGGGGGCCTGGCCGAACATGGCGGAGAGCATCGGTGGGTGTCCCCCCCCCCCCCCCGGCGGAAGGCGGCGGCGAAGACCGGTGCGGGGCTGGAGCCCCCCCGGCAGAAAACTTCTAGAAGACCGAGGAGGGGCTCCGCCCCCCGTTGTTCTCCGCTGTTTTCGGCCGCCCCCCCCGGATGTAAAAGAGCTTAATTTGGGGTGGGGGCCTGGCTGAACATGGCGGAGAGCATCGGTGGGTGTCCCCCCCCCGGCAGAAAACAGCGAAGCCCGGGGCCCAATGGGCTGGTGGTGGGGGGTCCCGGCAGAAGACCCCCAGAGCTGACTAATAAATTATTTTATTCTGTGTGGTTTATTTGTGTTTACACTTTTCCACCCGGTGAATGGGTAGGTGTACGATGTACCCCATACTCATTCACATAGGGTGGGGGGCCAGAATCTGGGGGCCCCCTTATTATAGGGGGCTCTCAGATTCTGATAAGCCCCCCGCCCGCATACCCCGACAACCAACGGCCAGGGTTGTCGGGAAGAGGTTCTTGTCCCTATCGACATGGGGACAAGAGTGCTTTGGGGTGGGGGGACAGTGCCTCTCTCTATAAAGAGGACCTGTCACACACTAGTCCTATTACAAGGGATGTTTACATTCCTTGTAATAGGAAGAAAAGTGAAAAATAATACAAAAAAAGGGACAAACAAGTGCAAAAATGAAAAAATTAAGTAAAAAAAAAAAAAAAAAATAATTTAAATGCTCCTGTCCCTAGTAGCTCGCACTCAGAAGCGAACACGCATGCAAGTCCCACCCACATATGTAAACACCCTTCAAACCCCACATGTGAGGTATCATAGCGTGCGTTAGAGTGAGAGCAATAATTTTAGCACTAGACCTCCTCTGTAACTCAAAAGTGGTAACCTGAGAAAAAAAGTCAAGCGTCGCCTATGGAGATTTTTAATAACGAAGTTTAGCGCCATTCCATGAGTGTGCGCAATATGAAAGCGTGACAAGTTAGGTATCTATTTACTCGGTGTAACATCATCTTTCACCTTATCCCTAATAATTGGGCTAGCTTTACTGCTTTCTTATTTTGTCATTCATGAAACAGGTTTTTTTTTGAAAGCCAAAAAAAAAAAAAAACGTTTGAAATTTTTTGGCGCAAATACCGTTGGAAATTTGTAAGAAAAAATGGCCGCCACTTTATTCCCTAGGGTGTTTGTTAATAAAATATATATAATGTTTGGGGGTCCTGAGTAATTTTCAAGGAAGAAAATATAATTGTTACATGAAGAGAGAAGTGCCAGAATAGGCGCGGTATGGAAGTGGTTAAAGTACAACAATAAAAGTTAAAAATTCCTTGAAATTTCGTACCATGGGGGGGGGGAATCAGGGCCGCCATCAGGAATTATGGGGCCCCTTACACAGCTTCAGGCATGGGCCCCCTGGAGCAGAGAACAGGGGGGGGGGGTGCTGCCGCCTGAAATTGAGAAGGGGGGGGCTGCCGCAATTTGATAGGCGGGGGGGTTCCTTTACAAAAAATAAATATAGAAAAATATATATTAAAAAAAGGGTGGTAGCCATCCGGGGGCCCTGGGGACCTCTGGGCCCTTTAATAAAAATAAACCTCTGGGCCCTTTAATAAAAATAAAAAATAAAAATATCTATATATATATATATATATATATATATATATATATATTAAAAAAAAGAGGGGTTGCCTTGGGAGCTCTGGGCCCTTTAATGAAAAATAACTAAAAAAATATCTAAACAAAAATAACATGGGGTGGGAGCTGTGGTGGCTCAACGTGAATGGCACTGCGCTGACAAGCCGTTCACCTCTGCAGCCAAGGGTTTGGATCCCGGTCTCGGCTGCATGTGAATTGAGTTTGGTGGTCTCAGCCCGGCTCCCGGTGGGTGTGCTATGCAAGGTACGCATGTGCTTAGTATGCCCACCCCCCCCAAAAAAAACACCACACTTGCACGCACACGAAATTGGTTTAACACGCACGCACTTTGGCGGTCTCCTAAAATAAAGAGAAGCGAAGGACCTACAGGGCTGGCTGGGTGGGCTAGACTCCCTCATAGGGGGAGTCCCTCTGTCCCATCGGGCTCCCAAGTGGAGCAGGTAGGGTGGGGTGAGTGGGAGGCCCCCCTCACACCCGCCATTGCCACCGGGGGCATGGAGAAGGATGGCGATTGCCTCCGGGGGGAGGGTCTGCCTACTCCCAACTCCTGCAGTCCGGCTCCTCTCTCTCGACTTCACGCACAAAATACACTTTAAAAAATAAATTAAAGAAAAAAAAACAACCTGGGGAAAATTAAAAATGTTTATAAGCAAAAAGGTTGTCATCTGCGGCCCTCTGGGCCCTTTCATAATAATATTATATATATATATATATATATATGTTAAAAAAATAACAAAAAAAATATAAAAATATATAATTTTTTGTAATTTTTTTAAAAAAGGGGGGGGGGTTGTCATCTGGAGCCCTGGGGATCTCCGAGCCACCGGGGACCTCCAGACCCCTAAAAAAAAACATTGGCCCTTTATTAACAAAAAATATGGGGGGTTGCCACCCGGGGCCCTGGGGGCCTCTGGGCCCCTGGGGACCTCCGGACTGCTAAAGAAAATTAAATTCCAAAAATTGGCCCTTTAATAAAAAATAATAAAAAAATAAACTAAAAAATATATCTAAAAAAAAAAAAAGAGGGGGGTTACCATCTGGGTTGCTGGGGGGCCTCCAGGCATCTGGGCACCTCCGGACCCCCGGGCCCCTTACAGGTGTACTGCCTGTACCCCCCTGATGGCGGCCCTGGGTGTAATGTCAGCATGTGAAAAATGACATTCTGAAGGAAAAAAGCCGTTTAAAACTGACTCGCGGCAATAATGAATTGTCGGCTCCCGGCAATTGCAGGAGAATTCATTCATAACAAAAACCCAAAAAAAAGTGTGGGGGTCCCCCCAAATTCAATAACCAGACCCTTTAGGTCTGGTATGGATATTAAGGGGAACCCCGCCGTCAATTTTCTAAAAAGAATTACGTGGGGTTCCCCCCAAATATCCATAACCAGACCCTTCAGGTCTGGTGTGGAATTTAAGGGGAACTCCACCCCAAATTAAAAAAAAAATGGCGTGGAGTCCCCCCTAAAATCCACACAGACCCCTTATCCGAGCACCTTGACCTGGCCGGCCGCAGAAAAGAGGGGGGGACAGAGCGCGGCCCCCCCCCCCCTCTCCTGAACCGCACCAGGCCACATGCCCTCAACATTGGGAGGGTGTTTTGGGGTACCCCCCAAAACACCTTGTCCCCATGTTGATGAGGACAAGGGTCTCTTCCCCACAACCCTTGCCCGGTGGTTGTGGGGGTCTGCGGGCAGGAGGCTTATCGAAATCTGGAAGACCCCTTTAACAAAGGGGCCCCCCAGATCCTGCCCCCCCCCTGTGTGAAATGGTAATGGGGTACATTGTACCTCTACCATTTCACCAAAAAAAAAAAGTGTCAAGGGTTAAAAACGACAAGAGCCGGTTTTTGACAAGTCCTTTATTATCTTCTTTCTTCTTCTTTCCTTCGGGTTTCTTCCTCCATCTTCTTCTTCCTCTGCTTCTGTCTTGGGTCTTCTATTCCCGCATCTTGCCCGGAATGTTCTTCCATCTTCTTCTCCTTCCGCTGTCCTTCTCGTCTGCATCTTCTTCTTGTTCTTCTTCGCCGGAGCCGCCGCTTCCAATTGAAATC
The DNA here is from genome assembly GCA_029574335.1 of Rana kukunoris. Lineage (NCBI taxonomy): Eukaryota > Metazoa > Chordata > Amphibia > Anura > Ranidae > Rana > Rana kukunoris. The sequence goes on along the minus strand of CM056050.1, from coordinate 351,004,411 downwards.
CCCACTGTCTGCCGGACCACGCCCCCCCTCTGACGCCACGGGCAAGCTCTTAGGAGTGTGCTGCAAGTGCGTCAGAGGGGGGCGTGGTCACATGTCAGAGGGCGGGCAATTCAATTGGAAGCTTGTGCGCGGCTTCTTCTTTGCCAGAGTCGCCGCTTCCAATTGAATTGCCCGCTTTCTGACATGTGACCAGTGTTGCTCATCTTACTTTATAAAAGTAATTAGTTACAGTTACAAATTACTTCTCCGAAAAAGTAATTGCGTTAGTGACTCAGTTACTACATTGAAAAAGTAATTAGTTACTCAGCAAAATAACTGAATTTTTTTTTAATATTCTACAATGCTTTGTTGAGAAGCAGATGATGGGCCCTTGCCAGGGAGCAGAGAGTTAATACTCCAAGACAAAAGAATGCCAGATCCTTGAGAGAAGAAAACCGGAAACAAATGGTGATCTTGTGTATATCCCAGCCTAGGTGCATCCGTCCCACCATGTATGTGCAGCTAATAGGACTTAAAACCCTTATCCATCTGCTACATATTACATCCAAATTATAAGCTGGATTAAAATGTCTGTAATTTAAAATCTTATATTAGGCTTTATTAGAATTTTCTATAGTTTATTGTTTATTATTTTATTTATCTTATATAAGCTTTATTGGATGCAAGGGATCTGGAATGGGGATATCAGATTTTTCTTTGTTGTCTGATGAAGAAATGAAATCACTGACCAAAAATAACCTGCTGATCATTGGTCTTTATAGGTGTCCTGCACTTACCATGTTGACCACTAGATGTCGCTGTGTACACTGTGTTGTATAGGGAACGTTTGTTCTGTGGAACATTGTTCCGGCCATGTGTTCCCCGGATCATTGATCAGGTTGCGCACACAGTGTGTGTGATTGATGTGAGTTGTTCCCCTGTGATAGGTCAGTGTGAGGCAGGTGGGGCTCATTGTATCCAGGGCTCCTTGCGATTGGGAGTATTCAGACCGCTGTGACAGGCCATGACAGCAGTCACATGATTCTAAAGCGGAGTTCCACCCATATTTATGTTCACAGCGCCGGCAGAAGCAATTACTCTGCTGCCATCTAGTGGCGGTAGATGTAATTGCGGTAATGCCGCCCAAGTAATGGGAACTGCGTTACCGTGAGGGGAAGAGTAATCAGGTAGATTACTCGTTACCCTCAAAAGGGGCTGCGTTAGGTAACTGCGTTTATTGTAACTCCGTTACTTACAACACTGCATGTGACCACGCCCCCCTCTGACGCACAGGCACCACACAGGGACTTTCCTAAGAGCTTGCCCGTGGCGTCAGAGGGGGGCGTGGTCCGGCAGACAGCGGGGATTTCAATTGGAAGCGGCGGCTCCGGCGAAGAAGAACAAGAAGAAGAAGATGTGGACGAGAAGGACAGCGGAAGGAGAAGAAGATGGAAGAACATTCCGGGCAAGATGCGGGAATGGAAGACCCAAGACAGAAGCAGAGGAAGAAGAAGAAGATGGAGGAAGAAACCCGAAGGAAAGAAGAAAAGAAGAAGAAAGAAGATAATAAAGGACTTGTCAAAAACCGGCTCTTGTCGTTTTTAACCCTTTACATTTTTTTTGGGTGAAATGGTAGAGGTACAATGTGCCCCATTACCATTTCACACAGGGGGGGCCGGGATCTGGGGGGCCCCTTTGTTAAAGGGATCTTCCAGATTTCGATAAGCCTCCTGCCCGCAGACCCCCACAACCACCGGGCAAGGGTTGTTGAGAAGAGACCCTTGTCCTCATCAACATGGGGACAAGGTGTTTTGGGGGGTACCCCAAAACACCCTCCCAATGTTGAGGGCATGTGGCCTGGTGCGGTTCAGGAGAGGGGGGGCCGCGCTCTGTCCCCCCCTCTTTTCTGCGGCCGGCCAGGTCAACGTGCTCGGATAAGGGGTCTGGTGTGGATTTTAGGGGGGACTCCACGCCATTTTTTTTAAAATTTGGGGTGGAGTTCCCCTTAAAATTCCACACCAGACCTGAAGGGTCTGGTTATGGATATTTGGGGGGAACCCCACGTCATTTTTTTTTAAATTGACGGCGGGGTTCCCCTTAATATCCATACCAGACCTAAAGGGTCTGGTTATTGAATTTGGGGGGACCCCCACGCTTTTTTTTTTCGTTTTTTGTATGAATGAATTCTCCTGCAATTGCCGGCAGCCGACAATTCATTATAGCCGCGAGTCAGTTTTAAACGGCTTTTTTGCTTTGAAAAATGTCATTTTGTGCAGAGACAGTTCTAACCACGGGAAACATGCGCTTTTTCACATGCTGACATTAGAGCCCCCCATAGTACGAAATTTAAAGAAAAATTACACTTTTACTATTGCACTTTTATCATTATTAAAATCACTGCCTCGAAAAAACGGCCGTTTAAAAAAATAAAAAAAGCATTGATACATGTCCCCTGGGGCAGGACTGAGGTCCCCAAACACTTTTTAGGACAAAACTTGCAGATTAGCCTTTAAAATTCACAATTAAGATTTCCCCCATAGACTTATACAGGGAGTTCGGCGGCGGCTTTACTTATCAATCACATCGCGCTGCTGCTGCGGCCGGTTCATGCGCCTAATTAGGGCTTCATCCAGCGCACTAATTAAGGCATGAACCGGCGCAGCGCAGCTTCAATAGTAAATCACCCCCAGTGATTCCTCAAGCACATTTAAGGAAGCCTCACATATTTAAAAAAAAAAGCACGTACACACGATCACTTTTTGTGATGAAAAAAAAAACGAAGTTTTAAAAAACTTCATTTAACCACTTCCAGACCGCCGCATGTACATATACGTCCACAGAATGGCACGTACAGGCAGATGGGCGTATATTTACGTCCCTGCCTCTGCGCGGGTCGGGGGTCCGATCGGGACCCCCTCCCCCCACTACATGCGGCGGTCGGAAACCGCGGGGAGCGATCCGGGACGAGGGCGCGGCTATTCGTTTCTAGCCGCCCGCTCGCGATTGCTCCCCGGAGCTGAAGAACGGGGAGAGCCGTATGTAAACACGGCTTCCCCGTGCTTCACTGTGGCGGCTGCATCGATCGAGTGATCCCTTTTATAGGGAGACTCGATCAATGACATCAGACCTACAGCCACACCCCCCTACAGTTGTAAACACACACTAAATGAACCCTAAATCCTACAGCGCCCCCTGTGGTTAACTCCCAAACTGCAACTGTCATTTTCACAATAAACAATGCAATTTAAATGCATTTTTTGCTGTGAAAATGACAAAAATGTGTCAAAATTGGCCGAAGTGTCCGCCATAATGTCGCAATCACGAAAAAAATCGCTAATCGGCGCCATTAGTAGTAAAAAAATAAATAAATAATAAAAATGCAATAAAACTATTCCCTATTTTGTAAACGCTATACATTTTGCGCAAACCAATCGATAAATGCTAATTGCATTTTTTTTTTACCAAAAATAGGTAGAAGAATACGTATCAGCCTAAACTAAGGAAAAAAATAAATTTTATATATGTTTTTGGGGGATATTTATTATAGCAAAAAGTAAAAAATATTGAATTTATTTCTAAATTGTCGCTCTATTTTTGTTTATAGCGCAAAAAAAATAAACACCGCAGAGGTGATCAAATACCACCAAAAAAAGCTCTATTTGTGGGGGAAAAAGGACGCCAATTTTGTTTGGGAGCCACGTCGCACGACCGCGCAATTGTCTGTTAAAGCGACGCAGTGCCGAATTGTAAAAACGCCTTTGGGCATTTAGCAGCATATTGGTCCGGGGCTTAAGTGGTTAAAATGATCGTGTGTGGGCAAAACTTTGTTTTATGTCTTAAAAAAAACAACCAAAAAAAAATTTGAACATGCTTGAATTTTTTGTGTCGTTTTTCAAAATGTAATTTTTCGTGTCATAAAAAGTTATCGTGTGTGGGCAAAACAACGTTTAAAACAAAGGGGCAGATTCACAGAGAATGAGATTCTCGTAGAGTATCAGAAATACTTTTTTTACCTGGCTCTACGTGGAATCCAGGTAGATTTTGTCCAGTAAACGACGGCGGCGTAGTGTATTTCTCCCGTCGCAATCCATCTGCGTGAGTAGGGGGCGTGAAGCATTTAAAATAGGCGCGTTCCCGCGGCGATCGAACTGCGCATGCTCCGTTCGCAAATTTCCCGCCGTGCATTGCGCGAAAACACGTTGTCACGTCGTAGTAGCGTCGTTTACGTACATTACTATTCCCGAACGAGTTACGTTAAAAAAAATAAAATATTTTCAAATCGACGCGGGAACGACGGCCATACTTTACATGGGTTACGCACTGTTAGACCAGCAAAAAGCTCCTCTAACATTACGTAGCCAAAAAATGACGTAGGCGATTGCGAGGGACACTCGTACCTTCGTGGATCGCCGTAAAAACTCATTTGCATATCCCGACGCATGAAAACGACGCGAACTCCTCCCAGCGGCCGCAAAAATATCGCAGTGTAGATCCGAAGGCTTACGAGGACGTAAGCCTCTCGGATCGAAGCCCGAAGCCGCCGTATCATGGTTTGAGGATTCAAACTAGTGATACGGCGCGCGAAATTTGAAATTACTCCTGTCTAACACCAGTTAGACAGGCGTAATTGCTCTGTGAATCTGGGCCAAAGTTTTTAAACCCGTGCATGCTCAGAAGCAAGTTATGAGATGGGAGCTTTAATGGAACAGAGTGCTTTGCTAGAGCTTTTTGGAAAAACGATGGTGTGTATGCAACGTCGTTTTGGAAAATGAAGTTTGAAAAACGTTGTTTTGTTTCGTGAGATAAAATGACGTTTTTTTCATCACAAAAAGTGATCGTGTGTACGCGGCATTTGTCCAAATCAGGGCATTTTATTTGGGTTTCTCATGGTCTTATTACAAACAGTTTGTAAGTTGTTTAAAATATTGGTATGCTTGTTGCCGTATAGGATTATCATGTTTAGCATGATACTCAGTGAGCTTTTCTATTAATTATTTGTTTGTTACATACACAAAAAGTCCCAAGACGTCAAAAGGGACAGTAATCCATCACAGCTTCTGTGGGTCCAAATCCAGTAGAAGAGAGTGATTTTTCACTTCCAAAAAGTAACGTCTTTCATAAAGATGGGCACCTTTAGACCCGGTTCACACAGGGGCGGCACGACTTTGGGGGCGACTCGGCAAGGCGATCTCAAGACGACATCCGAAGCAACTTAAAAAATGACTTCTGTATTGAATTCAATGCAGGTCGCCCCCAGTCATACAAGAAACTATTTTTAAGTCGGAGCGACTTGAGTCACTCCTATTAGAACGGTTCTTTTGAACAGAGCGGATCGCGACTTGTCAGGCAGCTGACTCGCCTGACGAGTCGCCCCTGTGTGAACCAGCTGTTAGATGTCTGTTATTATCTTTGCTAGCAAGAAAAGCCACCTCTGTACTCTTCTATGATTTTCTTTTACTTTGTAAGGCTAGGTTCACACTGCTGCAAATTCTTTTGCGAATTTGAGCCGTTGCGATTGCTCAAATTCGCAAGTCATTAAAATAACATTGTTTTCCATTAGTGCCGTTCACATCAATGCGTTGCGAATATAAGCTGTGGAAAAAAGGGTCCTGTGTGAGTTTAAACCGTGTGCGATGCAAATTCAGCTCTATAGACTGGCATTCCCTGAAATCGTGGCCGCGGATCGCGGCAAAATCGCGGCAAAAACGCAGCCCCGAAATTGCGATTTTACCGCAATTTTGAATAAGCAGCAGTGTGAACCTAGCCTTAGGGTCCATGCATGCTGGCTTGAAAATTGTTGCTTCTATGAAAGTTTTGTGTTTTGCCCGTAGAAGCAGCTCAATGTTATCCTATGTGTCAATGCATAGGACGATTATAGGCACATTACAAGCGCAACATTTAGAGGCAAGAATAAAAAAACTCCTGGTTTGCGTTTCTGATTGGAGCCAGTCCCAAAGTGTGCAAGGAGCCTTACTGAGGCCTGCCTTTCCCTGCAAACTGCCATTCCACTGTCAAGTGTGATTAGTGTAGTGCTACCTCCCACAGGAGCCTCTGATTATTTGGGCCTATTTCTTCCACTCACAGCATGCACAGCCAGGCACATGGTATTTTCAGCATTCTACCTTTGGCTCAAGAATCAGGTTTCTTTTAGGGTTTTTATTGGGATCAGGAACTTTAAAAGGGATGGGGAGCATGGCTTTTGAATTTTACAAATGCAGCAATTTAGAAATTGGATGAAAAGTTTACCACTGGTAAACACGTTTTGAAAGATAACAAGTGCATTTTATATATGTAGCACTAAACCCGTAAGAGCTGCTGGTTTAGATTTTTGGTTTTGCACGTTACCTCTAAGGCCCCGTACACACGGCCGAGGTTCTCGCCAGAAACCAGCGAGAACCTCGCTGGGAGCTGCATTCCAGCAAGAACCTCGGCCGTGTGTACACTCTCTGCTCGCCCCGCCCGTCGGGAAACCCGTCGAGCAAATAGAGAACAGGTTCTCTATTTGCTCGACGGCCCGTCGAGATGAATGGCTGGTTGCCATTCCCGACGGGCGGGTCGCAGATTCTGACGGCCGGCAGAGAACCTCGACGGGCGGAACGATGTGTTCCGCCCGTCGAGTTTCTCTGTCGTGTGTACGGGGCTTCAGTTCGTTGTCTAGGAAAGAAAGTCTGTAGGAAATGGAATGTCCACACAAGATGTAAAACCTTCAACTGTAGGCTTTTTATTTGCTGCTTTAACCTGTGAAGGAAGTAGAGAGAACAGAGAGAAGGGGAAGGTTCAGGCACCCAGTACAGAATGCACAGTAGTCGTCAAAGTTCCAATGTTCGCCACTCAATCCTGAGTGGGTATTGCTCACACGGATAGGCCCCTCTCACATGGCCTAGCAGCCGGAATGATGCACAGACAGTCTGAGAACACAGAATGGATATTCAGGAATCCTCTGCCACAGGATTTAAAGTCCCGAACTTCCTGCCTTACAGCCAAAGAGCCTTTATGCCAATCCGGTGTTCTGTAAGGTGTTACCAGGCCTCTCCCAAAGTACCAGTTTTCCGCTCTGTCCTTTCCGGGACATGTCCTCCCCTGGCTTCCTGCAGGACAGACAGCACAGGATCACCTCCAACGCATAGGCCCCAGCCAGGATAACTGGGCCCACTTGACAGGAGCACAGCCTCGGACCAACGTGGTCCCCGAAACTGAAATCACACACACCCACCTCACGCCAGGAGGGCCACGAGGCGAAGGACCCCGAAAAACGGTGTCTGCTACTTAAGTATCTAGGGTTGTCCCGATACCGATACTAGTATCGGTATCGGGACCAATACTGAGCATTTGCGCGAGTACTTGTACTCGCGCAAATGCTCCCGATGCCTAATCCGGATCCTTTTTTTTTCTGAGTGGGGGCGGAGAGCGGGCAGGAACCGATCAGAGAGGAGACTAAGGGGTCAGCGAGGAAGGCGGAGTGGAGAAGAAGTCGGAGAGGAGGCGGAGAAGAAGTCGGAGAGAGGGCGGAGAGCAGAGCAGTCCCCAGGTTTGTATAACATCACACTGGAGGAGAGCTGCTGCCGCTGCTGCCGTCTAGCTGTTCGGCGCTCAGGCCAGGTAACATAACAGCTTTCATTTGAATAGCTGCGTGTTCCCCGCCATGCGTCATCATGGCCCCTCCCCCTTGTCGGGCAATTTGATAGACAGATCACCTGTCCCAGGATTAGACAGTTGATCTGTCTATCAAAGTGACCGGACAAGGGGGAGGGGCCATGACGACGCACGGCGGGGAACACGCAGCTATTCAAATTAAAGCTGATATGTTCCCTGGCCTGAGCGCCGAACAGCTAGACAGCGGGGGAGACATGGCTGCATATGGGGGGGGGGGGACATGGCTGCATATGGGGGGGAGACATGGCTGCATATGGGGGGAGACATGGCTGCATATGGAGGGGGGAGACATGGCTGCATATGGAGGAGACATGGCTGCATATGGGGGAGACATGGCTGCATTTGGGGGGGGAGACATGGCTGCATTTGGGGGGGGGAGACATGGCTGCATATGGGGGGGAGACAAGGCTGCATATGGGGGGGAGACATGCCTGCATTTGGGGACACATGGCTGCATTTAAAAAAAAATATCGGTATTCGGTATCGGCGAGTACATGAAAAAAAGTATCAGTACTTGTACTCCGTCCTAAAAAAGTGGTATCGGGACAACCCTATAAGTATCCCCCCCCAGCATGCACAGCGGGGTCACCACTCCCACTGTACCACTGCCGAGGAGGGACACCCATTGCACCATGGTACACCTGTGTTCCAACATGGGCCTAAAGTGGTAACGCCACCCACAGGCAACAAGGGAAAATACTGCCAATCAGTACCACAGCCAGGACAGAGGCAAATTTACATATGATTGAACAAGTCTGGGCCCAACTATTGGCCCAGATATCCCCTAAATTTAAAATAGCGCCTCTATCTTTAGGAGCAGAGCGCTACATATACAACTATATAGATCAGATCAAAATGAGGGGCAAATGGGGAGGAAAGAGGTACTTTGTTCCAAATCAGGGACAGTCCCTCAAAATCAGGGACATTTGGGAGCTATGGATAAACCGCACCACAGTCACTTCTCTGTATAACAAGATCAAGTACTCACTCAGTCCCCTGGCTCTGCTCGGTCTCTAGACCAAGCTGTCTTTGGTAGTCACATACCAGCTAAGCCTAGCTGGGAACTCAATGTCTTCAAAAAGGTTCCTCCGACTTCCTTTCTGTCTCCCTCTCTCAGTCCCAGGGGCAGAGACCCTAAACGGGGTATTTTTTCAGAAGGCTGGACCCTGGAACTCTGCACCCAGCTGCCAAGCCTCAGAATATTTATGGGTTCTCCCTCCACCTTCTTTTTTTTTTCCACATCAGCTATTAACAGACGGTTAAAGAGCCGCACATAGCGTTATGCTTCGATCGTCTCTGTTTGCGGTTTTGCATCATCTGTGAAACCATACGTCCTTACGATCTTTATATGTGTGTATATATTTTTTTTTACATATAATACATATATTTATAGAAGGAGAGCAGCATAGTTGCATCATATCACTAAGTTAGTTTAGGTCGCCCGCTAATAACTGCCCTTTGGCTAACCAACTGCAGTCATCACTAAATACATCCCTTTTCTCCCCTCCCTTTACCCTTTAGTTTCTGAGGCGTTATCCTTCAACTCTTCTAATCTATGGGTTTCTTCCACCGCGTCCACCCACTCCCACTCTCTTGCAATTTTTTTGGGATGAGTTTTTTCGCAGCATTCAGTAGGTGGGGCACTAATGACCGTCTGTACTTTTTGATTCCCTTACGACTGCCGTGGAAAAGAACTACCCACGGATCTTTTTTTATCACCATTCCCGTGATTACCTTCGCCTGGCTTAGTATAGAATCCCAATATTTTTGGATTATGGGGCAAGTCCACCACAAGTGTGCCATCGTCCCACTCTCTGGGCATCCGCGCCAGCACTCGGCGGACTGGCCAGTTTTGAATTTACTTAATTTGGCCGGAGTAATATACCAGCCGGAAATGCACTTATAGTTCATCTCCGCAGTTTGGGTGTCTATAGCGGAAGAATGGGTAAGGGACATGATCTTATTAACCGTGTTTTCCCTGCGAGGAAATCACAGCTCCCTTTCCCAGTTTTCGACAAAAGGTGCTGCTCCTCGTGCCCTGCTCTTAACAAGTATCTTATATAGTTTTGAAATCGTACCCTTTGTGTTCTCTTCAGTGCAAACCTTTTCTAATGGTGTCAGCTCCGACCCCGACCTTAATGGGCGAGGGAGTTGCTGTATAAAATGACGTAACTGCGAGTAGTGCCATCTATCGAGGTTCCAAACATCCTGTCTGGATTTTAGCTCCTCAAAGGTGGCCAACTCGCCACTCCTTATGATATCCCCTAAGTGAACCACATCCTTTTTAATCCAATTCCCTCCAATTTTTTTTTTCACCAGGCATGAAATATGCATTTTCTTTTAAATTTATAAGTGGAGAATTACATTTACAATTCAGTAATATCATTACCCTATCCCACATTCTCATAGTGCTTTTTGTCATTTCATATGTATTGTGCATTGGTGCTCTATATTGTGTTGGCATCCACAAACTTTTACTCAATGGTGTCGATTCTTGTGACTTTTCAATTTGTAACCACCTTTTCCCTTGGTTGTCTCTAGCCCATTCCACCGCCCGGGAGAGAACTGCTGCTCTATAGTAACTTTTAATATCAGGGACCGACAGCCCGCCGTCTTGCTTATCTTGTTTTAAAGTTGTCAGGGATATTCTATGCTTTTTATTTTTCCAGACATAATTCATTAGTAAGCAATTTAAGACTCTTAAATATTGTGCAGACAGCGCTATTGGAATTAGTTGAAATTTATATAATATTTTAGGGACATATATCATTTTTAACATATTTATACGTCCCACCCATGAAATGGGTTTATTATTTTTTTTTTTATCGTTTTTAATTTCATTTAACAACGGGACATAGTTGATCTTGTAAATCTTTTTAACCATAATGGCTAATTTAATACCTAGGTACTTTACTTCCCTTCTTCAGGGGAAGGCACATATCTCGCTAACCCGCCTGACTTCCATTTTATTAAGATTAACTCCCTCCACCTTCTAGGCACACTTCTCCAGGATTGGCCTGGGCCCCATTAACCACTTAAGGACCCCCACACGCACATATACGGCCACAGAATGGCACGTACAGGCACAAGGGCGTAAATTTACGTCCCCGCCTAAGTGCGGTTCGGGGGTCCCCTCGGGACCCCCTCCGCGGCGTGCGGGGGTCCCCCTGGCTCCGGGAGCGATCCGGGATCTGGGGGCGGATGTCGGCGAATACCCGCCCCCCCGCGATCGCTCCCAGCCAATGGGAGCGCGCTCCCAACCTGTCACTTCCTCCTCCTGTGTTTACACAGGAAGGAGGAAATGATGTATTCTCTCATCGCAGCGCTGTTTCCCAGCGCTGCTGATGAGAGAAGACATCACAAGTAAGTGTGCACCAACACAACACTGACACACACTCACATAGGCATATTAACCCCTTGTGATGCCCCCCCCCCACCCCCCTGTCACAGTGTCACTGAATGCAGTGATCTAATCACTGCATTTAGTGTCAGTGTGACAGGCAGTGTAAAAAACAGTTAGTGTTAGGTTCAGGATAGCCCCCCCACCCCCCCTAATAAAGTTTTAACCCCCTGATCACCGCCCTAGTTAACCCTTTCACTCCCTATTGCCAGCGTCACTAAGCGATCATTTTTCTGATCGCTGTATTAGTGTCGCTGTTCCCGCTAGGTAGCTATTTTTTTTTATTGAGATTTTTTTTTTTACTAAAGACATGTGGCTAAATAAATTTTGGCCTAAATGTTTGACTAAAATTTAGTTTATTTGATTTTTTTTTAACAAAAAGTAAAAAATAGTGTTTTTTTTTCAAAAATGTCGCTCTATTTTTGTATATAGCGCAAAAAATAAAAATCGCAGAGGTGATCAAATACCACCAAAAGAAAGCTCTATTTGTGGGAAGAAAAGGACGCAAATTTTGTTTGGGAGCCACGTTGCACGACCGCGCAATTGTCTGTTAAAGCGACGCAGTGCCGAATCGCAAAAACACCTTGGGTCATTTACCAGCGTATTGGTCCGGGTCTTAAGTGGTTAATATTCAGACTGTCTGTTCTGTTCTCTCTCCCACTATACTTCCAGAAGTCTCAGCAAAACAGCAGCCTGTGAGACACTAAACAGTCCAAAGCAATCAACCCCTGCTATACTGATTACAGAGGAGCTAACTAAATTTACCTAGCAGTCTACTCTGAACTAGGAGGGTGTTACACCAGAAAGGACACTCCTGTTGGAAAATAAGGCAACAGCTGATCAATCATATACACAAAGTCAAAGAAGGTTAGAATGAAGTAATATAGACTAAATCTGACAGGAGCATAGATGATTTAAAAAAAAAAAAAGCAATAGCGCACATCTTTAGTGTCTGCTTTTACTTGAGGAATAGGAGGGGGAACTGCTGCCCAAAATTAGATCATACTATCCTTATGAAGAGTTCAGTCATGTTCTAGTGCCGAGTCTGTAAAAATGATGAGAGAGACAAGATTTTTTTTTTTGGCAGTTGTCCATATGTAGTACATTTTGAACTGGCAACCCTTCTCCCTTCTGGGAAGTTTTAGTGGTTGGTCAATGCCACAATACTAATTACATTTAAGCCGGCCATACACGGTTCGAATTTCGAAAGAATTTTCTTTCGAAAATCGTATCAAAGAATTTTCGTTCGTATTTCGCACCGTTAGTGGGCTGCAGCAACAGCCGATTTTCGTGTGGCAAACAAATTTCAGAAATCCGACATGTTGGAAATTTTCCGAAAATCGGCCGATTTTCTGATCAATGATGGGAGAATTGTGCGAGAAATGTAATAGAAAAATAAAATGTGCATGTGCAAGAAAAGAAAATCCCCGGAGAGAAACGAATATTTATGGAGAGAAAAGAATATTCCCGGAGAGAAACGAATATTCCCAGCAACATGAAAGTTTTGGTCGACCGAATTTCGAAAATCAATGGTGGCATAATCGGATCACAAAAAAAACGAACTTTCTGATTTTGAAAAGAAAATTCGTTCGAAATTCGACCGTGTATGGCCTGCATTAGGTTTATCCCACAGTCTAAGGTTTACAGTATCCCCAAAATATTACTGCATCTGTTTGTTCTGTAGACATTTATTTCATAAATGTTTAATACAACTGTATTACAAGATTACAGAAGCTATATATTTTTAGGCTATAAAAGAAAATACTGTACAAATTAGGGTGACCACATGTCCCGGATAAGCCGGGACAGTCCCGCATTTTGCAGGTCTGTCTCGGGCACATTCATTCCAGGACAATACAGTGTCCTGGAATGAAACTGACCCCCAGGCCACTCTGATGCCCCCAAAAAAGGCCGCCACATCACCGCTTTACTCACTGACTGTACTTGTCCTGGAGGAGCACAATCCCACCCCCTGCGTGTGATTGGAGAAATCATAAGTCCCGCCTCTTGTGTCCAATTACTGTGCTGTGATTCGTTGCAGTACAAGCTGATGTTTGGGAAGGGAGAGTGTCCCTGAATGGTAGTTTGAAATTGTGGTCACTCTAGTACAAATACAAGAATTTCTTTTACAGAAACATTTTAGCCTCTGTCCTCAGTGCCTCAAAGTGAAGGATATCACAGGACCTACTGGTGTTTACATAGGGAGATTCATGTTGTGATTCCCTAAAGCTTGTTTCATCCGACCTTTGGCTTGTATAACAACAGTGTGGAAAGCAAGCTTTGACAAAGCATTTACAGAGCTTTTACAAAGCTTTTATTACGCTTCTAAAGTACCATTCAGCTCCAGTTTGTAAATGTTGAGCACAGGTCCTAAGGCTGGGTTCAAACCTAAATTGGATGCGGTGCATTCCTGTTCTCCATTTAAGGGACGAATCAGGCCGGATTTTTGCCCGAAACTGGGCCAAAGATGCACAGGGCCTCTGTGCAATTAGCTCCACAGCCGCCCCAGAGATGTGTGAACTGGCTCCATTAGGAGCCAGGCACACTCTCCTGTCATCCGAATTGGATGCAGGGGAAAGCCACATCCAATTCGCACTATTGTGAACCCATCCTTATAGGTGTTTTATAAAATACGTTTGTTCCCACATTTTCAATATGCACATTTTTGGATTAATGCAATCATATCGCATTACAACTTCACGGTGAATGGTATGCTGTGAAGTAATGGCTGCACTGATATATTATCTTGAGCCGGGCTGTGTATGCTTGAGCCGCAGACAGTGCTAGAGTTGTGAGAGCAGCCAGGTAAGTCTTCTTCTGGGTTCTGATCTTTGGACAAAGCATAGGACTTTTGTCCAAAGGACGTTGGCCCTGAACTAGTATTGCATACAAACAGCAAAGAATTGTTGGCTAACAAACACGAAACTACATGTTTTTTTCAGCTCTTTAGCGCTACCCTTTGGGCAACTTCTGCTAATGTTGTGTTATGTTGAACATTGCTTTGAAGAATGCATGTTTGTACTTTGGAATTTTGTCGGACTTGTGCACACACGATTGGAAAATCCAGCAAGACACTTTTGATGTCGGAAAATTTTAAAGCATGCTATCCCACATTTGTTGGCGGAAAATCTGACAACAATTGTCCGATAGAGCATACAAACGGTCAGATTTTCCGACAACAGCCTGACATCACACAATTATCGTTGGAAAATCTGATCATGAGTACGAGGCTTAAGTGTTTTGGAGGATACAAGTATGTTGAATAAGGTGTGTTGGGGAAAAGCATTCTAATAGGTGAGACAGATTTGCCCTATGGGTAAGATATATTGATGGAGGTAAGAATATTGTTGGGGTGGCAATGTATTGCTCTGGCAGATTTATTGCTGAGGGTAGGTATATTTATACTCAGATCCATGACAGGTATGGTTAGAATTACCAATGCAGTCAGTACAATGACAAAGCTTGATGCCTGGGAGGGCAGAACCTTTAATGTTTTACAGTTACGTCCCTTGTATAGGCATATTAAAACATACAACATATGGCAGACATCCGGGGTCTAAACAAAAACACATTATCTCAAGTTCAAAGTCAAATATAGTGCTTTCTAACAGCAGACAAACAGCAGTGTCGTTATATTTTATTTATAATTCATGACCCTTTTCCCACATCCATATGTGGGTGAGACAACAAAGTACTTTAGAAGCTTTAGTTCTTTAGTCTGCATAATAATCGCACTGAGAACTTAGTAATTAAAACACATTTTATTTAGATGAAATGATTGAATTGTTCATCAATACTTGCCTTTTATTTAAAGTGTATCTAAACCCAAAACAAACATTTAATATACTGAAGCTTGCCAGTGCATAGATGTGGTGACTACTTTGGTTTTATTTTTTTCAGGCCTTGTTCCCTATTATTTTGATCTGTTAATCTCCTGCAGAAAACATGTGGAACTTCCAGTGAACTGGATGTACAATTTACTGCATGTTGTCGGTAGTTCAATGTACATTGTGAACAGGCAGGTAGGAATACTTCAATGCAAAAGAGACCATAGTGCTACCTCAGTAAGGGCCACTGAATTTAACTCGTACAGAGGTCACCAGTCACCCAAGCAACAGTCCATTTGCTCAAGTAAACAGTTTAGGGGTGTTCTTTTTGAGATTTATAGCTTGAAGAAATTGAAAAAAGACACTATACAGTCACAGTGATCACTTTTGGGGTCTTTTAATCACAAGTTTCTAGGACAGCTGCCCCCCCCCCCCCCCCCCCGTACCAGCTTCCTTTAGACACCACTCAGTGATGGAGACAACCTTTCTCCAGACAAGGGGAAGCCTGTGAAACCTTGAACAAACCAAAACACCCAATCTATGTTCCCTTGATCACAGAAGAAGCCACAAAATAAATGTATCTAGCAAGCTAATTAGAAGGGTGTCGCATCCACTCCACCCCCCCCCCCCTAAAAAACAGGGACCAGGTAGCACAACAAAATTTGCTCTTGTGCCTAAGAGACAAATATCCCATGACAGAGAAGGAATGAGCAGAGGCGAAATAAAGGAGTATAAATAAGTATGTTGTTTTCCCCATGTAACGATACCCCCGAAGGAGCCGCTGGATTGTTTTGGGATCTACTCTCTTTTGATTTAACACGCCCCTATTAACTTGCTCGAACCTTCCCTTGACACACCAGAAGTCTGGGGGACGTATTGTGACCCCCTGCTGGGCAGAGGCACAATGACAGGCATACAATATTCAATGACAGTATAATGATAGTATTACCTGAATAATGCATGGCCCCTCCAGACTAGAAGAATACACTCACACAGTGGTATATTTAAATCAAAGAGAGTGAGTTTACTTAATAAATACTCAAGGAAAACACTCACTAAATTACACCATCAAATGAACAGTTGTAGGCAATAACACAGTGTGATTTCGCAAGGGCCCTTGCAGAAATCCACAAATGGCATTTATAAATGAAACAAATCTATACTAAAGAATGGTACCATTCGGCTAACTGGTGAACAGTCTGTGCTCGCAAAATCCCTCTATCAGGCGATCCTGCAAACAGCTGAAGTTCCTGTTGCGGCTGGATGGTGCACGTTATATTTGTAATCCACAAACAAGGAAAGGTAAGGGAAAGTTAATCCAACAAAGCGTGGTCAACCTAAATGTTGATGAGCTGATCGCTAGCCAGCGTCAGTCACTTCTGGATAACCACTATAGACAGTGAAAAAGGTATAAGTTCAAGGTGGAAACCAAGCAGGGGGGGGGGGGGGTGGGAGCCCTGTGAGATGGTACTAAAGTGTCTGTGTAAAGAGAGAACTTAGAGCTGAGCATGTGTCCTCTCACCCGACAGGCCGATCTGCCTGATCTCCTCTCAGAAAGCGCGTCGGTGAATCACTGCTCCACAATACAAAGATCCCGGACGAGGGTATTCCACTGTTTCAATTGTCAGCTGGGCTTCCTCTCCGATCTCCGGATACACAGGCTGGATGCAGGAGTCTTGCTTCCTTCTGGATGGCTGGCCTCTCAGGAAATTTAGGCCCAGGCTTCTGGCAGCTCCGCAGAGGAGAAAAGCTGGTCCAGAGAGAGAGAGAAAAAGCGCCCCTCCCTCTTCCTAAGTAGCCTCCCCCACAAGTCTGTGCGGAGGCGTCACATGTTCCATTAGGGCAGGGTGTTGTGGGAAATGTAGTCTGTTTTCTCATAAGAGTCTATGGAGTCCATATCTCCGGCTACTCTCCGTCCCACAATGCATAGCTCCTTAAAGGTAATGTACATATTTACAGATGTGGATATAGTCTCAGCGGGGATGGCCTGTCATTAGACTCTGACAAGGAGACCCAGCTACACACATAATAAATCTTCTTTGTTTAATGTATAACAAACTTTTTACAATACATGGGGAGACTGTCAATAAGTCTAATAAAGATCTTGTCAAGCAACAGAACTCTTAAAAAACGTATACATACAGTATCTCACAGAAGTAAGTACACCCCTCACATTTTTGTAAATATTTTATTATATCTTTTTATGTGACAACACTGAAGAAATGACACTTTGCTACAATGTAAAGTAGTGAGTGTACAGCTTGCATAACAGTGTAAATTTGCTGTCCCCTCAAAATAACTCAACACAATTAATGTCTAAACCGCTGGCAAAAAAAGTGAGTACACCCCTAAGTGAAATTTTCAAATTGGGCCCAATTAGCCATTTTCCCTCCCCAGTGTCATGTGACTCGTTAGTGTTACAAGGTCTCAGGTGTGAATGAGGAAAAACTATGTTCAATTTTGCTATCGCTCTCACCCTCTTATACAGTTCATTGGAAGTTCCACATGGAACCTCATGGTTAAGAACTCTGAGGATCTAAAAAAAAGAATTGTTGTTCTATATAAAGATGACCTAGGCTATAAGAAGATTGCCAAGACCCTGAAACTGAGCAGCAGCACGGTGGCCAAGGCCATACAGCGGTTTAACAGGGACAGGTTACACTCAGAACAGGCCTCACCATGATCGACAAAAGAAGTTGAGCGCACATGCTCAGCATCATATCCAGAGGTTGTCTTTGGGAAATAGACATATAAGTGCTGCCAGCATTGCTGCAGAGGTTGAAGTGGTGGGGGGTCAGCCTGTCAGTGCTCAGACCATATGCCGCACACTGCATCTAAGTGGTCTGCATGGCTGTCGTCTCAGAAGGACGATGCACAGGAAAGCCTGCAAACAGTTTGCTGAAGACAAGCAGACTAAGGACATGGATTACTGGAACCATGTCATGTGGTCTTATGAGACCAAGATAAACCTATTTGATTCAGATGGTGTCAAGCGTGTGTAGCGGCAACCATGTGAGGAGTACAAAGACAAGTGTGTCTTGCCTACAGTCAAGCATGGTGGTGAGAGTGTCATGGTCTGGGGCTGCACGAGTTCTGCTGACACTGGGGAGCTACAGTTCATTCAGGGAACCATGAATGGCAACATGTACTTTTTTTAAATCAGAAAAGGTTTTTATTGAAAATAGGCAGAAATAAAGTAACATACACAGACAGATCAACAATATCATGGTACAGCTTCACATTTTATACAGAACACGTGACAGTACAGAATTCGTATACAAAAATATATTTGGATCATAAAAGACATCTGGAGTGCATATAGGAAGAAATATTACCAGATATTTCCCTGTACAGCAAATGTCCCTCTCTCCTCATAAACATGACCTGACTGTGTCACCAGTAATCCTACATATTGGCAAAGAGCTTGAAACGAAAGGAAATCAAAGAGAGAGAAAAGATAAAGGAGAAAGGAAAACAGGCAAAACAAAACCAAAGCTGGAACAAAAAGTGAAGGTAATCCCACAGTCGGTCATGGCTCATAGAAGTCATTGCTTCCCCGGGTAATCTCTCTAGGGGTACCGCACACCATCCCACCCCCACCGCTCCTGCAGCTCCATTCTCTATAGCACATATCCCAAATTAAACTAAGCTAGACTAGCCCCCCCTTGTACTAATATATTAACCCTGTAGTAATCTATCTCTCACCAGTTCAAGAGGACCTAATCCCGGGGTATCTAACCAGGGTTGCCATATTCCATAAAACTTCTTCAATACATTTCGGTGTTGGTACGTTAGTTTCTCGCGTATTAATAAACTGTTGACTCGTTTCACCCACTGTCCACCCGTCGGTACACTCGGAGTAATCCAAAGCCGCGCAATTTCTTTGCGGGCAATATAGAGTGAACGTATAACAGCAATATGGCCATTAGGCGACAAATCGGGTAGCTCCAGGGCACCGAGCAGGCAGACAACTGGGTCCTGTAGAACAGGTATTTGAAATACAAGTGAGATGGTCTCCAGCACATACTTCCAGTACCGGAAGAGTTTTGGACACTTCCACATCATGTGGAGAAGATCCCCGGGGTGTGCCTCGCATTTTGGACAGAGAGGGGTGACCCTGAGGCCCCATTTATATAGCCTAGCCGGGGTCCTGTACACCCTATGTAAGAGGTACAAATGTGACAATCTCTGTGACGCGGAGACCGAGACCTGGGGAGCAGACGTCAGGCACAATTCCCAAACATCTCCATCAATAGGCCCCAAATCCCGCTCCCACCCCCTCTTACAGGGAAGCTTACCCGTATCGTGGGTTAAATTGAGTAACTTTGCATATACCCTGGATATCAATCCTGCCTTTTCAGTTGTTGAGAGTACATCTCTCATCAGAGAGTGCACCATTTGGGCGAAAGGGGACAGTCTGTCTTCACATTGTATGGCATGTCTTAGTTGCAGATACTGGTAGAATTGACCGTTATGTAAATGAAATTCCTCTTTTAGGGCCGCGAAAGGTTTGAGTATTATACCTTCGTATAGTTGAGATATGTATTGAATTCCTGCCTCTTCCCATGAGCTGAACCCCTTAAGCTTAAAGAGTTCTCTATAGTATTTGTTCCTCCATATCGGAGTAAACTGACACACTGCCTTGAGTTTGAAGATAGCTCGAACATATTCCCAAAGTCTAATCAGTAAACTAATAGTGGGGAGGGCAGTGGGAAACTGTGTGAGGCCTGCTTCTAGATATACCAGAGCCGGGAGACTTGGATTCCCGGATACTATCAAAGACCTAATAGGGTCAGAATCATCCTCCTCCCCCCAATTGCACAGATGTTGAAGCTGCGAGGCTATAAAATAATTCCTGGCATGAGGGACCGCCATACCACCTTGGTCCTTCGCAAGTTGCAAAGAACGCAAGCTGATACGAGCTGGTTTATTGCCCCAGATCAATTCTCTGAACTGGGTATCTATACGTGTGAACCACCTGTGAGTTATCCATACCGGGGCATTGTGAAAAATATAAAGAAGCTGAGGGGCCCATATCATCTTAATTAAATTAACTCTGCCGGTAACGGTGAGTGGCAGCTTCCTCCAGACAGAGCACTTCAGCCGAAGTTTCTGCAACAATGGGGACAGGTTCTTATCCAGATACTGAGTAGGGTCCGGGGTTACCTGTACCCCTAAGTATCTAAATTCATTTACCACCTCAATATCTTGCGCACAGATCGGTAGGGGGCCCGGCAAAGGGTCCAAGGGCATCAGGACTGACTTGTTCCAGTTGATGCTGAAACCCGACAGCCGACCAAAATCGGCTATCAGGTCCATCACCCCCTGCAGAGATCCCGCGGTGTCGCCCAGATATATCAGAGTATCATCCGCATAGAGTGAGACAACATCCTCTCTCGGTCCCCTGTGGAACCCAACTATATCCTGCGACCCCCTAATATGTATAGCCAGGGGCTCTAGGGCCAGGGCAAACAACAGGGGCGACAAAGGGCATCCCTGCCGAGTGCCTCTGGCAAGTCGGAACGAGTCTGACACATCTCCATTAATGCGCAGTCTCGCCGACGGGGCGCTGTATAGTAGTTGAACCCATTTCAAAAATGTGGGGCCTACCCCAAATTTAGTCAGCGTTTCCCATAAATAGGGCCATTCTACACTATCGAATGCTTTAGCCGCATCCAAAGAAAGGACGGCCCTATTGCCCGCAATATCTGTGGGGATCTGCAGATTCAGAAAAAGCCTACGTAGATTCTGGGACGTAGATCGTGTAGGGATGAATCCAGACTGATCTCTATGAACCACTTTTTGGATGCAGCTAGCCAATCTATTCGCCAGAATCCTGGCAAGTAATTTAACGTCGAAAGTGAGCAGAGAAATTGGCCTATATGAATCTGGGGATAAAGCATCCTTGCCGGGTTTTAAAAGCACTATTATGAGGGCCTCGTTCATAGACGAAGGGAGAGATCCCGTCTCAAAGGCATGATTGTACACTTTAAGCAGAACTGGAAGAAGTTGGGCCGAGTACCGTTTGTAGACTTCGGATGGTAACCCGTCAGCTCCCGGAGCCTTACCATTTTTTGCATGTGCCAAAGCTTCCAACAGTTCCTCCTCGGTCAACGGGGCATTAAGCACAGCAGCATCCGAAGTGGACAAACAGGGCAAAGGGTATCTGTCTAGAAATGCGCCAATATCACTTCGGGAGGGCCTAACCTTGGATGAATAAACATCTTGAAAGAAGGTTTTAAAAACATTCATAATATCGTGAGTGGAATAACAGGGAATCCCATTAACCCCTAATATGGATACAATATGTGCGGATGATTGCTGCGATCTGGCTACTAGTGCCAGCATATGCCCTGTATTCTCACCCTCCTCAAAATGACTTTGTTGCAAAAAAAAACGTTTATTCTCAGCTAGTTGTAGAGAGAGATCTCTCAGCATAGACTGGGCAGCCAGCCACGTGCGTTTCGTATCATCTGTGGGATTGGCTACATATTTAGCTTCCGAGGCGCGGGCCTCCTCCAGGATTGACATCTCCCACTCTTTGGTGGAGGATCTGATCTGGGAAACCGCTCTGATAAACTGTCCTCTTAGAAAGGCCTTAGCCGTTTCCCAGACCACATCCAACCCCGCCGAGTCTAAGTTATGCCTAAAAAAAGTTTGTAGTAGATCAGGGATGGGGTCTGGTTCAGGAATAAGTGAGAGCCAAAAAGGGTTAAGTTTCCAGAGGGTGTTACCCCTACGCGCCCCAAAATGAACATCTATCGATAGGGGGGAGTGATCCGAGACCTGTCGGGGGTGATACTGTGAAGATTCTAACATTGCCATCAGTAAATCATTCCCCAACCCCAGATCAATCCTGGACAGGCCCCCCACCGAAGCAGATTGACAGGAGTACATAAGGGTATCTGGGTTGCGTGCCCGCCATACATCTATCAGGCCCATCTCCATGAGCAAACGAGCAAATGGGGTAGGGCCCGATTGCCTTTGCAGCTCCGGCCTCCCACGACTGGCCAATCTATCTTTGGTATGGTCTAGACAATTATTAAAATCCCCAAACACCAACACCGGTATGCCCGGGAAGCGGGCAAGAAAATCTGTCAGCAATTTCAGGGTATTAGCGGAGAAAGGAGGGGGAATATATAGTCCTGCAAGGATACATTTAGTCCCGTATAGTGAACATAGAGCAAAAACATACCGACCCTCTGGGTCAATTCGTACCTCTAATGCTGAAAATTGTACACCCCGTCTAACCAGGAGGCTCACTCCCCTCGAGTACACCGAGAATGTAGCATGGTATTGGTGCCCAAACTGCCGTTTTGCAAATTGAGGTGTAGAGGACGGGGAGAAGTGAGTCTCCTGCAGGCAAATGACATCCGCGCCCAACCGCTTGATCGTGCGGAGCACAGCCAAGCGCTTAACAGGGCTGCCCAACCCCCTGACATTCCAGGACACAATTCTGGTTAGCTTAGACATTGTAGAGAATATACTGTTACAACAAGGATATACCGAGCAAGGACATATCTCCTGCAGTTAAGGTAGCAGGGGGCATTGGACCATAAAAACAGCATCATATCATTGAACACTTCTGTGGAACATAAAAATAATAAAAGGAAAAGAAAAACTTGGGGGGGGGGGGGGTAACACAGTAGCGGTGGGAGTTTCAATTGGAGATGGATACAGGAGCATGCACAAGTAGCAGGTCGAAGGGGGCCAGGGGCCCCAGTAACCATCTGGAATAATGGTGACGGTAATTCCTTCGTAGAGCCTTCATATAAGTATGAGTCCAGCAACAATAAACAAAAATAAAAAAACGAAGAAAAACACATTGAAGAATAACAGGCCAACATGGCCAAACTTGGGTGCCGCAGGGCAAAAGGAGGTCTGTACCAGACCATCATGGGGGCAGCAGTGGAAGCGCACCTAAGCGTCCAAACTTCTCAGCAGCTAGATCAGGTAACCCTGATGTCAGACAGAAGAAAACAAAAAAGGGGGGGGAAGTCAAATCCTAGCACCTCTTCCGCCTTGGTAAAAGAAGGTAAGAATCAGGATAAGTTGAACAGTACATCACCCGTCTTGCTGTGCCCGGCGTTGGTTTCTGCTTTCCTTGATTGATCTTTCTTCTCGGTCCATCCATTGTGCGGCTGCAGAAGGTAAATCAAAAAAATGAACGGAGCCTAGTGCTTCTACTCTCAGTCGGGCGGGGTATAGCATGGCATATTTGACATCTAGAGCTCTGAGGCGCCGTTTAACATCTAGGAACTTTGCGCGTTGCTTTTGTAACTCAGCAGAGAAATCAGGGAAGAAAGAAATTTTTGCGTTATCTACTCTCATGGCCTCCGGTTTAATCCTGGCGTTGTGAAGTATAGCATCTCTATCTTTGTAGTGAAGTAGCTTGAAAAGAAAAGGTCTCGGGGGGCCCCCCGGTGGATAAGGCCTGGCAGGCACCCTGTGTGCCCTCTCCACAGAAAACAATGGAGTGAACACTTCCTTGCCAAATGCATTCACCAACCAGTTCTCAATAAATTCAACCGGATTTTTCCCTTCCGCTCTTTCGGGCAGACCCACCATCCTAACATTATTTCTTCTCATTCTGTTCTCTAACTCCTCCAAGCGAGATGAATGTTGTGTTAGAAGGTGGTTGTTAAACGTGAGATCCCTCTGCATGGGAGCCATGTCATCCTCAATGGAGCTCACTCTACCTTCCACTGCAGAGGTCCTTTCCCTCAACTTTTGTGCATCCTGCCTCAGAAAGGATATTTCTGCTTTCACTCCCTTAATATCAGCAGCTAGAGCAGCAATGGAGGTATTGCAGGAGGTTATAGCAGTGAATATATCTCTAAGAGAGGGCTCACCGTCTGTGTCAGGGCTGGTGGAGGCCTGAGGCCTAGCAGAGCTGCCATCAGGAGTACTCACAGCGTTCCAGGGGAATCCCGATCCACCCCCATCCTCCAGGGGAACAGTGTCATCCGCATCCGACGATCCGCCGGATGATTCCCCTTGTTTTCCCAGGTGAGTATTAGAGTCCGTGGCGAGCGTCATGGAGAAAAGTTTTTCTGCTCCCTCCCTGTGTTTCTCTTTAGGCGTTCGTCGGGCCTGGGCGCCATTTTGATGGGACATGCTGTCCCCAGACCGGGCCGCGTATTGCTGTTTAGCGGCGGACATCGGGCTCGATTCAGGACACAGACGGTACCGGAGTATGCAGCGGACCTTCCAGCAGCGATCGGGCCGAAACAGCAGGTAGGTCTGTTATTTTTCAGGAGTCTTTCAGGAGAATCGGCGGAGAAGATCTGAATGTGCGTCCGGCTACATCCGCTGCCTGGCCACGCCCCCTGGCAACATGTACTTTGACATACTGAAGCAGAGCATGATGCCCTCTCTTCAGAGACTGTATTTCAACATTATAACGGGACAGGGCAGTATTTCAACATTATAACGACTCCAAACACACCTCCAAGATGACCACTGCCTTACTAAAGAAGCTGAGGGTAAAGGTGATGGACTGGCCAAGCATGTCTCCAGAACTAAACCCTATTGAGCATCTGTGGGGCTTCCTCAAACGGAAGGTGGAGGAGCACAAGGTCTCTAACATCTACCATCTCTGTGATGTCATCATGTAGGAGTGGAAGAGGCAACCTGTGAAGCTCCAGTGAACTTCATGCTCAAGAGGGTTAAGGCAATGATGGAAAATGGTGCCCACACAGAATATCGACACTTTGGGCCCAATTTGGACATTTTCACTTAGGGCTGTACTCACTTTTGTTGCCACAGGTTTAGACATCAATGGCTATGTGTTGAGTTATTTTGAGAGGGCAGCAAATTTACACTGACTGTACACTCACTACTTTACATTGTAGCAAGGTTTCATTTCTTCAGTGTTGTCACATGAAAAGATATAATAAAATATTTATTAAAATGTGATGGGTGTACTCACTTTTGTGAGATACTGTGTATATACAGCCTATCAGGGTAGAGCCCTGCCACTAGCTGATAATAAATGGTTAGTGCATCAATGAACAATAATATTAGCACATTCAAAATATTAACTTAAAGTGCAAATGTCTTGTTAACTACAAAAGAGCAGAGTTGGGAGAGCAGCATAAATATCACAATCCAGACTTAAAGCATTATCTCCAGTAAGTCAAAGGATAACAATCAATAATCCTAGTGTTTTAAAGTCAGTGAACCATATTACCACTATAATCCTGAGATAGGGTGTCTAAAGTCCATAAACTATTTTATTACTGCGTTGTCACCCAGTGGCCTAGAGGTGCTATGATACCCCTAATAAGCATAAATGTACAATTAGAAATAATTGGAATATGTACAATAAATACAGTAGCCTTGACTGGTCACCATCTCACAGAGCCCCAGAATAAAACAGAGAGATACATCCTATCTAACCTAAATACAATGGCCCAGATTCACAGAGCGATTACGCCTGCGCAACAGGAGATGCGCGTGCGTAAGTCCGTCGTAATTTCGTTAGACAGGCGCATCCGTCCGCGCAAAACTGCGCTAGACAGACCATTGATTTGCTAGTCAAATATGCTAATGAGGGACTTACGGGGATCCACAAAAGAACGTTGGGGCAGCGCAGGCTACGCGGTGTGCGCAACAGCAAAATGTCCTGTCTAAAATTAGACCATATAAAAGCTGGTCTAAAAAGAGAAAAAAAGTCTACTTGTTAGATAAAGCAACACTGTTAGTGAGGAGCTCAGCAGTCACACGTGTTGCCCAACAAACTGTATGCCAACATGCCAGGGGCATCGTCGCGCATAGCTATACTACTGACTTTAGATGAACAAAGAAGGATGAGGGCACTGAGGAGGGCACTAAGGAGGGCACGGGAGATGTTTTTTTTTTTTTTTTTTTTATTTTTTTATTTGCTTATATAAACTTTACAATTTAATCTAATCTAATACAATATTCTTATCTGATACAAGCCCCTCACTCTTCACTCTTCACGGGAGAGGATATAACACACATGCATAGACATCTTTGGCATGAGTGATTCTGAGGTGTCTCGCATCTTCAGATTCACCCCTCATGCCATCATGGAATTACCACAACCTTGCAGGAGGACATCAGCAGCCCAACACATGGCACTACCCATGACACCCATGACAGCTACATATACAATCAGAGCCCCATCCCCACAGATTGCGAACAGAACATGTATGGGGACAGCTGGCTGGTTGGTGAGTGACATGGGTGGCAGGCATGACTGTCCTCCCCCCATGAGGCACACATCACAAGGGGCACATGCACTACTAACATCCTCCTGTCTTTTCCCTTCAAGGTGACTCTGCATATGCACTGGGACCCCATCTCATGACCCCATCTCATGCCAGCTCACATTATGCATCTTTGCACGTTAAACACACACATTAATCATGGCAAAATGAGAATGCATGCATGCACACCACTGTGGTCCCTAGCACAGACACATCACATCCTCATCACATTGGATTGGCACAAGCCCACCATGCAGTGGTCAGTGAGTCAGTGAGGCCTCGGATTAGCAGCAGGAGCTCCACACGGCGCACGTCTCCCAGGAGTGGGAACGTGTGTGCTATAGCTCCAGGCAGGTGTAGGAGGTAGACAGGCAGGCTAGGTCTCTCCCAGCCTCTCCCTGCTAACTTCAGCCCCAGCCCCAGCACTGCTCATCCCCAACCTGGCCTTTCTCCTCCATCACTCCACCACAGAACCACAGCGGATCAGCCCCCTGGCCCTCTGGCCCCAGGTAAGAAATTGCTGTCGGCCGTCCTTGTCAGGACAGCCGTGGCAAACATCTTATGCCCCCTCGGCTTTCCTTGGCCTTTATCCTCCTTCCCCTGTGCCCCCATACCATCATCGCCAATCGCTAAATTTTTTAGCACACCCGCGCCAGCCTGCATTGAAACGCGGGGCCGCGATCTAGGCAAGACCGCGGCTTCACCCGCGGCCTACCGCTGCGGCGCTCCCCACACCTTCACTCCTATCCTTCACCCCCCTATGCCCCCATACCGCCAGCCGAGACACCCTCCTACTACCCTCCAGCCACAATTCCGCCTTCCTAGGGCATTCTTTTTTTGACACCCGCGCCGGCCTGCACTGATTCGCGGGGCCGCGATCTAGGAAAGACCGCGGCTTCACCCGGGGCCTACCGGCGCGGCGCTCCCCACTCCCTGTAAACCCCCCAAATCCTCTAGGAATTCCCCCCTTCCCTATTAGGACAGCCACTCTTTCCCTGGCTTACCTTTTGTGCCCCCAGTACCTCCATCCATTCGTGCAGTCAGCTCCAGGCTGCATCCTGCTGCCTGATCAGACAGCTCTCCTGCTATACTAGCAATAAGCACACCCCTCACCCCAGCCACTGCTCCTATCAACACAACAGAAGCTTGATCCAGGGCTCATCCGATCGCCTTTTCACAGGGGTCAGGAAGGAATTTTTTTACCCCACCGGAGCACATTGGCCCAGCACCGCTAGGGTTTTTTTTTGCCTTCCTCTGGACCAAGCCAGGAGAGAGGAATCAGCCAATTCCTCTCCCCATCGCCCCGGAAGCCCCCCCCCGTCCCCCCCCTCCCCGGTGCTTGGCGACCATGGCATATCAGCAATATTCTGCAGAAACCATTTGGAGTTTGAGGCAATCCGCCGCAATACTACCAGCCATCACCAAAAAAGCCCTAAAAATTGAGCGAATATGGAGAGTCGATCAACGATCGACAGTCAGGTATTTCAGCCATTCACCCCAACCTAAGCACATATCTTGTGCTTTGATCAATACAAGATCGGCAGTAAAACACAGACTGGAAATCCGTGACCTCATTTTACAATGCGATTTAGATTGCCTCTTTATTACAGAGAGCTGGCTTACAGCCGACTGTAACACCATTCTAGGAGAACTGGTGCCAGAAAACTACCGTATCATAACGGAAAACAGAATAGGGCAAAGAGGGGGAGGACTGGCGGTGATCCACAAGATGCACCTTGCGGTCACTAAACCAGCCCTTCAAAACCCTCTTCCATTCATGGAAACCCTTACTCTGCAATTGCAAACAAATTCCAAGGAGACCGTCCACATTCTTCTCTGCTATAGGCCACGCCGGCCCAAAATCGCAGCTGATATCTCCATTAACGGAGTTTGTCTCCACTTACACCCTCAACAGCAAACATGTTTTGCTGCTCGGGGACTTCAATCTCTGGGCCAACTCCGCACAAGACCCCGTTGCCGACGCCTGTATCGACCACCTGGAAGGACTAGGCCTTCAGCAACTAGTATGTGGGCCCACACATGCTTCTGGTCACACGCTCGATCTTATTTTCAGACAAGATCTGGAAATAAAAATCTTGGAAAATGAACCATTGCCATGGACCGATCACCATTCAATTAAATTCATTATTTCCGAATTCCCCCCCTTAATAAAAACATCAAATCCAGTGACAACACACTGGACCAGATGTCAGAAGAAGCTCCACTCGGAACTCTTCAAAGCCACGTTAGGGGATAAAATAAACACAATTCAGCCGCACCTAACAGCGGAAGAAACATTAGAGGCCATAAACACAGCACTATTGCAGTCAGCTGACTTGATAGCGCCGAAACGAAAGACCCAGATCAGGAAAAATAACTCCAGCTGGTTCAACAACCAGCTGGGTTCACTGAAGCAAGAGCGCAGAAGGGCAGAAGCAGCCTGGAAAAGAAATTCTTCAGATGAGAACCTCTCGATCTACAAGGCAATAACCAGAAAATACCACAAGCAAATCTTCGAAGCCAAGAAAAACTATTTTTCTGAGGCTATCAACGGTGCCCTAAATCGCCCCTGCGAACTCTTCAAGATGGTCACCCAGACCATGAATCCAGGATGTCTTGAAGCCCCCAACTTGGACACACAAGAATTTTGCGATGAATTATCGGATTGCTTCATTAACAAAATTGAGGCTATCCGGCAAAGCATTCAACAAAACAACTTCGCTCCTAGCCCCCCCCCATAGTCAGTTACACAGCACCGGCAGCAATTCACCAAAGTTAGGTGAGTTCACGCTGGAACCCATCTCCATTCAGACCACTAAAAATATCATCGGCACTCTGCGCAACAGCACTGCGCCAAATGATATTATCCCCACCAAACTGCTGAAGGAATGCGCCGACATCCTGGCACCTCCTGTCACGCAGCTTATCAACCAATCCTTCAGGGAGGGCATAATGCCCTCCCAGCTGAAGGAGGGCTTTATTCAACCCATTTTGAAGAAAGCCACCCTGGATCCGAAGGATCCACTCAATTGGCGCCCCATAACAGGCCTAAATGTTCTCTCCAAGGTAATGGAGAAAGCAGTGGTACAGCAGCTGCAACAGCATCTAGATACCCACAACTTACTCGACCCATTTCAATCAGGATTCCGTCCCGGACACGGGACGGAAACAGCATTGCTTAAGATATGGGACGACGTTCTCGAGGCCGCAGACGAAGGAGAATCTTCTCTTCTGGTTCTGTTGGACCTAAGCGCAGCCTTTGATACAGTAGATCACAAGCTATTATTGACTCGGCTGGCTAAAATAGCCAAAGTCGCAGAAAGCGATCTATCCTGGTTCTCCTCTTTTTTGGATAACCGATCGCAAATAGTGAAGCTAGGACCCTTCACTTCTGAACAACGCACATTATCGTGCGGGGTCCCTCAAGGATCTCCCCTGTCGCCGATGTTATTCAACATCTATATGCGTCCTCTTTTCGAAATCATCAGCAGCCAAAAACTGCTATATCACTCATATGCAGACGACACGCAACTGTACTTCCGCATTTGCAATAAAAAGGATCACTACCTCAATCTAGAGACGTGCCTCTCTTTGATAGAGGACTGGATGACAAAGAGTTATCTCAAACTCAACGGAGTGAAAACAGAACTTCTTCTGTTTCACGCCAAGCGCAGGAATCAATCAGCAACAACCTGGTTCCCCCCGCCCATTCTGGGCAAAATCATCTCCCCTAGCACCAAAGTCAAAAGTCTTGGGGTCATTTTTGACTCCGACATGACAATGAACGCACAAATAGGGACAGTAGTCAGCGGATCTCACCATCTGCTGCGCCTACTACGCAGACTCATTCCTTTCATTCCCAAGAAAGACGTAGCGGTCGTGGTGGGAGCAATTGTAAACTCCAGATTGGACTATGCAAATGCCCTTTACCTCGGACTCCACAAGTACCAAATCGCTCATCTTCAAGTCGTTCAAAATACGGCCGCCAGACTTGTGACTGGGAAAAAACCCTGGGAATCAATCTCGCCGTCACTGAGATCCCTTCACTGGTTACCAGTTAAAGACAGAATCACCTTTAAAGCTCTCTGTCTAACGCATAGATGTATCCATGGGAATGCTCCCCATTATCTATGCGAAAAGTTAAAAATTCAGAATCCCAATCGTATTCTACGATCCACCAATCAAAATCGGCTTCAGATACCGAAAGCCAGATACAAGTCCAAAGGGGACAGAAGATTCGCTGTCCAAGGTCCCAGACTATGGAACGCCTTACCAGCCAGTATTCGGCTGGAGGAGAACTACTTGGTCTTCAGGAGAAAGATTAAGACGCATCTCTTTTGATCTCAAAGGAGACAGGAACAACGAGCGCCCAGAGGCGATTTACTTTGCATGTGCTGCGCTATATAAGTTTTCATTCATTCATGCAGGACTTGTGAGCAGCAACGCCATGCCACGGCTCCAATTATGTCACTGTACATTCATACACCATTCACACAGACCTGGGGATCACTTCTCCACCACAAATGAGGGTGACACCCCTTTTCCCGCAGGAATATCACCCCCCACATTCCAAAATCATACACAAACAGAACCAAAAAAATTAAATAAATGACGAGCAAAAATAAAAAATGCCCCAGCAAAAAATATAATTTAAACAAAATAACAACAAAGAAAACACATAAAAGACAAAAATCACTCTGCAAAACAGTCCCCAAATATCTCAAAGACACGTCACAAACAAATAAACAAACGCTAATAAACAAAAGCACCTTGCTGTATAGGAAGGGAAACAAAGGGATGTACTTTTGCAAAGGAAGTGCATTTGTGTCTGTCTATTTATGCTGTTTGCGTAGTTCACAAAGTTGCCCTAGTCCATTTCCAATTTCACTGATTGCGCCGCTCCCGAGTTGTGAGCATGCGCACAGCGGAGCTGACCCTGGTCTCCTTCAAGCGTGCATGCGCGAGCCGGCCGGCCCTTCATTTGCATGGGGTCACGGCTCATTTCAATGTAACACGCCCACGTCCTTCCCAATTTGTATTACTCCGCCTTATGCCTCTGAAATAACGTTACGCATGCGCAATTTTCTGCGCAAAAGCTACGAGAATAGGGTGATTACGCGGCAAAATTGCGCAAGTCTAACGTAAAGGCGGTGCGCTACGCCGGTCCAATAATGCGCAGATGTACGTGAATCTGGGCCAATATCTACATATGTACATTTTCTGCATAGCAGTACTATTTCCATAGCAAGGGAAATAATTCTGGTGGTACTGCTCAATTGCTCAACTCTTAGGCCTCGTACACACGATCGGACATATCCGATGAAAACGGTCCGCGGACCATTTCCATTGGATATGTCCGATCGGGAGTTTGATCCGATGGCGTGTACACACCATCGGATCAAATTCCCCGCCGCCGGACGGCGCGGTGATGCGGCGGTGACGTTGACGCCGCCACGTCACCGCCACGTCACCGCACCAGGAAGTTAAACACTTCCGCGCATGCGCCGAATCCATTCGGCGGCGGCGCGGCGGCGGTGGGGGACGACATGTCTGCTGGTAAGTGTACTAACCAGCAGACATGTCGGGCGGACAGATTCCACTGGATGGATTTCAAAGCATGCTTTGAAATCTGTCGGGTGGAGAAATCTGTCCGCTAGCCCATACACACGAGCAGAGATGTCTGCTGAAACGGTCCATCGGACCGTTTTCAGCGGACATATCCCCTCGTGTGTACGAGGCCTTAGGTGTGTACATATTTATACCAAGGCCACTGGTTCTGCAAGCTTCAAAGTCCAATAGGCCTAGTGTCCTTCAGAGAAAAGAAAAACAAAAAATGCAACATACAACACTAAAAACTGAAAAATTCACCCCCCCCCCCAAACAGCGGGTTCAATTGCTCTCCTTTTCTTAACCACTTCAGGCCCGCGCTACCGTCGGATGACGGCAACAGCGCGGGCCTGAATATCCAACATGCCGTCATTTGACGGCATGTCATTCTGGCGTTCCCAGCGCGCGCTGTAGAGCGCGCTGCGGGGAAGCCCTGTGTTGTCTGTGTCCCTTGGACACGGCCAATCACAGATCGCGGCGAACGGCCAATCAGAGTGGCCGTTTGCGATGCGATCTGTGGGCCAATGAGAGATGATCTCTCATAGATCATCTCTCATTGCCGTGTTACACAGAGACAGCGTCCTGTCTCTGGAGAGGAGGAGCACGATCTGTGTTCCTTCTTACATAGGGACACAGATCGGTCACCCCCCAGTCACCCCCCCCCTCCCCCCACAGTTAGAACACACCTAGCATACACATTTAACCCCTTCCTCACCCCCTAGTGTTAACCCCTTCAATGCCAGTCACATTTATACTGTAATTAGTGCATATTTATAGCACTGATCGCAGTATAAATGTGAATGGCGCCAAAAATGTGTCAAAAGTGTCCGATGTGTCCGCCATAACGTCGCAGTACCAATAAAAATCGCAGATCCCCGCCATTTCTAGTAAAAAAAAAATAATAAAAAATAATAATTCTCTCCCCTATTTTGTAAGCGCTATAACTTTTGCGCAAACCAGTCGCTTATTGCGATTTTTTTTTTTACCAAAAATATGTAGAATAATACGTATCGCCCTAAACTGAGAAAAAAAAATGTGTTTTTTTTTTTAATTGGGATATTTATTATAGCAACAAGTAAAAAATATTGTATTTTTCTTCAAAATTGTCGCTCTTTTTTGTTTATAGTGCAAAAAATAAAAATCGCACAGGCAATCAAATACCACCAAAAGAAAGCTCTACTTGTGGGGAAAAAAGGACGTAAATTTTGTTTGGGAGCCACGTCACATGACCGCGCAATTGTCAGTTAAAGCGACGCAGTGCCGCAAGCTGAAATTTTACCTGGGCAGGAGGGGGGTGTAAGTGCCCAGTATGCAAGTGGTTAAAGTTGTTGTAAACTTCAGTCATGAAATCTGAGCAAAGCACATATAACTGTAGTGTTTACTTGTCTTTCTCCAAAGCTCTAATGCCACCTACACACGATTGGACATTCCGACATTAAAACCATGGATGTTTTTCCGATGGATTGTTCGCTCAAACTTGTGTTGCATATACACGGTCACAAATGTTGTCAGAAATTCCGAACGTCAAGAACGCGGCCATGTACAACAATACGATGAATGAAGTTCAATGATTCCGACCATGCGTCAAATTAATTCCGAGCTTGCGTAGAATTTTTGTGCATCGGAATTGGCTACAAACGATCAGAATTTCCGACAAGAACTTTTGTTGTCGGAAAAATTGAGAACCAGCTCTCAAACATTTGTTGTCGGAAATTCCAACAGCAAACACGGTCGGATTTTCCGACAACAAGCTCACATCGAACATTTGTTGTCGGAAATTCTGACCGTGTGTATGCGGCATAAGTGTTGTTTCTCTCTGTTGCTTTGTTTATCAGCATGAGTCACTTCTGAGAAGTTTTCCTGACACATGAGTTCAACTACTTTTAAAGGACCAACAACTTGCAACAGATCGGTCCTTAGAATACAACAAATGAGGAAAAGAAAAACGCACAGCATTTCATCTGTAAAAATTTGGATCAGAGATCTGCTCCATCTTTCTGTCAGGGCCCCACATATTAGTAGAACATTCTTGGTCTTTCTTTATTACCACTTTGTTCCTGTAAATGAAATGGCCTAGGCTTTAACTGGCCTTGATATCCAGGAATGTTTTCCGGTAGGCAGGGTAGTTTGGGTTTCTGCAATGTTTTGGAAAACAGACTAAGGCCCCTTTCACATTGAGGCGTGGAGCCGCGGTGACGGTATAGCCGCGCTATTTGTAGCGCCGCTATACCGTCGTGTTTACCGCGATATTCGGGCGCTAGCGGTGAGGTTTTAACCCCCGCTAGCGGCCGAAAAAGGGTTAATACCGCCCGCGTTGCGGGCGGTATTACCGCGCTATTGCCGCGGTTTCCCATTGTTTCCAATGGGAAGGCGCGCTATAGGAGCGGTGAACACACCGCTCCTATACCGCGGTAAAGATGCGGCTAGCAGGACTTTTGGAGCGTTCCTGCTAGCGCACCGCTTCAGTGTGAAAGCCTTCGGGCTTTCACATTGAACACTACAGGGCATGATTTTTCATGCGGTATAGCAGCGCTATTTTTAGCGCTGTACCGCATGAAAAACGCCTCAATGTGAAAGGGGCCTTAGACTGGGTTCACACTACGATTTTCCCGTCCGTCAGCCGCATACGATTTATATGAAAAAACGTATGCGGCTGAAACGGATTGAACCGTACGTAAACGTATGCGTTTATAAAACGTATATGGTTTCAAAAAGTGCATACGGTTCCATCCGGTTTTGATTAAAAAAACGCATACGTTTTTGGAATTAGTGTCATTTAATAAATAAAGATTTTCTTGTTTTGAAAATGCGCATGCGCAGACGAAAAACGCATACGGTTTATACGTATGGAACCGCACATATGTGCGTTTTCCATTGACTTTAATGTTAAAAAAAAAACGTATGCGTTTGCCACACGGTTTCAAAAATGGACTGAAAACCGTGGTCGAACACGGTTTTGCGTACTGTTAAAAAACGTTTTGCCAGCAAATCGTACGCACCCGGATGCATCTGAGTGCATACGATTTGCAATGCATTGTCTATGTATGCGTTTTCCCGTACGGGCCCATACGTTTTCAAAACTGAAATTGTATGCGGCTGACGGACGGGAAAATCGTAGTGTGAACCCAGCCTCACTCCTCCTCTTTACACCATTCTCTTACCTCTATTTCATCTATAATAGCCTTGGACATATAAAGGTACTCCAAACCGTACTCTATCGCCACTTTTTTTCTGGACGATCTTTTGGAACCTGGAAAAGCAGGGCAGCTTCTTTTTGTTCCCCTTTCTAGATGGCACACGCGCTTCGGGGTCTTCCTAATTAAGCCCTCATGTGTCTCACTCTGGGCCATCATGTGGGTGATAGTGAGTGTAGGCTGAAAGTCCAATCTTTACTCCTTATAAGTTACATTTAAGCACAGTCCAATATATGGGCTGTGTGCGGTCTTTCTATCCTTAGAGAACCCCATGACCATTTGGAATAGAAGGATTCAGCCTCACTCCACTGACCTATCTCCTCTTCCTCAGTCAAGCTACTGCTGGATCAGCCAGGCCTTTGCATTACCAAAACAGTTTCTCTGAAATTAAAGCAAAATTAAAGGGTCACTAAAGGATTTTTTTTTTTAGCTAAATAGCTTTCTTTACCTTACTGCAGTGCTGTTTTCATGTCCTCATTGTTAGTTTTTTGCTTTGATGTTGCTGTAATCCTTTTCTGATCTCCACACTTCCTGATTGTCTGTTTCCTTATAACCACAGTGCTGGGAGCTTTCTCACTGTGGTCACTAATCAAGGAGGTGTGATTACTGTGTGTAAACTGAAAGTGGGTTGGTGCTGAGGGGTTTTAGACAAACCATCTCTGTCCTCTATTGGCTCTCCGGCTCTGTACATCTGAGAGACAGGAAATAACAGCAAAAACGAAACTAGAACTGTAGGTTGATTATATGATTGATTTTTTATATATTTTTAATCATTTTTAAAAGGAATCAGTTAACTTTTATGTCTCTATACCCTGTAAACAGCCATTTCAGCCCAATTTTTTTTTTCTTTAGTGAACCTTTAAGCTACCATTCCTGAACCATGTTTCTGAAAAGCTAGTTGTCTGGCCATCATGCTTACTCTGGCTTCAGTACTTTGAGTGAACTGGTACAACTATGGAAATAACAATGTCTGACTCTTCTCCAACTTGCCTCATTGTTCCTGAACTGAATGAAAACAGAGGATCAGTGTGCAAACCAGGCAACCAGCATTTTCCTACCCCCCACATTTCTCTCACGGCAGGTTTATTTTAAGTAAATACAGTTTATGCCAACATTTTGATATAGCCCAACCAGTGCCGGGACAAGGTCATCCCTTCTGCCCACCCCTTATACAGGCCCTGAGCCCAACTTGCCGCTGCTAAAACTCAAATTAATAAGGTTTGGTTGGCTTAGTGAGGTGAGTGGGAATACAAATGAAAATTGCTACCCATGATGAAATTTGTAGTCTGTTTGCAAAAAAAACAACCCTGTTTCCTATCCATTCACTTTGCCTCCAAAAGAATTTGGCTGCTGAGCATTCCCATCAAATGTGTCTCTAAGACCCTTCTATATTGGTACACTTTTTAAAGGATTCTATAACTGCCATCTTCAATGATTCATAGGAACCAGCAGCAGCTATGATTGCTGCTTCAGACTCAAATGGATTTTTACAGCAGAATGAATACATGGTAAAAAAAAATCATTGCGCTTTCTCAGCCAAGAGAGATTTTACTTAACTACTGTACGCTTTAGCAACAGGGGACTTTCAGCATTCAGGGATGTTTCCATGATGCTAAAGTAATAGCAAAGCAGTATCGATTAAATTATACCCATCATGAGAAAAATACTTTGGCTATAATTAGCATTTTTAGAAGGTTATGTTAGCAATGGAAGCCCCCTAATTTTTCTCAATACAGGTTTCTTGTAGAGATGACGATTAGAGATGAGACTTTCTGTCTAATCTGTTGCAGTAGAAAGGTTTTGCTTGGCTTTTAATGGGTACTTTTTTTAAAGGAGAAGTACAACCAAAGCTTGTTTGGCTGCACTTCTTCTGTGGATCATAGGAGTGCAGTTTGTTTTGCACTCCTGTGACCCATTTTAAGCAGACAGTGGGCTGAAGCCCGCTGTCGGCTAAAGCCACAGAACCAATCCAGGCTTGAGCAAGATCGTGACAATTAAGTCAGAATACGCCCACATGCCTGGACCGCCACCTAGCTCAGCCTCTCAGCGAGCCATTTAGAGTCTGAGCCGGTCGCTCCCACTCCTCCATAGCCCAGGGCTCCAGTGAGTGCAGGGGAGGGGCGCAGAGAGTGGTGACTGACAGTCAGCAGCTCTCTGCTCAGGAGGCTGTGAGAACCGAGTGGTTCAGTAGTGCTTGATCGCACAGTTAGAGGGGTTAGAGCCTGCAGGGGACAGATACAGCATCAGACACATGCTGCATTCCTAGGTAAGTATGATTCGAACACCGTTAAAGTCTATGGGACACGAACATGAAAAATCTAAAGTGCTAATTTTAAAGGCTTATATGCGAGTTATTGTCATAAAAAGTGTTTGGGGACCTGGGTCCTGCCCCAGGGGACATGTATTAATGCAAAAAAAGTTTTAAAAACTGCAGTTTTTTTCGGGAGCAGTGATTTTAATAATGCTTAAAGTGAAACAATAAAAGTGAAATATTCCTTTAAATTTTGTACCTGGGGGGTGTGTATAGTATGCCTGTAATGTAGTGTTTGTTTCCTGTGCTTAGAACTGTCCCTGCACAACATTTCTGAAGTAAAAACATTTTTTTAAAAGTACTCACGGCTATAATGAATTGTCGGCTCCCTAGAATACAGAAAAAAGTAATTGAAAGTCATTGATAAAAAAAAATGTGTGGGGGTTCCCCCAAATTTAATTACCAGGTCCTTCAGGTCTGGTATGGAAATTAAGGGGAACCCTGCATCAAATAAAAAAAAATGATGTGGGGTTCCCCCCAAATATCCATACCAGACCCTTCAGGCTATACACAGAGGCACATTGTGGGCAGTTTTAACCCTTTCTCGGCCACTAGTGGGGGGTAAAACCACTCCGCTAGCAGCCGAATATCATCGCGAAATTAGCGGTAAAGCAACGTTTTACCGCCACCGCACCTCCCGCCCCAGTCTGAAAGGGGCCTAAGTCTAAATTTGCTGGTCTAACACTACTCTCTCCCCAGACTGACAATGCTGCTGTCCTAGGGTGGCTCCATTGCTCTTCCATAAAGTGGGAACTCCTAAGACAGGAAAGGTGTTACTGACCAGATCACCATGTAAAATTAACAGAAAAACCCCCTAAAAAAAAAGAAACCGAAGCAGCCACCACATTTAGGCCCCATGTATGCTGCTGCTTCTAAACGGACGTTCAGAGGCAGTTGGAGACTTTTTTCAACTGCCCCTGAACACATTCAATGTTATCTTATGTGTACATGTACACAGGTTTGTTTACTGTCGTTTTATGGCAGTTGCGTTTATAGGCCTTTCTTTAAAGGCAAACAAATTTGGTCAGACGCAAGAATCTCTTGCCGCCCAAGTGTACAGACACTCCATTAAAAAGAACCGCTGTGCATGGCAAGAACGCTGTGACGTCATTGTCGCGTACAACAAGCATGCACTCGTCACATTCGATGCCGTCCCTGCCATCTTGTTGCAGTACAAAAAAACAAGCAAACTCCTGCGCACGGGTGGATTGTCCAACACTTGGTCAAACGATCTTCATAGAAAGTCATACAATTGTCAAGAATGGTAATAGCAGTGGCCTTGCTGCCCTTCGTGGATGGGGAAGTCCTGGCAAAAAACAGAGAAAGAAAGAAAAGGCGCACCAGCCTAGTGTATTACCACTCGACACTTTATTAAATAGTAGTAATATTAAAAACTACTCACAAACGGCATAATGAACAGGCTTGTCAACAGAAATGAGGTAGATTCCCCTCAGACCACGCTCCACAATGGGGGGATAGGAAATGTGTTACTGCCGGCTGACGCGTTTCGAGGCGTCTGGGGCCTCTTCATCAGAGCTCGACAGTCTTGCCATCTTGCTGCAACCTACCTATGCCTAGGAAGCTACCGCACATGCGTCAAAGTCATTTTGAGCATGTGCAGGTTTCCACGGCGAGAGATAAGTATACACACTCTCGGGTTTCTCGGCAGGAAAACACTGCCGAGAATCACAACGAGAAAATAGAGAGCAGGTTCTCTATTTTTCTCATCGTAATTTTGGGCAGTTTTCTTGACGAGAAACCTGAAAGCCTCGTACACACGCTCGGCCAGCAGTTTTCTTGCTGGTTCTTGCCGAGTAAATCGTGCGTGTGTACGAGGCTTCGGAGACCTATATTAAATTCCATTTGCTGATTTTGGCTGGTTTGGCAGCAGTTTGCCTTTTCACAGGCCAAAAGGTTGCAAATAAGCGACATTCATTCATTGGGCCAGATTCAGGTAGAGTTACTCTGGAGTATCAGTGATACTCCAGCCTAACTCTCACTTTGAGCCGGCGTTTCTGTTTTCTGTAGTCAGAAAACAAGAAACGCCGGGTTGGAGTTCCTATACGAGCGGCGTAATTGTATTACGCCGTCGTATCGGAACTGCAATTTTAAAAATGGCGCTCGGGGCGTTCCCGCTGATTAACGCCGAGAATATGTTAATCAGCGAGAATCGGCAATTCACGATCGTATTCGGGCCGACGCAGTGACTTTCCGACGTTTCCGTAAGAGATACGCGGTGTAAAGATAAAGCAGCCCCCTAGTGGAGTATCCTATGTTAAGTATGGCCGTCGTCATCGCGTCGAAAAAAAAAAAAATTCGAGTCGTTTGCGTAAAACGTCCGTGAATGGGGATTGACGTCATTGACGTTCCCTGAAAGAATTTGGAGCATGCGCACTGACAGTCGACGCATGCGCAGTACGTTTGCCGTGGGATCGCGCCTAGTTTAAATAATACACGCCCCCTACCCGCCCAATTTGAATTCCGCCGGCTCATTTTCGCTACGCCGCCGCAACTTTAGGAGCAAGTGCTATGTGAATAACAGTACTTGCTCCAAAAGTTTCGGCGGAGTAACGTAAATGAGAAACGTTACTCCAACATAAAGATTCGCCCATCTACCTGAATCTGGCCCATTGAGTTTTTATGGAGAGGCTGACAATGAAAAAGTAGTAAAGCTCTTTTGACATCATGTGGCAAAACCATAGGAAAATGTGGAATTCAAACTTGGAGATCAAGGAGAAAGTCTCAATCATTAATATTTCCCAGAAAGAAATTAACCCTTTGAACTACTATCGTTATGCTGAAGAAAATGATAAATGCATGTTTAATCAGAAGTAAGTTATCCTAGCTACTCAACAACTCAGTAACGTAAGATGCCAAAAAAGACAATCTTGCTGTACAGTAGCATACCACGGTTGCTGGTGATAAAATAATTAAAGAATAGGCAACTTGGAATGTATTAGAATGAAAAAGGGCCATAAATCAAGGGTAGAATTTTGATCAACAGAAGAAATTATACAACTTTTAAAGGTGAAATGTAAAAAACATATTTATGGGTAATTCCCTTTATCCCTACATCAATACCAAATCTTATCAATACAATCCTCTCTACTTTCTCTTATGCCTCGTACACATGGCCGGATTTTCTGAGAAAAAAAGTCAGAAGTGCTTTTTTTCTAGGAAAGCCCGGCCTTGTTTAGCCTCCATCAGACTTTTTTTTTTGGAAGTCCGACAGACCTTAGATAGAGAACCTGTTCTCTTTCTTTCTGTCGAGCTTCCGACTGACTTTTGCTTGGTCAAAAGTCCGACCGTGTGTACAAGCCATTACAGTAGGGTGACCAGACATCCCCAGTTTCAGGGGACAGTCCCCTGATTGAGGACACTGTCCCTGGACCAAGTCTGTCCCTGGTTTTGTCCCCAGATTGGATTTAATAGGGGGCAGGGGCAATTTCAAAGACAGTCAGTGCAGAATTAAAATAAAAAAATTAGAATTACACCCCCCCGCTCCGCCGTGCCTTCTAGCATAGGGGGGTTGTTTTTTCCCATTATCTGTGCCCCTTTCTGATGATCATGTGCTGGTCGGAGTGGAGGGAATATTTCTTCAGTTTCTGGCGCATTCCCATTTAGCTTCGCTCACATGTTCTTCTGCCTTGGCACAAATCTTGGCCAGCCACCTGCTTACCTCTTTGCCTTCCCTGGGGGAGTGATCTTCCTCCGCTCCCCACCCAGTAGTAGCCAGGGCACGAAGAGTAAGACTTGAGAGGCTGTGAGGCGGGCGGCAATGGGCAGAGAGTCGCTGATTGTTGCCATTACTAGTAAACAAAAAATATGTCCCCGGATTTCATTTTAAAAATCTGGTCACCTTACATTACAGTGCTTGATATGAATACGCTTGGTTCAAATTTGAAGGTCCAAGAAAATTAGTGTCTGAATTCACCCAGGCAGATATATTTTTTTAAACCATGATGCACTGCAAATCCATTAAACCATTACCAATAAGCTAATGCCACGTACACACACGACCATTTTTCATTTCATGGAAAAAAATAAAGTTTTTCTCAACGTGATTGTCAAGCCTGCCTTGCATTCACACGATCGTGAAAAAAAATGCTCGAGCAAAGCGTGGTGACGTACAACACATACACTATAAAGGGGAAGTTTCATTCAGATGGCGCCACCCTTTGGGCTGATTTTGTGTTAGTAAAAGTTTGGTGAGAGACGATTTGCGCTTTTCAGTCTTTGTGCTATCTCCATTACAAATGCTAGTTTTACTAGAATGAGTGCTCCCATCTCATAACTTGGTTCTGAGCATGCGCGTTTTTTCCTGTCGTTAAAGCCTACACACGATGTGAAAAAAAAAAAAAAAGAAAAATTAAAGCATGTTCTAAAATTTTAATGCCCATTTTTCACGTCCGGAGCCTACACTCGATTGTTTTTAATGACCAATTTAAAAAATTGCATTTTTCACGTCATGAAAACCGGTCATGTGTACGTGCCATTAGAAGGGCCAATAATGGGGGCTTGAGGTTTAGCCAACCCCTTTACTAATAAACAGCTCACAGCAGCCATAACATCAGTGTGTTGGAGCTTGTGTGTGGAAAGATTAAGGAGAGCAGACAAACTGCACAGGAACAGATTGGGGTCATTTAGAA
This sequence comes from Rana kukunoris, assembly GCA_029574335.1. Taxonomy (NCBI): domain Eukaryota; kingdom Metazoa; phylum Chordata; class Amphibia; order Anura; family Ranidae; genus Rana; species Rana kukunoris. The sequence continues at coordinate 350,962,557 of CM056050.1, read as the reverse complement.
AACCATGCTTAGGTCTGTGATTTGCAGTGCCAGGTCCTTGTTTTGTGTTTTTCATTTAACCCATTATTAAGTCATTATTAGGCCTGCTATTTGTGTCCGTTTATTGCTAGCTCTTGGCCAAGCACCCCTTTCTGCTTCCTTTGTGTTTTTGTTTATTGTGGGTTTTTTTTTTTGCTCTACTTTAATTTTGTTGTTGATTTGAAGGCAGTGTTTCCTTTTTGCTGCCTCCCCATTCATGACAAAGATTGTTTTTGTTTTTTGCTTTTCAAGGCTTTTTTTTATTTTTATTAAAAATAAATAATTTGTGGGCGTTTGTTGCAGGGGGTGGTATTTTGGATTATTTATTTATTTATTTTAGAGGTATATTGGCAGCATCCACTTATTGCTGACCATCTGTTCTCAAAGCTGATTTTGTTCACAGCAAGCTGCAGCGTTCTAAAAAAAAAAAAAAAAAAAAAAAAAACTAAGTATGAAAACAGTGTGCACTAAAACTACTTCACAGTCTAAACCCACAATTACAACCTGCATCCCTATAGTAAAAATAAAACACCTGCCTGTGCTTTTTCTCTCTATGGTTACACAAGTTCTTGCTTATATAGAACCCTCCTAGTTTAGGCCCCTTTCACATGGGGCAGTGGAGGTGCGGTGGCGGTATAGCGGCGCTAAAAATAACGGCAATATACCCTCAGAATTGTCGCGGGATTCGGCTGCTAGCGGTGCGGTATTAACCCCTGCTAGCGGCCGAAAAAGGGTTAATACTGCCCGCAATGCGCCTCTGCAGAGGCCCATTGCGGGCGGTATTACCATGGTGTCCCATTGTTTTAAATGGGAAGGAGCAGTGAAGGAGCGATATACACACCACTCCTCTCACCAATCCAAAGATGCTGCTTGCAGGAGATTTTTTTTCTCTCCTGCCAGCAATGCGCCTCAGTGTTAAAGCCCTCTGGCTTTCACATTGAGAATGATGGGCAGGAGTTTTGAGGTGGTATTTAGGCAGGGCTGTCTTAATGAGAGGGCACACCTGGGCACTGCCCAGGGGCCCCACCTGCATGTGGGGCCCCTGCCCTTTCCCCAAAGCAGCTGGTCCTTGAGCCCGGGCTGCCCCTTTACATCCCAGATATCTCCCCAGCACTCTGACCCCTCTACACGCTAGATATCCCTTACCTACTACCTACTTGATTTCTGTTTACCTGCACTGTTTCCATTGCAGGGGCCCCAGAGCATTACTTTGCACAGGGGCCCATGTTGCCATTAAGACAGCCCTGTATTTAGGCGCTTTTTTTAGCGCTATACCGCCTGAAAAAACTCCTCAGTGTGAAAGGGGCCTTAGAAGTAAGGCAATTTTAAGTTTTGGCTCTGCTGTTACAAGTGGAGATATAATTGTGTTTTGCCTACTATGAGTTCTGTAGCTGCTGGCTTGCCTGTCTGCCCCTGTCTTATCCAGAAGGTACTGGAACATAGCAGGAGGATAGGGTAAAGTCTAAGCTGGCCCTGGATACAGCCTTGGTCAATCCCTGGTCAAGAAGATTGGCTGAGGGTATATAAGGATGAGAGCAGAGAGTAGCAGGGTCCTTTGCCTGCAGTGACCCAGCCTGGAAGTGTTTTTAAACCTTACAAGGCTTAGGAGGAGCCTTAAAAAGTTCTGCATGATTCTAGCTTACAAGGAACTGAAGAATCACCCCTAAAGTTGCAAGAACAACCAAAGCAACACCCAGAGGGGATCTTCGTTGGATACTTTATTGCAGCGTCAACTGAAGCTGAAAGAAGGCCTTCAGACTGCCTGGATCACAGTGAGTAGGTCGTAGAGAAATCCTGAAAAAGAGAGACTGTTGCCTGTACACCCCTTCTTGATAGAGGTACTGTTCTAGATCTGCTGCTAGGGCTGTGCCCTAGAGCAGGGGTCTCCAAACTTTTCAAACAAAGGGCCAGTTTATTGTCCTTGGGACTTTAGGAGGGCCGGATTGTGACCAGCGGGAGCAGAAAATGTCCCGGTCTCGGCATCAGTGAGAATAAATATGGCCTCAGGGTTGGTGCTCAGGAGGAGGAGTAGTAGTTCTCCTATTAGTAGGAGGAATAGTATCCTGTCATTGGTATCAGGGTAGTTCCCCTTGATGGTGTCAGAGGAAACAATAGTGCCTCATATCAGTGGGAGGAATAGTGCCCCAAGGGCCAGATAGAGGCTAGTAAAGGGCCACATCTGGCCCTCGGGCCGCAGTTTGGAGACCCCTGCCCTAGAGGAAGCCCACTGTGCTTAAAGCTGTTGCTACCCTTTGTACAGAAAACTCTGTTAGTTGTTTCAAGATCGTGTCCTCATTCAAGCTGTTAAAGCTTTTCCCAATTCCTATCTCAGTTCTACAAAACGATAAAAACCAACATAAAAAGACACTATCTGCCCGATTACTGTCTGAGGACTGGGATTTTGTGCACCTGGCTGAATTTTTTCTCTGTGTGCTACACTTATGAAAATTGTCGTTCCTCTGGCCATTTTGTACACACCTTTATCTAAGGGTTTATTAGAAGTTAGACAAAGGAGCTGTTTTTTGTTTCTTCTGCAAAATTTAAGAGCATACAGTTGTGTATAAATTGGTCAGTGGCAGGCCAGTTTTGCATCAACAAGAACATGGACAGCCTCAGAGAACCATGGCCATTTTCTAAATTGCTGCTAAAACTTAACTACTTCCCGACCGCCCACCGTCATATCACTGCGGGACGGTGGCGCGGTCTCGCGGGAGCACGTAGCTCTACGTCCTATACTTTTCGGCCACTAGGGGGCGCGTGCCCGGCGGGTACGATAGCTGCCGGGCACCCGCGATTGCTCGTTACAGAGCGGGGAACGGGAGGTATGTGTGTAAACACATACCTCTCGTACCTGTCAGCGGGGGAAATGCTGATTTTCTGTTCATACAATGTATGAACAGAAGATCAGTGATTTCCCCTAGTAAGTCCACCCCCCCATACAGTTAGAACACAAATAGGAACACACTTAACCCCTTCCCTGCCCCCTAGTGTTAACCCCTTCACTGCCAATGGCATTTTTATAGTAATCCAATGCATTTTTATAGCATTGATCGCTATAAAAATGCCAATGGTCCCAAAAATGTGTCAAAAGTGTCCGATGTGTCCGCCATAATATCGCAGTACCGAAAAAAAACGCTGATCGCCGCCATTACTAGTAAAATCAAATTATTAATAAAAATGCCATAAAACTACCCCCTTTTTTGTAAACGCTATAAATTTTGCGCTAACCAATCAATAAACGCTAATTGCGATTTTTTTTTACGAAACATGTGTAGAAGAATACGTATCGGCCTAAACTGAGGAAAAAAAATGTTTTTTTATATCTTTTTTGGGGATATTTATTATAGCAAAATGTAAAAAATATTGCATTTTTTTCAAAATAGTAGCTCTATTTTTGTTATAGTGCAAAAAATAAAAACCGCAGAGATGATCAAATACCACCAAAAGAAAGCTCTATTTGTGGGAAAAAAAGGACGCCAATTTTGTTTGGGAGCCACGTCGCACAACCGCGCAATTGTCAGTTAAAGCGACGCAGTGCCGAATCACAAAAAGTGCTCTGGTCTTTGGACAGCAATATGGTCCGGGGCTAAAGTGGTTAAAAGAAAAAAAATATATTTTTAAATAATTGATTCAAATAATAAATTGGGGTGCTGCTGCTATCTGTCAGGCCCCGTACACACGAGAACCTCGCTGGGAGCTGCATTCCAGTGAGAACCTCGGCCGTGTGTACGCTCTCTGCTCGCCCCGCCCGTCGGGAAACCCGTCGAGCAAATAGAGAACAGGTTCTCTATTTGCTCGACGGCCCGTCGGGATGAATGGCTGGTTGCCATTCCCGACGGGCGGGTCGCAGATTCTGATGGCCGGCAGAGAACCTCGACGGGCGGAACGATGTGTTCCGCCCGTCGAGGTTCCCTGTCGTGTGTACGGGGCTTAAGCCAAGCTAATTGTAAAAGAAAAAATATGAATTAAATAAGTAGATATGTACTACCAAAGTACGCTATTGCTGATGCTGTCCATTGAAATTGAGATGTTCCGTAACAACTTGTACAGCTTAACCACTTAACCCCCGGACCATATTGCTGGTCAAAGACCAGAGCACTTTTTGTGATTCGGCACTGCGTCGCTTTAACTGACAATTGCGCGGTCGTGCGATGTGGCTCCCGCCGGGCACACGCGCGGGACTCGGGGACGAGCGGGGGGCGCGGCCGCTAAAGGGAGGACGTAGAGCTACGTGCTCTCGCCCAGCAGTGCCGACCTGCCGCCGTAGAATGACGGTGGGCTGGTCGGCAACTGGTTAAGGAATCTGTAATTAAAATAATTTGAAAATGTTTTTTCATCAACGCCATATGAAAAAGACCTTATCTTCACTGTACAGTATTTTTTTTTTTTTACTTTAATTTGGCATTGCCACAGGTCCCCTTAGGCCTCGTACACACGATCAAATCTGTCCGCTGGAAACGGTCTGCTGGACCGTTTCAGCAGACAGATTTGATCGTGTGTACGGCCGAGCCGACGGATTTGGCCACCCGACAGATTTCAAAGCATGCTTTGAAATCTATCGGGTGGGAATCCGTCCGCCCGACATGTCTGCTGGTTAGTACACTTACCAGCAGACATGTCGTCCCGCACCGCCGCCGCACCGCCGCCGAATGGATTCGGCGCATGCGTGGAAGTGTTTTACTTCCTGGTGCGGTGACGTGGCGGTGTCAACGTCACCGCCACGTCACCGACACGTCAGCGCGCCGTCTGCTGGCGGGGATTTTGGTTTGCTCGTGTGTACACGCGAGCAAACCAAAATCCAAAGAGACAGATTTGTTCAAATCTGTCGGACAGACAGATTTGAACAAATCTGTCTGCTCGTGTGTACGAGGCCTTGTCTATTAGCTGTATGAATATTGACCAGAATTGACTAACAAGCTTTTCTCTTGTAGACTTCAGTGCAAATTGCTACAACGTTTTAAATTCTCAGAATTTTAATAAGGATTTACTGAAACCTATGCAAACCCCAAACCTGGGCAGTTTCTCTCATCACTAGTGTAGATACAACATTGATAGGGCAGTTCTCTTTGCTGGCAAATATGGTCACCCCTTTGAAGGGGCACACCTTGACCAGGTGCCACAGGCTATGCTCATATAATTTCCTTTGCTATTGTGGTGCATTATATAGTAGTTGATTGTTATCTCTTGCTTACAGAGGTGGCCAAACATCTTTATAGTATAGAGATCAACTTGAGAAAGCAAATATTTTGTTTTCAAGGATAACCCTTTTTTTTAAGATTTATGTTGTAAGTTCTTTCAGGCTGCCACCTATGATATATTTATTGTGAGATGACATTATTTTTCTCAGTGTCAAATTCATTGTCACTCTTATTTATAGATATTTTTTTTTTTTTTTAAATGATAGGTTGCTCCCCAAAAGTCTTGTATATCATTTTTTTTTCATTCGATTGCTGTACCGAAGATTAAGTGACTGAATGCCAAAGTCTGAAACTTGTCACTGCATGGCTAAAATAGCTTGATAAATATTCCTTAAACTTCTGACTGAAGGCCAAATTGTATGCATGAGGATTGGTATCCTTGCACTCTACGTCTGCTTTTGTGGGACTTTGCTAAAAATTCCAAAAAGCACAATTCATTTTAGTCATGTAAGCCTTAACTGTAACTATATAATCCCTAATTAAAGGGAGATCAAGTGTGAATATTGCAGAAACAATTTTCTTGACTAAAAGCAATATAACTAAAGCCTCATACACATGCTCGGTTTACTCGGCAAGAACCAGCAAGAAAACTGCTGGCAGAGCTTTCTTGCCAAGTATATGTACAAGGCTTTCAGGTTTCTCATCAAGAAAACTGCCCAGAATCTAGACGAGAAAAATAGAGAACATGTTCTCCTGCCGAGAAACCCGAGAGTGTGTATACTTACCTGGTCGCCGTGGAAACCTGCGCATACTCAAAATAACTTTGACGCATGCGCGGTAGCTTCCTAGGCATAGGTAGGGTGCAGCAAGATAGCTGCATGCGTTCTTGCCTTTCAAGAGAACCGCGCTTCTTTTGAAAGGTATGTCTATACACTCGGGCGGCAAGATTATTGTTGGGAAACATATGTTTTTTCCTCAAAATGAAAATGTTTATGATAACTATATATATTTAATTTGATGGGGTTAGCTTGCAGTGTCTCTGTAAGGCTAATGTTTTTGTGGAATAAAATAATGTAGGACTTTCAGAAGAAAATGACATATAAAACTGGCCTTATATGTGTAGCGCCCCTGTACTTTCAAGTACGGATGCTGTTTAAATTTAGAGGGGGATGAGACAATTACTTAGCTCTCATCCATGTTATTTATGTTAATTTAGTCGCTGTGGTGTCGTTTCATTCTGTGTTGCCTTTTCATCTCGGAACGACAGGTGGCGGCAGTGGAGACCAGTGGTAGCATCTTCTTGCCAGCAGCCAATCAGAGGAGGTTTTCCCTTGCGGGGCATGCTGGGGGAAGGTACTTCTTTCGAGGGCGCCATTTTGGCATGGGGAGTTCGAGGTTGGATCCGGGTGCGGCACCCACCTTCAGGGTGTGCGCACGTCACGGGCCCCGGCGAGATGGCCTACTAGGCCGGGGCGCACGTGTTTCATGGCCCGGAGCAACTAAAGCTGCAGAGGGGCCCCAGTGACTTACTGGGTCCTCACTTCTATGAGAAGATCCCAAGCGAGTTGTGCTGTTCGGTGGGGAGTCAGTCTGAGGAGAGCCCGGCGGGAGGCGATCCAATAGGGCCAAGACAAGCCATGGGGGATCAAGGTGACCGGACACTGGGAGTTTGTTTTATGGCAATCTGTCAGTCGGTAACCTAAAATCAAGGACTACCTGAAGACAATTACTTTACTGAGAAGGAATCGCTCCATCAAGTTGCATTCCAAAGCTGGGGGCCTGTGGCAGAGGCACCACTCCAATTTCCATTGAGCCAAGTCTGTGGCAGAGGCTTGTCTTCCTTCTCAAAGTTCCGAGTGATACCCCCACTGCCAGTCCTGTGAGAGAGACTGTCCGGGTACACTACACCCACTCAGGCTGGAGTGGCGACGAAGCAAAGGTATCGTTAAAGCAGGACTGCTTCTGTGTAGTTAAGGCCTGAATCTGCAATTTCTTCTTTCACCATCTTTCCTCTATTCAACTGAAGTTACCTGTTGTCTTGTTGGGCACAAGAATAAAAGCACAGAAAACGACACCTTGCTGTTTGGACATTCTATCATTACTCACACCATCTACTATTCATCATACCCCTAGACATGCTACAAAGGTGACACGCCGATCCCAAATCTAACCAGCGGCTCCTGCGGGGATAGCGCTACATATGTGTAGAACTTCAATGGAAAATTTGACAATCGGTTTTGGCCAGAGTGATCATAATCTAAAGACTAGAGAAGGATGGAAAATTGTTGTTGAATCTAATGGAAGCGGGAGCTGTGGTGGCTCAACGTGATTGGCACTGCGCTGACAAGCCATTCACCTCTGCAGCCAAGGGTTCGGATCCCGGTCTCGGCTACATGTGAATTGAGTTTGGTGGTCTCAGCCCGGCTCCCGGTGGGTGTGCTATGCAAGGTACGCCTGTGCTTAGTACGCCCACCCCCCCCCCCCACAAAAACCACCACACTTGCACGCACATGAAAAAACACATGCACTTTGGCCATGCGGTCTCTTAAAATAAAAGAGAGGCGAAGGACCTACGGGGCTGGCTGGGTGGGCTAGGCCCCCTCACTCCCTCATAGGGGGAGTCCCTCTGCCCCATTGGGGTCCCGTTGGGCCCCAGTTGGGCTCCCAAGAGGAGCAGGTAGGGCGGGGTGAGTGGGAGGCCCCCCTTCACACCCGCCATTGCCACCAGGGGCATGGAGAAGGATGGCGATTGCCTCCAGGGGGAGGGTCTGCCTACTCCCAACTCCTGCAGTCCGGCTCCTCTCTCTCGAGTTCACGCACAAAAATACACTTTAAAAAAAAAAAAAAAGAATCTAATGGAAGCAAACAAATCATAAGGGCTCATTTCCACTGGCGTTTTTACGGACACTTTTCTGAGCGTTTTTTGCAGCTTGAGGCTCCATGCACACTGGACTTAAAAAACGTTGATTCTACAGGCGTTTGACGTTTTTTTCTCCTGCCTCTAGAAGCACTTATATTGTGCTCTATGTGTCTTTGCACATTATTGACTGCTACAGGCGTTTTCTGTCAGGGACGTTCAGAGGCAGGAAAAAAAAACCTTCTCTATCACGTTTTCTGGAGGAGTTTAGAAGCTGTAAAAACATCAGTCTCTCCTAAACTCTCCTAAACTCCTCTGAACTCTTCTGAACATCAAGTGCCAACGTTTTTTTAGGTGTGTTGTGGGAGTAAAAACTTTTGCAGAGGGGAGTGTAGTGCAAAAAACGCTCATAAACTAAACTCTCATAGACTCGCTTAAACTCTCATAGACTCGCCTAAACTTTGTAAAATATGCTTTCATTTTGTATCTTTTATGCCACGTTTTTCAAAATAAAAACGTTGACGTTTTTTCTGCTCCTAGTGTGCATGGAGCCTGAAACGCCTGTCCATGTTAGTCTATGGCCTCATGCCCACCATGAAGTTTTTGAGCTGTAGATGCAAAAAAAACGCGGGACCAGGGCGTTCTGAAGCGCCAGCAATAGAGCTGTAATAACGGCAGGCATTAAAAAACGCTCAACAACGCGCAAAATTGCCCAAAACGTTCAAAAACGCGGTAGCGTTTTTGAGCGTTTTTGCGCATTTTTGAGCGTTTTTTAATGTCTGCCGTTTTTACAGCTCTATTGCTGGAGCTTCAGAATGCACTGGTCCCGCGTTTTTTTTTGCAGCTTAGCCATCTACAGCTCAAAAACGTCATGGTGGGCATGAGGCCATAGACTAACATTGACAGGCGTTTTTAAGCTGCAAAAAACGCTCAGAAAAGTGGCTGTAAAAACGCCAGTGGAAATGAGCCCTAATACTAAAAGTAAAACATGTGTGCTATGAAAATCCTGACATTGGTATGGTACTTGAACGAAATATCATTCAAAATTAGTCAAGTCCATAAAGGCGATATCCCAAAGGTCGGACAAGAGATTTTTATCATTTCTCATCTGAACATTCTATCGAAATTCTATGGTTGTCAGGCCAGTTTAAGGCAGACAGGTGCAATATTTGGGGTTGATTTACTAATGGCAAATAGACCGTGCACTTTGCAAGTGCAGTTGCTCCAGAGCTTCGGAAATGTGGTAAAATTCTGCTGAGTTTCCTCATCCAATCATGTACCAGCAAAAATGCTGTTTTTTAACATTTTCCTTGCATTTTTTGATTCAGTACTCTTTGCAAAATGAAAGGGGTTGTAAAACCTTGTGTTTTTTCACCTTTATGCATCCTATGCATTAAAGCGGAGCTCCACCGTAAATGAAAAATAATCTCAATCGTTCTAATGCTTCCAAACAATGCTTATTTTTATTTAGAAAAGTTTTACAGTACCTTATAAACAACATTGCCTTCCGGTCTGCAGCCCTCGGGTTTCCGTCAGGTTTTCTATTGTTTCCTGTCCCGCGCAGTGTCTTCTGGGAGCTTGTGTCATAGCTCCCTTGTTATCAACTTCGGCCCTGTTAGAGGAAACATTGCGCGACTTTGTGCAGCAGGATGTGACGCGCAATGTAAACAAAGCAAAGGAGGGCGGGCGTTTGAAAAATCTCCATTACAGGACTGATCGAGCGGTGGATGCTGGGATTACAGCATCACCGCAAACAGGAAGTCTCCGCTGGTGGGATTGTAATGCCCACACTGAAGATGTCAACGGCTGAACATAAGAAATTTAAGTTAATATTAAAGACAGGAACAGATCGAGATGGACGATTAACAAGAGAAACGTGAGTTTATTGAAGCCTTCACATTAACTGTTTAACTACCCCCAAATAAAAAAAAAACTTTTTGGCATGGGAGATCCGCTTTAAGTTTAAAAAACTTCTGGCAGTCACCGCCCCCCCCCCCCCATTTTACTTACCCGAGCCGTGGAATTCACTCGGCGGTGACATGCTCTCCCTCTCTCCACGGGGTCCAGGCTCTTGATTGGATAGATTGATAGCAGCGCAGCCATTAGCTCCCGCTGGTGCAGGGGGCGGGGCCGAGTCATACATTCGGCAGCTATGGACGCCGAATGAATGACTCGGGAGCGCACTCGCAAGGTAGCCCCACGGGAGAGCACTACTCCTAGGGGGTTATCTGATGTGGGGAGGAGCCATGAGAGCCGCCGAGGGACCCCAGAAGTCGTGGATCGGGGCCACTCTGTGCAAAACGAGCTGCACAGTGGAGGTAGGCGGTATGATTCTTTCTGGTTTTAGGTGCTGAAAGCGGTACAATTATTTTGCATGAACATTTGGCGTTTTACATTGTAGGCCTGTAATTCTTAGGAATAACTCACTTAAAAAATCTGTCCAAACAAGAGTCTAGTAGACATCTCGGGTATGATAAAGTTTGAAAAACAAAATCATAAATTATAATATAATAAATAACTTTAAATAATTATAACAAATATTAATGTAATTATAATACAAATTATTCAATAATGTAATCAAATCAAAAACACTGAAATTTGCTCAGTTGCAGAATTGTCTTATTGTTTTATTTATTTATTTATTTATTTATTTATACTACCGCTTAATTCTGCAAGTGATTATAATTTATTATCGCTGTTTTCTAGCTGCTCTAAAATCACCTTTGACATAAAGGGACACTTTTTGGTTGCTATGGACAATCTCCAGTTTCCAGGCAGAAAGAACAGATTTTATTATACAAAAGTGCATGTAGGACACTGGGCAGACCACTAGGGACAAAGGGGGTGTGTATTTTTTACATACAGTACTGTAATCTGTAAGATTACAGTATACTGTATGTAATGTGTTTATATACTTTTTTGAATTTGTCGCGGTTCTCCGCCCCCGTGCGTCGTAACGTTGCAGGGAATGGAGATCGGCAGCACACAGGCACTGTGTGAATCGAGCGAGGACACTGCTCGCTCACACAGCGGGGAGGCATCGCAGGATCCAGGGACAAGGTAAGTAACCTGTGTCTGTGGATGCTGCGAGGCAATCCTGAGTCAGGCTCGGGGTTACCGCTAATGGTACTGAAATCTTACCCCGAGCCAGACTCAGGAATACCGCCAGGGGGGTTAAAAAACAAAAGAAACAAAGCTTTACAATCACTTTACGCTTCACCTCATTTACTAAGCTCTGAAGTAGGGATGAGCCGAACACCCTCCCATTCGGTTCGCACCAGAACCGTCAAACGGACCGATCTTTCGCGCAAACTTTTAGAACCCCATTGAAGTCTAAGGGACTCGAACGTTCAAATTCAAAAGTGCTAATTTTAAAGGCTAATATGCAAGTTATTGTCGTAAAATGGGTTTGAGAACCCGGGTCTTGCCCTAGGGAACAAGTATCAATGGAAATGTTTTCAAAATGGAAGTTTTTTCTGGAGCAGTAATTTTAATAATACTCAAAGTGATTTTTTTTTTTTATTCCTTTAAATATCGTACCTGCTGGGTGTTACTATAAGAAAACTGCTTGCGGCTTTAATGTAATGTCTGGTCCCTGCAATATGGATGAAAATCATTAAGAAAAATAGCATGGGTTTCCCCACCCCCCAGGTCATTACCAGCCCCTTTGACCCTATATACTTTGAACAGCAGTATACAGGCGTTGCAAACAAGACAGGGACTGTAGGTTTGTTGTTAAGTAGAATCTGTTTGTAATTTTGAAATGGTACTTTTTTAAAGTGTAGCTCCAGCCAAAAAATCTATTTTTTAAAGTGGTTGTAAACCCCACTTTTTGACTTTTACCTACAGGTAAGCCTATAATAAGGTTTAGGAGATATTCCACTCGCAATGCGCCGCCGATTGCAGCGGCGCATGTGCAGGGAGGATCCTCTGCTGAAGGGCCGGCCGCCGCCGACCCTTGCCGGAATGAAATCTCCCGCGCGCTGGAGCGGTGATACCCGGAAGACATGCCGGCGTGGACCAGGTAAGTCACTTCTCCTCGTTCCAAGGCGAGTATTTCATAATGAGCTAATATGCGGTGCATATTAGCTCATTATGACTTTTGCCTTGCAGGTGTAAAAAAAAAAAATGTATATGCGGGTTTACAACCGTTTTAAGCCTTTTGGGAAACATAGAGCAGTGAGTGCGCAGTGAGGTAGAGTAGTACTGTAGTGACGTTGTAAAAAACAGCCATGCTGCTATCACTGCTGTGGTTTTGATGCCCCTCGGCCTCCTGTGTTTTAAAGGTTCAACTTCACATCTATGCGATGCATCAGAGTATGTGCCTTGCTGCAGAACAGCCTATTAATTTGAGAATGAACTGCCTGCCACCCCTCAATAGCACCAAAGTGAATGGGCCTTTTTTTAAATCTTATTTTTTAATGCCGCTGCACCAAAATGCATGGTGCTTTTGTTAGCATGCATTTTTATTTTTGTGATTTTTTATTTTATTTACACATGTGTGTAAATAAAATAAAAAAAAATCACAAAAATGCATGCTAACAAAAGCACCATGCAATTTTTTGAGAATTGTGAGAAAATCCAGATCTTCATTCCAAGATTCTTTGTTATTATCATTTTTCCCAGAATCGTGCAGCTCTACTTCCTTTAGGAATTAATATGAGAAACACCAGCAAATCTATTGACGTAGCATTAGTTGCACACTGTACAGAGGACACAGACAGTACACCACGTGAAAATACTGCAGCTAGCACAATCACATGCCTGCCATTATATTAGGAAGAGCGGATCTATCTAAACTCAATACAGTGTATAAATATATATACAACACCTGGGATGCATATATATCCTCTACACACTGAAACTCTAACTGACTAGCCTGCCTGCCTGCCTGCTCTATCTTAAGGTGACCAGATTTTTAAAATTAAATCAGGGGACATATTTTTTTTTTACTAGAAATGGCGGCAAACAGCGACTCTCTGCCCGTCACCGCCCCCCTCACAGCCTGTCAAGTCTTACTCTCCGGGCCCGGCTACTACTGGGTGGGGAGCAGAGGAAGAACACTCTGCCAGGCAGGGAAGGCAAGGAGATAAACAGTCAGGCGGATGGCCCGGACTTGAGCCAAGGCAGAAGAACATGCGAGCGGAGTTGAATGGGCATGTGCCTGAAACTGAAGAAATATTCACTCCACTCTACGACCAGCACACGATCATCAGAAAGGGGCACGCACAGATAATGGAAAAAAATACACCCCTAAGCTAGTAGGTGCGATGGAGCGGGGGGGGGGGGGTGTAATACAGAATTTCTGCACTGACTGTCTTTGAAATTGCCCCAGCCCCTGTTCAAATCCAATCTGGGGACAAAACCAGGGACAGACTTGGTCTGGGGACAGTGTCCTCAATCCGGGGACTGTCCCCTGAAACTGGGGATGTCTGGTCACTCTACTCTATCTAACTCCAAAAAAATTACACTCTCTCTCTCTCTGTCTCTCTCTGTAAACCACCAATACACTACACAAGGCCGACTTCCAGGCAGCATTATATAGTGTGGGGCGTGTACTAAACCCCCTGAGCCATAATTGGCCAAAGCCATCCTGATGTCTCCAGTATACAGTGTCATGAGTAGACTCTATGTATCCAGTGTCATGAGTACACCCTGTATAAAATGTATATTACAAAATTCATATTTCATACACATGGTTTAAAAACTTACTTAAGATAAAATTAAAACATATCTCCTTTGTCGTTTCTCTTTGAATAGTCTAGTATTTCAAACAGTACTATTTAACAACAGATGTGAACTGTACAAGGGGATTTTGTATTGCATGCATATGCATGAATCTTTGTGCATGAAGTTCAGGAAGTATAGACTACAAGATTCTTTACACTGGTGCTTGGCATTGTATTGTAGATGAGCTGATTTGCTCTTTAGCTTGGCATATATGCATTTAATTAGTTAGCAAGCTGGTGACAATTTTTTATTTTTATTTCAAATAATTTTTCTGAAAAATATGTGTGTGCTCATTCTTGGGTGCACCTTGTACAAACAGAAGTTCAGATGTTCATTATTCAGATGTTCAACATGTGGTTCTAAAGGGTGAAATTTTTTGTAAAAAACCTTCTGTGTGCAGCCACCCTAATACTTACCTGAGCCTGATCTCGATCCAGCAATGTGCTTGAGAGCAACTGCTCTCCAGGGTTCTTTCTCTCCTAGCAGGAAGGGTTTCAATGAACATACAGCATGGCTTGGGAGTATAATTTTTTTTAACAGAAAAGTTTTTATTGAACAAATCAGTATTACAATACAGTCAGCTTCCGACAATCAAATATTGCTTAATTACAATATCAAGTTGAAATCTCCATATTGAGCCTCCTACCAATCCATACAAAATATAATTTCTACCATTACTCAACCGGTAATAGATCCCAAGTATATTCTCATCTAGGTCCGGTCCATGATAATCTTAGGGTACTCGCTCTGCCTCCCCTGGGGTATGGGGAGGCTATCAGCCGCCCCGCCTATGTATTAAAATAGTTTCTATTTGGTATGGTCGGGTGCCACCCGGTGAGAAGGAGGGATTGGTTAACCCCCAACCGGAAAAAGGGGGGGAATCTATCAGTTGGTCCTCCACCTCTCCGGCACCTTATCCACTTGCGTCCACCCATGCAGCCCACACCTTGTCAAATTTAGCCGGGCATTGCCTGTTCTTGTATGTGAGCCTGTACAGAGGAATTACTAAATCAACCGCCTTTCAGTGTAGGGGGTTCGGCTGACTTCCAGTGGAGCAGTATCTCCCTCCTAGCATAGAATAGTGAGAAAGTAACGCAGAGTTTAGCATACCTGTCCCCCTCAACCTCCCCTAAGTAGCTCAGCAGGAGCACCATAGGTTCCCTTGGCACCACGGTTCCCAATAGTTTGCTTAGTTTTCCTGCTACCTGTTCCCAATAAGGCCCACACCATATTCCAGAATGTGCCTATTTCTGTGTTGCATCTGGGGCATGAAGAGTCTAAGTTCGGGTAGATGTTGGCCATCCTATGTGGGGTGTAGTAAGCCCTGTGAATAAACTTCAACTGGACAAATCTATCTTTGGCCGCTATCATGGATGGGATATAGATTGATATACAGTTCTCCCATTCATCTTTTCCCAGGGCCAGGATGTTCTCCCTCCATTTGTCGAGTGTGCACGTGGGTTTGGTGTCAAAGGGCTACCATCAGGTACAGATATAGGGTGGAGAGGGCTTTTCCCCATTACGCTGGAAATGAGCAGGCGCTCGATGGAGTCAGACTTGAGTGTCAGTGCCTCCGGGAACTCAGCCCTCATGGCATGTCTCAGTTGCCAGTACCTAAATTCCAAGGTGTTGGGAAGGGAATATGTGTGCCTCAGTTCCGTGAAGGGCATAAGTTTCCTGTCTTTAATAATATGTTACAGGTAAGTTATCCCCCACCCAGCCCGGAATGATGGGTTCAGGATGTCGCTCAAATGGGGCAGTGTGAGATTGCCCCACAGTGAAGTGTGTGGGGATGCACAATTTGGCTTGCGATAAACTGTTCTTGCCTCTTTCCATACCCTAATGCCACATACACACGATCACTTTTTGTGATGAAAAAAAACGTCATTTTATCTCACGAAACAAAACAACGTTTTTCAAACTTCATTTTCCAAAAGGACGTTGCATACACACCACTTTTTAAAAAAAAAATTCTAGCAAAGCGCGGTGACGTACACCACGTTCGACAGCACTCTGTTCCATTGAAGCTCCGTCTCATAACTTGCTTCTGAGCATGCACGGGTTTAAAAACGTCGTTTTAAACGTCGTTTTGCCTACACACGATCACTTTTTATGACACAAAAAATGACATTTTGAAAAACGACACAAAAAATTCAAGCATGTTCAAATTTTTTTTTGGTCGTTTTTTTGAAGACATAAAACAAAGTTTTGCCCACACACGATCATTTTAAATGACGTTTTTTAAAACGTTGTTTTTTTATCACAAAAAGTGATCGTGTGTACGCGAGATAAGAGTCGTTCTTATAGGCACTGTCAGCTATGTGGAGCCCCGAGCCCCCTAAATGCTAGGTTGCTCAATGCCACATAGGACCCTAGTATAGCCGCCTCTAGTCTAGGCTGGGAAAACCACCACCTGACCATGACCAGGATTGCCGCTCAATAGTATATGAGGAAGTTGGGCATTGCTAATCCTCCTGCAAGAGAGAGGTAGGTAGAGTATGCGTTTCGCCACTCTGGGTGGCTTTCTTGCCCATACAAACGAGGTCATTATACCCCCAAGGCGCCTGAAAAAGGCCCTGCGGATATGCAAAGGGGAATTCCGGAAGAAATAAAAAAAATTCGGGAGATATACCATCTTCAGAAGATTGACTTTCCTGACTGGGGTATGTGGGAGGGTACGCCACGCTGCGCATTTGGCCATCAGTTGGGACAAAAGAGGCTGGACAATATGTTCTATGAATGTGTCCGTCGTATTGGTGATCTTTACACCCAGGTACGTGAAATCATCCACCCATTTGAGGGGGGTACCTATGTCTAATCTAGGGACGAAGGGATGCAGTGGGAACAGAACCGTCTTGGCCCAATTTATGCGGATGCCCGAGAACCTCCCGAACCATTCGAAGCTCCAGAGCCCTAGCCAGTGACTCAGATGCATCTGCAAGATAGAGAAGGGTGTCATCCGCATAAAGGGACACCTTCTCCTCTATCACGCCCACTATTATACCTTTTACCCTGTCCTCCGCCTGTAGGGCTATGGCCAAGTGCTCTAGTGCCAGCGCGAATAGTCCTGGCGATAGGGGCACCTATGGTGCGTACCTCGTTGCAGGGGAAAACTGTCCAAGAGACAGCCATTTGTGCATACTCTGGCTGTCGGATTAGCATACAGCCATGGCATGAAGCTAGGGCCAAATCCGAACCTGGAAAGGACCCTCCCAGAGTTAAAAGCCTTCTCCGCGTCGAGTGAGGCCACCACTCCCACCGACTCTGGATGGGCTCTGGCCATGTGAGTAAAGGGTCTCCTAATATTGATGTCCGTGCCCCTCCCTGGCATAAACCCCATTTGGTCCGGGTGTACCAGTGCTAGAATAACCGTATTCAATCTGTTGGCCAGAACTTTGGCCAGCAGTTTTGCGTCAACATTTATCAACGAGATTGGGCAGTACGAGGAGCACAGAGAGGGTTTCTTTCCAGGCTTAGGAATGACCACCACCACCGCCTTGCTCAGAGAGCTCGGGAGTGCCTCTGTCTTGTGTGTCCCGTAGCATGGTGCAACGTCTAACCACTATTTCCTCAGAATAATGTTTATAAAATTCAACTGGTATGCCATCAAGGCCAGGGGTCTTGCCAGATTGGAGTGATTTAAGGGCCTTAAGCAGTTCTTCTTCATTAAGCGCATCACGGTACTTTGCTGTCAGGACCGGGATGTCGATAGGGTCTAAATAGGAGACCAGTTCGTCCTGAGTGTATGTCACCTTGGAACTATAAAGGAGGCGATAAAAGGAGACAAAGCTCCCATTAATTTTGTCAGTGATGTAGAGGGGTGCACCATTTTGGTCCTGTATGTGAGACACACAAATCCCACCCGGCTGCTTGGGAGTATCGCTTTAAGTGATTGCAGGTTTCTATGTGCGTGGAAGTCCATGTGCGAAAGCAGGCCCACAATCTAAGGGTACCTTGGAGGTTTAGCCTTCTCTTTTTCCTTTAATTTAGTAAATTAGGCCCGCTGAGTACCTGAAAATGTAGAAATTCATTCATTTGAAAAAGCCTGTTTTCATCGTGTCTGCCAGTATTCTCATTAGTAAAAAAAATAATTGCCTAGTCATACAAAATAATTATGTCAGGCACATGGGCATCCGCTGAAATTTTTTCAGAGGGGGGCGCTTCGGCAGCGGCGATACACAGTCGCATTTTACCTCTTCTTCGGGTTCAAAGCCCCCCCCATGTTAAAATGTAAAAACACCCCACTGTGCCCCCTGCATCTTTCAATATCTCTTTGTCACTACTGTGTACCCCCTCTCCACAACTGCACCTCTGGACCCCTTTACATTACACAGCACCTCACAGCTCTGGTCCCCTTTACATTACACAGAACCCCACAGCTCTGGACCCCTTTCCATTACACAGCACCCTACATCACTGGCCCCCTTTACATTACACAGCACTCCGCATCACTGGACCCCTTTACATTACACAGCACCCCTTTCCCTTGACTGAAACACTACACTATATTGACAGTATATTTATTTCAGGTCTAAAAGAGGAACCTTTTGGAATGAGGGACAAATGGATTTGATTCCAGAAGAGGGACAGGCACTCTAAATAAGGGACAACTAGAGGGGAGGGGGGCACTGCAGTCACCGCTTAATTCAGCCCCAGGGCCAGTCAGCCTTGCTCCTGGCTCTCCCTGGCAATTCCAGGTGGGGGGGGGGGGCAAACGACCCCCCTTGCCCTATGGAGCGGACACCCATGGTCAGGCAGTGTAAAGAACTCTTAACTCTATGTAGCTACTTTCTAGTAAAGTATTCTGAAAATTTTTGACATGTCATCTATTCCATCCCAATAAAAAAATGATCAATCCTCATTTCAGGACAGAGGGTGGAGCTATGCAAATCACTGCTTTACACTCCATTGGCCAGATGCACATCCAGAACTTCTCATGTCATGTATAGTATAAATATAGCATAATATTATAGAGCCATTTATTCCTAACTGCTCCACAGACAGCAATAAAAACCTGACCAGTGTCCTAATCCTTCTCCACTCTATCCAAAACTTAAAAAAATAAATTATACTTTCAAAACCATCATTTTTTTTTTTTGCAGTGCTGATACCTTTACAATTGTAGAATGAGTTTCAAAAATAACACAACGGGCCTGATTCAGGTAGCTTAGCGCATCTTTAGGCGGACGTAGCGTAACGAATATATGCTACGGCGCCGCAACTTAGAGAGGCAAGTGCTGTATTCTCAAAGCACTTGCTCCGTAAGTTGCGGCGGCGTGGCGTAAATTGGCCGGCGTAAGCCCGTATAATTCAAAGTAGGAAGGAGGTGGGCGTCATCTATTTAAATTAAGTGTGACCCCATGTAAATGATTGGGCGGTCGAACTGGGCATGTGTGCGCATGCTCAGAATTACGTAGCATAAACTCCATAAGATACGTCGACGTAAATGCCTATGATGTGAATGTAACTTACGCACAGCCCTATTTGGCGGTGTCGTTCCCTGGCCCATACCTTTGCATTATCTGCGCCTGCTATAGCAGGGGTAACTTTACGCCGGACTTAAGCCCTATGCAAATCGCGTATATGATGCGGCCAGGCGCATCTACATTCGTGAATCGGCGTATCTTACTCATTTGCATATTTATAATGGGAACGCCGAATGCGTCCAGCGTAACTATGCGCCCACGATACGCCGGCGTAGGCAAGTTACGTCGGACGGCTGAAGCCATGTTTTTCGGCGTATCTCGCTTTGTGAATCGGCGCAAAGATACGACGGCGCACATTTGAAATTACGGTGGCGTATCTGGAGATATGCCGGCGTAAATACTTCCTGAATCTGGCCCAACGTCTGCATCGTTTACCACTTGTATACCAGCCTGTAATACCCCTTCATTACCAACCAAACCATTTTTTCATTTTCAGGGCAAGGATAGTTTGTCTGACAATTACTCCATCATGCAAAACTGTACCCAAATAAATTAAAATATCATCTTTTGAGACAGATGGTCCTTTCTTCTGGTGGTATTTAATCACCACTGGATTTCAATTTTTATACTATAAAAAGGAAAAAAGACAAAAGATAAGAAAAAAAAAAAAAAAAACAGTTTCCCTTATGTTTTAAAAAAATTATTAAAAAAAAATCCCCAAATGACCCTTGTTTGGAAAGTAGACACCCCAAGGTGAGCTCATTTTTTACCACAATTTTTGGGAAATTAAGGAACATGCTGGTAATAAGGGGGATTTAGTGGTGCACTAAATTCAATGATGTACATGTCTTACACAGGTCAGAAGGGTGGTGAAAGTGAAGGGGTTAAAGTAGAATTATAAACAAAACTTTTTATAGCAAGGGAGGGAAATAGCCCCTGTCACAGCACCTGTCGTTTCAGCCAATCAGGTGACAGGTAACACAGACCCGGCGCCAGGGCCGCCATTAGGGGGGTACAGCCAGTACACCTGTAAGGCCTCGTACACACGATTAAATATATTTGTTCAAAATGGTCTGTCCGATCGATTTGAACAAATCTGTCTGCTGAGATTTTGGTTTGCTCGCGTGTACACACGAGCAAACCAAAATCCCCGCCCTAACGTGTCGGTGACGTGGCGGTGACGTTGACGCCGCCACGTCACCGCACCAGGAAGTAAAACACTTCCGCGCATGCGTCGAAACCATTCGGCGCGTGTGCGAGAAGACATGTCTGCTGGTTAGCGTACTAACCAGCAGACATGTCGGGCGGACGGGTTCCCAGCCGACAGATTTCAAAGCATGCTTTGAAATCTGTCGGGTGGCCAAATCTGTCTGTTTGCCCGTACACACGATCAAATCTGTCTGCTGAAACGGTCTAGCAGAGGGGCCTGGATGGCAACCTCCTTTTTTTCATAAGGGGCCCGGAGGTCCCTAGGGCCCCTTCTTTTTTATATTTTTTTTTTTATATATACTTTTTTGTCTTTATTAACCACTTAAGACCCGGACCAATACGCTGGTAAATGACCCAAGGTGTTTTTGCGATTCGGCACTGCGTCGCTTTAACAGACAATTGCGCGGTCGTGCGACGTGGCTCCCAAACAAAATTTGCGTCCTTTTCTTCCCACAAATAGAGCTTTCTTTTGGTGGTATTTGATCACCTCTGCGATTTTTATTTTTTGCGCTATATACAAAAATAGAGCGACATTTTTGAAAAAAAAACACTATTTTTTACTTTTTGTTAAAAAAAAAATCAAATAAACTAAATTTTAGTCAAACATTGAGGCCAACATTTATTTAGCCACATGTCTTTAGTAAAAAAAAAAATCGCAATAAAAAAAAATAGCTACCTAGCGGGAACAGCGACATTAATACAGCGATCAGAAAAATGATCGCTTAGTGACGCTGGCAATAGGGAGTGAAAGGGTTAACTAGGGCGGTGATCAGGGGGTTAAAACTTTATTAGGGGGGGTGGGGGGGCTATCCTGAACCTAACACTAACTGTTTTTTACACTGCCTGTCACACTGACACTAAATGCAGTGATTAGATCACTGCATTCAGTGACACTGTGACAGGGGGGTGGGGGGGGGGCGATCACAAGGGGTTAATATGCCTATGTGAGTGTGTGTCAGTGTTGTGTTGGTGCACACTTACTTGTGATGTCTTCTCTCATCAGCAGCGCTGGGAAACAGCGCTGCGATGAGAGAATACATCATTTCCTCCTTCCTGTGTAAACACAGGAGGAGGAAGTGACAGGTTGGGAGCGCGCTCCCATTGGCTGGGAGCGATCGCGGGGGGGCGGGTATTCGCCGACATCCGCCCCCAGATCCCGGATCGCTCCCGGAGCCAGGGGGACCCCCGCACGCCGCGGAGGGGGTCCCGATGGGACCCCCGAACCGCACTTAGGCGGGGACGTAAATTTACGCCCTTGTGCCTGTACGTGCCATTCTGTGGCCGTATATGTGCGTGCGGGGGTCCTTAAGTGGTTAAAGGGCCCAGAGGTCCCCAGGGCCCTAGATGGCAACACCTCCTTTTTTAATTTTATTTATTATTTATAGGTCCTCAGGGCAACGACCCCCTACTTCTCAATTTGCGCCCCTCCGCTTCTCAATTTGAGGCGTCAGCACCCCCCCTGGTTCTCTTGCTCTAGGGGGCCGATGCCTGAAGCTGTGTAAGGGGCCCATAATTCCTGATGGCTGCCCTGCCCGGCACACCTGATTGGCTAAAAGGGGGGGTTCAATGTTGGCAAAGCAAATTCCTTTGTTTTGCTACCATACAGCTGAGTGAGAAGTGAACGCACGGCATTGCGCCTGCTTTTCACATTTTTGGTTGCCTATTAGAGCCGACGGCTCTAATCAGGTGCTTCCAAAAAACCACCCCCACCGCTGTAATTCAGGTGCCCAAAAAGGGTATGGACACCTGAATAGGGGGTGTCAGCAGTGACCATAGATAGATTCATGCAATGCATGAATCTATCTATGGGGATTAAAATGGTGCAGGAGAGGGGGGGCAGCGCTTCTGCGGCCTTTATGGACGCACCACCGCTGGAATGTACACTGAGCCACACATGTGCAACTCAGCGTATATTTAAAGCACTGTTCTCGCATGTGCAGGAGTGACGTCATCACAGCTCGGCCATTCCAGTGACCAAACGAACCTGAAGGAAGACCAGCAGAAGATGGAAGAGCTCATGTTGGAGGACATTGCTGGAGGGCATTGTAGGTCTGCCATAACATGCAGTGCATACTAGAACATTATGTCATCAAGCTCCTGACGGGCATTTATAGAAAATATGCTGTTTAAAGTGGAATTTCATTTAAAAGTAAAAGTTCCACTTATCATCCGCCTCATCAGAACATTTCCACTCCATATCATTATTGGAAGTTTTTCTTCTGGGGGCGGTTCCTTTTTCTGACAGGTACCCGTTTCCACTTCTGCACACCTTCCAACTTCTCAAACTGGGAACGAGGAAAACCTATTAACAATAATATGTAGGCATAGGACATCCCCCTCAACGTCCCCCTTAAACCCCCTCTTCACATTGGTGCGATTTGTCATGCTATTTTATAGTTCCAAATCACATCACAAGTCCCACTCCATTGGCGGAAATGGAACTGTTCATAGCGCTGTAGATTGTCGCAGCGAATATGAAACAGGTTGCTTCACTACTTTTTACTGATTTAGTTGCGAATTGCATAGCCTTCTGTTAACTATGAAGTCACAAGAACGCAATGAGCAGTGCAAATCGCACTGATGTGCGGCTTTAAAATTGCGCTAAAGTAGCACAATTACAAAGACGCACTGGTGTGAATTAGGGCTTAAAGCAAAATTATAAAAAAAAAAAATGATTAGTTAAATCCACAACTGCTTTTATACCACTTCTGTTCCTTTTATATTGGCTTTTGAAATTTACAGAAGGAGCAATTTAGAATTTAGAAAGGTTTAGCACTGGGAAACACTTTTTGAAAGACAGAAAAGTGCATTTTATACACAACTATATAGTTCAGACCAAAATGAGGGGGAAATGAGGAGGAAAAAGGGAAAGAGGGACTTTGTTCCTCATCAGGGAAAGTCCCTCAAAATCAGGGAAGTTCAGCCCCCTCCCATGTCACATGTCCCAGGAGGCTGTGAGACCAGTCTGAAAGCGCAGAGGGGAGCCACAGCAGGCTTCCCACATCCAAGATGGCAGCACCGGGAACCTGAAGACTGGCAAAGAAATGGCACGGGTGATGACAGTACTGGATCACTTGGCTGGTGACTGTGTGATTATTACAAGTAATCAAATACAGTGTTTATATTTGTGTAATTTTTCTAACAATGGCTGTAGCTCCTTTTTAATTTTACTTTAACAACTTTCCGCCCGCCGTATTGTAAAATGACGGCTGCAGCAGGGAACATTATCCTGATTGGGCATCATATGACGTCCAGCAGCATAAGCCGCTCACGTGTGCCCACAAGGGCACACACCGCATCTCTAAACTCAGTTCAGAGCCTATGACATAGGCTCTTTACCATGTGATCAGCTGTGATTGGTAACCAGGATGTGCCTTTTAGCGGCTTTCCTCCATTCCCACTGACAAGGCGTGAGTAAAGGCAAGCCGATCAGCAGCTCTCCAGACAGGGGGGTCTGCGCTGATATCAGCACACCGATTATCAGTGCAGGCCTTTCAGGGATGCCCACAAGTGCCAACCAGGGATGCCAACCCGTGCCTACCAGAGATGCCAACCAATGCCCACCAGGGATGGCAGTCAGTGCCCACCAGGAATGGCAATCAGTGTCTATCAGTAATGGCTGTCAGTACCTCCTCATCATTGCTGCCTATCAGTGCCATCTATCAGTGCCCATCATTGCCGCCTGTCAGTGCCATCTCATTAATACCCGTTATTGCTGCCTCATCAGTGCCGCCTCATTAGTGCAAGTCAGTGTTGCCTCATCAGTGCCCATCAGTGCCTTATCATCAGTGCTGCCTCACCAGTGCTGCACATTAGTGCCTTATTATCAGTGCCTTATCATCAGTGCTGCATATTAGTGCCTTATCACCAGTGCTGCACATTAGTGCCTTATTATCAGTGCCTTATCATCAGTGCTGCATATTAGTGCCTTATCATCAGTGCTGCATATTAGTGCCTTATCATCAGTGCCTTATCATCAGTGCTGCATATTAGTGCCTTATCATCAGTGCTGCATATTAGTGCCTTATCATCAGTGCCTTATCATCAGTGCTGCATATTAGTGGCTTATCACCAGTGCTGCACATTAGTGCCTTATTATCAGTGCCTTATCATCAGTGCTGCATATTAGTGCCTTTTCATCAGTGCTGCATATTAATTAGTGCCTTTTCATCAGTGCTGCATATTAGTGGCTTATCGTCAGTGCTGCATATTAGTGCCTTATCATCAGTGCCTTATCATGAGTGCTGCATATTAGTGCCATATTATCAGTGCCTTATCATCAGTACCTTATCGTCAGTGCTGCATATTAGTGCCTTATCATCGGTGCTGCATATTAGTGCCTTATCATCAGTGCTGCATATCAGTGCCTTATCATCGGTGCTGCATATCAGTGCCTTATCATCAGTGCTGCATATCAGTGCTGCATATTAGTGCCTTATAATTAGTTCCGCAAATCAGTGCCTTATCATCAGTGCTGCATATTAGTGCCTTATCATCAGTGCTGCATATCAGTGCCTTATCATCAGTGCTGCATATCAGTGCTGCATATTAGTGCCTTATAATTAGTGCCGCAAATCAGTGCCTTATCATCAGTGCTGCATATTAGTGCCTTATCATCAGTGCTGCATATTAATTAGTGCCTTTTCATCAGTGCTGCATATTAGTGGCTTATCATCAGTGCTGCATATTAGTGCCGTATCATCAGTGCTGCATATTAGTGCCTTATCATCAGTGCTGCATATTAGTGCCTTATCATCAGTGCTGCATATCAGTGCCGTATCATCAGTGCTGCATATCAGTGCTGCATATTAGTGCCTTATAATTAGTGCCGCAAATCAGTGCCTTATCATCAGTGCTGCATATTAGTGCCGTATCATCAGTGCTGCATATCAGTGCCTTATCATCGGTGCTGCATATTAGTGCCTTATCATCGGTGCTGCATATTAGTGCCATATCATCAGTGCTGCATATTAGTGCCTTATCATCGGTGCTGCATATTAGTGCCATATCATCAGTGCTGCATATTAGTGCCTTATCATCAGTGCTGCATATTAGTGCCATATCATCGGTGCTGCATATTAGTGCCTTATCATCAGTGCTGCATATTAGTGCCTTATCATCGGTGCTGCATATTAGTGCCGTATCATCAGTGCTGCATATTAGTGCCGTATCATCGGTGCTGCATATTAGTGCCGTATCATCGGTGCTGCATATCAGTGCCTTATCATTGGTGCTGCATATTAGTGCCTTATCATCGGTGCTGCATATTAGTGCCATATCATCAGTGCTGCATATTAGTGCCTTATCATCGGTGCTGCATATTAGTGCCATATCATCAGTGCTGCATATTAGTGCCTTATCATCAGTGCTGCATATTAGTGCCATATCATCGGTGCTGCATATTAGTGCCATATCATCAGTGCTGCATATTAGTGCCTTATCATCAGTGCTGCATATTAGTGCCTTATCATCAGTGCTGCATATTAGTGCCGTATCATCAGTGCCCATCAGTGCTGCCTCCCCAGTTCCCATCAGTGAAGGAGAAAATTACTAATTTACAACATTTTATAAAAAAAAAAGAAAAACCTTTTATTTTTCTTCCAAAAATGTTGTCTTTTTATCTTTTGTTTAGCATAAAATAAAAAAGCCAGCACTGATTAAATACCACCAAAAGAAAGCTCTATTTGTGTGAAAAATGATAAAAATGTCCTTTGTGTAAACTGTTGCATGCCTGCTGAAAATTGGCCTGGGCAGAAAGGGGGTGAAAATGTCCAGTATTGAAGTGGTTAAAATGCCTTGCATCCAGCCTGCCAATATCCTTCCTTTCCCCCCACCGGTGTGATTCCTTTTCCTGCACTGCACCCAGGCTCAGTGCACATGAAATGCCATATTAAGCAGCTTGTTTCCCCGGAGGAATCCGATCTTTTCTATCCTAGGGATGAGGTCAACCTAGTGAGGGACAGGTATTGTATCATGATGAATAATGACTGGCAATAACACAGCATCGCCTTCTCCTGCATTACCAGCGAGCGTCCACAAGATGGCGCGGCGGCCTGCCACTGTGTGCTATCCCCTCCAGCAGCCAGCCCATGGACCTTCTCCTTCTTCTACACATCGATCGCCAGGGAGAGGAGAGGAGAGGAGAGGAGAGGAGAGGGAGGGGAGACGTTTCCTGCTGAAGGGGAAAGACAAGAAGAGCCAGGGGTGTAAGAGGAGAGGCAGCACACAACGGCAGAACCATCCGAGGAGGGAAGGTGAAAGGGAAGGAGAGAGATCAGAGGAAGAGGAGGAGGAGGAGGAGAAGAAGGGAGGAGGAGGAGGAGGAGGAGGAGGAGAGGATTTGTAGAGGAGCTAGCCTGTCCTTATGGAGGAATAAGAGGGATCGGGGGGACGAGGCAGAGAAAGGAGGGCGATCTAGTCGGGTTATTTGTAGGGACATCTCTAACCAAGAAGGAGGATGCATCTTGCCTTTGGGATTATCCATGGTGCAGGGCTTCTGCTACTCATCACACAGGCTGCTCTGGTGAGTAAGATCCTACAGATCCCCAGGAATCAAGTCCTGGATCCCACCACCACCCTCATCATCCTCTCCCATCCACCACCCTCATCATCCTCTCCCATCCACTCCCTCCCTCCCTGCCTCTTCACCTTCCATTACTACCATCTTCCTTCATGTCATCTCCCATGGGTGCCATGCCATCAGATCCCGGGGAACGTGTCCCGCTCTCCGCCTTGGCCATTGTGTGCCGTGTCCTGGTGATTTCATTATGCAGGTGAGGTATAGTAGTTGGGCGTGTGGCTTGGGAAAACTGCAGTTACTGGGGGGCTGAATGCTGCTTATCAAAAGTGCCCCCTGGGAATACACACATAACCTTCATCATTCATCATAAGACCCATTTCCTTAAATATACCGGCTAACGGGTGAAAATAGATTTTTTTGGGGGGGGCATTTCGTAACGTCATTTTGTACAGTGGAGATGATTTGGTGGCCCGTTCTCACACCAGAACGCGGTGCGGGAAACTTGCGCGTTTCACCACACCGCGTTCAAAACGTACTGGGCGTGCAAACTCCTGCGGGTGTCAATGTATTTGTGACAACATTTTAAAACGCAGATCGCAATCGTTTGCCTGCATTGGATCTCAGGGTATCGCAGTGCCACACGATTCTAGATTGTAAGCTCTAACGAGCAAGGCGCTCCTGTGTTGAATTGCATTATAACTGTACTGTCTGCCCTCATGTTGTAAAGCGTTGCGCAAACTGTTAGCGCCATATACATCCTGTATAATAATAATCTGGTTGCAGTGCGTTTTTAAAAGTAGTGCATGCACGTCTTTTGGGGCGATCCAGTGCGATTTCCGCCCAGAATGCACTGAATTTGTCTGCGTGTTTCTGGTTGTGGACCGGCCCTCAAGGCATTAAAGAGGAAGTAAACCCTGATGGGTAATACTTCCTCTTTGTTTCCCTGCAAAGGTAAATCATAATGGGCTACTATACATCGCATAGTAGCCCATTATGTGACACTTACCCCTATGTCCCCGTCTTTCCTCACGAGTAGCGAGCGGCCATTCTTTACCCCTCTTCCTTCCAGGGCCGCGAACTCCGGCTCTAAGAGTGGCCAGGGGCGTGTGACATTGTGTGACGTCACTCCCACTCAAGGCATGACCCGAGTTAGAAACGGCACAGCGCGCCCTTTCTAACTCTGGCGCATGCATACGTCAAATATCTCCTAGGCCAGGGGTCTCCAAACTTTTAAACAAAGGGCCAGTTTACAGTCCTTCAGACTTTAGGGGGGCCGGACTAGGGCCATTGGGAGCAAAAAATGTCCAGGTGTCCAGTGGGAGTAAATAATACCACATCTTTGGTGACAGTGGAAAGGATAGTGTCCCATCGTTGGTGTTAATGGAAAGAATTGATGGTGTCAGTTGGGGGAATAGTGCCCCATTGGTGTCAGCAACAAGAATTAGGCCCCATTTAAATTGGATGGAATAATGCCCCAAGGGCCGCATTAAGGCAAGCAAAGGGCCACATCCGGCCCCAGGGCCACAGTTTGGAGACCCCTGTCCTAGGCGCTTTAGGTCTGGGAGATATTTCTTGCACCTACAGGTTAGCCTTAATCTAGGCCTACCTTGTAGGTTAAAGTAGTTGTAAAGGGTTTGCAACCACTTTACATAACAATCCAAATATTTATAATTTGTTGTCTTTTCCTTTTTCCATTTAAAAAAGAACGATATGACCAATTCAATTTTCTGTCGGAGGGATAGTGCAGCATATTTATTGTACGTCATAGGTGTAAAACACAAGGCCCGTGGGCCGAATCTGTTCTCCGGGCCATTTCATGTGGCCCTCACACCTCTTCTGCAGATGCAGGAGAGCTCCAGCCCTCCTTTGGTCCTCCTCCAGACCCCTACTTTCTGCTTTCAAGCAATGCATCCAGCTTCTTATTAGCAGCAGCATATGGAAAGGGGGTGCACTGTGATGTAAGGGAGAGTGGGGGACTCATCTTCTGATGGTGGGGTGGCTCTTGACATTTAGGCTTCATTTCCATGGACGTTTTTACATCCACTTTTCTGAGCATTTTTTGCAGCTTAAAAAACGGCTCTCCATGTTAGTCTATGGCCTCATGCCCACCATAACATTTTTGAGCTGTGGATGGCTGAGCCATTTTTAAGCTGCAAAAAAAAAACCCAGGACCAGTGCGTTCTGAAGCTCCAGCAATAAAGCTGTAAAAACGCCAGACGTTAAAAAACGCTCAAAAACGTGCAAAAACGCTACCGCTGCGTTTTTGAGCTCCAGCTCAAAAAAAAATAAAAAAAAAAATAAAACATGGACAGGTGTTTTTAAGCTGTAAAAAAGGCTAAAAAAAGTGGCTGTAAAAACGTCCATTGAAATGAAGCCTAAATATAAGGGGAGGGGATGCGCTAGACATCTAATCTTACAGATACAACCGGCCATTTTGAGGGCAATCATAATGCTGATGCGGCCCACAATGAAATTGAGTCTGACACCCCTGTATAAGGCCTCATTCACACTCACCGCAGGAGAAACGATCTATGACGTATAAGCAAGCTTTACTCCTCCTGTATTTAGATGTACCTGCCTTTAGCCCCCGTTCACATTGTTGCGACTTGTCATGCGATTTGACAGTTTAAAAATCACAGGACAAGTTGCCCCGCTATTTGTGCCTATGGAACTGTTCAAATTGGTGCGACTCTGACTTGCACCAGTTTGAAAAAGGTTCCTGCAGTATTTTTGGCGATTTTATGTGCGACTTGCATTAACATCTGTGCATGAAATCACACAGATGTCGGCAAGCCGCACGTAAAATCACACTGACCGTGGCTTTGAAATCGCACTAAAGTAGCGCAAGTTCCATGCCACATTCAGTGTGAACTGGGGCTAATGGGCTCATACATATGGGCCCTACAATGTAAAATGCAGGTGTCCGGGGTCACAGACACCTGTACAAATCAATGGAAGAATGAGGTTGTACGCTGGTACCTATGCATTCAAGTGTATATATGTGTACAGGTATAGATGTACACCCCTGGAGGCAGACTGTCTTTGTCCGGGGGTGTACATCCATACCTGTACACATGTATACACTTGGATGCGTAGGTACCAGCGTACAACCTCATCCTGCCATTGGTTTGTACAGGCGGCTGTGACTGCAGACGGGGAACATACACCTGAATTTTACATTGCATTGGCCCCAGGTGCCCGTGTGCATGAGGCCTAGGTGCCTTTATGTGCCTTTTATATGCATTGCATGGATTTACATGCGTTAAATGCCTTTAGGCCTCATGCACCCAGGCAGTGATCTGAGATGTATAAAAAAAAAGCTCTACTTCCCAGATCCATTACTCCTGCATCTGGATGTACCTGTATTTCCATACGTTTAGCGGCAGAAAACCAGGCTAAACAGTCCCAGAATGTAGAAATTTCTTGTTTGTGTAAGTGCAGCTAGACTGAGGGCCAGAACGCAGTGTGGGATGGGCAAATTCTGTACTGCATTCAAAACGCACTGTGTTTTCGATCTGCTGTGGGTGTCAGTATACTCTTAACGACATCACAAACACATTGTGTTTGCAAATTGCACCCGATCACAGGGTACCTTAGGGTTACCACCTTTTCTTCAAACACTTTAGCGGCTTGGGACACCTTTCGGTGCACCAAGGAGTGTAGAAATGCATTGTGCATAGCATTAGGAGCTACAACCCAGTCTGAATAATGTGTCCGGGTTTCTGTCCTTCAGACTCTTGGAGGGCCGGACTTTGACCAGGGGAGTAGAACTTTTCCTGGCATCATTGTTAGTGAACATCTGGTATTAGGGGGATGAATAGTGCCCCATTGCTGGTATCATAGGGAGTAATAGTGCTCTGTTAGTTGTGTCAGTGGGAGAAATGATGCTCCATTGTCGGTGTCAGATGGCAGAATAGTGTCTCGTATCAGTGGGAGGGATAGTGTCCCAAGAGCCAGATAAAGGCAAGCAAAGAGCCGCATCCGGCCCTCGGGCCGAAGTTTGGAGACCACTGCCCTAGGGTACCGCAGTACCAGGGGATCCGGTGCAGTGTGTTTTTTCTGAAAAGTAGTGCATTCTGATTGATCCAGTGTGTTTTCAGCCTATTCCAATGATTGGGCTGAAAATCGCACTACACTGAGTCGCATGGACCACGTTCCTGTGTGATTGAGGTGTGAACCAACCCTTACTGGAGCTAGATACTGCTAAATGTCTAGGTGTGAATTCATACATTACAAAGCATTACACGCCCCCTGATGCCTTTATAAATAGTTTCTGAACGCATGTATTGTGATGGTGGTGTGCATAGTGCTTTGGGCCTCATGCACACTGTTTTTTTTAGCTCCTGTGTGACTAATCCTGGCATTTTCATGCACCTTGGAAGCACAGGTGCAGCATCAAGGTCTGTGACAGGCTGAAATACGCTCTGATGGTCGCTGTATTGAGTGGTACTAATGTTTGCCTGGATTGCAGAATACCTGCGTTCTGGGCATATGTCCCTGAACGCATACGGCCCCAAACATTAGTAGCACATCAGCAGCGTATTTCAGCCTGTCACAGACCTTGACAGGCCGCAGGCTGCGGGACTAGACATTGACCCTGCGCTTCCCGG
The DNA here is from genome assembly GCA_029574335.1 of Rana kukunoris. Lineage (NCBI taxonomy): Eukaryota > Metazoa > Chordata > Amphibia > Anura > Ranidae > Rana > Rana kukunoris. The sequence continues at coordinate 350,931,049 of CM056050.1, read as the reverse complement.
GTGCACCAAATGCCAATATGTGATACACAGAGGCTGAGTGCCCAGTCTGCCAAGGCCTTAGCCCTTGTCACATTGCTTGCAGGTTTGAAATCGTGCGACTTCACCTGAAAGCGCACAATTTCAAAGCCGCATGTCAGTGCGACTTGGAAGACATCTGTTCGGCTTCATGCAAGTCACACCCGAAAACAGCAAAATTAGTGCAGGAACTTTTTCAAACTGATGCGTCACACCGATTTGAACAGTGTGATTGCCGGCAATAGGGTGTTCGCATGATAAGTCATTCCAATGGGAACGAGGGCTCAGATTCGTTCAGAGTATCTAATATGACCCAGGTGAACAGAATCCTACTTTCTCCAAACACAGCTAAACTGAGCGCACCTAAGGGCTCCTTCACACTAGAACATGGTGTGGGAAACCTGCGCTCTGTGCGCAATTTTCGCACCACATTCAAAAAAATAATGCATGCACTACTTTTCAAAAATGCACTGCACCAAATCGCATGGTACTGTGGTAGGAAAGTGAACTGTGTTTTCTATCTGTGTTTGGGATGTCAATGTATTCCTAATAACACCCCAAACACAGTACACTTGCCTGCGCCAGTACCATGCAATTTGGTGCAGTGCGTTTTTGAAAGGTAGTGCATGCTACAAATTTTGAGATTCAGTGCAATTTCAGCCTATTCCAAAGACTGGGCTGTAAATTGCGTCATACTGAATCAATCTGTGCGATTCAGGTGTGAAGCTTCCCTAAAGCAGGTAAAAGCATTGTATTGATTTACTGTTGTTTTTGGTCATTTTTTTTAAAGCGTTTTTGCAGCTTTTGACAAGCATTTTTAGAAGCATATTACAAGCGTTTTACAGCTTCAGGCATTTTTGTTTAGCCAATAGAAAGCACTAGGGGGAGAAGAGGAAATTAGGGGTGGAGAGCTGCTGTTTGAGCAGAAAACGAGTGACAAAAGTCAGGCCTTTCTATTGAAGTCTGTGAGGCAAAAAACACTTGTAAGCTGCCAAAAAAAAAAAAAGAAGCTCATGTTCTGTACTTTTTTAAGTGACAGAACACTCAGATGTGAACAGGGGCAATTGAAATAAATAGGATTTTGCTTGTTGAGTGTTTTAGAGTTACAAGCTTCAAGCTGAAAATCGCTCAGGTGTGAACAGGGTCTTATGCGTTTAGAAATGTCCGCTAAACACATGCATGTCATTGCCAATGTGAATGAGACCCTATGCTAGGAATGTTTACTTTTACATCCATTAAATCAGTATCTGTATCACTGAAGGCAGCTTTAACATCGGGCCTCATGTGTCTGAAAAACTGTTTTTGTTGCTTATAGATTCCAGTTTGGTTCTGTTTCCTGTTCTTAGGTGTCTATGACTGGATTAGATAATTATAGATAGCACAGACATTTTCATATCTGGTCTTTTGTGTTTAGAAATGTTCATTTACTCTGTGAAAACTGTGTTTTATGTGAATGGCGGTGATGTCTTCTGGTATAAATATATCGCCACTTCAGAATTCCTGAGGAACTGTGCTGCTATGAATATAATATAAAATGTTTGTCAGATTGTGGCTCTTATAAAGTGAGAAGTACTTGGCCTGTGGCCTCATTTCTTTATATGGACACATAACTCAGTTATTTGTCAGTGTGTTATCATTCATGGAGGCCGGGGGTGTTGGGCCTTGCTTTTCATTCCTAACTGGCGCTAGACTACAGTCACATGGAATCCCATTGGCTACAAGCAGCAGTTTGATTTCTAGTTTTAGACATGTTTTCGCATATGTTATAAACTTCCTGTCAGAATATTTTAGACCAGGGGTAGGCAGCCTTAAAGAGGTGGAGATCTACCTGATCAACATGGGAGAAGTCAAAGATCACCGGGCACAATGTCGCCTCCTCACACCGGATTTAAACCTCTAATTACCACACTACCATGTTAAAAACGCATGCTTTGCACTGCAATCATTGATTTAAACCAGGTGGTGAGGAGGCAACATATACTCATTCACACATAAAGTTGGGGGTGGCAAAACCCCTTGGCCCCCTATACTTCCCCTGAGGCAGCAGCCAAAGTTGTACACATGCTACAACAGGAATTAAACCCCCTGTTGCTTTTGGTGGGTGCTACCAATCACGTCCCGTTCAAGTAAATGGGGCCACTCTGCAAGTGCCCCACAACTGCATGCTTCTGCCAAGGTACAAGGGGTTAAAGCAGGTGGTGAAAAAGCAACACAGCGCTGCCTGCTTTAACCCCTTGTTTGCTGTACTGCACAAGGTTGCAGGGCACTTGCAGAGTAGCCTCATTCACTTGAATAGGGGCCATGCTTGGCAAGTTCTACACCCACCAACCATGACATGGCGTATGTAACTCCTGCTGCGCCTGCGATATGTGTACACCCCTGGCCACTGCAGCTAAAAGGGGTGCATTTGGGGGTGATAACATCACATCTTAATTATGGGGTTTTACATCCCCCCCGCCCCCCCCCCCCCCCCCCCGAATGGCAAAATGTAAATAAACCATTACTGTTTGATCACAATCTACTGATTGCTGACCTCCGCTTTATGGTCTACCCAAAAATATCAACTGACTTTATATAACCGCATGATACAGAAACACAAACAGTGATATGGGTGATGTGACCCCTAAGCTGCCACTTCTAATGGGTCATATAATCTCTCATGACCTGCCATTTGTCTCAGGCCTCATGCACACATTGGGATTGATTTACTAAAGGGAAATCCACTTTGCACTATAAGTGCACTGCAGAGGTGTGAACCAGATGGAAATGTGGGACCTATTTGATTAAAAAAGCGATTATATTCCACTGGACACTTTTGTGTCTTTACTTTTGTTTGATTGCAGCTATTTGCACATAGTGTGTGGCTTTTGTACATTATATTGTCATCTGTTGGTATTAAGAGTAGTAAACCCAACATTTCATATTCCTGATATGTGCCTGCTGTACCATGTACTTGTACGAAAAAGTCTCCTGTTCTCTTTGTATTGCTTCCTTTGTGTGACATCTCTGGTATTCCTGCCAGTCCCCCTGTTTTTCTATTAAAACATGACCACACTAGGCATGAGAGCACAGCATGGTCAGTTTTCTAGCTATTCTGGGAACTCAGTGTGCTCTCTTCCAGTAATCTGACTTGTACTCACATGTCCTGCTCAGCACAGCCATTCACTGAAAAGACTAGTGTGTTGCTGTTTTTCCTCCTCCAGCTCTCTTAACTCCTTATGCAGCTGAGAACAGATGGTATGTGATCACTTATAAAAAGAGGGGAAAAGTATTTATGTTTTTCTATGTATACAAAAATGTTTGCCTTTTCATTTCTATTATGAACTAAATGGGTTGTGGGGTTTACATTACATATACTTTAAATTTGCACAGGTCACTTCTTGGAGTACTGATTTAGCACATTTGCACATGATGTTGATTTCATTTTGCACCGATTTTATAGGATTGTACATTTTATAGCACATCACAAGGTTCCTTTTTGTATTGTGAAACTTTATTTGAAGTTCTAAAAATGGCACTTCATTCGTGTCACTGCACAGCAGCACATCATAGAAAGAAACGTTTCTGACACGTTTCTTATGCATTTCCCGGGGTTTGCAGGCTTCGGCAATGTGAGTGGCCAGAGCCGCGATAGAAGCCTTCTTTCTGGCAAGAAGCTCTGAATTTCCGGCACGGCATTTTGGACCTTCAGTGTGCATGCGCCGCTGACGTCAGCGGCTGCATGCAGGGTGAAGATCTTCTAAAACTGTGTACGTTTAGGAGATATTTATGTTAGGTAACTGTAACACCCAGAGACTTTTGAGGGATGGGGGATACTCCTGTGCCAGCGGCCCTAAGAACTCTTGGGTCTAAGTTCACCCTGTGCCCCTTTTGGGCATAGAGTGGCTAATAAATCATAATTCATGTATTACATGAGATAGGACATTAATAATAATTCATGTTTGCAGGATGTTTTCAGATATCACAAGTTGTTGGTTATTCAATGTGGGGGACACATTCTTTTGAAAGGTGTTAATTGCATCTACCCCTAGACATTTCATTGTCCATTGTGTAAGCTTGTAGAGGTGCTAAGTGAGGCTGGCTCCTGAAAGGCATTTCATTGTGTGATAACACGGTTTAAAGCCTATTGATGCCCAGGTGTGACTACCTGTCTGTCGGAGACAGCCGTCTGTCTAAAGATGTGGATTGAAGGGAACTCATTATGTGATGGTATTTTGTTTAAATTCTATTGATAAAAGTATGTGATTGAACCCCCCATGGTGTGAAGGGGGGTGGAGATTTCATTGTCCCTTTGATTACTGTCACATGCTTGTAACTGCATAAAAAGCTGAGAAGAAACCATTAAAGCATTCATTCATTTTGAAACCAGAAGATAGAGCTGTCAGTCTCATTTTCTGGGGAATTGATATGGACCGTGTCTGCTGGATTGTGGAGTGTCGTATGAGCTGTCGTGGGTGGATGGAAGGTCGTAAACGGTGGTGACCATTACAGTAACAATAACAAAGCAGAGTATACAACCGCTTTAAATAAGAGGTCAATGAGCCACAACTCGAGGAACCCTAGCAGCCTCTAGAGCACATATGTCAAACACAAGGCCTAACGGGCCAAAACAATCCACCCAACTGAATCCAGCCCGCCAGGCTTTGTCATGTGGCTCTTGCACCCAGTTTTGTTACTGAAACGTGGGAGAACTCCATTCAGCCACCTCCGGCACTCCCCCTCTTCTCCCAATCCCTGCTGCCATTTGTAAACACAGAAGGCTTCTGTGTTTAGGAGGGACAGCTTTGCTCTCAGTGGCTCTCAGAACTAACAGACCCCTGCATGTTCTCACGGCAGGGGCCTCTCCGCAGAATTTGAGCGAGAGAACAATATTCCTGCAAGGCGACACAGAGCCGCCTACACAGGATAGTACTAGAGCCAGAAAAGGTAAAAGAGAGATGCCAAGAAGCTTTGTGGGTGGGGGGTGGGTGTTATGGTTGGGGTTGCACACTGTGCATAGTGTACCCCTTAACTCTGTACACAGCACACCCCTAAACTTTGCGCTCTGTACATAGTGCACCCCTGAACTGATACAACCAGCCCTTTGACCATACTGATGATGCGACCTTCAATTAAATTGAGTTTGACACCCCTGCTCTACAGGAGCCCTGGTTTAGAATGACAGAATATCCCTCAGTGTACTGTTCAAAGTGTACTCTTGAAAAACTGTAGAAAATTCAACTACACCTGAACTGTTTTACCTGCAAAAATATTTGTGATTCTGTTCAGCCAGTCTTGTGATTTCCAGCCTATATAGCCAGAATGCGACACACCTATACAGGCTTTGTCCTTATGCAGCTTCCCCTGCCATCACTGCTCCCTGCCTGCTCAGTAGACCATAAATATGTATCACCAAAGTGGTGAGTTCTTTTTTGTGACTTTCACCCTCTGAAAGCCTGTGTAATCCCCTCCTCCTCTGCGCCGGCTGTCCTAAACATTTTAAAATGGCCCTAAAAAAGTAACAATTTCCTATCCTATAGGAAATATCTAGAAATTTTCAAATCTGAAAATTTAGAATTTGAGAAACTGTGCCTAAGAAGTCCTGTAAAAAAAGCCTGGACTCTACTGCACCTTGAACTGCATTGCTATATATTTGCAGTGTTAGATCATCTAAGACAGGGTATCCAAACTTTCTAAACAAAGGGCCAGTTTACTGTCTTCAGACTATAGGGGGGCCGGACTGCAGCAGGCGAGGCTCTGGCGTAGAAAATGTCTCGGGTTTGGTGGTCAGCGAGAGTATAAACAAATTATAAAACACCTGTGGTCAGCAGGAGGATGAATAGAGTCCTCAATAATTTGTATTAGTGGGAAAAAATAGTGCCCCATAGTTGGTGTCAGTGGAAGAAATAGTGCCCAATCGTTGGTGTCAGTGGGAGGAATAGTGCCCCATCATTGGTGCCAGTAGAAAGAATAGCACTCCATTATTGGTGCCAGTAGAAGGAATAATGCCCTATTATTGATATTAGTGGGAGGAATAGTGCCCCATTGTTGGTATCAGTGGGAAGAATAGTACCCCATTGTTTATATCATTGGGAAGAAGAGTACCCCCCTTCATTGGTGTCGGTGGAAGGAATTATGCCTTGTATCAGTTGGAGGAATAGTGCCTCATATCAGTGGGTGGAAGAGTGCCTCAAGGGCCACATAAGAGCAAGCAAAGGGTCACATCCAGCCCACAGGCCGCAGTTTGGATACCACTGATCTATGGTACTGTTGCTTCTGACTGCTATTACACAAGATTTGGAGTGAAATTTGATAATGCCACCACTGTGCTGTTCATTTATCTGTTATCTGGAGAGAAAGCCTGCTACAAGACCAAAGGAGAACATCGAGAACGCATTACCAACTAATATCAGAATGGAAATTGATCACCTGGCCTTCAGAAAAAAACTCAAGACCCACCCATTCTGATGCCACGCACACACGGTCGTTTTTTGTGATGAAATAAAACAACGTTTTAAAAACGTCACTTAAAATGATCGTGTGTGGGCAAAACGTTGTTTTATGTCTTCTGAAAAAAATTTATGTCGTTTTTCAGAATGTCGTTTTTTGTGTCATAAAAAATGATCGTGTGTGGGCAAAACGACATTTAAAACAATGGGGTAGATTCACATACACTTAATATTGCGCTGCGTAATCAAAATACTCTACGCTGCCGTATTTTACCAGGCTCTACACCGAATCCTGGTAGATTTTTGCCCGTACGCTACGGCGGCGTAGTCTATTTCTCGCCGCGTAATCGAAATACGCGATTAGGGGGCGTGAAGCATTTAAATTAAGCGTGTCCCCGCGGCGTTCGAACTGCGCATGCTCCGTTCAGAAATTTCCCGCCGTGCATTGCGCAAAATCACGTCGTTACGTCATTCGTTGTTTGAGTAGCGGCATTTACGAACATTCCTATTCCCGGACGACTTACGTAAAAAATAATAAAAGACGTTGGAAAACGTAGAAATTCGACGCGGGAACGACGGCCATACTTAACATGGGCTGTCTAATATTAGAGCAGCAAAAAGCTGGTATAGTTTTACGCAGCGAAAAGATGACTAAAGACGCCGTAAGAGATTGCGATTGAAGATCGTAATTTCGGGGATTGCCGGCAAAAGCTCATTTGCATACCCCGACGCAGAAAACGACGGGAAGTCCACCCAGTGGCCGCAATTTTATTGCAGCATAGATCCGAAGGCGTACGAACACGTAATCCAGTCGAATTGAAGCCCGCAGCCGTCTATTCATGGTTTGAGGTTTCCGACTAGCTAGAAAACGCGCGTAATTTGAAATTACTCCAGTCTAACACCAGTTAGACAGGCGTAATGGCTCTCTGAATCTGGCCCAATGTTTTTAAACCTGCGCATGCTCAGAAGCTAGTTATGAGACGGGAGCTTCAATGGAACAGAGTGCCGTCGAACGTGGTGTACGTCACCACGCTTTGCAAGAGCATTTTCAGAAAATGATGGTGTGTAGGCAACGTCGTTTTTTAAAATGAAGTTTGAAAAACATTGTTTTGTTTCGTGAGATAAAACAACGTTTTTTTTACATCACAAAAAGTGATCATGTGTACACGGCATGAGAGTTAAACAGAAGGAAAATGGATGGCATGCGCCTTGAGGTGATTCAGTTCGCATTTGTAGCGCTATATATGTTTTTCTCTCACTCACTCACTCACTCACTCAGAAAGCTGTAACTGAGGGCATGCAGACAAGCATCTTTCGGCTTCTGATTCATACCGGTATAATCTGTGTTTTCTTCATATCAGATGTGCTGGGGCTACACCGGAAGCTCACACACCCCCAATACTCTGTCCTATGCTGTCAGTTCACACCACAGTGTTGTTCTGCGTGCAGGTTTTGTTTCTTTTATTTTTTAATCAATGTCACAATGTTGCAACACAAACCTCCACACTGCAACGTCACTGAACTGTATTAAATATTAACATGTGACATTTCAATAACATCCCACAAAATAAACAAAACAGTGGGTTGCTCTTGGATTATACTGTATTCCAGCACACACCAGTGGCCATGCTATTCAGCAGGGCTCTCTTGTGTGATCGAGCCCTTAATTGCATCTTTGACATTAGGAAGCAAAGCCTTCAAGATGGCTGCCTCTACACATAGACATGGTGCAGAACAAGACACCATAAGTGTGCAGGGAGACCACAGACAACACTGGTGACTGTTAGGTTCTTTTTACATGGGGCGTACTCCATAAAGTGCATCCCCTGCTAAGCAGGGGATCTCTCCGCTGATCCCCGCTGAGCAGGCAGATGACAGGTCCGTGTCCATTTTGCATAGCCCCGCTATTCTCTTTGGGGCGGTAGAGTGGAAACGGATCGCCTGTCCGTTTCCATCCGACTGTCATCCTGTCAAATCTGCCAGATGGATGGGGAGTGGATCCCCCAATACATCTCTTTTTGGCAGACAGGATCAGATCGGATGCCAGTGGGTGTCGGTGAACACATGTACGCTGCTCAATAGGGAACAATGGATGGTCTGATCAGATCCGCCTGAAAAACTGACAGGCGGACCTGATCGGAACGCCCATGTGAAACTGGCCTTACAGCCCCCACAGTATAGGTTCTCTTAGCAATGTGACCACTGTGCAGTGCACTAGAGCCTGAGGCCTCGTACACACGACCGAGGAACTTGTCGTAAATGAAAAATCGTTTTCCTCGACGAGTTCCTTGTTAGGCTTGCCGAGAATCTTGACAAGCTTTCTTTGCGTACACACTGTCAAGACAAAATCTCATCGTTCTCAAACGCGGTGACGTAAAACACGTACGACGGCACTATAAAGGGGAACTTTGATTCCACTGGCGCCACCCTTCTGAGCATGTGCGGGTTTCTAAGCATACACACAAATGTGTTTCTCATCGAAAACCAGCCCGATGAGGAACACGACGAGGAAATTGAGACTCCCGACGAGTTTCACGTCAGTTTTCTCGATGAAAAACATACACACGACCTTTTTACTCGGCAAAAAAGCTCTGCCACCAAGTTTCTTGATGGATTCTGTCGAGGAAAACGGTTGTGTGTACGAGGCCCAACTGAATCACAATGGTGGTATTCCTACTTTCAGCCTGCTTCGTAGAGTAAAGGCTTAAAATAATAATAGACCGAAAGTAATTAAAATAGTGGTATTTAAATTAATGAATACACAATTAGTATAAAGACCCATTTACAATTTTGCGGTGCGCCACTGTAGTGCATTTAGCCACATAATGCATGTTATGTCACATGCTAATGTACATTGCATTAAGACATCTCATTCATTTGAACTACCTAATGGACCAACAATTGTTCCTGCTACATTTTTGCACAGTAGTACATTACTGCAGGTGAGCTGAGAAGGCGCAGTTGGGTGCCATTCAGAATGAGTGATCACAGAGAATGATCACACAGTGTGCATTACCATGTAATGCTGCTATTACTACAGTGTACTGTGTGAATGGGCCCTTAAGGAGAGTTATTTGTTTTCCTGTAGTCCTGCTTTAGGATGTACCTAATGACTGTACGCAATGAAGGGAAACTCAGCACAATGGAGGAAACCTATAATTAGGGTATCATTGCATTATAAATAGGTGACATCATTGTGGTATGAGCTGACTCCGCTGGATGATACACACCATTTTACAAGATGGGAAAGTTTATTCTGATAAACTTGACTTCAAATGTGGTTTTGATTATAAATTCTCAGCCCATTATTCATCTTTTGGTTTTACAAAATCAGCCTTCTAAATTACGCATTTGGATTTAGCATCTAAATTGGAATCCTTACACAATTGAGAACAAATAAACTTGGGCTGCACCATTATTAAGGTCCAGTGTGTGTTGGCATCTGAAGGGGGTATTCAGTCTGCGTTCATGATGTGCTTCAACCGTTCTCTAAGACCACTTTCACACTGGGGCGGTTTGCAGGCGCTATTGCGCTAAAAATACCGCCTGCAAACCGACCTGAATTAGCGGCTGCTGTTTCTCCAGTGTGAAAGCCCCGAGGGCTTTCACACTGAACCGGTGCGCTAGCAGGACCGCTCCAAAAGTCCTGCCAGACGCATCTTTGGAACGGTGAAGGAGCGGTGTGTTTACTGCTCCTCCCCATTGAAAGCAACGGGAAACTAACCCTTTTTCGGTCGATAGCGGGGGTAAAACCGCGCCGCTAGCGGTGGAATAGTGCCGCAATTCCGACGGTAAAGCGCCGCTAAAAATAGTGGTGCTTTACCTCCATCGAACCAGTTGTCTGCATATGATGGGCACAGGTGGCTGCATATTATGGGCACAGATGGCTGTATATTATGGGCACAGTTGGCTGCATTTACTAGGCACAGAGTCTGCATATAATGGGCACAGGTGGCTGTGTTTGCTGGGCACAGAATCTGCATATGATGAGCACAGTTAGCTGCATATGATGGGCACAGTGGATGCATTTTATGGGCATTGTGACTACATTTTATGAGCACAGTGGTTGCATATGATGGGCACAGTGGCTGCAATTGATGGCACAGTGAGGCTGCAATTGATGTTTTTGTTTCAGTATTTCTCAGAATTTTTCAGTTCGTTTGCACCCCTCCAAACATTTTGAGCACCAGCCACCACTGGTAATAACACTAAAGATTGTTGATCCAGGGAATATCCGATCGCCTTCAGGAGAGGTTTTGTGCCTTTGTCTGGATCTATTGTGGGTATAGTTTTTTTCTCTTGGTTGAACTAGATCAGCCTTTCTCAACTTTTTTTTTTTTTTTTTATCAGAGGAACCCTTGAAATAATTTTTAGGTCTCAAGGAACCCATACTAAAACCAATTCATTGGGAGTCAGTGAGAAATACATCCCCTACATTGGTGTCCAGTGGACAGAATGTCCCCCTTAGAGTGGTGGTTAGAAGACCACTCTTACAGACAGCTAAAAAGATGATTGGTGTCTTGCAACCGGCCTGACAATTGGCATTGGCCCCAGAACTATGCAGGCACTTTCAAATGGGAGGTCAATCAGGCAGAGCTCAAGGAACTCCTGGGAACCTCTGAAGGAACCATAGAAGAACCATAGTTGAACATGGCTAAACTAGGTGGACTTTTGTCTTTTTTCAACATGACTAGCTATGATCCCTAACTAAATGAGCTAACTAAATTGATTGTAGTGACAATAAATAGTATCACCCTAAATCCTAACTTCTACTTTTGTCGATGGCTAGCACGGTACAACACTCTGCTGCTACCAGAAAGTAAATGGTGCCTTGATTTTAACTTTGTTAGCCTATGTATAAATTATCTGGCATGTTGGTTGGGATTTTTTATTTTTTTTGGTTCCACATCCTCCAAAATATCGTGAGACATGTGATCTCATCCAATATGCATTGAACAGTAAATGTGTATTATAGGTGACAAAATGGACGTTCCAAGGTCTGATCTTTCGCTGACGTACAGAATCAAAGTCCCTTGGGTATGGGCAGCTTTGTGTTAGGTCAGTCTAGGTCTTCGACGTTTATAAATCCATCCTGTCATTTTAGTGTCAGCAGCTATTGGATTTCTCCACCTGTACAATTATTTCACCACAATTCTTCCCTCCCTTCATCTGTATAATTACCGGCATACATCACACGGTAGGCAATAACCTCTCACTTTCTTCTCTTGTTTGATCATGATGAACATTTGTTTACTAGTGGAAATATTTTTTATAAAATATATATAGTAATATCCACGCTCATAACTTATATAATAAGACCATAACAAAACAGTGTCAGATGGACATAAAACACAAAGCCAGCATAAACATTGTTGATCACAATATGAGTTATGCCGCGTCCACACGACCGTTTTTCATGATGAGAAAAATTCAATTTTTTTAATTGGTCGTTAAAAACGGTTGTGTGTGGGCTCCAGAGCATTTTTCTCGTTGAGAAAAATGGGCATTAAAAATTTAGAACATGCTCTATTTTTTCTTGTCGTTTTTCACGTCATCCGTTTTTATCGCCATGAAAAACGGTTGTGTGGACACTTTAACGACAGGGAAAAAAACGTGTATGCTCAGAAGCAAGTTATGAGATGGGAAATTAGCACAATTAGCCCAAAGGGTGGCGCTATTCGAATGGAACTTCCCCTTTATAGTGCAATCGTACGTGTTGTACGTCATTGCGCTTTGCTCGAGCATTTTTTATCACAATCGTGTATATGCAAGGCAGGCTTGAGAGGAGTCACGTCGAGAAAAACTTTGTTTTTTTTCCATGACATGAAAACAGATCATGTGTATGCAACATAATAGTAGAAAGCGCTGCATATGAACTTTCTAGTTTAAAATATACCCAGACATCACAGGTTAAAACAAAAGCTAGGGTAGATCTAACGTGAAATGTGTACAGCGCCCCGCTAGCGGCTGAATACCCTGCAAAAACTACGGTAAAGCACCGCTAAAAACAGCGGAGCTTTACCGCCGACACCTATGATGCCCCAGTGTGAAAGGGGCCTTACAGAAATATAATGGCTAGAATAAATGATCATTCTAGCCAATAGAATGAGTTTACGCATTTGCACCTTTAAACACTATTCACCTATAACTGCATGCCAAAATTTGCTGGAAAAGTTTAGCGCTTTGCCTGTAAAAGCAACTGAAGTTATCCTATGTGTCTTTGCACATTAGGTAGTCTAGAGGTGCTTTCTAAGCTCAGTGTTTAACCACTTAACCCCCGGACCATATTGCTGGTCAAAGACCAGAGCACTTTTTGCGATTCGGCACTGCGTCGCTTTAACTGAGAATTGCGCGGTCGTGCGACATGGCTCCCAAACAAAATTCACGTTCTTTTTTCACACAAATAGAGCTTTCTTTTGGTGGTATTTGATAACCTCTGCGGTTTTCAGTTTTTGCACTATAAACAAAAATAGAGCGACAATTTAAAAAAAAAATATATTTTTAATTTTTTTCTATAATAAATATCCCCCAAAAATATATAAAAAAAATATTTTTTTCCTCAGTTTAGACCGATACATATTCTTCTACATATTTTTTGTAAAAAAAAATAGCAATAAGCGTTTATTGATTGGTTTGCGCAAAAGTTATAGCGTTTACAAAATAGGGCATAGTTTTATGGCATTTTTATTAACTACTTGCCGACCAGCCGCCGTCATATTACTGCAGCAGGTCGGCACTGCTACGCGAGAGCACGTAGCTCTATGTCCTATCTTTTGCAGCCGCTAGGCCACGCGCGCTCGTTCGTTACAGAGCGGGGTGTAAACACATAGCTCTCGGTCCTGTCAGCGGGGAAACGCTGATCTCCTGTCCATACAATGTATGGACAGAAGATCAGTGATTTCCCCTAGTGAGGCCAGCCCCCCATACAGTTAGAACACAAATAGGAACACACTTAACCCCTTCCCTGCCCCCTAGTGTTAACCCCTTCACTGCCAATGGCATTTTTATAGTAATCCAATGCATTTTTATAGCATTGATCGCTATAAAAATGCCAATGGTCCCAAAAATTTGTCAAAATTGTCCGATGTGTCCGCCATAATATCGCAGTACCGAAAAAAAACGCTGATCGCCGCCAATACTAGTAAAAAAAAAATATTAATAAAAATGCCATAAAACTACCCCCTTTTTTGTAAACGCTATAAATTTTGCGCAAACCAATCAATAAACGCTAATTGCGATTTTTTTTAATAAAAAATATGTAGAAGAATACGTATCGGCCTAAACTGAGGAAAAAAATTTTTTTTTATACATTTTTTGGGGATATTTATTATAGCAAAATGTAAAAAATATTGCATTTTTTTCAAAATAGTGGCTCTATTTTTGTTTATAGCGCAAAAAATAAAAACCGCAGAGATGATAAAATACCACCAAAAGAAAGCTCTATTTGTGGGAAAAAAAGGACGCCAATTTTGTTTGGGAGCCACATCGCACGACCGCGCAATTGTCAGTTAAAGCGACGCAGTGCCGAATCACAAAAAGTGCTCTGGTCAGGAAGGGGGTAAATCCTTCCGGGGCTGAAGTGGTTAATATTTTTTTACTAGTAATGGCGGCGATCAGCGTTTTTTTTTTTGGTACTGCGACATAATGGCGGACACTTCGGACACTTTTGACAAATTTTTGGGACCATTGTTATTTTTATAGCGATCAGTGCTATAAAAATGCATTGTATTACTATAAAAATTCCACTGGCAGTGAAGGGGTTAACACTAGGGGGCGGGGAAGGGGTTAAGGATGTTCCCTGGCTGTGTTCTAACTGTAGGGGGGGTAGGACTCACTAGTTGAAATGACTGATTGCTGTTCATACATTGTATGAACAGATGGTCAGGCATTTCTCCCCTGACAGGACCGGGAGCTGTGTGTTTACACACACAGCTCCTGGTCCTCGCTCTGTAACGAGCGATCGCGGATGCCCGGCGGCAATCGCGCCCGCCAGGAAAGCGCACGGGAGTCGGGGCGAGCGTGCGCGCCCCTATTGGCTGCTGGACGAGGTGACGTATAGCTGCGTGCTCTCGCCCAGCAGACCTGCCACCGTATAACTGCGGTGGCTGGTCGGCAAGCAGTTAAAGGCAGAAGAGGAAAACTCATCTGTTTTGTGTTTTTGAGAGCGTTTTCTTGGCAGAAAAAAAATGCTAAATGCTCGAGTACAAAAAAATGCTGAAACTTAACGTTTTTTCTGCCAAGGACACTTGCGTTTTTTTAAGCCAGTATGTATGGAGCCTAAAGCCTTCTACACACGATACAATTGTTGGCAGGGGATTGTCTGTTGACAGACTTTTGTCCTAAAATCTTACCGTTAGTAGGCTCCTTTTGACAATTGTTGTCTAACTTTTGGCCAACAAATATTGGATGACAGACTAGTAAGTTTTCGGCAAACAGCTGACACATCTGATTTTCGTATGGTCAGTACACAAATCCATCACACAAAAGTCGAAAGTGCAAAAACGCATGCTCGGAATCAATGCTCATCAAACATGAAATTAGCAGAAGGAGCCCAAAGGGTGGCGCTCAAGTGCTGAAATTCCTTTTAGTACATCACTACGTTCGTTTTTGGGGCACGACAATTGTTTACCGTAAGTATGCAAGACAAGATCCAGGCACATGCCCTTTTGACAAAAATCAGACACTCGATTGGCCAACAATCGTATAATGTTTACCAGGCTTTAAGTTGGATTTTTCTGCCAGTTGGTAACAGAAAGATTCAGCATACCTAGGAGAATTTTAATATGCCCATGTGTATGGGGTACTCACTCCTAATTGCATTCATTGCCATTTCGAGATAGTAATGCAGAAATTTTTGTATATCTGTGATAATATTTACTTAGTATGTTTTATGTGCTTTTTTTGAAGCTGGCGGTCTTCTTAAATAAAGAATTAAGCAACTAAAATGCGATTTAGAAAAAACAAACATTCACACATTTTTTTAGAGTGTACTCATTAGGACAATGTCTAATTTCATACATTAAAAAAACATAGATTCTTATAATCATGCTAATTGGTCATTGCAGCATTGATTCATCTCATATTTGCTGCCACAATGTGAACCTTTTCTATTTATATGCAAATTTTAGGCTTGTAAGGATTTTATTTCTTTATACCTAGAGTTAACCGTTATTTATCATGCTTATCTCCTGTACTAGAGTTGGCAAAATCATTCGCTTTAGAACAAAATTTGTTTGCATAATTATTTTGTTCAGAACAAAACGAGTAATCTCTAATCTTCAAGCCCTTGAGAACGTGATATTTATATATATATATATATTTTTCAATTAAGGTGTAGAGCCAATTCTGTAGGAGCCGCAGGATTACTGTCCGGGTCTTCCCAAAACATCTGGGCTCTTTTTTTCAAGGATGTTATTTTTGTTTTTTTATTTTTGGAGAACTTGGATAGGGTTGAGAGAAGTGGTGGGATATTCCAAAGATAAGAACAATGTTCGACTTGAGGACTTTATCTTGCTTTCTGAGCAAGCTATAATGAAGTCTGGGCTTAAAACAAACAGCAGACTTCAGCTTAAGTAGTAGTAGTTAAAGCCACAAGAGCAGTTTCTTTCAAATAACAGATTATCTAGATAGAGCTCTTCAGGACACCAGCCGGTGTCCCCTTTAACAGACCCACAGCTGACTATAAGACACAGAGGGGTAGCTAGAGCACAAGGTCCCCAAGATCTCTCTGTGTCTGTACTCACAAGGCCCGATGACAGATAGTAGACTCAGATCAAAAACACACACTAATGCCCTGTACACACGATTGGAATTTCCAATGGAAAAGGTCCGATGGACTTTTTCCATCGGATTTTCCGATCGTGTGTAGCCCCATCTGAGCTTTTTCATCGGAAATTCCGATGAATTCCATCGGACTTTAGATTTAGAACATGTTCTATATTTTTCAGTCGGAATTCCGATGATTTGACAGGTAAAAGCCTGATCGTGTGTACGCGGCATAACACTTCCCTAACTATCCCAGCACCTACATATAAGGGTGCTACAGAAGTTTAACCGCATTTGTGCAATACACTTACTGTATTCCTATGTTGATGGGTTTTGATTGACAAATGCAGCCTTCTTTTTACATCAGTTTTGGACTCGTCTTTGAGAGTTCACTTGTAGTTGACCAGCAGTTGACCCGCTTCAGCTGCATTTGCATTCCCATAGACTTGTAAAAGTAGAGATACAGTGCTGATAAATAAAATCCTGTCCACACTGGTGCTAAAGCACATGAGTTCACCACATAGCGATTGCAGTAATTCTGGAGGTACAAATATGAGTTGATAGAGTCCTGAAAAAAATATTAAATGGCCAATTACAGTGCAGAGAAGAAACCTTTTGCTTCTAGCATGTCCTCATTTCCTTTATACACCTTTGGTGCCTTAAGCTAGCCATAGATAGTGCGATTTTTTTCCATGCAACCATCAGTGTTGTTGGGGGAATCCCTCCTGAGGAGCTATTGTGTTCTCCCGGCGGGGGGTGTGGGGAGCTGGGAGAACACAGTGATTGCTAGCACATCAACTTGGTTCAATCAGCCTGCCCATAGATGCTTTAAATCTCGACCGGTTCCCTACTGAACTGGCTGAGATTCAAACCATCTATGGCCGGCTTTAGAAACTGGTAGGCTGTTGTGATATGTGAAAACTAACCAGCTTCCATGGTCACTCCAATCACTTGCCCTTCAGTAACCAACAGTGAGGTGGAGGAGGAAATAGATCATGGAAACTGGTTGTCCCAATTTTATTGGCTTCCACGGTGCTCAAGAGAAGTACATGGAGGTACCTAATGGTGCTTGCTCTTCATGAACGTGATCAATATTTGTTGTCCAAAGTTTTGCTTGAAGGCTGCACCAAATAGAGCAGCTTTTCTCAACCAGGGTTCCTCCAGAAGTTGCTATGAGTTCATTGAGCAAGAAGCAATTGTTGCCTCTCAGATAAGTAATCACTAACATCAGTGTTCTTTTTAGCTATCTGTTTCCTTCCCAATGACCACAAATGTAAGGAACATTCTTCCCAGTGGCCATTGCCCTAATGTGCAGTGAACTGCAGTAATTAATAGTAGGGGTTACCTGAGACCAAAAAAGTTATTTCAGGGGTATCTCCATGTTAAAAAGGCTGAAATCTAGGATAGAGGCTTTCTTGATTTTATGTTGCATTTGTACTGTATGTACATATTGCAGTCTTCGTGAAAAGAATGACATGTGGTTGTACCTGTGGTTTTGGTGCCTGTAATTGGTCAACTTATGGCAAATGTACCACACAAGCAAGCCACACCACAAATAAACCACACCAAAGCATAACAGTATTCATATATTGAAACAAATAGTGTGCTTTCTATATTAAGAAACGTTTCAAGTAGTTGATGGTTGTTTCTAATTCTGCTGAAGAAAGTAGATGTTAAAATAGGCCAAATGGATTTATCATGCAAAAGGACTAGTCACGTTGTTTTAATGCATTAATACATTTCTTTAAATAGAGGCTTATTAAAATCCTGCTGTGTTTTAATTTATAAAATAAGCATAATCTACAGTGTTCTACATGTAGGTTATAAATTGATAGATTTTATAATGCTGTATTTTGAATGTAAATATATGGAATTTTCACATTGAAGTAATCCGTATAGTAATGGCTGCAGTGCAAACAGCAGAGAAGAAAGACTCAAACAATATAATGGATCAATAATTTGATAGTTCAATAATACAACAGTAGAATGCATCTATAACATCATATTCATGTGTTCTAAAACAGGCATATTAGAAAACACAACATAAAAGAATTGCTAATGACTATGACTCAGATTTTACTCATAATAAGACTACAAAAGGAATTGCTTCCCCAGCTAACAATATGTGACAGCAGAGGATATAAGATGTCATTCATACCCTGTGTGTCCACAAGCAAATGTAAGCCGTTTTACAGTTAAAGGGCCACTGAAAATAAATTGCTACTTAGTACAAGGAAATTAATGTTTAATTAGATCCATATATTCTTTTTCAGTTCTAAAGCCATAGATAGACTTGAGAGGGCTGTCATTCATGCAAACAAAGTCACTCTGAAGGGCAAGCAATTGGTAGTTTTACTGAAGAGTACTTGTAAGATCCCCATGATCTGCATGTCAGTGGAGAGAGGTAGAGGCATGGAGAAGATAGAAAGAAGCTAGCACTGCTCATATAGGCGGAGCAGGAGCGATCAGGACAGGTTTTTCTAACAAAATTGTTTGCTGGTTTGATCATTTTTAGCTGACATTTCTTCTTTGGAATCAGGGAACATGGTTAAACTGGACATTACCGATCTTATAGAATGTATCTATTCTGTTTTGAAGTACATACCAACAAACTAATGTGAATATGAAAGTGTGTTAGTGAGTGCAAAAACGTGCCTTGTTGCAGTGTTGTCGAGTGCCAAAATTGCATGCAGGTGCAGAAATGAGTGGTGTTACGATCTCGACAAGTGCGAAATTGTGTGTATTTGTGGTATTGATTAATGCAAAAGTGCACATTGGTGTGGTGTCAGTACTCACAGCTATGGTATCGGCAAGTGTGCACGTTGGTGTGGTGTTGGTGAGTGCAAAAATGCCCATTATAATTGTTGTTGGGTGAAAAAGTGCACATTATTGAATTGTAGGCAAGTTTAGAGAAAGGAATTTTTGTTGCCTTAGCAAATGCAAAAGCGCACATTGCTGCGTTGTTGGCTAGTTCTGAAATACATGGAGGTGCAATGTTGCTGCAAGTCGTTGTGGTGTTGGTGATTGCAAAAGTACATGTCATTGCAGTAGTGGTGGGTGCAAAGGTGCACATTTGTGCAGTGCTGGTAAGTGCAAAAGTGTTTCAGTGACTGCAGAAGTGCGCAATGTATTGACCACTGTAGAAATGCACATTAGTGACAAGTACAGAATAGCGAGTGAATGGGAAGTGCGTGTGGTGCAGGTTTGTAGAGAGTAAATAAAAAAAGTTGCGCTAAAAAAGAACTCAGTGACTAAACAAACAATAGTCCAAAATGTATTAAGGTCCAACCAGCCAATAAAACCAAATAGGACTCTAACAAACGGAAAACATCCATCAAAGTAGTTGTGAAAAACAGATCCAGACATGAATCCTCCACCTTGTGAGATCATCAACATAAAGATGAAGATGTACTTTTACCCCAGAGTGTGGACCCTCTGATTACGGAAGGTCACAGAAACATATAGATATTCATCATTAGTTTGGATGAGCAAAGGATGTGTGTCACACACATCGCTACTCCTCCACTGAACACTGTTCATCCGGTTATTCCAGCGGTAACCCAGATAAAGAAAAAAAGGGGGCTCCAATAGTGTAACATACCTTCTTAAATGGGTTGTATTCAGAATATATTGCACTTACACCAATCCAAAAATGTACAGTGAATGGTTAACCGCTTCCGAACCGCCCCATGTACATTTACTGCGTCAGGGCGACCCGAGTGTGCAAAATCACGTACCTGTACATGATTTTGTGCATGTGGTTTAGGGGACATGCACCGCTCCCACTGTGATTGGACACAGCAGCTGGCTGCCACGCTCCGCCAATCGGTCACAGGAGAGACGGACCAGAGGTGTGCCGGTGTAAACTAAGCACACCGCTGATCTGTCGGGGGAGGAAAAGTGAGAGATTGTGTTTCAGCTAAGCTGAATCATAATCTCTATTTTCCTCCAGTGAATCCAGCCCCCCCCACAGT
The DNA here is from genome assembly GCA_029574335.1 of Rana kukunoris. Lineage (NCBI taxonomy): Eukaryota > Metazoa > Chordata > Amphibia > Anura > Ranidae > Rana > Rana kukunoris. The sequence goes on along the minus strand of CM056050.1, from coordinate 350,910,867 downwards.
TAGAAACACCTCCCAGGGAACAAATTTAACCCCTTGATCGCACCCTAGTGTTAACCGCTTCCCTGCCAGTGTCATTTATACAGGGACCAGTGCATATTTTTTTTAGCACTGATCACTGTATTGTTGTCACTTAGTGTCAGATTTGTCCACGCCGCAATGTCACAGTCCCGCTACCAGTAAAAAAAACGAAAGTCCCTAAATCTATCCCGTAGTTTGTAGACGCTATAACTTTTGCACAAACCAATCAATATACGCTTATTGGGATTTTTTTACCAAAAATATGTAGCAGAATACATATTGGACTAAATTGATAAAGACATTTTTTTTGGGGGGGTATATGTATTATAGCAGGAAGTAAAAAAATGTATTTATTTTTTTAGATGTCGGTCTTTTTCTTTATAGTGCAAAACATGAAAGAGGTGATCAAATACAACAAAAAGAAAGCTCTATTTTTGGGGGGAAAAGGACATCAATTTTATTTGGGTACAACGTTGCATGACTACACAATTGTCAGTTAAAGCGACACAGTGCCGTATCGCAAAACATGGCCTGGTCACGTAGTGGGTAAAATCTTCTGGGGCTGAAGTGGTTAAAACATCAGCAATCGGTACCGATAAGAAACAATCGTGATTACAAGTCTGTGTATCCCAGCCCAGGGCGAAGTGGTGAAGAGCAGAGCCTTGCATGACAGTGCAGTGGTAGAGGGGGAGGTCTGGTCAAAAAGTGTGACTTAAGTCAAATGGCTCAATACACATAAACATTTAGCAAAATCGTTAATCTTTAGATAAATGCTTCAGTAAATGTTAATGTGCATTAGTGAATCGGCCAAATGTTGAGTGGTGTTGGCACCACCTTGCTCGACAAACTTCAAGCTGAAAATCAGAGGAGTCGGGAAGAGAATTGTCAGCCAACAGTAACTGCAACTAGTCAGATGCAGACACTATTTGGGCATTGCTGTCAGAATACAATAACTAGCAAAGGAGATTCCTCCATCCACACTATTTATCATGTATAGGGGAATCTATTGATTTCTCTTGTTTGGCCGGCAAGGCTAGAGGCCAGTCTGTGCTGGCCTGCTTCCTTTTTTTATGTAGTTGCTGAGGGAAGAGGGAAGGAGAATAGTTTTGGTGTCACTTGAGTAAAAGCTCTGCATTTACAGGGGCTGATGACATCACGTCCAATATGGTGGCACCCGGCAGCAGTCTCAGGCCTGTTAAATATCTAGACATGGAAGGCTTTTGCAGGTAAAAAACATGCCTAAAATGGGTATGAATGCGCACGTATGGTCTACGGGAAGTTTTGGTTGAAATTAGTGGTCTGGTGACAGGGTCTCTCTAATAAATAAATGAAAGAAGGAAGTGATGTTTTTTAGCAGTCATGATATCCCGTCCAATAATCTCACAGATTAATGAAACTTTGAATATCCTTATAGACCAAGATGACAGTCATGATATCCCGTCCAATAATCTTACAGATAAATGACACTTTGAATATCCTTGTAGACCAAGATGACAGTTATCAGTACAATGCTGTTCAATTCAGCTTAAGTGGTCTCGCACAAAACCATTCATTGTTTGTGAGGAATCTTCTTTAAGAGTCTGCTGTTGAGCACTTCAGTAAGGACGTTTTCCTTTTTCTCCACTGAAAAGCGAGAGGGTAATAAGTGACCTGATCAGACATGTTAGATCATAAGCTTTCACGAGCAGGGCAACCCTAACTCTTTTACAGTGTTTACCTTTTTTGGTCAAGGCACCCTTTAAAATTATGCAAAATTTGGAGGCACCTTATGCTTAAATGTGAAATCGAAACCAACAGTTTTATATAACATAACAACATCCACACAAGGGATACCCAATTTTACAGGTTACGTAGTGTTCTTCCAACGAAAATACACCTTTGAACACTGGTACTGACTAGTACACTAATGTTTCTCTTCTCCCTCAGTTTCCCTCTATCTCTCAGCTAATGTCAACCCAGTGCTGACAGAGAGGGGCAGGCGAGGGGTAAACAAGGAAGTTAGACAAGTATTTGATGTTTGCCTTATCATTTAATGACATCATTGGTGGTTAGGATGCTGGCGGCTGCATATAATACAGCAAGGTCAAAAACCTTCTTCCTTTAGAACCACTTTAAATGCTACATCACAAAATGTCTGGTGCTTTCCCACACCTGGGGAACTAAAGTGGGGCATACAGCTGGCCATACAAGTGAATTTCTGTACAAGGCTATACTTGTATAAAAGCCGATGCTCATGTGCATCCGCATTTACCCCTACATGTGCATGCAGCATTATTCAACAAACGTGAAACTTGTGTGTTCCGGAAACACAGTGCAAGCACATGCACAAGTAAACACACACAGGAGCATCTCAATTTACACTAGTACTACCATAAGCAGCCATTTACTTGCATGTCCAACTATACGCCCACCAGCAGCTCCCCAAGTGCATGTAAGCGCTTGAGCCTTTAAACTTCTGAGTACATGAGGTCTAGCATGTCACAAGTACTGAGCTATGACATCATATTTTAGAATAGATTTGTAGACTGAAAAGATAAAGAGAATTGATAGTTTTTTTCCCCCCACCTGAATCATATTTTAATAACTGGTCGAGAGGTTATTTACATTTTTGGGTTGCAATGTTACTATTAGAATTCATTGGGTTGTAAATAGCTACAGAATGTCTCTAGAAAATAGACCTTTAACAGACAATACTACTGACATTCTACGCTACAAGAAGCAGTCTAATCTTGTTTGAGTAAGTCAGTAGTAGTGATGAGTTATCCAGTCAAGTTTGACCCCTCCTGACCCAACGGGAATTAACACACCAGTTTTGTCTGTCAGTGACTCCTGCAAGTTCAACTTCTTAGAAGCAGTGATTTGGTTTGTTAACCTCTTTTCTTTTGACTTCTCCCCGCATTAGGTTACAGTGCCTTGCCTTCCCATTAGCCGGCTATAGTATCCTTATTACATTGTTCACAGAAGGTCTTAGCCGTTCATTTTCAGATGATTCTACCATCTAACAACTTTTTGCCCAAAACACATATTTCTTCTGGACATATCTTTTGAGCATCCCATAGGTTGTGACCTACTGTGCCAGACTTTTCTTTAGTGAAGAATGTGCAATCATCCAAGAACGTGCTTTATAGAATTTTTAGCAGACTTCCATGTCTTCATTTTAGGACTTACACATTATTGCACTTTGGACTATATTGATAAGTATGAATGTTGTATCATAGACTTTTTAGGAGATTTTTTTTTTAGGTTGTAACCTTTAAGAATATACCATATAAATCAGTTTTATGCTTTTTCCTTTTTCTTCTTTTTTATTTTTCTTGTGAATTTAATGATATGAAATGGATATTTATTAGTTTTAAAGGAAACATGCTCCGAGAGAAATATTGAGGCACCAGCTGAAGACCCAGTTTTTGTCTGGCTTTAGACGTTCCATTTTTTTGGTTAAAGTGGGCTGAATGAAAAAAAATAAACAAGGTCCCCATCAGGACATTGTATTCTGACAACAGGGCTCACTACTGTCTGGATTGGATGATTGGCTTCAGCCATTCATCGACAAAAGTTTTTCATCATTCAACTTCAATCAACTACCAATCAACTTCGGTTAAAGAGGGACGGCCATACAAGGATCGAGATTTGTCCTGTTCCTGTTGAACTGCCCGAATTTCAATTTATCCATGGCCATCTTTAGTTGCTGGTCTGTGTTAGGTTTCCGTACTTTCAGACACACCCGGAAACAAGCATGCTAATCCAGAAAGTCAAAATGAAATCAGAACTAATCTGGATACATGTTTCAGGTCAGTGATTTAGGAGGTACTGAAGCCCCTGAATCAACATTTTATCCACTGAGCTGGTATTTTTTATAATTGCTTAGCACTGGCAGCTTCCTACATGTCAACACTCAACACAGGTATGCAAGGGCATAGTTTGTATATTACAGGGTAGTGAGTAGAGCCATTGAAATTATTCCATTTTGCGCCTGTGCCTAATTGACCATCCAGATCTGCTAGTTATTAAAGCATCACACATCCTAAATTTTGGAGGTGAGGTGGAAGTGTAAAAATGTCTATGTATTCAGGGTGGAAAGATAATACAGTTAGTACAGAAACACATTCTTCTAAGATTTGACTGGAGACATGGGGAAAGCTAAACAATCCTCTAGAACTTAGTCATTTGTCTTGGACATGCAAGACAGATTGCGTGTGGGTAAATATAGGGCACTGGACCCCGCAGGAATTTTTTATAGTTCACTCTGAGAATTTCAAGCATTTCAGGGTCTTGTCAATGGTGTTAGAAACATGGTCCTTCTGTGCAGACACAAAATAGCCAACAGCCAGTTGAACTCCGTCACTATGGAGTGCTGATTGGACAGTAAGCTGAGGCTTACTAATTGGAAAAATGGCATGCTGGATCAGAGCAACACTCATGAATAAGAAGCTAGAATTTAACACCAAGAGCATACAGGCTGGATGCAAAAGCAAAAATAAAGTGATACATACGATATTCACTGGTGTAAGTGTGAAGTACACTCGCAAATGGTATAAATTAAACTAAGTGACATGCGTGATGGTCCTAGAAGAAGCATGCTTTCTTCAAAGCAAGCCATGAGCTCTTGTTTTTTTTTTTTTATTAGGAGGACTGGCCATGATAGGTATACATGAAAACCTCAAATAGGATTTTCGAAGAATGGTGACCTCTCTTTGTGGTAACTCAAAAATACACTTGAAATAAAATGTAGTTTAGGACTGATTTGGTTGAATGAAAATAAAGCGGAACACCAGGCAATCATAGCCACCCTGTATTTGTCAAGTAAGCTGAACTTTGTAACGAGAAAGACACAAGGTAAATATTTGAGAGAATGCTAGAGGGAATTTGCAAATTAATGTAATAATTGGTTAGCAGTTAATTATATTTTAAAATACTGCGGGGCAGATTCACAGAGAAATGGATTATCGTAGCGTATCAGAAATACACTACGCCGCCGTTTTTTACCTTGCTCTACGTGGAATTCAGGTAGATTTTCTACGGTAAACGACGGCGGCGTAGTGTATTTCTCCCGTCGCAATCCATATAGACAAGTAGGGGGCGTGAAACATTTAAATTAGGCGCGTTCCCGCGGCGATCGATCTGCGCATGCTCCGTTCGCAAATTTCCCGCCGTGCATTGCGCGAAATCACGTTGTGACGTCATTCGTTGTTTATGTAGCGTACTTTACGGGCGATCCACGTCCCGACGAGTTACGTAAACAAAAAATTTTTTTAAATAAATTCAAAGCGGGAACGACGGCCATACTTAACATGGGCTACGTAAAGTTAGAGCAGCAAAAAGCTGCTCTAACATTACGTATAAAAAAATAGACGAAAACGATTGCGACGCCCGCTCGTATGTTCGTGAATCCCCGTAAAAACACATTTGCATATCCCGACGCATCAAAACGACGCAAACTCCTCCCAGCGGCCGCAAATAGATGGCAGCGTAGATCCGAAGGCTTACGAAGACGTAAGCCTCTCGGATCGAAGCCCGAAGCCGGCGTATCATGGTTTGAGGATTCAAACTAGTGATACGCCGCGCGAAATTTTAAATTACTCCTGTCTAACCCCAGTTAGACAGGCGTAATTGTTTTGTGAATCTGCCCCCGCATGTTTAAATACGTTTTTAATGTTTTTTTTTACCTAAAATAATAAACATGTTGTACTTATGTGCTCTGTGCAATGATATTGCACAGAGCGGTCCTTTGCCACCTTCTCTGTGGTCCCCTGCTAGAACTTTCTGCTCCTCCATTCCTGTGTGTGCCCCCATAGAAAGCTATGTGCTAAAGGGACACACATGTAGGTGAGCTTCTGAGCCATGTGGTATACATCTATAGACACATACAGCCTGGTTTGGCCCCACCCCACTCTCTGCTCATAGGATATGTAAGTGTAAGTCAATCTATTTCATAGTGCAGTATTGTGAATCTAGCAGATTTCAGGCACTGGGAGCTGAAGGGGGAAGTATTTAGGTCAGTGACAGAAAGGAGAGCACATGGAGGATCTAGGAATTGTTATAGTGCTCCTTATTAATGCAGTATGCAAACATGTGATATAGAAAGTTGCAAAGATGCTGAAGTATTGTTGTCACAAACATACCTGTAGAGCAGGGGTGTCAAATTCAAATTCAAAGCAGGCCGCATCAGCAGAATGTTTGCCCTCAAAGGGCCAGTTGTATCTATGGTGCACTATGTACAGCGTTCAAGGTTCAGGAGTGCATTCTGTACATAGTGCAGAGTTTCGGATTATGCCACGTACAGAGTGCAGAGTTTATGAGTGCATTACGTACAGAGTGCAGGGTTCAGGAGTACATTATGTACAGAGTGCAGAGTTTAGGATTATGCTATGTATAGAGTGCAGAGTATATGAGTGCATTACATACAGAATGCAGGGTTCAGAAGTATGCAAAGAGTGCATAGGTGTGTGTTTTGTGCAGAGTGCAGAGTTCAGGGGTGCACTGTGTACAGAGTGCAGGATTTAGGGATGCGCTATGCACAGTGTGTAACCCCCCTTCCAAAGCTTCCTCACATCTCTACTATTTCCTACCTGGATATCATTCTCTCACGTACCCCGCCGTGAGAACATGCAGGGATCTGTTTGATCCAGGAGTCACTGAGAGCAAAGCTGTGCCTTGTAAACATAGAAGTGACAGCGGGGAGCAGGAGCAGAGGGTGAAAGCTAGATGGTGTTAGAATTGCATTCTGCCACATTCTGGCTGCAAAACTGGGTATGAGGACAACATGACAAGGCCTGGAGGGCTGGGTTTGGCCTCTGAGGGGCCTTGTGTTTGACATATGTGCTGTAGAGTGTGGTAGAGGTGTGTAAATCTCAGGACCGGTTAAACAGCCTTTTATGGCACTTTTTACATAGATACATTGGACCAATATAAATATTTATGCGCCATAAGTGTAGCATCTCTGTGTAAGCTGGAAATCACTGTAAAGGGCATTGCTACCACAGTGATAGCTGCTAGATTCCAGGGCCCATACCAAGCAGCTGTCCTGCATCTTAGTGAACACAGTAGGCTGCTTGCTTGGCACAGACGCCATTTAGAGAACATTTTGCATTTCTCTCAGTGAATGCAAAGTTTTTTTTGATTAGACCAGGTGAAGTCAAATCCACCCCCCATACCCCACCTCCCACCTATTCACCTCACTGAATCAATTTAGAAGCAAAGCCCTTAGCAGTTTTGTTTTTCCTCACACCCAACTGCCTGTGTGAAAGATGCCCAGAGATTCAGTTTGGCTTAAATAAAGTAACAAAATTATTTTTGTCTATTAATACAAGAACATTTCAGACATGTTTCTAAATACGTTACTTGTGCCCTGTGGGCAGGCATTATTTGTACATGAGACATTCTTTGTAAATTCTTGCTAATACTGCTTGTACCTCCTCTGGGACACTGTGTGTATACATAGTCGCACTCAGCAGCTGGTAATGAGCTGCTGTGTGGAAGACACAAGCCGAGTCCCAGAAGAGCTTGGCAGCCTCTTCTTTATGGGTATATTCGGTTAGTTAATGGCGTCTGTTGTACACATGTGTGTGTATATAAGACACCCTTATCTAGCCAGTAGGATTCCATTGTATTAAAACAGAAGGCTGACTGTCAAATTTATAGCATAATGAAAAATAGTTCCACAGTCAGCAATTTCCTGGCATGCTTGTCTTTACAAAGGCGGCAACATAAATTTCCTCTTTAGCTTGCAGTGGATTATGCACTTGTCTAAGCAAAAACCTATGAGATGGGATGCAAAAAGATTTTCAAGGGAGACAAATAGTTGCTAAGATAGTTTTTGTATAATCTTTATTTGTGAACGACAAAATAGTACAACACAGCACATAGTGCCCGGAGCATGTTACAGTGAACAAGCAGCCATTCAGTATTTAACGTAACATAAAAAAGAAGGGAAACCAAGGTAGACATTGAGGGCAGAGACATAGAGAATCACAACAGGACCCAGAACCCCAATAAGCATGACTTAAAGAGGAGTTCCACCCAAAAATGGAACTTCCTCTTAATCCACTCCTCACCCCCATACATGCCACATTTGGCATGTAATTTTTTTTGGGGGGGAGTGGGGGCTTCAGTAGGAGTGGGACTTCCTGTCCCACTTCCTGCTTCCGCCGAGGGGCTGATAAGGCGAGAGGCGTAATCGCCTTATTTCAGCCCCTCCTTGTAGGCGATGGCCTAGGACACTGACAGGTCCTAGGCAATCGCCTGTCCAATCAGCGACGAGCCGCGCCGCGCGCACATGCGCAGTGCGGCTCGCGCATGCGCAGTGGGTGCCCGGCCGTGAAGCCGAAGGCTGTCACGGCTGGGTGCCCACAGTCGGGATGGAGACGCCGACTGGGGAGGGGGGGAGAGGAGCGGAGCCCCGGTCGGCGCATCGCTGGAACGCAGGAGCAGGTAAGTGAGTGTTTATTAAAAGCCAGCAGCTACACTTTTTGTAGCTGCTGACTTTTAATAAACACATTTTTTGGCTGGAACACCCCTTTAAGTCCATCTACCGGGCAGCTAGCTGGGAATGGATTCGGATTCCCCCTCACCGCATAAAACACAGGAACAGTGAAACATAGCGTGAGGGTGGCTCATCCTGCTGAGATAGTTTTAAAAAATAATTCCACAGAGAACCATGTCTTTCTAAACTGGCTGCATAACAAAATCAAGTGTAATTTCTGAAAAAAATATAAATCTTTTGGTAAAATACTAACACACTGTTACTCGGTGTTGCTGAGGTCAGTGCAGAAGCGGAGGGTAGGGTGGTGGATCCTAAAGGGGATTCACAAACACTAGTTCCCCGTCATGTCAACTCTCCTTGTGAATGACAGCAGGCAGGGGGTGATCTATTGACCAAAGCCAAGAGAGAAGGGTCAATGGTGGCAAACATGGTTCTCCGCTACAGAGCACACAGAGACAAGCACTCTGCCTATCTCTGTACGCCAATTTAGATTTGGTCCTAATTAGTTATGGACAGTTTCGTTAAAAGTGGCGCTATTAAGATCTATCTGAATCTGCTGCACATGTCAATAAAGCTGCTAAACTTGGTGGCCAGGTTTTTTAATCTGCCGCAGACCTTTGTAAAGGGCTATACTGCCATAAAAGTGCTACAAGTGCTTTATTTGATTCCCTCCTGTGTGTGACTTCTTTTGTTTTTCATCATGTCGTACATTTTATCAGTTAAGACATGAACAGACAGAGTGTGGCTCCCATTGATCCCCTATGGATTTACTGCAGAGCAAACACAAGCTAAAAATTTGAGTGTCTGTTTAAATTTGATAATTTGCTTGTTGGCAAACTTCCATGCTTCAGAGACCAAATTGTTTATAGATTATAATTAGAGCTCTGCATTTTATGAACCAGTACAAGAATATCTGTTTACTATGTGTTACTCATAAAAAATATGTGTAAATAATTTCGAAGCATTGCTCCCATTGGGTGCCTTGCATTTTGGTGAACTGTTGCTTTGCCCAGCATGAATACAGGTTTACTTTTAAGTACAGTACATGTAATCTCAATTACTAAATGCTTATATATGGTCTTGGCTTTTTTAATCAGGATCAAGTTTAGTGTTATTACCTTTTTTATAGGCAAAAAAATCCTATAGTTTCCTACCACTCGAGGAATATTGGAAGAATATTCTATTGACTGATATGTGGGTACTGGGGTTATTCTTTACTTCTTGGGTTGATTCCCATGTGGTGCACCAGCTGTGTCCCCAGGTGTAGGTATAGTATAAACTCCTTTGTCAGGCATGTGAGGCATGAAGGGGTTGCACTCTTCTGTTTGTGATCTTCCTTCAATAAAAAAAAAAAAATGGATTTTGTTTTGAAGATCCGTGGTGTGCTGGCTTATACTGTATTTACACTATACTGTGAATGTTCCAGTCTTCAGCTGGTGGTTGCTGCAGCACCCATTACTTCTGAGCCTATTCCAGAAATGTATGCAATAGGAATATGGATGATTGCCCAGTTGAAGGTAGAAGCCCCTCAGTGCTAGTCCCTTCGATAGGGATGGGCTACCCAGGTTTGGCCAAGGGCTGGGGAAAAAAGATAAAGATAAATAAAGTCACCCCGATTAAAGGATAGGCGTGGAGGCCTTGGGTATGCTGCTTACCAGCCCTGGGGAGTCCCATGAGGGGAGAGGGTGTGGAGTCTTGTTCCAGAGACACCTTTAGTTTTTGAGATGCATGTCTGTAAAAGTCAAGTACACTCTAGATGTGCACAGCAGTGTAGTACATGGCAGTATCTGGAAATCCCATCCAACCTTTGAGTTTGGATTTGATTAGGATTGTTCTGTTAATGCTTTGCCCTGCCATATAACTTTGATAAACACTGCCTGAAAGGATCTGAACTAGGCTTGAGGGATCCTGATGGGTAGTGCTTGCAACAAGTATAAGAGGCAGGGTGTTATATTCATTTTGAAGGTGTTCCACCTGCAGAATCAAGAGAGGGCCAATGTTTTCCACTTCTCTAATGCCTCGTACACACGATTGAAATAAATGGATAAAGTCAGACGGAATTTTTTCATTGGATATTCCGACCATGTGTATGCCCCATCTGACTTTTTCCGGTGGAAATTCCGACGGAGTTAGAAAGAGAAATTCTGTTTGTCTGTATGGAACTCTGACGTGACATCAGGTCATATACCCCAAATGAGAGACAAACGCCACAATAGTGTAAAACCTTTTTTTATCAGGACTTAATGAAGGTAATGCACTTGCATGAAAAGACGATTAAAACAGCATGTACTGCACACATTGGTTTCAGAGGTAGATTCTCCAAACGTGATGACAGGAAATGACGTTATCGCTCGTCAAGTTTCATTGCTAATTGGACTTCTTTCGGGGCATGGAAGAACTTCTTCCGGAGTATGCTTCGGAAGAAGTCTGATTAGCGACGAAACTGGTCGAGCGATAACGTCATTTCAAACTTTGACTATTGTTTCACATTTGTGACTCTTGGACTCACGTGTTTATATTATTTACTGTTAATTTCATTTAAGCGCAACATACTTGTTCACCTACTTTACTTTCATGGACTGGTAGAGTAAATGTTTTTGGGGCTGCCCTGAAAGTGTGTGTGTGTGTGTGGGGGGGGGGGGGGGGTTGTTATGAGGCCTTATGGTCTGGTTCTAGGGCTTCAAAAATTATGTTTTTCAGTTTGTTGTAACAAGTAAACCATGACCTACATGTTACAAAATAGTGGTTACAAAATGGCTCTTATATATTAAGAAATTCATAAATACTAAGTCTTGCAATGACTTTAATGTACTCATAAAGGTCATTTTGAAATCTTCAAAAAAATATTGAAAGTCAAAGGGGAATTTCACCATCTCAATAAAAATGTCTTTCTTCCCCATTTACTATTGGTGCCTTTTTATGCTGGACTGATATACTTAGAGAAAAAAACAAAAGAGGGAGGGCGCACCGACCTAGTGCATTTATCATAAGAGATTTTTATTTTAATAAAAACAAGTAAATTATACTCACAAACGAGAGTCTAGATACAACTTAATCAATTGGTCAGACCATTCATTTTGGTCCCAGCCAGCAAATAAAGATGATACCGAGGATTCAATGGTACCATTTTAGCGACATACTCTTAATATATTTACAAGACCAGTGCAGCCAATGATGGTCTCCTCTCTGGCGCTTCTCTCTTATTCCCCGCACACACTATAATAGAATCAAGGTGAACATTTTCGTCCAAGAAGCGATTGTACGATTTTTCTGATAGTGTGTAAACAACTTTCGACAGCCGAGCCCAATCTTCCAAAACAGGGCAAATTTCCAAAGGGGCAAACTCCCAAAAATAATTTGGATGGGAATAGAATGAACGATTTTCGTATACTGTGTACCGTTTTCGTAAAAGAATTATTAGATACAAAAGACTGCGCATTAGCAGAAACAACAAATACCAAAAAATAAATAAAAAATTTGTCGTATGAGAATTTTTGTACATTATTTCTATCCTTGGTTCCAACTTTCTGTGAAACATCGAAGAAAACTAACTGATCGATCGCCCATATTCTCTCATAGTGTGTACATGGCATTAATCTAAGTCCTATCCCATGCCGCCATATTCCTTGTTTATGTTTTGGGGAGCCTGCTGCCTCTTTCCACTTGCATCCTGATCCCCAATTATGTGCCACCAGATTTCGCTCTGTACAATATGCAAACAGAAATGGTGCTTGATCCCTGGTTGCACATGTGAGATCTGGTGCAGCCTTTGTATGCATATTGTTATATAATAGGTGGAAGTAAACCCTCCTAGGCTAGTGGCCATTTACCCCAAGGTTAGTCCAATCTGTACCCATTGTCTCTCCTCTACTGGAACCTTTTTTTCATATGGTGTGGCAATGCCCAGCTATAAGTTCGTACTGGGAGTCAGTGATTGACGTTTTGAATGCTGACTGAATCTGACTGATCTCTGCAGCTTGATCCACGAATAGTGTTACTGGGCATTATGGAAGATAGTGAAGCCTCTAGAGCAGGGATCCTCAAACTACGGCCCTCCAGCTGTTGTGGAACTACACATCCCATGAGGCATTGCAAAACTCTGACATTCACAGACATGACTAAGCATGATGGGAATTGTAGTTCCTGAACAGCTGTAGGGCCGTAGTTTGAGGACCCCTGCTCTAGAGCTATGAAGTTATTCTTGTTTTTTTTGCATGTTATTTTGCATGCAGGAAGCCCCTTGATAGATGGAAGCAGCCCACTTCGCCCACACTAAATAGTTGGGTAGCTGGGGTAAAAGTAGTCTTGCCATTGTACAAATTAACCTATGAGAGTAGAAACTGTCTCAAGACATTTGACAGAATATGTTCCACCTGGATTGATGCTCACGGTTCAGCTGAGCCTAGTGATAGGTAAAATGTTATACAAGGGTAGGCTTCAGAAATGGCTCAAGTTTTTCTCTTTCTCTTCTCTCCTACTTCATCCCTCTCTTCCCCTCCTCTTTTTGTGTGACATTTGGCCCATGTGTATTGCAGCTGGACTGGCAGAAAGGGTATGACTGAAACCGGTCTGCCAATTGGCTCCCAGTCAACGCTCCCAGCCTATGACTGAGAGCGCTGACCAGAGTGTTTAGTGTGTCACAATAGCACAGCAAGGGAGATTGCTGTACTAAAATCAAATTGTACATCGGTTCTCCTGAGCTGTCAGTTTTTTTTTTTTTTCATTTAGCCCTGCTAGGTCAAATGAGGTTGAATGAAAAAAACTTGTAGTGTCTACCTTTAGCTTTGTGTGAAGGTCCTCTTTAACAGTTTACTATTTTGAATACACCTGATGAGGTATAGTTGGTTCATTTTTACTGAACAGGTTCTCCCTGCCGGTTACTGCAAATCCAGCTATAAGTGGAAAATGATGTTAGTGTGCTTGCCTCCACCAAGGAGCTAATTAAAATCGTACACCTACACACAGCATATGCACAGACCAAAGCAGACAGTATGTTGTGTGGACAGGCTCACATATCGTGCATGGAATGATTTACAGCACACCTGTTCCATTCGTTGACAAACAACAATTTTTTTTTTTTTTCGAAAAGAGCGAGGAAAGGTTAGATCCTCTGTAAGTTTATTTTTATTTTTTTATTGTCTGTATTTTCCATAGAGTAAGTGAGGGAAATCACCATACTTTGGATAAAGATAAACATGACATTTTAATCAATGCCCTTGCAACTAAAAAGCCCCTTTAGTGATAGTGAAGTCTTATTTTTCACTTATACCTACAGGTAAGCTTATAATAAGGCCTGCCTGTAGAAACCATAAATATCTACTAAACGTATGTGGCTTAGAAAATATTCACAATGGCTGCAGCTGGGGACGTCATCGATGCAATGGGCAATATGTGTGTGCCACCAATGCAATGAGAGCATTGTGCCGCGATCATCACTTCTGTGACGTCATCATGCCTCAGCATATTCTTTCTACAGGGTAATTAGCATAGAAATTAGAGGGTGGCTGGCTAGTTTTAGTTAGAGCCACTTTAAAGGCCCATACACACGATCTAACTTTTTGACAACAAACATCTGACGGACCTGTTTGATCGGACAATCCGACTGTGTGTCGAAATAAACTCTGATGGGTTTTTCTGACGGAATTCCGTTCAAGCTGTCTTGCATACACACGGACACACCAAATTCCGACTGTCAAAAACACGGTGACGTACAACACTACGACGAGCCTAGAAAAATGAAGTTCAATGCTTCTGCGTCAAATTGTTTCCGAGCATGCGTGTTTATTTTTTTCAGTCAGAGTTCCATACAGACGAACATAATTTCTGATATAAATTTTCCGTCGGAAAAAAAAGAGAACATGTCCTCTTTCTAAGTTCGATTGGGGCATACATACGGTTGGAATATTCGATGAAAAAATTCCGGATTGAAAATTCTGATCGCGTGTACGAGGCATTAGGCCTCGTACACACGAGGGGATATGTCCGCTGAAAACGGTCCGATGGACCGTTTCAGCAGACATCTCCACTCGTGTGTATGGGCTAGCGGACAGATTTGTCCACCCGACAGATTTCAAAGCAAGCTTTGAAATCTATCCGGTGGGAATCTGTCCGCCCGACATGTCTGCTGGTTAGTACACTTACCAGCAGACATGTCGTCCCCCACCGCCGCCGCCGAATGGATTCGGCGCATGCGCGGAAGTGTTTAACTTCCTGGTGCAGTGCCGTAGCGGTGACGTGGCGGCGTCAACGTCACCGCCGCGTCACCGCCACGTCACCGCGCCATCCGGCGGGTGGGGAATTTGATCGGATGGTGTGTACACGTCATCGGATCAAACTCCCGATCGGACATATCCGATGGAAATGGTCCGCGGACCGTTTTCATCGGATAAGTCCGATGGTGTGTACGAGGCCTTAGAGTTAACCACAAATGATGGCCCTCGAAATAAGCTGCATTCACACTACAGCGTTTTAAATCGTGGGCAGATTCAGGGCAAATCTGTCCATGATTCATAAACACTGTAGTGCCTAGTAAAGATCTTTATGTAGAGCAACAATTCTTTATTTCAGATCCTCAGAGAGTTCTTTGCCATGAGGTGGCGAGAACACCAAATTTAGCACACCTGCTCACCATTCACACTTGAGACCTTGTAACACTAACGAGCAGCGTTGCCAACCTACCAGATTTAAATTTACTGACACAACATCCAACATTTACTGGCACAGCTAAGTTTTTTACTGGCAATTCCAAAAGTTTCAAAATTATAGCTTTAAGTGCAAATTGAGGTATTTAGGCTACAAACAAATACAATGCACCATGACACCACACAACGCGTTTCGGCACCACCTTGTCTCGTGTGCCCCCCCCCCCCACTGGCACCACCCAAATGCACTGTAGTAGTCAAATCCATATTTTTTTTACTGCCAACTATTTTTGTTCACTGGGATTTACTGGCAGGAAAAAAAGTGCCTGTTTTTTACTGGCTGCCAGTAAAAATACTGACGGTTGGCAGCACTGCTAACGAGTCACATGACACCAGGGAGGGAAAATGGCTAATTGGGCCCAATTTGGACATTTTCACTTAGGGGTTTCTCACTTTTGTTGCCAGCGGTTTAGACATTAATGGCTGTGTGTTGAGTTATTTTGAGGGGGCAGCAAATTGACACTGTTATACAAGCTGTACACTCACTACTTTACATTGTAGCAAAGTGTCATTTCCTCAGTGTTGTCACATGAAAAGATATAATAACATACAAAAATGTGAGGGGTGTACTCACTTTTGTGAGAAACTGTAGCTGCAGTGGGTGTGTCTGGGAACAACTCTCCTTCATTACAGACTTGGGTTCTCAGATCACCAGATAACAGACATAAGGAAGTAGCAGACTAGCTGTTCTATAGAAACTAGGGTTGTCCCGATACCAGTATCGGTATCGGGACCGATACCGAGTATTTGCGGGAGTACTTGTACTCCCGCAAATACCCCCGATACCAGAATAGAATACTCGCCCCCCCCCCCCGCCGCCGCACATAGACACTCCCCCTTGCTCGTGATTGGACAGATCGCGAGCAAGGGGGAGTGTCTATACGCGCATATATGGGGGTGACATGGCTGCATATATGGGGGTGACATGGCTGCATATATGGAGGTGACATGGCTGCATATATGGGGGTGACATGGCTGCATATATGGGGGTGACATGGCTGCATATATGGGGGATATGGAGGTGACATAGCTGCATATATGGGGGATATGGAGGTGACATGGCTGCATATATGTGGGTGACATGGCTGCATATGTGTGGGGACATGGCTGCATATGTGTGGGGACATGGCTGCATTTGTGTGGGGACATGGCTGCATTTGTGGGGGGACATGGCTGCATTTGTGGGGGGACATGGCTGCATTTGTGGACACGGCTGCATTTGTGGACACATTTAAAAAAAAAAAAAGTATCGGTATTCGGTATCGGCGACTACTTGAAAAAAAGTATCGGTACTTGTACGCGGTCCTAAAAAAGTGGTATCGGGACAACCCTAATAGAAACACACCCCAGAAGAAAAAAAATAAAAAACTGAAATACTGAGCAGGTAGACTTTATTCTCTGTATGTATCTCAAGGTTAAATGTTCCGTGTTGACAGGATTGCACATTTATAGACAGCAGTCTTCTTTGAACCTGTGAATTCTCAGTTCCATTTCTCATATCTGAACAAACATCAAACACAATATTAGTATTCTGTAAATCACTGCTCAATGTTAAATGAAAGACGCTGATCACAAATAAAGAGGCAGTTAGGTAAGGACCCGACTCGAGATAACAGGCTCCTCTTCTATATCACTAATCCACATTGACAGCTGTTGTTTATTCATTTTGTTAGTATCTTTATTTAGTGTGTATTATTTTGGGTTGCCTTTAACAGGTTGGTGATTAATGTGTGATTTTCATTAACAGTGATGTATATAAGGTAAATTTAGATGATGCGTCTGATTCATCTAAATACAGTATATAATGCAAACAGAATCCTGGGATAATCAAATATTTCCTAAATACAATAGACATAAGTATTCTTACTTGAATCTTGGCGTTCTTTATGTATTTCCTCCAGATTCGTGCAGTAGTCCAGTGCAGGGGTTTCCTGTAATAAAGACCCGTCACTGCTATTCTCTTTCCTTGTGTAGGGTGACTGGTCCTGTCTCCGCCCACTCCTGTAGCGTTCTATAGACAGCCTGTAGTGGGTGGAGCTTCTGGGTCCCTCCCACAGCTCTGCTCTCTGCACAGGCAATGTGCAGCACAGTAATGATGTCACTGCTACTTTTACGAAGTTGAAATTGGGTTTGCAAAGGCATTTGGTGTAAACTACAGTGTGTGGATTTATATCCTTTGTGGCTGTTGCAGAATATATTTTCCTATGTCCGCCTTGCAGCTACACATGTCACCATCCAGACTGCCAAGTCAACAATGAATAGGGATCTGCAGATGAACAACCGCCAACAACAGCTGTAAGGGCTCCTTCACTCTTGCTTTTGTTTTTGAAGAGCAATCCATGTCTTCCGAGATCACTTGATAGGCAGTGAAGTGGCGTTGTATCATCTCCTCACCATTATCTTTAACCCCTTGAACCTTGCACTAGAGTTGCAACCGCATGCATTGTACGTGGTTGGTGGGCACTTGCAGAGAGGCCCTTTTCACTTGATTAGGTTGAGCTCCAAAACCTTCAGAAGGTATAATTTCTGCCATGGCATGTGTAAGGCCCCTGGTCACTGCCTCTACAGTTAAACGAGGAGAAGTTGAAGGGGCGGTAAAAATGCAGCTCACCTATGTGGTTTTACCGTCCCTTAAACACTAGTGTGAATAAGCCCTAAGTGTTAACTCACACCAGATGCTTTGGCACATTTTTTTTCAATGCAAGCCAATGCAAGGACCTGTAAAAAAAAAAAATAATCATATAAGTTTATGCTGATACATTTCCCTAATATGCACTGGTTTGAGGTGGGACATAAATAGAGTAATCTTTACTTTTTTCAACAAGATGCACTGCCTATCAACACTCAGGAAAAACAACAAGCCAGAACACGTTTGGCTCTTCTGCCGTGCCATAGATCCTTTGCATATTCTGGGAAGTGAGGGGAAAACTGCGTCTTAAAATGCACCACAAAGCACCATGCCAATGCACATACGTTTTAAATGTGCCCAATGCATATTTTAGGGGTTGGACCTTTAACCACTTCCCGCCCCCCCCTAAAGCAGATTGACGGTGGTTCTGTTATCCTGACTGGGCCCCATATGACGTCCAGCAGGATAACATGCCAGGCGTGCCCGTGGGGGTGCGCAGCACGGCGATCACTATTGTGATGTGTTGGTCTGACAATCTACATCTCTAATAGTGGTAAGGAGCCTCTGACAGAGGCTTCTTATAACACGATCAGCTGTGACCAATCACAGCTCATCATTGTGTGAAACAGGAAGTGATGGTAAACGTCATTCCTCAGTTCGCTCTGACAGTGGAGAAACTTCCCAGCTGTCAGCATACAACAATTAAGCAAAAAAACTGTCAGGGCGGTTGTACAGAAATCGATTGGTAGACTTATATAACCAAAGTGGCCCTGCATTAAATACCATTTTGGCTGGTCCCTATGGCTTTCGATTCATGTATGGCTGAAATAGGCTTTATAAAAAACATGCAGCTTCATACCTTATATAAGAGCGCCACTCTGCTATCAGGTGATCACCCACCGCTCTTCTTTCCCAATCTGAGAACTACAGTGGGAGATAATGAGAATCCACCACTGATGTTGGCCAGGAGGAGGGGAGAGCGGCGGGTGGTCACGTGAGTGTCAAGTGGTGCTCTGAAATAAGGTATGAAGCTGCATATGTTTTATAAAGCACATGCACTGGGGCACATAACTTAATCTAACACAGGGGATTCTAGGGGAATTTTTTATTTTATTTTAGCATCATTTAATTCTATAGCAGCAGGAGGGGAGAGGCATGGAGCAGATCGGCACCGAGACTAGCTGGCAGGCAAGGAGGTGGAGAGAGGATAGGCAGCAGGCTGACAGAGGCACACAAACTGACTACGGTATCATGGATCATCAGCCATGATAAACGTGGTCAGTTTACAGAATATGTTTATAGAAAAGGACACATTACAAAGCACAAGCTCAATGCTATTATTCATGCTTTAGGAACAGGATCAATTATTATTTTGGGTTACAACCACTATAAGGAATGTCTCAAACTTATATTGAAATCATGCTACATTTGACTATCAACACAAGCCCAAAGCCTGCTGACACAGACCCTATATTTGCTAGCTTCATGGAGGGAACACAGAATATTACAGGGGCCAGGTGCCACTAGGTCTGCCTTCCAGACTTATAGTAGATGTAAACCTTTAATGAATCACCTTTTCTAAAGCACTAATTGTAATTTTCAGAAATAAAATATATTTTTTTATTTTTTCTTTCGTTGTTACATCTAATGCCGCGTACACGCGATAATTTTTCGGCATTAAAAAAAATGTGGTTTTTCAGCATGTCCAAAAAACAACGTTTTCCAACTTCATCATTAAAAACGATGTTGCCCACACACCATCGTTTTTGAAAAATGATGAACAAAGCGCGGTGACGTACAACACGTACGATGGCACTCTAAAGGGGAAGTTCTATTCGCCTTTGGGCTGCTTTTAGCTAATTCCTTGTTAGTAAAAGACGATTCGCGCTTTTCTGTCTGTTACAGCATGATTAATGTGCTTACTGCATTAATGAACGGTAGTTTTACCAGGATGAGCGCTCCCGTCTCATAACTTGCTTCTAAACATGCGCGGGTTTAAAACATCGTTTTAGCCCACACACGATCATTTTTTACAACCTGAAAAACAAAATTTTTTAAAACGACGTGAAAAAATGCAGCATGTTTGAATTTTTTATTTGTCAAACATGAAAAACGATGTGAAGCCCACACACGATCATTTTAAATGACGTTTTTAAAAACGTTGTTTTTTTTATGCCGAAAAATGATCGTGTGTACGCGGCATGAGTGCCTCTGATGTGATGCAGCCTCTTTGCAGCCATGTCCTGTCTACCTGTGCTCTAAAAATGGTTATGTGGCATTTTTTAGGGTGTAATGTAGGCACCTGTAGTCTGCATTGGAAGCCAGACAGACAAGACTATCTACAGAAGCAGACTTGGGAATGATAATCAAATTAATGTCATCCCATGATAAAAGTGGCACGATCACTAGGTGTTATTTAATTTTATTGAAAGCTACAGATCTAAAACGAATGAAATTACTTTCATTACACGATCCGTGTTCATCTGCTCCCCCATAGGGGAGAGCAGAAAAAAAACAGGGTGGTCCCTGCACAGTGTGCGGGGACCGCCCTGTCAGCCGGCAGCTCAGCGGGGATTTACGGAGGATCCCCGCTGAGCAGACGGACACACACGGGGTGGATCAATACTGATGCGCCCCGTGTGAAAGGGCCCTAAAGAGGTTAAAACCCTCACGGTTTTTCACCATAATGCATTTTATGCATTAAGGTGAAAAACCTTTGTTCTGCAGCACCCCACCAGAGCTCCCCTTTTTCTTACCTGAACCCAATTATTCCAGCGTCGAGGACAAGCACAGTAGCTCCAGCTGCTGTCTCTGGTGCTCATTGGATAGATTGATAGCAGCAGGAACCATTGGCTCCCGCTGATGTCAATCAAATACAGTGACATTGGGCCGGGCCTGCTGTCTGTGTCAATGGATGCAGCAGAATTCTGCTCTCTGTGGGGGGGCACCCGATGAAGAGGAGTGGCCAGGTGCGTCGCCGGGGGACCCCAGAAAAGGAGGTTTGGGGCTGCTCTATGCAAAACCCTTGCACAAAGGAGGTAAGTATAACATGTTTGTTATTTAAAAACACAAAAAAAAAAGCTTTACAATCACTTTAATGATAATTCAAAAGTACTTTCAGATTTAAAACTGTAGCTTTCAATAAACAAAACACCTAGTGATCGTGCCCTGAGGGTCCTTGTTTAGCCACTTTCTATCATGGGATGACATCAGTCTGACTATCTTTCCCAAGTCAGAAATTCTGCCCGCAATCGCAAACACCCAGGTGTAAACAGGCCTTAGATGTGGTGGCTGCATTAGCTTTATTTTTTCACACTTTTGTCTCCTTTTAACGTAACCTGGTAATCCTGCCATTAAAAGACTTCCTGTCCTTGGGTCACACTCATACTGAGCAATAGTGTCATCGTAGGAAAGGGAGTTATTAGGTGTTATTGTGTTAGGGCTACATAACACCCCCCTCTCTTCTCCATATCAGGAGTAGGTGATTTGGAGATAGCAGGGAACAATGCTAAGGCCCCATTCACACTTTGCATTCCCGTTTGAGATTTTGTGTGGGCGATTTTCAAACGACTCTGTATGTCACGCATAGGGCAGCCCATTTAACTGGAATGAGCTGCCCTATATGCTTTTGTTACACCAAAGAAGCCCCTGCTCCTTTTTGGGCGGCGAGCTTCACGTGATTTTTAAAGTCACATTATGCTGCGATTGCAGTGCGATACTGTCCCGTGACAATTGCAGCAAAATCTCACAACGTTTGGGGTGCTTTTAGAATGAATGCCACCCAAACGCATGTTGTGCGTTTTTCACTGATTGCCACGTGATTTGGAAATGCAGGAAGAATCGCAGCGATTTCAAGTTGCCAAGTGTGACTGGGGCCTAATTGATAACAGCCCAGTCAGTCAGAAAGCACATGAATTTATCAGCTCACAAGATTTCTTGCTCAATAACAATGTTGTTGTACTTGTTAAACAAATATAATAAAATGTTATCAAAGGTATAATAACCAGACCAAAGGGAGCAAAAAAGAAAAATTTATTATTAAAGAGTTTATGTATACTTTAACAGGTTAAACCCAATGCCGTGTACAAACGATCACTTTTTGTGATGAAAAAAACGACGTTTTTCAAACTTCATTTTAAAAAATGACGTTGCAAAGCGCGGTGACGTACACCACGTTCGACGGCACTCTGTTCCATTGAAGCTCCGTCTCATAACTTGCTTCTGAGCATGCGCGGGTTTAAATACGTTGTTTTCAACGTCGTTTTGCCCACACACCATCACTTTTTATGACACAAAAAATTACATTTTGAAAAAAGACACAAAAAATTCAAGCATGTTCGAATTTTTTATTGCCCACACACGATCATTTTAAATGACGTTTTTGAAAACGTTTTTTCATCACAAAAAGTGATCGTGTGTACGCGGCATTATATGAAATTTTAGTGATTGGGCTTCCATATTCTTTATAGTGAACCTATACTAATGAAGGGCCTAACAGTTTATATGGACAGTATTTCTAAATGTTTTATCTGTATTTATTTTATTCATACCCCTTTTTCATAGGAATGCTATGGGTAAAGCATACATCCCAGGTCGTGTTGCAAGACTTTTTTTTTAGCTTTAACGCAATGCATACCAAAGACTAGTTTGTTGTGCGGCACATGGATTCGACCTCCCTGTAGACGATAGAAGTGGGTGTCCTACTCCCTCCTCTGCACTCTGCATCCCTGCGGTGAAACAGGAGGGAGGAGACTTTTGATAAGAAGATTTAGGGGATTTACATCTCACATAGAGGAATCAGATGTGTTTAAATGTGAGAGTGAGTGTTAGGGATATTGCAGACAGGGAGCGTGACCACTTGTTTTAGGTTTTTGCACTGATATGTGTGTCCTCACATAGCAATACATTATTGTGTAAAGATTTTACTTATAAAACCTAATACGGATTATAAGCACTATAGATTTTATTTATTTTAACCTTATTATGAAATCCTGTAAAATGTTGTATCTTTTACTTGTATGCATATACTATTTGTTTGGTTTATAGTCTTAATTTAGATGCAATGTTATGATAGTGTAAAGGTGAAAAAATCTGCGCTGAAACCCCTATTTAACTTAAAGGGGTAGTTCCCCCAAAAACCTTTTTTTTAACATTTATTCAGGCTCGTTATGTCAAGGGGAATCAGGTTTTTTTTTTTTAGAAATGAAGCAGTACTTACCGTTTTAGAGATGCATCGTCTCCGACGCTTCCGGGTATGGGCTCCGACTATAGGCGTGCCTATTTGATTGACAGGCTTCCGAGGTCGCATACATCGCATCACGATTTTCCGAAAGTAGCCGAACGACGGTGCGCAGGCGCAGTATAGAGCCGCACCGTCGCTCAGCTTCTTTCGGCTACTCGTGACGCGATGTATGCGACCGTCGGAAGCCTGTCAATCAAATAGGCACGCCCAGACCAGACGATCATACCCGGAAGCGACGGAGACGATGCATCTGTAAAACGGTAAGTATTGCTTCGTTTCTAATAAAAAACCACCCGATTCCCCTTGACATAACGAGCCTCAATCAATGTTAAAAAAAGGTTTTTGGGGGAATTACCCCTTTAATACAATTGTGAAATATATATATATATATATATATATATATATATATATTTTTATTTTGTTTGGGTCCTGTTTAGTTTAAGGAGGTTATGAGGACGTCATTCATTTCAGTTAGGGGTGGGGAGCATAGGTAGAGGGGAAAAAAAAGGAAGAAGGATAAGGGGGGAATAGGTGGTACATTGATATTTAAAGAAATATGATTAATGAGATTCAATGGAAGAAATTAAGTAAATAAAAGACCGGTCTGTATTGGATGATATAGGGAGGGTGGGGTTAAGTAAAAGAGCCATTGGATGAGAAATTATTAATACATATTTTTATATGTAACGAAAATGGATACAATGTACTACCTGTGCTACCTGTACAACCCTTTTTTTCTGAAAATATAAACAAAGAATTTCGGGTTGCCTTCCCAGATCACCAGTGTTGTGGATTGAGCCAGCGCCCGAGGAAGTGAGATCAGAGGGCCCTTAGAGCAGAGCAGGCTGTGTCCATGTCTGCTCTGCAGAAACTGAGTGGACACAGACCGGTCATCCGCCCACGCTCTGCTCTGCTCAGCGGGGGACCACCAGACAGATCCCCCACTGAGCAAGCAGATTCCGTCCCATGTGAAAGGGGCCAAATAGGGGGCTCAGGACAGTAAGGATGTTGTATTAACCACTGCTTTCCATTGTTGTAAGGTAGGCACCCCAGCTTGGATCCACACCTTTGATTTCAGCTTCTTTAGTATAGCTGTATGTTATATCTCATGATCAGTGGAGTCTGAAGCTGGATGTTGTTGCCAGGAGCAAACAATTCTTCCTTTGATTTCCTCATCCAAAGCTATGAACATAAAGTAGAGAGTATGATTGTTTATTATGGAGGATCAGAATTGTACTTCCTTTAGATTCTTTTGATGATGATGCTGATAATGATGATGACCAGTGTCTCCAAACCCCAGTCCACACCTGATTACAGCTCAGACCCCTCTTTTACTGTTATTTGATGGATTATTCTTCCCATGTTATTACAAACTTCATACTAAAATTTCTACTTGTTGTGACAGAGCAAGCGGAGAAAAAGTGCATATTTATTTTAGTCTTCAAGGTTTATGTTTCCATTGTTATCCTTCCTATGCTCGTGTTTTCCAATCACTGTACACTTTTTTTTTCTCTAGATAAATTATTCTGTACCCACAAGCAGCAGCTAATCCTGTCTCCTAATCCTTTCCCCAGCCAATGCCTTCATGATAATGGAATTTCTGATGCTTCACATAGCTGTAAAGAGCTAATAAAGACAGTACATAATTGTGACACCTGTATTACTGCCGTATCATCTATATTGGATCATCAGGCACTTGTTTTATTGAGTTATGACATCACAGTTAACTATTTGTCACATCCAACCCAATAGGATTTATTTAATAACACTGTTAAAAGCAATTGTTCTGTAAACCTTTGGGGTGACTTACTGGTCATTACAGACACTTGTATAGCACTGACAATTTACACAGGACATTCTCACCAGTCCCTACCCTCAAGGAGCTTACAATCTAAGATCACAATCAAATGCATACACATACTGGGGTCAGTTTAATCAGGAACCAATTATACTGCCAGCATGTCTTTGAGAAGAAACCTGAAGGACAGCCATGAAAGCACAAGGGGTACAGGCAAACTCAATGCACGTAGTTTCCTGTCTGGGATTTGAATCAAGGACCCAAGTGTTGTAAGGCAGAAGTGCTGAACACTATGACCTCATGCAGGGGACCTTCAGGGGAGGAAAAAGCAGTGTTAGAAATGCACCTAAAGCCACGCTCTGCAAACGTCTTTAGGTGCGTTAAACACTTGGGCGTTTATTCTTTCCATTGACTAGAATCTTAAAGTCTAGTTTTTTTCCCCTCTAAAAAATAACAAATATGTTATACTAACCTGCTCTGTGCAATGGATTTGCACAGAGCAGCCCAGATCCTCCTCTTCTCGGGTCCCTCTTCAGCTCTCCCGGCCCCTCCCTCCTGTCGAGTGCCCCCACAGCAAGCAGCTTGCTACAGGGGCACCCAAGCCACAGCTCTTGTGTCCATTCTGACATGGAGCCTGGTTCAGCCCCACCCCCTCACTCTCCTGATTGGCTAAGTGACTTTGATTGACAGCAGCGGTAGCCGCTGCTGTTTCTAACTCAATCAGGAGGGGGAGTCCCAGATGGCTGAGGAACTCGTGGCCATCGCTGGTTAGAGAGGGGCTCAATTAATTATTAGGGGTGCTGGGGCGGCTGCTGCGCACAGAAGGTTTTTAAACTTAATGCATAAAATGCATTAAAAATAATAAACCTTCTGACTTTACAACCACTTTAATTCATTTTGGGCAACAATGCCATTTTTTTTAATTCCCTCACACATGGTTAGGTATTCTAAGTGATCACAGATACACCTAGTTTTACTCTTATCCACAGTGCAAAGTGAACAGCCTCCACCCTACTGTAACCAAACAACCTCAACCGTACTGTAACCAAAAAAGAACCAACGTATTCAGTCTAGTTTATTTACATCGAAATAATTAGAAACTGCTAGTCTTCTATTGTAAGTGATGACATTAGAGCAGGAGTGACCAACCAGTGGCTCGGGGGTCACATGTGGCCCCCGAGCCCTCTGATGTGGCCCACAACCTCCTGCTCTGGGATGGTTGGTTAGCAAGCCAGAGCATCCCAGAGCATCAGTGTTGTGAATGAAGCCGGCGGTAGAGAAAGCAAGTGGCTGCGGAGCAGAGCCACATAAGCCCATGCTTCCTGTATAGCACCGGCTTCTGTCACAGGTGGAGTAATACCAAATATAGGCATATCTCTTCTGCAGTGGTTACTGGGCTGCTTTCAAATTGATCCACAGGTGCACCGCCTACCTCCAATCCGATCAGCAAAAAAAAAAGAGAAGGGGGATCCATCCCCTTCCACCTGGGTGGACCGTATTCGAAGGGCCCATAGAGTGGAGTGGGGCTGTGTCTATTCTCGATATGCAGAGTGGACACAGACCTGTCATCCGCCTGCTCCACTCATTGTGGCCCGTGACCAGTTACCAAGTCACTTAAGTGTCCCTCGCTCTTCAAAAGGTTGGGCATCCCTGCATTAGAGTGTTCTCTCATATTCTGGAGGACTGGAGGGAGTGCTATCCGATGTGGGACCATGAAAAAAGACGGGTTCTACTCCTTTAGATAATCCCCTGGACAAAATTAGCATTATATTTCACAAATGCTGGAGGCGTACCACCTTTATCATTTAAGATACAATAAAAAAATTGGTTTGAGAGTAACTTGGTTACGCCAAGGCCAGAATTTTCTTTCTCTTTTATACAATGTAGCTCCTGCTGGATTTTGCTTCTAATCCCCTTGTGGAGGGTTCTATTTGTGGACGGACATTTTATGGTTACACAACTTATTACATTGCTATAATTTTTTTATATAAACTGAAATAATCTTTGAATAAATAGTTGTGAAATGAATCATGAGAGTTTCCATTATTTTTAAAGGGAAAATTCACTTTGATATACACGTGCTTTGGATTACAAGCATGTTTCTGGAACGAATTATGCTCGCAACCCAAGGTTTTACTTTATGTCCAAAATGTAGCTTTATTTTATGCTACTGTGTATGCCTACTATTCTTATAAGCTTACTCACTAATAATGATTTCTTTAGCAAGCATTTGGTTGAATTCGTTTGCTGAAAGATCTCATCCCTGGCATTCTGTGATTAGGTGTAGATGTGGCGTCGTTTGGGACCCTATAAAAAAAAAAGTTTGTAATGTTTGGTAGTACAGTTAAAGCTGACCTCCAGCTAAAAAAAATTATAGCCCAGTAATTATATATATAAAAGGCAGCATTTTACTGCAAAACTCACCATTACCTGGAACTGTGAGACCCTGGGAAAAGGGTATGTGTGGATGTATGTACCTGTATGTATACTGCTATATACAGTACTGTGCAAAAGTTTTAGGCAGGTATGAAAAAATGCTGTAAATTAAGAATGCTCTCAGAAATAGAGGTGTTAATGATTTATTTTTATCAATTAACAAAATGGAAAGTAAACAAACAGAAGATCCAAATCAAAGCAATATTTGATCACCCTTTGCCTTTAAAATGGCATCAATTCTTCTAGGTACAATTGCACACAGTCTCATAGGGAACTTGGCAAGCAGGTTGTTCCAATCATCTTGGAGAACTAACCACAGATCTTCTGTGGATGTAGGCGACATCAAATCCTTCAGTCTCTGCATGTAATCCCAGACAGACTTGATGTTGAGTTCGGGGCTCTGTGGGGGCCAGACCATCATTTCTGAAGACAGTTCTTAAAGTGTTACTAAACCAAGGACCCTGCATCTGCTATATCTGGTCTCCCACAGTACACAGAACATGGAAATGCAATTATTTTACTAAACATAAATGACAAAATACTTTTACTCATCAGCACTATATACTGTCCAGCCGAGCATTGGTTAAATCTTGCAGGAGGAGTTTTAATTTCCCATGATTGTCCTATGAGGCTGCAGGACTAGTGTTGCTCACGAATATTCGCATTGCGAATATTCATTACGAATATTGCATATTCGAGTATTCGCCAATAAATCGAATATCGCGGTGAATATTCGCTATTGCGAATATTTGTATTTTTTCAAATTTATTTTTAAAACAGATCACATCCTAGTGATCTCCATCGACGTCTAAAAGCATTGCTGGTATGATTAGAGACCCTGGGCCGAGTAGCTGAGGCGATCCTTTTATGTTGCCGAAAATTCGCAATGCGAATATTCGTATTACGAATATTCGCGAATACTTTCTCTGCCCTTCTGTGTTTTGTGTATATATAAAAAAAAAAAAATTAGCTTTAGTTTAGTCATATAAGTTTGTGTAAGTAGAGTTAGTGTTTAGTGCATATTAGTTTAGTAATCCAGGAAATGATCTCCGTTTTCGCGTGTTGACGAGAATTTCGCAATCAATTTCGCATTCGCATTAGCGAAATTTCGCATTCGCATTAGCGAAATTTCGCAAAATGTTTTTTTTGATAAAATATCACGAATATTCGATATTAACGAATATTTCGCGAATATTCTTCTATATATTTGTGAAATATCGCAAAATCGAATATGGCGTATTCCGCTCATCACTATGCAGGACCCTTGACCTTTTGTCTGGAAAGTGCTGATTGGCCCTGTGCTGATCAGATGCACTCTTCCAAAAAAAAAAAACTCTATAGCAAATCACACCAAACTGAGGATGTGCAGCTTGTCCCCCTAGCCTCTGTACTATCAGGATATATATTGGGGACTCTGGAAGAAGTGGAGGATCAGAGGAGACAAGATCAAACAGCCTTTTTTACGCTTGGGGCCAATCACACACCTCCCCGATGATGGCATGATGGAAAAGTATCTGCCTACATTTCTCAGCATTGAGGACACCATTGATCGTGACCAAATCTCCAACTCCATTTTCAGAAATGCAGCCCCAAAATTGCAAGGAACTTCCACCAAGTATCACTGTTGCCTGCAGACGCTCATTATTGGACCAGTCTTCAGCCCTTCGGTGAACAAACTGACTCCTGCTACAGCCAAAATGTTTTTGTGCATTAAACGTTTAAACAAGTCTAATGCCTCGTACACACGATCTGACTTTTGACCGTCCAAAAGTTCGCCGTGAGTCCTTCGGAAGTCCCATGGACAGAAAGAGAACAGGTTCTCTATCTAGAAAAAGAAATTGTCCCGGTGGGGCTTTAAAACAGCAAAGTTGAAAAAATATAGAGATGCAACGTGTAAAATACAACGTTTTTATTATGAAAAAGTTATGACATAAGAAATGAGTTGCGACATGATACACAATATAAAAATATCCATACACAAATCATAATGTAACAATAAGATACATGGCCTGTAAAAGTGACAAGCATTTGCAGTTCTAACGCGTTTCGACCAAGAGGTCTTCTTCAGAGGATTTTTTATTGTTAGTTGCAGCTGAAAAAGAATAATTTCATGAGTAATACTGTACATAGATTGTCTCGTCTATCCACTTCCTCAAGAGGAACCCTGCCCTGTCGTGGGACATGGGTGGTCCCAGACTACGGGGGAAGGGAAACATATGAGGGGGGAAGAGGAGAAAAATGAATTGAAATATTGGATAAAAAGCAGCGCATTTACCAGAATAAAAAGGTATGGAAGTTCCAAATAAGGCTCTCGTGGTGGTGAAAGGGATTGTCCCATCCTGCAAATCTCCCAAAACTGAGTCCTCAGTCACTGCCACACTCCGAGCAGACCGCCATCCGGGGGTGGCTGTATGTAACCAGACAGAGGAGCACCTGGAAAAGGTACCACACCAAAAGAGGGGGTGGAAAAAATGGTGTGTCCTGAAATGAGTAAAATGTACTTGCTTAGAGGGAGCCTACGAAGTATGAAGGTATAATATGTGTGCTAGTGTGCACACACATTGAGGGTAGAACTGTGAGTTATATTCCAAAAGGAAGGATTGGAAACCCAGGTAGGAGCCCAAAATAAGGCAGGGAGGGGGAGGGAAAAACGCTGTGAGGGGAGCAGGGTAAAGGAAGGGGAAAGAAATAGGAGGTAGTGAGGAGGGTGTGAGGAGGAAGGGACAGTGGGGGGGGGGGGGGGGGTAGTGCTGGTGTGAAGAGAGGGGGTGGGGGGAAAGGAGGGGAAAAGGGGGGGGTGTGGAGTGATGAAAAGAAAAAAAGGGGGGGGGATACGAAATGGGAATACAAAAGTGAAGATTGCATGATTGCAATAGAGATGACTAAGAAAGAAAGAAGAAAAGAGAAGAGAGAAGAGAGAAATGAGGTGAGTAAGGAGGAACGGGAAGGAAGCAAGTAAGGGGGGAAGGGAGGAGAGGAGGGGAAGGGAAATGAGAGGGAGGGAAAATTTTGGCCTGTGAGGGTGACAGGGAACGGGGGAATAATTAGAGAGGAGGAAAGGGAGGGGGACCAGGGGAAAAGGGGGGGGGGACAGGAAAGGAAGGGAGAGTGTAGGAAGGGTAAAGGTGAAAGGCCAGTGGAATATGGGCGGATTAGGGGAGCAAGGGAGGGAAAAGTGAGGAGGGGAAGGGGCCGATAAAAGGGGGGGGGGGGGGTGACTGGATAATGAATTGATGTGTGAAAAGGAAAGGTTCTCTATCTAAGGTCCGTCGGACTTCCGACAAAAAAAGTCAGATGGAGGCTACACACGGCCGGACTTTCCAGAGAAAAAAAGCCCGCCGTGTGTAGGAGGCATAAGTGATGCTACTATACACGAAAACATAAGAATTGGGGTGCAGAAAAATGTCAGCAGGTACTTTGGGCTGAAAATTTAAAATATTTGGGATTTTTCACACCTGCCTAAAACTTTTGCACAGTACTGAGTATATATTCAGTATATACCGTATTTATATGCCTATTACGCGCACCGGCGTATAGCGCGCACCCATAATCTGGACGGGAAATTCCAGAATTTTTTTTTTTATTACTTACAGTTTTGGTGTCTTGCCCGGCATCCATTGGCGGCCTTGTCCGGTCCGGCGTCCGTCTGCGGCCTTCGTGGTGTTCTCCTGCGCTGTCTCTGAGCCGATCCCCGCATCCCGCGCTGCGTTTAAACGCCGCTGCCGACATATACCGCAGCGCAGTACACTCGGGCACGCTTGGCCACACTCAGCTCCTCTTGGCTCCTCTCGCATAACCGCGAGGGGAGCTGAGCCTGGTCGAGTGTGTACCCGAGTGTACTCCGCTCGGTATATGTCGACGGCTCAGTTCAAACAGCGCGGGAAGCGAGTATCGGCGTATATCGCGCACCCACAATTTTGCCCTGATTTTAAGGGCAAAAAAGTGCACGGTATACGCCAATAAATACGGTATATAACATGTTATTCCCTAGAAATTGTAGGTCAATAATTCCTGTGATAATGCATCCTGCCTGCTCTTTGGGCTATTAGCAAACATGGCAAACCTAGCCAATGTGAGCCTAAAAGAGACCGTGAAAGAACATGATGGGATCCTACATTTTTGCCCCCCCTGTTCCATAGACATAGCTCCCACTTTTCCTCTAACTTCCTGTTGCATCTCTGGTTTTAACCCTTTCGCACTTTAAAGTACAGCTAAAGAGAATTTTTTTTTCTCTTTTCGTTTTGGATAGAGTGGAAAGGCATTAGAACCTTTGTCAGGTTTGTATTGCTGTCTGTGCCCGCAATAGGCATACAAACCATCTCTATTTGGCAGGTTTTTATTGTGGTCACAGTTAGGGAGATTTATATTTTTTATTTGTCCCGTATGCTATAATCACAATGAAAATAATATCCCAAATGTTATGGCTACTTTCACACTGAGGCGTTGGGGGCATTGGCGGTTATTTTTAGCGGTGCTTTACCCTCTTTTTTGCTGCGCTTTTTGGCCATTAGTGGGGCGCTCTAACCCCCGCTAGTGGTTGGAGTTAAAATCGCCCCACTACAGCGGCACTTTGACGGCGCTGCCCATTGGTTTTAATAGGCAGGGGTGCTTTAGGAGCGGTGTATACACCGCTCTTACAGCACTGCAAAGATGCAGCTTGCAGGACTTTTTTTTACCGTCCTGCCAGCTCAGAGCTCCACTGTGAAAGCCCTCGGGCTTTCCCATTGGAGTGAGAGGAAAGGCTCTTTCAAGGCATTTTGCAGGTGCTATTTTAAGTGGTATATCGCCTGTACAGTGCCTCAGTGTGAAAGTAGCCTATGTGGTCATCAAAATAGAAATAGGGGGAATATCTTCCAATGAGGACACTAGTTCTGGTGACAACCAGGGATTTCCTATCACTTCCTGTTGTGGCTATGGGACAGGAAGTGAAGCAAAATCTCCCCAGTGGGTAATAGATGGTAAATACAGTGGTTTTAACCAGCCCTTCCTCAATTCAAAATGAAAAAGGACATTTTGCCTTTACTTCTATTTTAGCTAAAACTAAAAAAAAAAAGTTTTGGTTATACTTGCACTTAGGGTCAGTTCACACCAGGATGGCATGGGAACGTGCACGTGCGTATTCCTGTGCGTCATGTTTTTGACAGCCCATTCATTTGAATGGGCTGCAGAATGCACTGGACCATGGCACCGTGTTTGCAATCTGCCCTTGGGGTGCCCTGAACAATACACTGGCACCCGCAAGGGCAGTGCATTTGAATGCGGTGCTGGAAAACACGCACATAACTCCCTGTTCCTGCAACACATTCTGGTGTGAACCACCTATTAAGGTTAAACAGTGCAATTCAGTACTTTGCTGATTCTTTTATGGTAAAGTCATATTTCAGTATGCGGTCTTTTGTATATAGCAAGGGTACGAAAGATAAGAGATTAAAAAATGTGCTGAAAAGTTACTTAAACTGAAAATAATAATAATATTTTGACACATAGCTGTACAGAATGAATTATTCTGTCTTCCATTCTGTACATTAAGAACTGTTGCATAGCAAATGCACTTGAAAATAGTTTCTGCTACCTTATCTATGAGCGGAATTGTTCTGTCATAAAATTCTAGTGTCTTCTGTCTCTTCTCTAGCGGTGTGACATAAATAAGCCGTAGTCTTTTGTTTCTATGTAATGGTCATCTAATACCTCCAATGCAGTGCTAAGAGCAGATAATACTTTATTACTAGTTGTGCTGACTGTATGGATGTTTACCTCATACATTTATGGCTCTAAACCAAATAATTCCTGCTTTTATAGTATTAGATGTTGTTTATATCCTGTCAATAAATTTGATTTGTTTGGAAAGGAATACATTATTTATGTGATAGAAAAGAGCTGGCATTTTTATAGGCATATATAGTGTTTATATGCATTTAGTGATTTGAAATGCCTTACTAATCATCATGTGACTTACAAGAGGAAGCGATACATAATTTATGACAAAAGCATATGACATTGGAAGAGGAACAAAAGAGAAGGTGACACGATTCCTGCCTTTCTTCTTGGAGGATGACAGTGACATCCATAGGAAACACAAATAAAGTCGCTGCTTCCACCAGATGACAAAAAACATTTGCGCAAGTTACTTCGGGTCCCTATAGTGGCTACATCTTTCTGTATGTGTTTCAAAAGTTTGGCACTGTAAATGGTATTTGTGGCCTATGTCAATTCTTTTTAGACTGGATAATATTGAGCATGTGTTGGTAGTCATGTCTGTTTATAGTTATCTGCATTTGCTGAACTGCAGGCACACAGCAAAATACAAATATAAAAAACATTTGTGAGAGCTGTGTTACCTGCCAAAAGAAGGTAGAGAGGAGGTGAAAAAAATGAAAAGGAGAACTAAAAAGCTTTTAAAGAGTAGCTTCACTCCCTGTCACTTCTTACCTCATGGGTTGTCTTTAAAATACATACCCACCTAGCGAATCTAAAGCTGTTTGCTGTAATCCGTTGCTGCACGCTGGGCCTTGGACCACCATTTTTGTGATTGTCATCAGGGGGGCAGTTGCCTCTTCCTGCTGGCCCTGATGACCTGCCACAGTTGCTTACGCAATGTGCTGGATAATTTCCTGAATATGCACAGTGTGTTTTTTTTTTTTTTTGTCCGAAGCCCCCTCAGATGCTGTGACATGAGTATCACTGGAGGCTGCAGGCTAATGGGGCAACATAATTCCCCCCTGGATAAGAACAGCAGAAGCTTCAGCGGTTTTGATATTTGTACAAAAAAATAGATTTGAAAATGTAGTACAATACTTAGCAACAATGACCTAGCACTATGTATTAGGTGAATGGCCTCTTGGGAGGATGCCTCAACTGTGTGCGAAAACCTTTCTGTGAACACCAAAGTGATGCACTGTAAATGAACCCTCAAATGAGTTAATCCACAGATTTATCTAACAAAAAAATCAGGAACTTAACAAAAGTGGAGATATTTCAGAGAGCCTTTTGTTCCATTTTTTTTTTCTGCTCACACAAGATATCCTGTTTCTAAGCCCTCCGTTAAAGCTGTTGTAGACCAGAGTAGTCAATTATGTAGGAAGTATGGAATAAGACAGTAGTTTTCTGTTTACATTTTCATACCATCCCCCAGCCTTTTATTTCCAGTACCAGGGCTTTGCCCTTCACTCCCTCCTCCATGTTCTGCCCTTTCAGTTTTATTTGTCTATGACGTTCCATATGTTTTCTGTTCTTAATTTTTATTCCCTTTGTCTTTCCTGAAGTTTCTTATGACTTTCTACCTACGTACAGTATTACGTTTTTTGTTACAGCTTGTACTACCACGAGGTGTTCTCTTCTGTATTTTCCATGCCCTCATTCCCATCCAGTAATCTTCCCCCCTTGTCTATCTGTCTTTTCTCCCCACCAGCTCTTATTAAAGCACAGTCTGTTACAGTTCTAATCTGAGAGTGGTTGGGGAGAGACCCTCGCCCCCTCTGAATCCAGGCTTGGCCTCCCATCTGGAAGTGATTGTGGGCCTCTGAATATTGGATGAAGGGGAGGTGTGGGGGGATCTGGAGAGCTGCACTGAGAAGGGGAGTTTAGGATCTCGTTACATTCCCTGACATTTTTCTTCATTTTTTATAGATTTACCAGACCTCTGAGAGCAGACCTTTTTGTCTTGCCTTTAACTATGCCCATACGTGTGTGTGTGTTTATTTACAACACTACAGAAATGTATGGCTATCACAATTTGTGTGATCAGGAATGTACATCCCCAGTTTTGAAAGAAGGCAAACACAAGTACATATGGGACTTTAAAAGCATTATTATGGGTACATCACTAACAAAATATAGTTCTAGTTTTAAGTAATTTTCAACCTGTTGCTGACTGTACTGCATAACATATATAGAAATGGCTCTGCATACAACCAATTCTTCCACATCAAAGGGTGGTGAAAACATGGCCAAATCCACAGCACCACTCCAAACCTGTACCTCTTGGTGTTCACGGACTATTCGAGTGCCAACTCCTATAGCCTATCTCCACTCTAACGTAGCGGTGTGTTGCTACAAGTTACTAACATCCACACATATTCACCCTGCTGTCAGACATCCATACGTCACACTTGTAGACAATGAAGAGTCTTCTTTGTTTTGTTGTTTTATTTGGGGGATTGAACTTGGTTGGGGGAAGGGATAAGAGATGCCCATAGAACAATTTGCCATGTTAGAGCAGATCCAGCTTTACATGGACAAATGGTTTCCTTATTATCTTTACAAAGGATATAGCGGTTCACACGTTATACTCCTTAGATGGGATAAAATGGCGGACCCTAATCCTGGCAGACTTTTCACCTCGAACTTTCCCGCCTCTGCACTCTCCCTGCAGTTCTTTACCTCAGGTCTCCTCCTGCACATCACTTTCCTTTCACAGATTAGTACTTCCCGCCATCTTTAGCCCACTAGGCCTCTCTCTGAATAAGTACTAGTAGTTTCAATTGATGATCCTGAATAGTACAGTACCCCTTTTTGTGGCAGTGGATATTACTTGATGAAAAAGGTTGGATGATGGACTTGCAAATCCTGCGCCCACGGGCTGCATCCATTTATCACAAACTCCACAGGTGGGGATGTCTCTCCAACACGCAGTCTAGCACTCCATCCTTCTGTTCACCCAGTCGACAAATTCCCCCAGCGGGCTGATTTGGATTGGGGATTGGCCAGGGCTCCCAGGGCTCTCGTTGAGAAAAATGGGCATTAAAAATTTAGAACATGCTCTATTTTTTCTCCTCGTTTTTTACATCGTCGTTTTTCTCGTCGTGAAAAATGGTCATGTGTACGCTTTAACGATGGGGAAAAAAACATGCATGCTCAGAAGCAAGTTATGAAATTTGCATAATCAGCCCAAAGGGTGGCGCCATTCGAATGGAATTTTCCCTTTATAGTGCCATTGTACGTGTTGTACGTCACCGCGCTTTGCTCGAGCATTTTTTATCACGATAGTGTGTATGCAAGGCAGGCTTGAGAGGAATCACGTCGAGAAAAACATTGTTTTTTTCCCATGACATGAAAAATGGTCGTGAGTACACGGCATAACAATGAGTGGTAGAAAGACAATATACTCTTTAACGGAAAAAAAAGAGACTGGTGAAACTGGCAGGCACAGTGATTGGACAGCGTTTGAGTTTTCCTCCAAACTGCAGCCACTGTGAGGGGCCTGAGGACTGTTGCTGGGCTTTGAAATTATTTAGTCATCTATTTGCCCCCGCAGTAGTATCAAGAGATTTTTTTTTTTTTTAACTGCAATCGTTACTTCATCTCACACAAATGTTCTTATCCAAATGTTCAGTTCACATACATAAATATTGCAAACCGCAGAATCATATTTGGATGAAATCAGTTTTAACTATTGCGTGACTTTATTCCTTATGAATCGTTCCTTTATCTCATTACTTTATTTTTGTTTCCAATGGCTCTCACCAGTACACACCTCATAAAAACCCTACTCTTAAGTAGGTGAACCCAACTACAAAATTTTCATACAACTATTAACAATTAAATGTTATTTAAAAAGTTATTTTTAATAGTTTGAAATCTGCAGCCTTCATTATGGTCCTTGTTCAGACACTGTCTGTGATGGGGTGAAAATGCTCTGTCTTTGTCTCCTTTTTGCTCTCCTGCGTTGTCACCCTGTTATGCAGGCTTCCATGGAGACAAGTGGGCATTTTAAACACAACCTGATAAAATGCCATGGGGCCACCCCCAAACCCCCCCCCCCCCGGTGGGTCGGCCACCAGCCCTGCACTTACCCCATCTAGGTCGTGGGAGGCGCTTCCTCCGGGCGGCGGGCAGCATCTCCTCCTCTTGGTGATCCATGGTGGCTTCCTCTTCGTCTCAGGACCCGATTTCTGATTGGCCAGGTATAGAATCAGGAAAACAATAGCGAATATTAATTTCATATTGTCACAAAACTGGATGGGCTCGGAAGCAGTGATCTGCCTTTGGCTCTAATCATGTGCTTCTAAAAAAAAAACATTGGAATCCATGCATCCGGCGCCCTGCATGTAGATTAGGGATCCAGGCGCATGGATTAGAGGGGCGGCGCCCTGTATGGAGGGGCCGCCACTGCTAAAATGCAAGAAAAAATGGAGTATGATCGTTAATAGCAGTTTTTTTCAGCTGGAACATGGGGGGAATGCATTTCTGGCACCTCCAGCACTGAATGTATGTAATGGCAAAGGGTGTTGGGGTGTGCTGTATGGTCTATTGATGCTGGAGGGGGGGGGGGGTTGTTGAAGGTGTCTATTTTGGGTCTATTGTTGTTGGGGGAGGTCTGTTGTTTCTGGCAATCTATTGTTCCTGAAGGGGATCTACTGTTGAGGGATGGGTCTATTAATGCTGGCTACTGTGAGATCTGCTGTTGCTGTTGGGATTCTGTTTCTAGGGTGGTAGTTTGTTGCAGGGGGGCAATGTTGCTGGGGGGGGTCTATTGTTGTGGGGAAGACCTATTGTTACTGGGGGAGTCTATTGTTTCTGGGTGGAGTCTATTGTTATGTGGTTTTCTATTGCTGTTTTTCTTATTATCATTTACAAATTCTATACAAATTACTTAGCACCACACAATGATACTTGCTTCTGTTTTCTCTTTATGGGGCGGTAATTGGTGGTGGGTAGGGGATGGAACCTAGGGATGGTGCTTCGAGGTAGGTAGGGGTGGAGACAAGGGATGATTCCGAAAAGGAGAGTTCCTGCACCTATTCTCTGAGAAAAAAAGGCCTGGTAATCTGTATAAGTCCCAAACTTTATGCACTATAGACAAGCTGATTAAGTACCTTTCTAACTTACTTATCTCGTGTGTGTCCAACTTTGGAACACAAAGAATTTCTGGACTGAAATCCATCGGTTAAAAATTAACGCATGCTCAGAATCAAGTCGACGCATGCTCGGAAGCATTGAACTTAATTTTTCTCAGCATGTCGTTGTGTTTTATGTCACCGGGTTCTGACACGATTGTTTTTTTAACTGATGGTGTGTAGGCAAGACTGATGAAAGTCAGCTTCATCGGATATCTTATGAAAAAATCTATCAGACCGTGTGTGTACAGGGCATAAGGAAAATCCTATTTATAAATCCGTCTGCAGAGCTGATCGGGTGAACACAGACAGACGGTCCGTGTTCCTCCAATCCCCCATAGGGGAGAGCGAAAATCTGACAGGACGGTCCCTGTCATCTGCCGGCTCAGCGGGGATCAAAGGAACGATCCCCGCTGAGCAAGCGGATACACATGTATGGATCATCACGGGATCCGTACATGTGAAAGGGGCCTTAGGCAGATTTAACATCATGATTGTCCTCCACAGTTAACCCTTTGATTGCCTTGTCAATCAGCCAGTGTCATTAGTACAGTGACAGTGTACAGTATTATAACTGATCACTGTATTAGGCTGCATTCACACCTATGCGTCAGTGATTTTGGGCGTATTTGGGCAACAAAGTTTAGGCGTTTTGTACCGGCGATTTGCGGCGACAAAACGCGTCGTTTAAAAATTCTGCTTTTTGTACAGCCATTGTCGGCTATGCAGAACCCCAAAGCCGCCCAATACGCGCATCGGAAAAGAGTCCGGGACTTTTTTCAAAATCAGCGTTCGACATTCTATCGGCGTTCGGCGTTAGGAGATGTGAACGATCTCCATAGACAATAATGCAAATTCGACGGTACGGCGTATTGTAGCGCCGCACTTCAGGCGACAAAACGCCTAGGTGTGAATGCAGCCTAAGTGTCACTAGCGACATCAGTCAGTTAGTGTTCCTCCCAGCCAGTGTCAGTGCCAGATTGCCTATCACACTATCACAGCCACACTATTACCACCATTACTAGTATAGTGTCTGTACTGCTCAGTCTTTCAATCATGATCAGAACTATACTAGTGTCCCCAATAGTACACAAAGTTGTAAGATTTTTTTATTACCAAAGGCATGAAGTAGAATACATTTTTGGCCTAAATTTTTGAAAAAAATTGATTTTCTTTGATAAATTTTATAATAGGATTTATTTATTTATTTTCAAAATGTTAATTATTTTTGTTTTTTATAAACAAATTAAAAACCCAGTGATGATCAAAAACCAGCAAAAGAAAGCTTTACTTGTGTGCAAAAAATCATATAAATTTTATTTGGGTACATTGTTGAATAGCCGAGCAATGGCCAGTTAAAGTAGCACAGTGCTGAATAGCAAACAACGCCCTGGTTAACAAGGGGGGAAAGCCTTCTGGAGGTCAAATGGTTAATAATGGTTCCCTTTCCTACATAGAGTGCCACATGGCAGGAGTACCCTCATGCCTCGTACACACAGTCAGACTTTTGACCGGCCAAAAATCACATTGGAATTCCGACGGAATTCCATCGGAATAAAAGAGAACATCTAAACTCCCACTGAGTTCCTCAGAATTTCGGATGAAAAAAGTCAGGTGGGGCATACACACGGTCGGAATTTCGATCGTGTGTATGGGGCATTTGTCTCCCTTTCCATTTTCTCTGGCTTTTGAGCTGCTGGTGGGATAACTTAGGTTGAAAATTATATACTCTTTCTAAGCAAACCTCAAAACCTGTTAGCTACATTCTGAGATTTGATCAGTGGTGCCTGGTGCTCACAATTCTTTTTAAGGGTAGTGCAAACAAACTGAAAGATTAAACTGTTAGTAATGCAGGACTGTAAATGGACATATATCAGGTGATTATGTATCATTACTGCTAGATAAAACTGTGCCCATCAATTGCAGCCTCACTGCGCCCATCACAGTAGGCCAATCACATCCACATTTCAAGTAAAATAAAATAAAACCACTTGACATAAGTTGTCCTCGACCTCATGAGAGCCCCCTTTTACATCAGGTGTCCTAATCAGAGTCCCCCTTTACAACAGGTGTCCCTATCAGCATACACCTATAAATCAGGTGTCCTCATCAGAGTCGCCCTTTACATCAGATGTCTCCATCAGAGTCCTTCTTTATATCAGATGTCCCCATCAGAGTCCCCCTTTACATCAGATGTCCCCATCAGAGTCCCCCTTTACATCAGATGTCCCCATTAAAGTCCCCCTTTTTACATTAGATGTCCCCATTAGAGTCCTCCTTTACATTAAATGTCCCTATCAGAGTCCTCCTTCAAATCAGATGTCACCATCAGAGTCCCCCTTTACATTAGATGTCCCCATCAGCATCCTCCTTTACTATTTACTAAAGTGATATTAAAGTGGTAGTAAACTTTGCTTTTAAACTTTAAGGCTTACATGATAAACATGTATATCTACAAAATAAATAAATAAGTGGTCCATATAGTGAACTTGGTGTTGAGATATTTACTTTAAGGTCATTACAGAGGACAAGGGAACATACTTTAAGTCTGAAGAAAAGGAGATTAAATCATCTAATATGGAAAGGCTTCTTTACAACAAGAGCTGTGAAAATGTCGAATAGACTCCCTCCAGAACTGGTTCTTTTCAGCACAGTAGATTAATTTAAATAAGGCCTGGATTCTAGTATGTGATGCATACTAGCACATTATGTTATTGTCTTTTTTAAAGACTAAAAATAAAGATGGTATACTTACATGCTCTGTGCAACGATATTGCACCGAGCAGTTCCCGGCCTCCTTTTCTGGAATTCCCCTGCCAGCACTTCTCTCTGCTCTAGGTGCCTCTTCAGCAAGCTGTGTGCTATGGGGGTACCTGTGTAAGGCCGCGTACGCACGAGCAGACAGATTTGTTCAAATCGGTCGGGCCGACCGATTTGAACAAATCTGTCTGCTGGGGACGTATTGGTTTGATCGTGTACACACGATCAAACCAAAATCCCCGCCGCCAGACGGCGCGGTGACGTGGCGGTGACGTTGACGCTGACGCTGCCACGTCACCGCACCAGGAAGTAAAACACTTCCACGCATGCGTCGAAACCATTCGGCGCGTGTGCGAGAAGACATGTCTGCTGGTTAGCGTACTAACCAGCAGACATGTCGGGCGGACGGGTTCCCAGCCGACAGATTTCAAAGCATGCTTTGAAATCTGTCGGGTGGCCAAATCCGTCGGCTCGCCCGTACACACGGTCGAATCTGTCTGCTGGGACGGTCGGGCCGACCGTTTCCAGCAGATAGATTTGATCGTGTGTACGCAGCCTAAGAGTTCTTCTGAGCTGGACTGTGAGCGTCCATAGACAGTAATCCATGCCCTCTCCTCACAGGAGTTTGACTGACAGCCTATATCTCCCACTGCCCTTGGTGTCTCCTGTGAGACCTGGAAGAGAATAGAGAGCAGTAGACAGTGCTGGAACGAGGAGCCAGGTATGTGTTTAGGGATGGGGGGGCAGTTGGTGGAGTGTTATTTACCTCAAGCCCTTGTTCACACTGCCGCAACTTCGGTGTGACTTTAAAACCAACATTCCTGCGCATGCAAATTTCAATGAAGTTGCATCAAAGTAGCGCAACCTTTATCTTGAGTTGCGCCGATTAGAACAGTCCCATTACTGTTAATAGGGCGTGACTGTAATTCGACTTTGAACTCTCAAGTCACATGACAAGTCGCTTCAGTGTGAATCAGGGCTAATGTGGGAAATGCACCAAGGTAGATAACAGTTTGACCATTTTAATGGACAAACATAATACACAATTATGTTACAAATGCGAGAGGAAAGAGAGTGATTTATTACACATGATCTGGAGCTGTGGAAAAATAAGTTCCTTCTGACCTGCAGTTACCAAATTTATGTCTGGTAACTTTTTCCCTAATGTCTGTAATCCTAAACATCATTTACTAGGTGAGCTGGAAGATACACATTTATGTTCTTCTAAGAAACAATAAAAAGGAGAAGCCTGGCTTTTGGGTTGACATTTATGTGCTCATTGGAGATTTTCCCTCAATTCTGGATGAATTCTACACATTGGGAGCACAGACATGAATAAAATCCCTTAAGACCTGTTTCCATTTTCTCTAAAAACTCATTTACAACAAAAACATTTTTGTTATAATAATGACCTAGCAGGTTAATTTGATTTTGGAAAAGAAAATTGAAATCCCCTGCATTACGCTCTTTGCACCACCTGCTGTTGGAATCTGGTATTGTTTAAAGGCCATAAAATGTACATGTTTTCTTTAAGAGCTCTGCAGTTCCAGAGCATGCATACAGTGCTGGGCCCATGTTCCCCACCCTGGATGAACTTTTTTGTGTTATAGTTTATCAGGACTCACCCAGTTCAAGTGAACATTACATTTCAACCCTCCCAGTTTTTAGCTTTCAGCTAGATGTCTATGATCACTGTTGTAAATGTTGAAATACATGAAGACATCAGTAAATTAAATGTAGACAGCATTTATGCTCTGCCAAGATTTTTTCCTGTGGGAGTGGGAATGGCCTGTGTGGTCATTACAGATGAATGGATTAGCCAGGCTTGAGGGTAAGGCCAGATCAGACAAATTCTCTGAAAGAGGGCATTCATAATTTTCATGGCAAAATTGTTTTTTACATTCTGGTGGTATCTAGCGAGCTCTCCCATGCTGTTGTGCATACCCTCCATCCTCTCTTTCTCACAACCAACCAAGAGAGAGGGTCTGTATCATCAGATACTGTTTCCATTGGGAAGCAACGCAGGAGTACATGTTCATAATTTTGTAGGTGCACTTGAAGCTGGTCATATCTGACAACACTATCCTTTCTACATCAAGAGCGTTTTCTACATAGATACAAAATAAAACATTAGAAATACCTTTTTTGTAAGTGATCACATTCCCTCTGTCCTCAGCTGCATAAGAGCTGGGGTAGAAGATGCATCAGCACACTAAGCTTCCCAGTGAATGGCTGTGCACAGGGGGGGGGGGGTCAGGACAAGTCTGATCATTGTAAGAGAGTACACTGAGTTCCCAGTATAGCTAGAGAGCTGACCACGCTTTGCTCTCCAGCTTAGAGTGGTCAGTTTTTTTTGTAGAAAAGCAAGGGCACAGGTGGGAGCACCAGGGATTCCACACAAAGGAAGCAATACAAAGAAAACAGAATACTTTTTCATACAAGTACATAGTACAGCAGGCATCTATTAGAAATAAGAAATGTTGGGGTAGCAAACGCTTTAAGTCAAAGTGTATATTGCCTGCACACCACTGGTCTTTGAAATAAAGTTTATTCAGATGATCCCATCGCAATAAAGTGCAAGTTTCAGGACTGCCCAGAACCCCTTCTTCAGGTATGTGAGATTTGACAAATGCCAGATGAAGGGGACCTGTGTATCACTGAAATGTTGCACTTTATTGTAGGGCTGTTACTGATTAACATTTTTGTGTTTGATTAATTGATTTTTTTACCAACCACTGGAAAAATGGATAGCAGGATACAAAAAACACACAAAGGCAGCGCTCAATGGGAATAGCATTAAAACTTTTATAGTCTTCAAGTAGGTAACAAAATAAATATTGCAATGGAGACAAAATCGATATAGCTACATGAACTGTAAAAAATGGTTTGACTAATACCAAACGGTAGCAAAAGCAGTCAAAAACACATGTAGCTAAGTATGATACTGGTATAAAAATGTGTACAACGATACCACTGCTGAATCCAGATGAGGAGAGGTTAACATCAGTCCGTCGGCATGTAGATGTCCCGCGAAGGGAACTATCATAACTCCCAGTGGATGGTTG
Source organism: Rana kukunoris (assembly GCA_029574335.1). NCBI lineage: Eukaryota > Metazoa > Chordata > Amphibia > Anura > Ranidae > Rana > Rana kukunoris. The sequence goes on along the minus strand of CM056050.1, from coordinate 350,866,901 downwards.
AAGAATCCCAGGTTGATAGAGGGAAGTGTAACAGCCCTTGCGTGTGGCAGATATTAAGGTCCCGTTAGCATGCACATATGAAGGCACAGCAAAGGAGCCCTTCAGATGGACATGACAAGCCTCGCCAGTGTCATCACCGGATCTCCAATGGAACTTCCTGAAGGCCCGGAAGCCGGTGGAGAGGCGAGTACCAATCAAAAGAATTTTAATCGATCCAAAAAATTAAAGATTAGTCGATGAATTAATAGTTAATTTCCACAGCCCTACTTAATTGCTTTGATGTGATCATCTGAATAAACTTTTGGACATTTTTTCAAGGATCCACGGTGTGCTGGTGGTATACACTTTTTGTTACCGCTTTATGTTACCGATCTCCAGCTGGTGAGTGCTGCAGTGGTCACTTACCTCTTGCCATTTCCATGAATGTGTGTGATGTGGATATTATACATGGCTTGTTTACATTAGGGTCCCATTCACACCAGCCCCATCCACTGCATTTACAAGCGTTGAATCACCCAAAATTTGTGCATGCAGCATTTTCATTAGCACAGTAAACCACAATGTGTTAGGGCATTGCCCTACATTAGGGTACACTGCAACACATTTGCCCTCGGAAGGTGCAGTGGGGTCCCATTAGGAATGGATAGTGCCGCAGTGCATCAATTCACAAAATGCATGGTTTACACGCAAAATTGTGAACCCAGCCTAATTTATTTCCTTTCTTCTTACTTCTTTTTTCATAGGGTTGGAGGTTTGGTACACACACACACACGCACAACACCTGTTACGCAGGGTCAGATTTTGTGTCTGGCAAAATAAAAAGTTAGGCCTGGAGTACAAGGCCTGTCCTTGAGATACTCCTTAATCAAAATGTAGAAGCACTTGTAGATTGAACATATATGGTTCTAAATTAGCCAAAAAGATTGTGTAAGACAGAATAGAAAATCTATACAATTTTATGTTCACTTTGGGATTCATTAAACCGTGGTGCATCGTAGAAGCCAGCCAGTTAAGAGCTGAGGAAGTGAAGGCATTTGTTTCTTTGGTTGTCAAGACTCATTTATGCACATCATACCAAATTATGAGGGAATTTATCATACAAAACAGATATGATGTGGGTGTATTTGGCTGTAGCTCAGGTGAATTTGGATGCAGTTTGGACAGATATGTAGCGTGATATTAGGGTTGCTATAGCAAAATATTTTTAAAGTGGAACTCTGGCCAAAACTTTGTAGACCTGGATAGATTAGAGGAGTCTTTAAAGCCCTTTAAGGTTCACCACTATATGTGCTCCCATTAAAGCAGAACTATACTCATCTTGAATCCATCCATGTTACGTTTCTGGAACTCCCTCCTGGCCGCTGACATTGCTGTGCGTAAACGACAAATGCTTAACACTTATTGGGTATCGCCACTCACACTGGGCTGGAAGGAAAACTATAAAGCTGTTTATTATTGTTATTTTAAACCAGTGGTCTGTGGCCCTTTGCTTGCCTTTATTCAACCTCTGGGGCACTATTCCTCCTACTAACACTAAGAATGAGGCACTGTCTGTTTACATGTGATTGGACACAGCTGATAACTTGGTAAAGTGCCACTGTGATTGGCTCTTTACCCTGATCTGTGATCAGCTATGTACAAGGACACATTGGTCAGAGAACACACTCGATGCATGCCGCAGGAGGCGTGCAGGGGCCAGATTTTGAGAGGACATCTATGGACTCCCTCCCAGAACTATAGTACCATGCTGTAGCTGTCTTTTAGCTATAACGGGGTACTAAATTAGTTAAAGATGAATTCCAGGAATGGTATAGTTTTACTTTGTTACATTGGCCCAGCTCATACACCATACCTGGCTGATACTCTTGGAAGCTGAAAATCACTGAAGTAAACATCGCTACTCCCGTTTTCGTCACTAGCTTCTGGGTCTCGTGCTGAGAGGCTGGCATGGTGCATTCTGATCACAGAAGGTGGGCCATTTAGCCCTTTCCTCTTATCTTGTTAATTCACAGAATGGCTTGCATTTTGTAAAAATGGAAAAAGGTGGATAAACATTTGGATTGCTTCCTATTATAAGAGCCACAGCTCTTATAGTCACATATGCCTCATTTCCACTGCACGGATCGGTTCGGGTCAGTAATTTTGGAGCGGTTCGGATGGGACCAGTCTAATCGCGTGAGCGTTTCCACTGCCAATCAAACCGTGAGGGACCATTCGGGGTTTAGAAAAAATTCCTAGCGCATCCACCAATCAGTGAGATGCATTTGTAGGTCCGCCCTAACCGAACCGTTCCACTCTCTCTGGTCCCTCATCTGAAGCAGGACCCTTGCTGGTGCGGTACGGTTCGGTTTTACGGCACGCTTTCATAATGGAAACACCCAAAATAGCGTACCGAACCGATCCGCTCAGTGGAAACGAGGCAATAGACAGAAGTACAGCGATGGCTGTAGTATCTATTGTATCCGTTCCGAAGATTTAACACACCTTACAAGAGCTAACTTTTTGTTTCCCTTAAGAATTTAAATAGAAATCTGTGGCTGGAGTTCCGTTTAAAACATTAATACATTCAACTTAAGATCTACGGTAACACACATTAATAACCTAATGTATTCCACAACATTACTTTGTTGTTGCTGCTGACTTAGTATCATTTGGGTAGGACAATCTGGAAATTCACAAAGAAATTAAATCATTCAAATGTGACCTTTTTCACATATGGTCAGATCTGGTAAAGATCCTTCTCTCTTGGTCCCTTTGCATGTGTGACCAGTTTTACTTGCTGAGCTTCTCGTCTTCCCAGAATGCATTCTGGTATACATGTTATTTATTCAGTAGGAAGGGGAAGCTGTATAGAACAATACAGGCAACATTTGTTCATAGGAAATCTATACTATAGACAATATGACATATTTTGATGTCATGTTAAAGGTTTCTCCACTTTAAAATAATAGTGGTTCCCTGCCAATGACCCCCACAGTGCAGCAATTCAGTGATGCTAGTGAGAACAATGGTGTTCTGTGAGTTCCATTATTTACTTGGAGTGACAGTTTTTGGTAAGAAGAAACCATTGTTCGGGAGAAGGATGCCAGCCTGCAGTTAAACAGTCTCATCAATAGCTTATATAGCCGAATAACTTGAGGCCTATCAATGGGATAAAATGTAGAAGGCATCACTAAGACTTGAGACCACTTGCTTCCATGTTTGCCATATGATCATGAAAATAATAGTAATTGGTGGAAACATGTAGTAATCATATATGACCAAAATGTAAACTAATAATTTGGTCTGCTTTGAAAATAACATACTGGTGAACATACTGCCTGCCCTTTTTTATTTTGGTTTATTGACTCAGAGGTGGCTGAATACAAATACACAACATACTTTTCACATATTTATAAAATAAATAAATAAAACCATTTATAATTTTCCTTCCAATTATGTGCCACTTTGTGTTGGTCTATCACATAAAATCCCAATAAACTTTATTTATGTGACCCTGATGACAACAGACGTGCTGACAAAACGCATTGGGTGTGGTCGAGTGTGATACGTCACTTCCGCCCAGTGGAACACAGGAGGAGTGCAGTCAGCATCCCTGCTTCCATTTTTACAATTTTTAATTGTTATTGTTATAAGTAGGGTTGAGCGAACCCAAACTGTAAAGTTCGGGTTCGGTACGGACTTTGGGATTTTTTTGTACCCGAACCCGAATAATTGGAAAAAGTTCGGGTTCGGAGTTTGGCTATGTTACGGCACGCTGCACGGCAGCCAATCGCCATTTGTTTTACTAGTGTGACTAGGAAGCCATCACATCCATGCCTACTAATGGCATGGCTGTGATTGGCCAGTGCAGCATGTGACCCAGCATGTGACCAGCCTTTATATCAGATAGAGGCACACAGCACAGCTCGTCACTATGCTTTAGCTAGGATAGGGAGAGGCTGCTGCTGCTGCTTGAGGGACAGTGTCAGATAGGTTTATCCTGCTTCAGTCTGCTTTAGGTAGGTTAGGGACAGGCTGCTGCTGATTGAGGGACAGTGTCAGATAGGTTTATCCTGCTTCACAAATCTACAACAGCCCTGTTTATTTCTGTGAGATCTGCATTTAACCATTTAGGGACTGTGCATTACATCGTTTCAGTCTGCTTTAGGTAGCTTAGGGACAGGCTGCTGCTGATTGAGGGACAGTGTCAGATAGGTTTATCCTGCTTCAGAAATCTACAACAGCCCTGTTTATTTCTGTGAGATCTGCATCTTATAGTTTAGGGAGAGGTTCCAGCTATTTGCCATAGGGACAGCAATATATAGGTGACTCTCTGTATATTTCACCAGCACTGCACCTGTCACCTGTGATATACTGTATGTGTCCAGTACATTGTTTAGGGACAGGTTCCTGCTATTTGCTATAATGACAGAAATATATAGGTGACTCTCTGTATATTTCACCAGCACTGCACCTCTCACCTGTGATATACTGTGTGTGTCCAGTATATTGTTTAGGCCCAGGTTCCTGCTATCTCCTATAGGGAATAGAAATATATAGGTGACTCTCTGTATATTTCACCAGCACTGCACCTCTCACCTGTGATATACTGTGTGTGTGTCCAGTACATTGTTTAGGGAGAGGTTCCAGCTATCTCCTATAGGGACAGAAATATATAGGCGACCAGGGGCGGACTGACAACTCATGGGGCCCCCGGGCAATAGAAGATTATGAGGCGGGGCAGCTAAAATCTCAGGGTTTTCACATCAAAAGCATGTAGGTTTTGGACATATCAGGGACAGATGTAAAAAAAACACAGATTTGTACATACTGTCCCTGGTTTTAATGAGCCTGGCAACCCTGATGGGGCCCCCTAGTGGCATGGGGCCCTCGGGCAGTGACCGGGTCCCTAAATGGTCAGTCCGCCCTGTAGGCGACTCTCTGTATATTTCACCAGCACTGCACCTCTCACCTGTGATATACTGTGTGTGTCCAGTATATTCTTTAGGCCCAGGTTCCTGCTATCTCCTATAGGGAATATAAATATATAGGTGACTCTCTGCCTATTTCACCAGCACTGCACCTGCCACCTGTGATATACTGTGTGTGTCCAGTACATTGTTTAGGGAGAGGTTCCAGCTATCTCCTATAGGGACATAAATATATAGGTGACTCTGTATATTTCACCAGCACTGCACCTGTCACCTGTGATATACTGTGTGTGTCCAGTACATTGTTTAAGGCTAGGTTCCTGCTATTTGCTATAGGGACAGAAATATATAGGTGACTCTCTGTATATTTCACCAGCACTGCACCTCTCACCTGTGATATACTGTGTGTGTCCAGTATAATGTTTAGGCCCAGGTTCCTGCTATCTCCTATAGGGAATAGAAATATATAGCATTTCAGCAACATGGTGGAGCAGTATGTGTGGACACGCCTACACGTACTGAATGACGGCTATGCCCCCTAAACTTCTGGGTCTCCAAATTGGGCACATGGCCTGAGCTTGCCCTTTACGCCTTGGAGGTGCTAGCCTGCCCTGCGGCCAGTGTATTGTCTGAACGTGTATTTAGCACGGCAGGGGGCAATATCACAGACAAGCACAGCCGCCTGTCCAGAGCCAATGTGGACAAGCTCACGTTCATTAAAATGAACCAGGCATGGATCCCAGAGGATTTGTCCGTACCTTGCGCAGAATAGACACCGGGCCAGCCTTACCCAGCCATTGTTTTTTTTCTGATCTTTCTAGGGTTGTCATCTCATCCCTTTAAAAGCAAAAACATATTAATTACACAGGTTCTCTGGCTGATTAAGGTGCTGCTAATTAAACTCACTTGGTGCCTTATCGACAGTAAATTAGCCCCAGAACCTGTGTAATTACTCTGTGTTCAGGTTTAAAGGGATGAGGTAGCAACCCTAGATCTTTCTCACTCTTTTGGGGTTTACCCTAATTTTAAAAATAAATATATTTAAATATATACCTCCTCCACCGCAGCTTCCACCTACACCGCCACATCCACCTCAACCTCCTAATACATATGGACCTCGTCCTCCTAGGTCAAAATGATTTTATTTTTTATTTTTTTTATGTTATTTTAAGTTATTTCCCTAGCCACTTTTATTTTCAGAGTACTTGCCATGCTCTTCCCGACATTTTGCAGCCCTCCAGCCCTCTCCCTTAGTTTTTTAGAGACATTTTTGTAGTCAAAAGTCCGGGTCCCCCATTGGGTTCGGGTTCGGCTCAAAGTTCGGGTCCCGAACCAAAACTTTTTTTAAAGTTCGGGTTCAGGTCCGAACCCGAACATCCAGGTGTCCGCTCAACTCTAGTTATAAGTGCTTATGTAGTACTAATTTTGTAATTTTATACTGTGGAAGGCTGTCTTTCCTTTTATGCCTTGCTAAAGATCGCGCACCTGGAGGTTTAACCTACTTGCTTTGTCTACTGAATCGGTGCAGCATCTATTGAGAGACCATCCTCTGTATGTAACTCCTGTAATGGGAGTCATGTAATTCTGGTGAGTAGGCTGTGTGACAAGTGTTGGATGAAGACCCATAGTCACTTTCTGCTGGATAAGGCAACTTATGTACCATTGGAAGTTCTTTGATGGAAGTTTATAGACAGTGGCGTAACTAGAACCTTCAGGGCCCCAATGCAAGAAACCAGGAAGGGCCCCCCCCTGACCCCCAGATAGGGCTCTTTTCTCCGAGCCCGGTGGCGTTACAGGACCCGGTCAAAAGTAGGCGGCTGCATATAAATGAACCGATTTCTCCAGTTCCCCTTGCTTTTTTTCCTCTCCCTCCCGCAGGCATTCAGCGGCTGCAGGAGGAAAATGGAGAGATCGATTTTTCTATGTCGGTGTTTCGCAATCTTTTTCCAGTCAGGGCACCCTTGAAGTATACCCCTAGGTGAATGTGGCTACACTGCAACCCCCTTGCAACTGTGTGCATTGCATACAGTTGCAGCATAGTGATGATGTATTTAAGGGGTTAAAACATGTTGCCTCTTCACCGGCTGTCAAATGTCTCTGAAAAACTATCCAAGCATGGAACGCTTTTCGGAGGCATAGCATTTTTCTAAGATACTATGAACAAGCAAAAAAAAACAAAAAAAAACAAATAGGTTCTGATTGCACACAAATAGGGGATCGGGATTAAAAGTGCATACATAAAATGTGCATACATACATGTAAACACACATATGAAAACACACACACACACACACATACAAATATATAAATGCACATATGCACGCACATATAAACCAGTGGCAGCTGGTACTCAAAATTTTTAGGGGGGCGCAAGCAAATGGAAAAATGCTTAAAAAAAACATAATTTGCAGTGCAAATCAAAAGCTCTCACTGTGCCCATCAAACGCAGCCACTGTGCCCATCAAACGCCGCCACTGTGCCCATCAAACGCCGCCACTGTGCCCAGCAAACGCTGCCACTGTGCCCAGCAAACGCCGCCACTGTGCCCAGCAAACTCTGCCACTGTGCCCAGCAAACTCTGCCACTGTGCCCAGCAAACTCTGCCACTGTTTCCATCAAATGCTGCTACTGTGCCAAAACGCTGCTACTGTGCCCATTTAAACACTGCGCCATCAAATGCCGCCACTGTGCCCATCAAACTCTGCCACTGTGCCCATCAAATGCCGCCAGTGTGCCCAGAAAATACTGGTGTGCCCATTAAATGCTGCCAGTGTGCCATCAAATGCTGCAACTGTGCCATCGAATGCCACCACTGTGAATCCCCCCTCGCCCCGTCCGACTCTTACCTTGTCTCGTGGGGCTGCGGGTGACTGCCAGGGTCCTCCATGCATCTCCTGCCGTCCTCTCCTCCTGATAAGTGTCCAATAGCAGCTCCTATTGTTTTAGCCAATTAAGGTGATGGGTAACAGAGAGGTGGTTCAGTGTTAGCAAAGTGAATATTAATTCGCCTTTCTAACACACCTGGGTGGACTGTAAGCGCCCAGCATGGCGCTCGCGGTTCACCTATTTTGAAGCCTATTAGAGAATATGGCTCTAATCAGGTGCTTCAACACCCCCCCTGTGATTCAGGCACCCGAAAAGGAGCCGGCACCTAAATATGGGGGTGGCAGCGGTGGCATAGAGGGAGTGACTGGGGAGAGGGATCGGCACACATGCGTTCTTATGGACGCACTGCCACTGATAAACACATGCACACTCACACACATACAATACATACATACACTCACACACATACATACAGTACATGCACACACAGTATATACATATATACACACACAGTATATACATATATACACACACATACATACAGTACATGCATACACACACACACAGTATATACATATATACACACACACAGTATATACATATATACACACACACACACACACAGTATATACATATATACACACACAGTATATACATATACACACACACACACACACAGTATATACATATATACACACAGTATATACATATATACACACACACAGTATATACATATATACACACACACAGTATATACATATATACAGTACATATATACACACACAGTATATACATATATACAGTACATATATACACACACAGTATATACAGTACATATATACACACACACAGTATATACATACACACAGTATATACATATACACACACACAGTATATACATATACACACACACAGTATATACATATACACACACACAGTATATACATATACACACACACAGTATATACATATACACACACACAGTATATACATATACACACATACAGTAGATAGTCAAAAAAAAACGTGAGACATTTACCTTGGCACTTCCTGCCGGGTACTGCACTCTAGGGGGAGACAAAGAGCACAGCACTGACTACTTTCACTTTTGACAAGCTCCTTCCCTGCACACTGTGCAGCTGACGATCGTGAAACTCATGTCAGCCGCCCAGCCGCCGCTCCTCATATCAAAGAGTAGAGGGGGCCCTCAAGGGCCCCCTGCAGCAAGGGGCCCGGTCGCCATGGCGATCTCAGCACCCCTATAATTACGCCACTGTTTATAGACACTACACCTTTATATGATTGTTTTTGGACACTTGATTTCTTGGACATTTTATTTTTATTTATAACCGCTGGAGATATCCGGTGGTAGTCACATATATGTATTTGCACTTATGCACTTTAGAGTGAATATTGTATAAAGATCTCACGTTTACTTATCTATGTCATCCACTTGAGACATTTAGTGGTTGTTCACGATTTGCATTTATAATTTATGTGTACATAGGGTGCGCGGTATATCAAATATTTATACATGTTTTTTTGTTTGTAACATGACAAAATGTGAAAATCTCAAGGGATATGAATACTTTTTCAAAGCACTGTATAAGTCATAAAATGAAGGAGCATTGACTGTAGTATATTGATTTTCACATGTAGCACAGCACGATGAAACATTTTGACCATGCACTAGTAAAAATTTGACAATAGGAAAAATGCAAGTAAATAATATTTTGCTTTAAACCTAAAAACTGATAAAATGTGGGATGTCAAAAAATGTATACTTCTGTACTGCCAGTCCTGAGATTTATACAGCCCTACCAGACAGCAGAGCCAGTCCTTTTGGCCTAACTTTTCTATACAGAAGCAATACATCTTGGTCACCTCCTTGCTTCCAGCCTGTGGCTTGATAGTAAAGGAGAAGCATGAGACTTAAGTTATACTTTATTTTATAATAATATAAAACTTCATTGATTTTTTTTTTTAGTCTGTCTGGTGGTCAGCTTTGAAATAGAGATGCCCACAGAGGTGAAAAGACAAATGTTAACGGCAATAATACAATAGCTGTCTGACAGATCTACTCCAGCCTAGGATATCTATATGATATGATTATACCTCTGATATATATATACAGTGTATATATATATATATATATATATATATATATATATATATATATATATATATATATATATATATATATATATATATATGACATGTTTGCAGTATAACTATCCTAACTGTGAAAAAAAATAATCAAGCAGGATTCATGTTGCTGTGAAAGAAATGGCATTTGCAGCCCAGTTGTGCCCACTTCCAGCCTCAGATGCTGAGATGATAGAAATGATGAAAGGAAGTAACATTCCCTTTTATGCCACAGAGCGACATGAATAGATGGCTTTGTTTCTTAGTTGTGGTATAGATATGCCCTCTTTCTATATAATATACAGCCTTAAAACCATCAGGATTTTTACTATGTATATTGATACTTGATAATGATGTGTATTCTGTTCAATTTTCTTTTGGAAAAATTGGCAGAGGTACAATTTATTTTTTGAGCGCAATGCAGAGATCTTGTGAGCTCAGGATTTTCCATAGTATTAATATTCTATTTTCAAGTAATCTGTTTTTATGTTTAGCTTTAAACCACTTCCATACCGGGCCTATTTTGGCACTTCTCTCCTACATGTAAACATCTTAATTTCTTTGCCAGAAAATTACTCAGAACCCCCAAACATTATATATATATATATATATATATATATATATATATATATATATATATATATATATATATATATATATATATTTTTTTTTATTCCCCCTAGGGAATAAAATGGCGGTTGTTGCAACTTTTTATGTCACACGGTATTTGCTTAAAAAATTTTCGAACAGGTTTTTCCATGAATTAAAAAATAACAAAACAGTAAAGTTAGCCCAATTTTTGGGGATAATATGAAAGATGATGTTACACCGAGTAAATAGATACCCAACATGTCACGCTTGAAAATTTCGCCCACTCATGGAACGGCAGCAAACTTTGGTACTTATTAATCTCCATAGGCGATACTAGAATTTTCTTTTACAGGTTACATGTTTAGAATTACAGAGGGGGTCTAGTAATAGAACTGTTGCTCTCGCTCTAACGCATGCGCCAATACCTCACATGTTGAAAATATAAAGAGTTGGTGATGGGGGAGGGGGAGGGGAGGAAGGGAGGGAAAGGGAGAGAGTGGGGGGACCAGGATATGAAGATACACAGGGAATGCACTCACATGGGCCACATCCGTGTTTGTAGTAGAAAAAAGGAGGGGAAACCAATAACTATGAAAAGGTATTGATGGTCGGACTTTGAGGCCAAGGAAGTAATTGTTTAACCACTTAGCAACCACCTGCCGAAAAATAACGGCGGCAAGGTGGTTGCTTAACTCTGGGATCACGTTATATAACGTGATTCCAGAGTCGCGCTCCCGCGCGCCCCCTGGGGTCCTCTGGACCCGGCGGGTCACGGATCACGGTAAATCGCCGCTGATAGCGGCGGTTTACCACGTGATCGCGCCGTCCAATGACGGCGCGATCAGATGTAAACAGACCGGCGTCATTTGATGACGCCGGTTCCTCCCTCCTCTCTCTGTACCGAATGGCAGCGCCAGTGCTGCGGGCTGGATCTGTGACAAATGTAGTCACAGATCCATCCATCCATCCCTCCCTGCTCAGCCATCCCTGCTGCACATACTCTGCAATGCTGGGCAATACTCTGGGGGGGAAACACTCTGGGGGGGCAACACTCTGGGCATACTCTGGGCATACTCTGCAATACTCTGGGCATACTCTGGGGGGCAATACTCTGGGCATACTCTGGGCATACTCTGCAATACTCTGGGCATACTCTGCAATACTCTGGGGGGCAATACTCCGCAATACTCTGGGCATACTCCGCAATACTCTGCAATACTCTGGGCATACTCCGCAATACTCTGGGCATACTCTGCAATACTCTGCAATATTCTGGGCATACTCTGGGCATACTCCGCAATACTCTGGGCATACTCCGCAATACTCTGGGCATACTCCGCAATACTCTGGGCATACTCTGCAATACTCTGGGCATACTCTGCAATACTCTGGGCATACTCTGCAATACTCTGGGCATACTCCGCAATACTCTGGGCATACTCTGCAATACTCTGGGCATACTCTGCAATACTCTGGGCATACTCCGCAATACTCTGGGCATACAGCGCCCCTGTCCCCGTGAGCTCGCATGCAGAAGCGAACGCATACGCGAGTCCCGCCCACATATGAAAACGGTGTTCAAACCACACATGTGAGGTATCGCTGCGAACGTTAGAGCGAGAGCAATAATTTTGGCCCTAGACCTCTTCTCCAACTAAAATGATGTAACCAGTAAAAATATTTAAAGCGTCACCTATGGGGATTTTTAAGTCGCAAAGTTTGGCGCCATTCCATGTGGCCACGCTGTGTAAAAGTCCCACACATGGGGTATCGCCATACTCGGGAGGAATAGCAGAATGTGTTTTGGGGTGTAATTTGGGGTATGCATATGCTGTGTGTGAGAAATAACCCGCTAATATGAAAATGTTGTTGAAAGAAAATAAAAATGAAAAAAATCTTGATTTTGCAAAGAATTGTGGGAAAAATTACAACTTCAAAAAACTCACAATGCCTCTTTCTAAATACCTTGGAATGTCTTCTTTCCAAAAAGGGGTCATTTGGGGGGTATTTGTACTTTTCTGGCATGTTAGGGTCTCAAGAAATGAGAGAGGATGTCAGTACATCAGATGTGATCAAATTGATCAATTTTCAGTAATTGGTACCATAGCTTTTAGACCCTATAACTTTCACCCAGACTAAATAATATCTAAATTGTTTTTGTTTTGTTACCAAAGATATGTAGCAGTATACATTTTAGGCCAAGTTTATGAAGAAAAATTACTTTTTTGCAAAATGTTATAATAGAAATGAAGAAAAATTCATTTTTTTACAAAATTTTCGTTCTTTTTTCATTTATAGTGAAAAAAATAAAAACCGCAGAGGTGATAAAATACCACCAAAAGAAAGCTCTATTTGTGGGAAAAAAAGGACAAAAATTTCATTTGGTTATAGTGTTGTATGACTGAGTTATTGTCATTCAAAATGTGAGAGCACCGAAAGCTGAAAATTGGTCTGGTTATTAAGTGGGTTTAAGTGCCCAGTAGTCAAGTGGTTAAAAATTCAAAATTTTTATATCATCAGGTGAAAAATAAAACATAAATTACAATACAGTTACAAAAAGAAAAAGAGGGTACAAGTATATGGATTAACCACTGTGCACAAAGAGGTCCTTAAAGTCGCCGACGCACGTTTCGCCGTGAGGCTTCTTCAGGGCAGTTTGGTAAGGACTTTGTAGCAATAATATATAACAAAGCACATGTAGTTTTATGGCCAACGGTCATACATCGAGTGCATCCAAGATCAATTCCACAAGTAGGTTATAGGCACGTGGATAAGGACGTATTTAAAAGGTCCTCCAATGAATATATAAAAAATTCGGGAGATCTTTACTAAAGATCAGGGCTGCTTACAAAGATTTCCTGTAAAACCGGGCAATGTGTTGCAAGCAGTTTCCACTCAATTAAGGAGAAATTTAGCCACCAACTGGGACAGGGGGCCTTCTTTAAATGGCCTTTTTTGGGACCTCTCGTTTGTCCTAAACAACCTTAGTGGGGGTTCCTATAATGAACTCGAACGCCAATTTGGCCACTGTGTTATCGTGTGGTTGTAAAAAGTCCTGTCACATTCCCAGGGTGTATAGCCGTGTAGTACATGTGTGGTTTGAATGGCATTTACATATGTGGGCGGGACTAACACATGTGTTCGCTTCTGTGCCCGAGCACACGGGGGTGCTTTAAAAAAATATATTTTTGTTTATTTTACTGTCATTTTTTTATTTTTACACGTTCTCTTTTAAAAAAAAAATATGATCACTTTTATTCATATTACAAGGATTGTAAATATGCCTTGTAATAGGAATGGTGTGTGACAGGTCCTCTTTATGGAGAGATGTGGGGTCTATTAGACCCCACATCTCTCCTCCAGGTTGGAAAGCATCAAATCAAAAAAAATTGACAGAACTGATGCTTTCAGCCAAGAACGCCCCTTTGTTGACAACTGTGGCCCAGACACAATGTCATAAAGTCACACCTGGGCCTACAATAGTCATAGAGATCACTGGTGACCATATGGTCACCGGAAATCTCTATGCTCTTTATCCGGCAGAGGCAAAGTTTCATCGGATTAGGCGACCTGTCAGAATGTGTAACGAAAGTGATGTTTCATCGCCGCCATCTTGCTACACCCCCCCACACTTCTCCACAGTAAGGATAGAGTGAAAAGGGGCAATCAGACATCTTGTTACACCCACCGGAGTTTTGCATTATACACTTATTTATAACAGTAAACTGAATTTATATGGTAAAATCCATTACTTAGAACTCTGTCTAACTGTTTAGATGTTGCATTTTAACCACTTAATCACCGCCCTATAGACGAAATACGTCTATAGGGCGGTTCCTGTACTCTAACAGGACGTCCATGGACGTCCTCCGTTAGAGTCAGGTGTGCGCGCCCGACCGGGCGCGCACACGCGATCACCGGTGCTCACCGGGTCCACGGGACCGCAGCATCGATGATCGCGGTTAGGAGCCAATGGCGGCGGCTCCTTACCACGTGATCGCGCCATCCAATGACGGCGCGATCACATGATGTAAACAAACCCGGCCAGTGTCGGATCCGCGTGCCCGAGCGGGCGCGCACACACGGTCACGGCGCTCGGCGGGTCCACGGGACCCGCAGCGTCAGTGATCTTGGTAAGGAGCCAATGGCAGCGGCTCCTTACCACGTGATCGCGCCCTTCCAATGACGGCGCGATTACAAATGTAAACAAACCGCGTCATGTGCTGACGCCGGTTCCTCCCTCCTCTCGCTGTACCGATTGGTACAGCGTGAGAGGAGAGCGCGGATGGCTGCAGCAGTGTGGGATGGATCTGTGACTATTGCAGTCACAGATCCATCCATCCCTGCTCAGCCATCCCTGCATTAACCCCTTCCTTCCCTGCGCAAAACTCTGCATACCCCCCGCGCAAACTCTGCATACCCCCCGCGCAAAACTCTGCATACCCCCCGCGCAAAAGTCTGCATACCCCCCTCCGCGCAAAAGTCTGCATACCCCCCCGCGCAAAAGTCTGCATACCCCCCGCGTAAAACTCTGCATACCCCCCGCGCAAAACTCTGCATACCCCCCGCGCAATACTCTGCAGTACCCCATGCAATACTCTGAACAACACTCTGCAGTACCCCCGCGCAATACTCTAAAAAATACGCTGCAGTACCCCCGCACAATACTCTGAACAATACTCTGCAGTACCCCCGCACAATACTCTAAACAATACTCTGCAGTACCCCCTGCGCAATACTCTGCAGTACCCCCTGCGCAATACTCTGCAGTACCCCCTGCGCAATACTCTGCAGTACCCCCTGCGCAATACTCTGCAGTACCCCCGCACAATACTCTGCAGTACCCCCGCACAATACTCTGCAGTACCCCCGCACAGTACTCTGAACAATACTCTGCAATACCCCCGCACAATACTCTGCAATACCCCCGCACAATACTCTGCCATACCCCCGCACAATACTCTGCCATACTCCCGCGCCATACTCCCTGCGCCATACTCCCTGCACAATACTCCCTGCACAATACTCTGCGATCGTTTTTTTTTTTCAGGCTTCCCAGCCTAGAGGTGAGATGTGGGGTCTTATTGACCCCCAATCTCACTGTAAAGAGGACCGTCATGCTATATTCCTATTAAAAGGGATGTTTACATTCCTTTTAATAAGAATAAAAGTAATCAAAACATTTATTTTTGGGGAAAAACGTGTCAAACTAAAATAAATAAAGTAAAATGAACAATAAAAAAAAAAAAAAAAAATTACAGCGCCCCTGTACCCGTGTGCTCGTATACAGACGCGACCGCACACTTGGTCCCGCCCACATACGAAAACGGTGTTCAAACCACACATGTGAAGTATCGCTGGGAACGTTAGAGTGAGAGCAATATTTTGGCCCTAGACCTCCTCTCCAACTTAAAAGATGTAACCAGTAAAAACATTTAAAGCGTCGCCTATGGGGATTTTTAAGTAGCGAAGTTTGGTGCCATTCCACAAGCGTGTGCAATATTGAAGGGTGACATGTTGGGTATCTATTTACTCGGCGTAACTTCTTCTTTTATATTATGCAAAAACATTGGGCTAACTTTACTGTTTTGTTTCCAAAAAAAACGTGTTCGAAAAATTGCTGTGCAAATACCATGCGAGATAAAAAGTTGTAACGGCCGCCATTGTATTCTCTAGGGTCTTTGCTAAAAAAACATATATAATGTTTTGGGGTTCTATGTAATTTTCTAGCAAATAAATGATGATTTTTACATGTAGGAGAGAAATGTCAGAATTGGTCTGGGTGTTTCAGAACGCCTGATGGTGTTCCCTGCATGTTGGGCCTCTGTATGTGGCCACGCTGTGTAAAAGTCTCACACATGGGGTATCGCCATACTCGGGAGGAATAGCAGAATGTGTTTTGGGGTGTAATTTGTGGTATACATTTGTTGTGTGTGAGAAATAACCCGCTAATATGAACATTTTGTGGAAAAAAAATTTAAATAAAAAAAATCTTGATTTTGCAAAGAATTGTGGGGAAAAAATTACAACTTCAAAAAACTCACAATGCCTCTTTCTAAATACCTTGGAATGTCTTCTTTCTAAAAAGGGGTCATTTGGGGGGTATTTGTACTTTTCTGGCATGTTAGGGTCTCAAGAAATGAGAGATGCTGTCAGTACATTAGGTGTGATCAAATTGATCAATTTTCAGTAATTGGTACCATAGCTTGTAGACCCTATAACTTTCACCCAGACTAAATAATATCCAATTTTTTTTTTTGTTACCAAAGATATGTAGCAGTATACATTTTAGGCCAAATTTATGAAGAAAAATTACTTTTTTGCAAAATGTTATAATAGAAATGAAGAAAAATTCATTTCTTTACAACATTTTCGTTCTTTTTTCATTTATAGCGAAAAAAATTAAAACCGCAGAGGTGATCAAATACCACCAAAAGAAAGCTCTATTTGTGTGAAAAAAAGGACAAAAATTTAATTTGGTTACAGTGTTGTATGACTGAGTTATTGTCATTCAAACTGTGAGAGCACCGAAAGCTGAAAATTGGTCTGGTTATTAAGGGGGTTTAAGTGCCCAGTGGTCAAGTGGTTAAAAGCAGTGGCAAGCCTGCTCATCTCACAGGTTTTCTAATCGGAGAGAAGTTGGCTGCTTTTAAAAAATTCAACATTTAAACAGTCAGATGGAGTTCTAAGTACTGTTAAAAAAAGTGTGAAATATAAAAATCTGGTGGGTGTAACACAGGGCTTGACAAATTTGCTTGGAATCTAGGAGCCAGCTAAAAAAGTTAGGAGCCAGAAACACACACCGTCCTGCCAAGCTCACGCGCAGAAGCGAACGCATACGAGAGTAGCGCCTGCACATGAAAACTGTGTTCAAACCATACATGTGAGGCATCGCCACGATTGGTAGAGCAATAGCAATAATTCTAGCCCTAGACCTTTTCTGTAACTCAAAACATGCAACCTGTAGAAAATGAAGAGTTGCCTATGGAGATTTTAAAGGGTAAAAGTTTGTCGCCATTCCACAAGCGGACATGTTGGGTATCAATTTAGCTATGATTAAACACTAAATACGGTGTGAAACGCGTCAGCTCTGCCGGTATGCTCTGACATGTAGTGCTGTTTTTCTATCTTGGATTTTTACAATAAAGGCAACTTTTGTTCAGATTGCGGCTGTCCAGAAAAATCCTTTCTTTTGTTTTGGGTATCAATTTACTTGGCGTACTATTATCTTTCACAGTATTAAAAAAAATTGGGCTAACTTTACTGGTGTCTTATTTTTTTATTTTAAAGGAAATTTTTTCCCAAAAAAGTGCACTTGTAAGACCACTGCGCAAATACGGTGTGACAGATAGTATTGCAACAACCACCATTTTAATCTCTAGGGTGTTAGAATAAAAAATATATATAATGTTTGGGGGTTCTAAGTTGAGGGAAGGAGATGGCAGCAGATCACAGAAAGAAAGCATAGGCCTGCAGAAGGCCGCAAGGCCACGGCCCGACACAGGGTACATGGTCACATAGGATAAAATTATATGAGTTCAGGGGCAGTTGAAAAAAGCATCCAACTGCCTCTGATGTACGTTTAGCAGCATCCCGTGTACATGGGGCCTACTGTGGAGGAGTGCAGGGTGTAGCAAGATGGCAGCGATGAAACTTCACTACCCTTACACATTCTGACGGGTCGCCTAATCTGACAGAACACCAGATTCTTTCTCCTGGCCCCCTCCCGCTGCCTGTAAGATCGATCAAGCGGCTGAACTGCTGCTGAGATTGTTCTTAGACCCCATTCACACCTGAGCGTAGCGTTTTTGAGCATTTTTTCGGGCGTTTTGTCAAGCGTATTCGCACGTATTTGCACGTTTGTATACAGCGTTGTCCGAAGTTTTTGAACTTCGTTGTTTTTTATTTTAGCCAATAGGAAAAATTATCATCTCTTTTATCATTTGCTGCTATGTTTGTAGATGTTTTTTATCTTCTTCCTGGATTAATATTTTATTTCACAGAACAGATTAAAGCGACAAAACGCCCGTAGAAACGCTTGTTGTCACACTAGACGCTTGAATAGAGCGTTTCCATTGGTTTCTATGGGAAATAAAAAAAAAAAAAAATCATTCATCTGATTTTCTTACCATCACTATCTCAACTAATTGTGTACAAACGCTCTTAACATTTAATTCATACCTACACTATTTGATTGGATCCCAGACGTATTAAACCGGTTCCATTACGCTATGTACAATTTTTCCTCAACCAAAACCAAGTTTACAGTTTGGTTTGTTTTAGAAAAAAAAATCCTTGTTGCCCCTTCGAATTGTTTCTTTACTACAGCTGATATGATATGATGTCATAACATATCATTTAAGCCGTAGTAAAGAGAAAATTTGAAGAAGCATTAGAAAAATGAACGAAAAATAAAAAATAAATTAAAATTTTCTAATTAGATTCTACTGGTGTATGGCTAGCTTTAGAAGCATACAATGCGTATTTTATGGCTTGCTCATTATCTATTATTTGTGAATACATAGCTATATTCATACTGAACAAACACTTTGAAAAATCATTTTTTTTTAATGAAATTCTACTTGTGTATGGCCAGCTTTAGAACAAAAATTCCTATAATGAAAATTATTTTATGACTTGCTCACTGTCCAGTATTTATGGATACATACAGTAGGTATACACGTATGGACCAATGCTCAGAAAATTTTAATTTTTCAAATTCTACTGGTGTATTTCTTGCTTTAGAAGCATATGGTAATTATCTTATGGCTTGTTCATTATCTAGTGTTTATGGATGCATATAGTAGGTTTACAACTACAATTAAAAAATTCTATAAATGAAAATATTTTTTTTTTTAATTCATAATTATTATTTTTTTCATTCTCATTATGTAGTATTTATGAATACATACTGTAGGTGTACACATACTGAGCAATTGTTCCAAAAACAATCATTTAAAAAATAAATTCTACTGCTGTTTGCCCAGTTTAGGAAAAATATGCTGATTATTTTATGGTTTGCTCATTAAGTAGTGCTTATTGATACATAGGTATACAAATAAAGAACAAAGGTTTTGAAAATTGTAATTATTTAAAGTGGATGTAAACCCAATTTTTTTTAGTTTATTATTTGATGTCTCAATGTACAGTATACGATTTCCTATCATCTGTGCCCAGTCTTGCCACACAGAGTTAATCCAGCTCTGAGCAATCCTCTTTTATTGTTCAGTGAAATAAAACTGACTTACAGAGAAAAACCTCAGTCCGTTCCACCCCCTTGCTGTGAGTGACAGGTTATTTACATATCTCATGCACTAGCCTGACATTATTTTTTAATTCCCACCCCCACTCCTTTTCTGAAGTCATGTGGTTATTTTTCTGGATTTTGACTGGATGTTAGTGATCATAGCAGAATTTAGTGTAAGGAATACACAGGAGGTGGGCGGGGAGTCTACTGACATCCACCGAGCTCCAGACAACAGAATCTGCAGTTTTTCAGTTCTTATAACAGACAGAGGGGAGACATTTGACAGGTATGGCTACATGCAGGAGACATCTATATCCTTATAGATCAGCACTATGGCAGTAGCTTAGAAAGGATGAGAGTGGGTTTACACCCACTTTAATGTTTTTCTCATTATCTAGTGTATATAGATGCATAGTGAGATAATATATAATAATAACATACTATAAAAAAAATATATTTTAAAAAGAAATTCCACTGGTGTTTGTCCAGCTTTGGTGATTATTTTATGGCCCTTTCATTATCTAGTGTTTATGAATCTTGGATTACGAGCATAATCTGTTCCTGTGTCCTGTTTACCATTATCATTGAAAGTCATAGTAAAAAGTAAACCACAATTTTTGGATTGTCTCCAGAAAAATAATAAATGGGAGATCCTTCAATAGGGACACTAATTGTGGTGAGCTGGGGGTCCTCAAAAAATTCCTTTAATTTTGCAGAGATACCCTCTCACTTCCTGTTTGGCTATGAAACAAGAAGTGAAGGAAAATGGGACAGAGATGGTGAAAAAAAAAACAACTGACAGGGGTTAGAACTCTTCCTTACTCTATCCAAAAAGAAAAAAAAAAGTTATTCCCATAGTTGCACTTTAAGTTTATATATTAACGTATTATTTTTCATCCCACTAGTGTTTATACCGATTGTCAACAAACATGTTATACTTACCTCCACTGTGCAGCTTGTTTTGCACACAGTGGCCCCGAACCTAGTCTTCTGGGACCCCTCGGCGGCTGTCTCGGCTCCCCCCACAACAACTTTCCACCTTTATGCGAACAAGCTCGCATGGTGGAAAGTATTTAAGTGCGCTCTCCTGTGATACAGCCGGCGGCCATAGCTGCTCACTTTATCACTCAGCCCCGCCCCCCGCATCATTGGATATGATTGACAGCAGCGCTAGCCAATGGCTGCGCTGCTTTCAATCAACCCATGAATGAGCTGAGAAGCTGGGCCAGAAACCTGCACATTCAGGGCGCGGGACTTTCGAGGGGGTCAGATAAGTAAAGGGGGCTCACTAATGTTTGGATGTTTGTTCACCTTAATGCTAGGACCCCAATCTGTATAAAGAGCAGCGGCTCTTTAACCACGTGATCGGCTGTGACCAATAACTGCCGGTCACATGTAAACACGGAGATGCCTGTAATCGTCTCTCCTTGCCTCACACTGACAGAGTGTGAGGCGAGGAGAGCCGATCAGCGACTTCTCCTCACAGGGGACATCTGGGGATGTAATCAGGGCACTGATCATCAGCGCCCTGATTACAATTAAGTACCCACCAGTGCCAACAAATGCCACGATCTTTGCCCAAAAGTGCCATCAATCAGGGCCCATAACTGCTGCCCATCAATGCCACCCATCAATGCCCATCAGTGCAGCCTATCTGTGCGATCCATCAGTGCCGCCTATCAGTGCCACCTATCAATGCCCATAAGTGCAGTGTATACATGCCTCCTCATCAGTGCCGCCTCATCAGTGCCCATAAATGCCACCTCATCAGTTCCCATCAGTGCAGCCTATCAGTGCTCATCAGTGCCCATCAGTGAAGGAGAAAAAATACTGATTTACAAAATTTACTGACAGAAACATATTTTTTTGTTTTTTTTATTTTTTATAAAAAACCTAGGAGTGATTAAATACCACCAAAAAAAGCTCTATTTGTGTGAAGAAAATGATAAAAATATCACATAGTTACAGTGTAGCATTACTGCACAATTGTTATTCAAAGTGTGACAGCACTGAAAGCTGAAAAATGGCCTGGGTAGGAAGGGGTTGTAAGTGCCCGGTATTGAGGGGGTTAATGTCTTGGTGTTCTGTTACAACACATTTTGTTTTAGTTACTTAAAATTCCGTATTCAGATTATTTGAGTGCAACTTCCTGTTTTGAAGATTAGGTTTTTGATTAATGACATATATAAATGTTTTTGCACTTAGCAAAACAGTACATTTCATTATCTTGCGTTTATTGATACATAGGTGTGCACAACCGGACAAACATTCTGAAAACAAGTTTTTTTTTATTTCTTGCTCATTATTTATTGGTTACATAGATACACACATACTGAACAAATATTCAGAAATCCATCAGCTTTAAAGTGGATGTAAACCCAAAAATTGCTGCCACAATTTAGAGTATAAGATTTCCTATCATCTGTGCCCAGTCTTGCCACACAGAGTTAATCCAGCTCTGAGCAATCCTCTTTTATTGTTCAGTGAGATAAATCTTGACAAACAGAATTTTTTTTTGTCAAATCCTCCCCCTTGCTTTGAGTGACAGGTTATTTACATATCTCATGCACTAGCCTGAGACAGGCATTATTTTTTAATTCCTACCCCCCACTCCTTTTCTGAAGTCATGTGGTTACTTTTCTGGATTTTGACTGGATGTTAGTGATCATAGCAGAATTTAGTTTAAGGAATACACAAGAGAAAATGCATGTTGACAAGCAGAGTGTAGAGGTGGGCGGGGAGTCTACTGACATCACAACTCCACCCACCGAGCACCAGAGAACAGACCCACCCACAGAATCTGCAGTTTTTCAGTTCTTATAACAGACAGAGGGGGAGACATTTGACAGGTATGGCTACATGCAGGAGACATCTATATTCTTATAGATCAGCACTATGGCAGTAGTTTAGAAAGGATGAGAGTGGGTTTACATCCACTTTAAGCCTCGTACACACTATTGGACTTTCTGAGGACAATGACACAGAATTTTGTGCAAAGGGCCCTGGCCGCGATCTTGTATTGCATACAAACGGCAAAGAATTGTTGGCCAACAAACACAAATCGACATAGTTTTTCAGCTCTTTAGCGCCTCCCTTTGGTCAACTTCTGTTAATGTTGTCTTATGGTTAACATTGGTTCGGAGCATGCGTGTTTGTACTTTGGATTTTTTTTCGACAGACTTCTTTCTGTACACACGATCGTATAATCCGACACCACACATTTGTTGTCAGAAAATTTGTCCAATGGAGCATACAAACGGTCGGATTATCTGACAACATCCTGCCATCACACAATTCTCGTCGGAAAGTCCGATCGTGTGTGCGAGGCTTAAATGATCACTAAAGGATTTTTTTTTTTTTAGCTAAATAGCTTCCTTTACCTTACTCCAGTCCTGGTTTCATGTCCTCATTGTTCGTTTTTGCTTTGAAGTTGCTGTAATTCTGCTCTGATCTCCACACTTCCTGCTTGTCTGGCTCCTTATGAAAAATCTCATGGCAGCTTTTCACTGTGGTCCAAGTTGTCATTACGGTGTGTCTAAAACTCAGAATCAGATTTAAAAACAAAACACTGCCATGGATTTGTTTGTTTTTGTTCTGTGTGTCTCTTTACATCACAGAAACATGAAACCAGTTTAAAAGTAAAACTAAACTGCAGGCACATTATATGATTGATTTTTTATCTATTTTTAATCATTTTTAAAAGGAATCAGTTAACTTTTATGTCTCTATACCCTGTAAACAGTCATTTCAGCAAAACATTTTTTTTCCTTTAGTGACGCATATTGTGATTATTTTATGGCTTGCTTATTATCTATTGTATATGGATACATAGGTAATCACCGTCCTATACGAACTCTGTGAAAACACTTTATGGCATGTTGTTTTCTGCTTGTCTGTGCCCCCCACCCCCCATATAAAGACAATTAGTGCGCTTGCCCTATAGAAGTTCCTTCTGTCTGTGTTAGTCCTAGGCACAAAATTTCCCATGTCTTGTCTTGCCCTCTATTCTGCTCGCTAACTTCAAACGCAGACTTTCAATGCTGTCTTTGTTTCACGCTATTGTTGCAGAGAGTGACAGAGTCGTTTGAGATGACAGAGCTGGACTGTGTGTCTTCCTCTGAGTCTGCATGCTGGTTTTTAACTTCCTCCTTTCCATTGAGAAGGAAGAAGTATAGCGAGGGTGTCTTCATAGAGTGACCTTAAGCCCAGAGATTTGTTTACTGGGTTAATGTGGCAACCACACAGGGGAGCAAAATGATATTAATGGCTGTAAAACAGCGTCTAAATGTCAAGAGCTTTTTTGTAGATCACAACAGTGTCAGTGCTATAACCCTGACAATCCCCGTTGTGCCACTTCCTGATTCCTTGCTGGGTCTTGGCTACTCTCAAAGGCGCCCCTTGTCCTTGTGGTTAATTCACAGAATGTTGTATATTTTTTAGGCAGGACAGGGTTCGGGATCAAAGCCAGAGAATTTAACTTCTGCACCTCCTGTTCTCAGTTTCCGTGATGGCTGGCAAGCACTGCTGCACTGACATATGATATTCTTTGAACATGGACATATTTCTCTGTTGTAATTGAGCCCTTTGCTTTATAAACATGGATTTTTACAATGTCATCTTACAGAAGAATCTTGTTTTTTTGGCAGCTGTGTGTAAGATTTCCCGAAGGTCAGTGTAGCTTTATATTTTTTATTTTAGATGGTGGGCTGCATGATAATAATGTAACACTGTACTTCACAGCTTGAAAAATCCAAGCCTCACGGTAGTCATAGCAGCCTTCAAAAATTAAAAACATGGCTAGCATCGAAAGATCAGAATACACAAGATTCTTGTGGAGATGAAGGTAGAAGTAGCTATTACAATATAATAAACTCTACAGGATTGCTGCCACATGGTACCCCTGGGGAAGCTATCAAGGCAAAAGCTTGCTGGGAGATGGGGCACATGTTGCCCGTTCGGTTTTACAGTCCTAAATGATTGGGGCTATACATATGTCATTGTGGAGACATCCCATCAGAAGGCTCCCCACACATAGGAGCCTATGGATAGATCAGTGATGGCGAACCCTGTCATCCCAGATATTTTGGAACTACATTTCCCATGATGCTCCACTACACTGCAGAGTGCATGAGCATCATGAGAAATGTAGTTTAAAAACATCTGGGGTGCCAAGGTTCGCCATCACTGGTCTAGATCCATCTAAATTCCAGCTACAATAACCTTTCTGTGCCCCCCCCCCCCACATAAACACACATATTGTGTGCCTGCGCAGTCAGCTCCTAGGTCTGTGCGCAGGCGCCGTATAGCGCCGGAAAGAGCCGAGTCCTAAATCGGCTATTTTCGGAAGGTGTGACGTGACATAGCCGCGCCATTCACCCGCGGTGGACAGAAATGGAAATTCTTCATTTAACAGTAAGTGCAGCGAAAAAAAACAAAAAAAAAACAGCTGATGCCAGTATGCTGGATGCTATGGGACAGAGTAGTTTTAGGGTGAACCACCGCTTTAAGGACCATGCCTCTTTCTGAGATTTGTTGTTGTCCCATTTAAAAAAAAAAATATTTTTGTTAGAGAATAAAATGGCGGTCGTTGCAATACTTTATGTCACACCGTATTTGCGCACACGTTTTTTAGAAAAAATACACTTTTTTTAGTTAAAAAATAAGACAACAGTAAAGTTAGCTCAAGGCGGGTCAGTGTTAGGGAAGCGATTTACAGTGGAACCTCGGTTTAAGAGTAACTTGGTTTGAGAGCGTTTTGATTTGAAAGCAACTTTTTTTATTAAATTCTGACTCGGTTTGCGAGTGTTGACTCGCAAAACGAGCAGAATTCAAGCTAAATAGGCCTGCAGTACCTAATTTGACCTGAGGTACAGGGGCGCAGAAGCCGAGCAGAACCGAAAATAGGCCTGCAGTACCTCATTTGGCCTGAGGTACAGGGGCGCAGAAGCCGAGCAGAACCGAAAATAGGCCTGCAGTACCTCATTTGGCCTGAGGTACAGGGGCGCAGAAGCCGAGCAGAACCGAAAATAGGCCTGCAGTAGTACCTTATTTGGCCTAAGGTACGGGGGCGCATGAGCCGAGAAAAGCCGAACATTGGCCTGCAGTACCTAATTTGGCCTGAGGTACGGTAAACGTGCCGAAGTGTCCTCGGGCCTTTTTGGACGTTTTCGGCGCTCTCTGACCGCATTCGGTATTGCATCCCATTGAAGTCAATGCAGAACTAATTGTTTTCGTTTCCATTGACTTCAATGGGAAAACTCTCTATGATATGTGAGTACTTTGGATTACGGGCTCACTCCTGAAACGGATTATGCTCGTAATCCGAGGTTCAACTGTATTTGCTTCTCTAACACAACACTGTGTAAACAGCCAAAACAGAGAATTGCACCCGCTGTTTCCAATTTGGAGGCCTATTAGAGCCTATGGCTCTAATTAAGACACCTATTAGAGCCCACGGCTCTAATCAGTCACTTCCAAAAACACCCCCGCCTTTGTAATTCAGATGCCCGGCGCCCAACAAGGGGCCGGACACCTGAATAGGGTGTGCAATGCATGAATCTATCTATTGGTGATAGAGCGGTACAGGAGAGAGGGTGCAGTGCTCCTGCGCCCTCTATAGACGCGCCGCCACTGTATGGGCACTATAGCGGCCAGCTGCATTTCTGTGTATGCGCAGCAATTCCCCTGTGCTTGCGCTACACAAATGTGGCGATCTGTGCATATGCTGAATCTTGCAGCGCGTGAACCCTTGGTAACGCACTTAATCACAGGATAGGTGTGACATAGCTATCCCAGGAGGCAGCTGGGCTAGGCCTATGCTGGAAAGCATGAAATGTTGCATTGTAGTAAAAAAAAAGTGCAAATGGGTAAAAATTATAATATTTATTTTTTCCATTTTTGTAAGTGGGGTGGAACAAAAAAGAGAAAAAGTGCAGTATTGAGTTAAGTTACCCTTTAAGATATAAAGGCCTTGTACAGTAGCATGAGGATGTCTTCTTGCTACATATCCATTGTATTATCTTGTATCCAGGTTGCTGCCACAAAAATGTGCTTCTGTGTGGTATTATTTTTGTTTTCTTAAAAAGAAAAAAAATACATTATTTTCCCCATATTTGTTAAATCCATGCCCCTTTTAATAACAACGGGCGCATTAAGTAGAGCTGGCTTTGCGTGACAGATTTTTGTGTAATCTCTATTTATTACAGAAGTGGGATTATGTGTTTCTCATCACAGCACATCTCTGTTTAGGTTTTGTGCTACTAATTTAGCAGTTGTGCAGTTTCCAAGCTGTGAACACAGATAGTTCATTTATTAAATGACCACTATCATGATATATATATATTCAGTTACTGGATTTATTTAAAGCAAAACTATACTGCATTTGAGCCCCACAAACAACAAATGTTATTTAATTATTTGATAATATTCAACACAAATTCCCCCATCTATCCATGTCTTCATGTTTTATTTTGCTGAGAAATTATTAAAAAAAATATCCCCTAGCATTTCTGGCCATCTTGAGTAAGGGCAGATGATTCACGTAGTATTTACTTCCTGGAATCCATGAACCATAACTAAGATTTGCAGGTGTTTGGTCAGATTTTGTGACGCACGTGACATTCCATAGCCGCCATCTTGGTACACCCCACACTCGTCCACAGTAAGGATACAGTGAGAAGGCGATAAGTGGACATTTATTTACACACCCTGGAGTCTTGCATTTCTCATTAATTTTTACCAGTTAACTCACCTTACATAGTGAAATACAGTATTTAAAAATACATCTGATTGTTTAGATCAGGGGTGCCCAACCAGTGGTTCGGGGGCTACATGTGCCCTGCAGAGCCCTCTGATGTGGCCCGCGATCTCCTGCTTTGGGATAGCAGGTTCGCAAGCCCTGATCACAGCTTGCCGACCCGTGTGAAAGCAGCCTTAGGCCTATTTTCACATGATCGGTTAAACCTACACAGACCCTCCATTCATATCTATGGAGTGCCAGATGTGCCAGATGTAAACAGACTTGTCTCCCTTTGTACCCACCTACTGTACCTCCAATCCAATCCACAAAAAAAACAGAATGAGATCTGTCCTCTTCTATCGGATGGGAGGGCCCACAGAGTAGAGTTGGCTGTGTCCGTGTCTGCTCTGTATATGCGATTTAAGATGATTTAATGAATGGTAATATATTTTACTGTATCTGTTGTAGTGTTATAGTTGGTCCCAAATCTTTTCACAATCAATACTACTAGACAGCTTGTTCTGCATGTAAGGTCCCTTTCACACTGGGGCGTTTTTCAGGCGGTGCAGCGATAAAAATAGCGCTGCTATACCGCCTGAAAAAATCGTGCCCTGTAGTCTTCAATTTGAAAGCACAAAGGCTTTTACACTGAAGCGGTGCGCTAGCAGGACCGCTCCAAAAGTCTTGCTAGCCGCATCTTTGGAGCGGTATAGGAGCGGGGTGTCTACAGAGGCGCATTGCGGGCGGTATTAACCCCTTTTACTTGCCGCTAGCGGGGGTTAATACTGCACCCCTAGCGCCCGAATATCGCGGTAAATACGACGGTATAGCAACGCTAAAAATCGCGCTGCTATACCGCCACCGCGCCTTTCGCTGCAATGTGAAAGCAGCATAAATGTGGAAAATCTATAAGTATAGACATGTAAACTACAAAAAAGAATTCAAATACAGGGTTCACACCCTGAGGAAGTCACGTGCAAACAGGAAGTGTGCGGGCCGTCATCTTGCGTGAGACATTTTTAAAGTACTTCCATGTAATCTGATGTGCATCAGCAAATGTGTACTTTTTAACCCTTTCATGTGTGGCCCAAGACAACTCTAGGGAAAAAGTGTGTGTGTGTGTGGGGGGGGGGGGGGGGGGGGGGGTTATAGGGCTTTGAAACGATGGCCTGCCAGTATCTAGATATCATTTTGAGAGAATTTTTCTCCAAATTCCTAATTATATGTAGATACTGCTCGCCACTGTTTAACCACTTCAATACCCAGCCATAGAAAATTGACGGCCTGGGATGGGATTTACCATCCTAAGTGGCCGTCAGTTGACGGCCTGGGCATTGCAGGCGAATATCTGGATGATGCCTGCAGACAGATGCATCATCCAGATATCCTCTTCTTCAGCCGACGATTCTGCACAATGTAAGAACGATCATAGCGGCGGTTCCGCCGCTTGATCGTTCTTACAGGCCGCGGGAGAGGACATCCCCCCCTCCCGCCGCCATCCGGTGCTTCTCCGGGCTTACCTGTGCCTTCGGGGGCCCGGAGAACGAATCGTCGGCGGCGGCAGGAAGCATAGAGATGACTGGTGACCAGATGGTCACCAGTCATCTCTATGACCATCAGGGGACCCGGGCGCGATGTGATGACGTCACGCCCAGGTCCCCGTAAGTAAACAAAGCCGCGATTGTGGCTGTAAGCCCCCATTCATGAGATCGGTGAATTTTTTTTCACCGATCTCATGGTTTCCAGCCTGGAGGAGAGATGTGAGGTCTTATTGACCCCACATCTCTCCATAAAGAGGACCTGTCACACACATTTCCTATTACAAGGGATGTTTACATTCCTTGTAATAGGAATAAAAGTGAAAAAAAAAAAAAACGAAAAAAAAGTGTAAAAATTAATAAAAAATAAGTCAAAAAAATAAATAAAAGATAAAAAAAAAATTAAAACGCCCCTGTCCCCGATAGCTCGCGTGCAGAAGCGAACGCACACGCAAGTCCCGCCGACATATGTACACGCCATTTAAACCACATAAGTGAGGTATCGCCGCGTGCGTTAGAGTGCCAGCAACGAATCTAGCACTAGATCCCCTCTGTAAATCTAAACTGTAACCTGTAAAAAATAAATAAAGCGTTGCCTATGGAGATTTTTAAGTACCGAAGTTTGGCGCCATTCCATGAGTGTGCCCATAATTAAAGCGTGACATGTTGGGTATCTATTTACTCGGTGTAACATAATCTTTCACATAATACAAAAAAATTGGGCTAACTTTACTGTTTTGTTATTTTTTTAATTCATAAAACAATTTTTTTACAAAAAAAAGGCGTTTGAAAAATAATTGCGTAAATACCGTGCAAGATAAAACTTTGGAATGACCGCCATTTTATTCCCTGACTGCTAAAAAAAACATATATAATGTTTGGGGGTACTGTGTAATTTTCTAGCAAAAGAATGATGATTATTACATGTAGGAGAGAAGTGTCAGAATAGGCCCGGTATGGAGGTGGTATAAAAGCCTGGTATTGAAGCGGTTAAGGCTCTACCCCCCCCTCTTTTTTTTCTCTTCTAGTATTGTATTTTTCTTGGGTGGGTGACCCCCTGGTATAAGGCCTTTTTCTTTTGCTCCTGCTGGTAGCCCTACCATATATAGAGATATTCCCAAGGCAATTTCTCTTCTTCCAATGTGGCCTAGGAAAGTCAGAAGGTTGGACACCTCAGAGCAGACATCTCAGTTTAGATATCTATGCAAATGCAGACTTTTTCTGTTTGGTAGTGTTTTGCTACCTACAGAACATTTTCTGACAGCCTACAGATGTATTGTATACGTGATTTCTGTATCTCCGCGTGCTTGCTGCAGGCAGACCGCAGCATGCTATTGTAACAGCAGCATATTTATGTGTACACATGCTCCACGAATGGATGATTTTATAATAATGAGAAATGAGAACTGCAGATTACATTAAAAATTCATGCATACACAGTGCTTGGACGTGATAACTTTTCAGGAAGCATTTCAAATCTTCTGCCCGAGTGCATGAACTAGAGGGCTTTGAGCAGTTTATCAGCAAGGCCAGCCAAGCATTCTGTGATCTTTCAAAGTGCTCTGACAGATCAAGCACATCTTGCTATAATAGGATACTTTAAGAGGTAACAGAAATAATCAGCTTGTCATATCAGAATACAGACAATTAGAATGTGTGGGTCCTTAGAACTATTATTACATTTTATTTATATTGCTATATACCCAATTAAGCAAAAGAATGCCTGCAACTTGTGTTTTCAGCCAGACCTGAGTATAATCCGAAGTAACTTTTTGCAGAAACATTTTTGAGAATGGTCCTTTGCCGCGTACACACGGTCGTTTTTTGTGATGAAATAAAACAATGTTTTTAAAAACGCCATTTAAAATGATCGTGTGTGGGCTAAAACGACATTTTCCGTCTTCTGAAAAAATGACAAAAAAAAAATTCTTTATGTCGTTTTTGAAAATGTTGTTTTTTGTATTGTAAAAAATGATCGTGTGTGGGCTAAAACGACATTTTAAATAACTTTTTAAACCCAAGCATGCTCAGAAGCAAGTTATGAGACGGGAGCTTGAATGTAACAGAGTGCCGTCGTACGTGCTGTACTTAACTGCACTTTGCTAGAGCATTTTGAAAAAACGATGGTGTGTGGGCAACATCGTTTTTTATGATGAAGTTGGAAAAACTTTGTTTTTTTTTTCATGGTGGAAAACCGTCGTTTTTTTTCATCACAAATAGTGATCGTGTGTACGCGGCATTATTCTATATTTTTTATTCTCAAAACGGAACTCCAGGCAGATACAAAAGACATAACAGAATGATGTATTAATTTAACTACTTGAGATCCGCGCTATAGTCGAATGACGGCTACAGCGCGGATTTAAATATTCAACATGCCATCTTTTGACGGCCGCCCCTTTGGAGCGCGCAGCGGGGAAGCCCTGTGTTGGCCGTGTCCCTCGGACACAGCCAATCACAGATCACCGCGAACGGACAATCAGAGTGGCCGTTTGCGATGCGATCTGTGCGGCCAATGAGAGATGATCTCATATGTAAACATATGAGATCATCTCTTATTGCCATTTTACACAGACAGCGTCCTGTCACTGGAGAGGAGACCGATCTGTGTCCCTTGTACATAGGGACACAGCATCGGTCACTTCCCCCAGTCACCCCCCCTCCCCCCACAGTTAGAACACAATGCAGGGAATACATTTAACCCCTTCCTCACCCCTAGTGTTAACCCCTTCAATGGCAGTCACATTTATACAGTAATTAGTGCATATTTATAGCACCGATCGCAGTATAAATGTGAATGGTGCCAAAAATGTGTCAAAAGTGTCCGATGTGTCCGCCATAACGTCGCAGTCCCAATAAAAATTGCAGATCGCTGCCATTTCTAGTAAAAAAATAATAATAAAAAATGATCATTCTGTCCCCTATTTTGTAGGCGCTATAACTTTTGCGCAAACCAGTCTCTTTTTGCGTTTTTTAATTTTTTTTTTACCAAAAATATGTAGAAGAATACGCATCGCCCTAAACTGAGAAAAAAAAAGTGTTTTTTTTTTTTTTTTTTTAAATTGGGGTATTTATTATAGCAACAAGTAAAAAATATATATATTTTCAAAATTGTCACACTTTTTTGTTTATAGCGCAAAAAATAAAAACCGCACAGGCGATCAAATACCACCAAAAGAAATCTCTACTTGTGGGGAAAAAAGAACGTCAATTTTGTTTGGGAGCCACGTCGCACGACCGCGCAATTGTCAGTTAAAGCGACGCAGTGCCGGAAGCTGAAATTTCACCTGGGCAGGAGGGGGTTTATGTGCCCAGTAAGCAAGTGGTTAAAGAGAAGTATGAGGTTTGGGGTTTTTGCACAATCATAATTACCTCGGTAGATAAAGCATCGGTCTGATGCTGCATCTGTTCCCTGCTGACGCTGGGAACCAAGCGCTCAAACACTGCAGATCGCTCGGTTCTCACAGCTCCCTGAGCAGTCACCAGCTCTTTGCTTTGTCCCCTCCTCGCTCACTGGAGTGCTGGGCTGTGGAGGCAGTGGCTCACTGAGAGGCTGAGTTGGGTGGCAGTCCAGATATGTTATTGCTTATGGGCCTCAGTGTCGCGATCTTGCCCGAACCTGGACCGGCTATGTGACGTCAGCAGACAGTGGACTTCAGCCAGCTGTCTGCTGAAAAATGGTCACAGGAGTGCAAAATGAACTGCACTTCTGCACAAACGAGCTTTGGCTGTACATCTCCTTTAATAAATCATTACATTTCTTAATGCAACTAGCATCAGCCAAATTCAGCTACTCGGACATTCCGACATCAAAACCGTGGATTTTTTTTTCGACGGATGTTTGCTCAAACTTGTCTTGCATACACACGGTCACACAAATGTTGTCGGAAATTGCGAACGTCAAGAACGCGGTGACGTACAACACTATGACAAACCGAGAAAAATTAGGTCCAGTGATTCTGAGCATGCGTCTAATTGATTCCGAGCATGCGTAGAATTTTTGTGCGTTGAATTGTGTATACAGAGCTGCGGGAACATGTGACCAGATGGGAGTCGATTAAAAATATGCAGATGTTTTAGGTAGGAGGAGAGGAGAATAGTTTGTTTAAAGCCCCGTACACGCGATCGGAATTTCCGATGGAGTTTAGATGAACATGTTCTCTTTTACTCCGAAGAAATTCCGTCGAAATTCCTATGTGAGTTTGGCCGGGCAAAAGCCTGATTGTGTGTACATGGCATTAGGGTTTTCTTTCACTTTAAAGCCGACCTTTCCCCCTTTCACTAAAAATAACATCGGCATGCAGGTCCTACATGCTGATATGAAATTTTCTCCCATTTGTTATTTACACAAACATTTTTGTTTTACTTACATTATTTTTACAGCCACGTTTTTTACAGCTTAAAAACGCCTGTCCATGTTTATTTTAGAAAAAAAAAAAAAAATTTTTTTGGAGCTGGAGCTTTAAAAACGCCGCGGCCGAGTTTTTGAGCGTTTGTGCGAGTTTTTGCGCGTTTTTGAGCGTTTTTGAGCGTTTTTTAACATCTGCCGTTTTTACAGCTCTATTGCTGGAGCTTCAGAACGCACTGGTCCCGCGTTTTTTTTGCAGCTTAGCCATCTACAGCTCAAAAACGTCATAGACTAACATGGACAGGCATTTTTAAGCTGCAAAAAACGCTCAGAAAAGTGGCTGTAAAAACGCCAGTGGAAATGAGGCCTTACTGTTCACTTCCTGGTTGAGTGAAGCTCTGGTGATGTTACCAAGACCTCACATCTGCATCCTGGGAAGGCTACTTGACCAGTGCCTTGCCCCTCAGATGATGTGAAGTATTACTTGTTCCAGGAGGCAGGTCCAGAGATCCAGGAAGTAAAGGGGGATAAATTCATCTGCACTTGGTGAAAATGTTCATTGTGAGAAGAGTGGGTAAGAAAATGAAAGATGTTATAGCTCATTTTTAACTACTTGTCGACCACGCTATAGCTCAATGTGATTGGCCTGTTCTGAGAGGGCATCATATGATGTTCTCCCGTGATCGTTTCTGTCCGTCACAGATCGGGGTAAAGAGCCAATCACAGCTGATCACGATGTAAACACAAGGCGGTTATCGGCATTTCTTTCCTCACAGTGTCAGTGTGAGGAGAACTGTTTACTGGCTTGTGTAAAAGGGACATCTACACTGATAACCAGGGCACTGGTTATCAGTATCCTGATTATCAGTGCAGTCCCAACAGTGCCCACCAGTGCTGCCTATCAATGCCCACCAGTGCTGCCAATCAGCGCCCATCAATAGCTCTTCATCAGTGTCACCTATCAGTGTCCATTAGTGCTGCTTATCAGTGCCTATCAGTTCTGCCTATCAGTTCAGCCTCATTCGTGCCTCCTCATTAGGGCTTACCAGTGCTGCCTCTTCAGTGTCCATCAGTGCAGCCTCATCAGCGCACATCAGTGAAGGAGAAAAATTACATGTTTGCAAAATTTTATAACAAACTATGATTTTTTTTTTATAATTGTTCGGGCTTTTTCCATTTATTTGGCAAAAAAAAAAAAAAATTTGCAGTAATTAAATACCACAAAAAGATAGTTCTTTTTGAGTGAATTTATTTTATAAAAATGTCGAATGGGTACAGTGTTGCATGACTGTACAATTGTTATTCAAAGTGTGACAGCGCTGAAACCAGAAAATTGGCCTGGGCAGGCAAGTGGTTAAGATAGGGGTTTGGTTACTAACTGTATCATCTACCTGGCTGTGCTGTATGACGGAGGTACAGAAATACAGTACAATATTCTTGGGTAGGCAAGTAGATTCTTTACATGTTTTTCCTTATATGTGTATTTAGCTGTTTGCCTGGGTTTCAGCTTTAAAGTAGCTCTCTGTGTTTCTGTTGGAAAGATTTCCCCTCACTTCCTGTCCATTGCTACCATGGCAGGAAGTAGGGTGAGTTCTCTGTAATAAGGGCACAACAGAAATAATTTTTCTCTTTTTAGGAGAATAAATAAATAACAACCTCCATCAGCGCTTTTAATAATTGTGTGTTTCCATTGGAGATTTTCACAATATTTTGAGAATGCAAGCGAGGGAAACATTGTGGTGAAATTCCCACCTTTGTTACCAACATAGATGTTACCATTGGCTATCAACTGGAAAATGTTTTATGTTCATTTCACAGTGATGGCGTTTTAAAAGAAAAGTGGAAGGAAATTTCCCCTGCGATTAAAACCCTCCCACTCTATTCATAACTAAAAATAAATGTAGCTTGTGTTCCACAATAAGTGCAAACTCTTCAGTTCAGTCATGTAAAAGCAATCAGTTGGAGTTCACTCTGCTATCGTTTTACTAGTATAAGGTAGATTTTATTGTTTGATATGGGTAACCGCAATTAAAAATAAGCTCATCGATCCCTTATTACCCTTAACTACAAACAATATTGTTATTTAGCAAGGAACATACGTTCTACATTAATAAATATGCCACCAAAATTAGTGTGCGCTGTAAATTGCCTCCAGCTTTGCCACTGTTTCTTCTTGCTGAAGACTGCCATTTTGCTGAAGCCCAGAGCCCCTGAACAGCAGTAAATCTTTAGGCTGTCAGCAGATTGGCCTCTATACTTTCAGCACAAAAATGTAACATGCAGAATTTTTAACACCACTTAAGAAGCGCAATGGACCCCCATAGCACACTAGCTCATTATGAATTACTTAACTAAGATAGAAGCCCCCACAGCGGCCCTCGTTCGCCTCCTCCGATGCCGCCATGATACCCTGAGTGACTTCCGGGTATTGCTGCTCCGGCTGCTCTGGCGCTGTGGCTGGCCGGAGCAGCAATGACGTCACTCCCGCACATGCAAGTGGGAGCTGGCCACTTACGGCACAATTGTTTGGGAAATATCTCCTAAACCTTTTAGGTTTGGGAGATATTTCTTGCACCTACAGGTAAGCCTTAATCTAGGCATATCTGTAGTTTAAAGTGGTTGTAAAGGATTAGATCAGCCTTTCTCAACCTTTTTACCACTGGGGAACCCTAAAAATAATTTTCAGGTCTCGAGGAACCCCTGATAAAACCCATTGATTGGGGGTCAGTGGGAACAATGCCCCTTACTTTGGTGGTCAGTGAGAAGAATGCCCTTTTTTACAGTAGTGGTAAGAATGCCCCCTTACAGAGAACTATGAAGATCATTGGTGTAATACCACTGGCTCCTCCAAGTGGAATTGGCTCAGAACTATGTAGGCACCATCAAACAGAAGGTAAATCAGCCACAGCTCAAGGAACCCCTAGCCACCTCTGGAGGAACCCTAGGGTTCCACGGAACCCTGGTTGAGAATGGCTGGATTAGATAGAACTCCACTTTAAGTAAATGAAATCTTAAATAAGGTTGATAATCCCTACAGAGGTTTCATGTCCAGAAAGTATTGGGTGCACACGCTATTACTAATTCAATTTACGTTTATCCAGGATTTATTTAGTGTTGAGTGCACAGATTTATTTCCAACAATTTTTGGATTGTACTTATCAAACGACGTACAAGGTGCAAACTCTGTGGTGTCACAGTCATGATTTTGGTCAATCCGCCTAACACAGTGGATTTTTCTCTTGATAAATTATCTTTGTGTGTTCAGCTTTACAAGAGGTTCTTCAATGTCATACTTTAGTTTCAGAGGCTTCCTTCACCGTTAAGTTCCCTAAATTGTTTTATCACAAGAGAAATGTTGTGACACATATTCCTGCTGTTTTCATATCATGTTCCATTTGTCTGTGGAGATGTGAATTTTTAAAAGCTGCATGACTGCCAGTTTCCCAATGGGTTCCTTTTTAATAAAACCAGGGGGGGCACCCCAGAGAACCAAGCCTATTGCAAGGCCTGTACACCAAGTGATTCTCCTAAAAATTTGGTTCATTATTTACCTTGTTCATACTAGGAACGCGTACCGTACTTGTCAGCCCATTCATCCATTTTGAACGGGCTGGAATCGCATTTCACCGCACCAAAAGTAGTGCATACACTACTTTTGGAAACACACTGCAACCAGAAATGCGCTGCAACTGGAACACACTGCAACCAGAAATGCTCTGAGGCTGGAACACACTGCAAACTTATCAAACTACCATTCGATCCGATGTAGGCAAACACACTGCGTTTGCAAACTGCATTTGGGGTATCATTAAGATTATAAAGACACCCACTGCAGATCGCAGGGTCAGTGTGCTTTGAATGAAGTGAAGTGAAGAGATGTCATCTCCAAATACGGAAAGGTTTCGTCACAGTAAGACCCCTTTCAAACTGAGGGTGTATTGCAGGCGCTATAGTGTTACAAATAGCAATTGCCCTAGAAGTGCTGCTCTATTGTCTCCAGTGTGAAACATTTTCACACTGGAGCGTTGCGCTACAGGACAGTAAAAAAAGTCCTGCTAGCCGCATCTTTGGAGCGGTGTGTTAACCGCTCCTCCACCGCTGCTGCCCATTGAAATCAATGAAATAGCGCGGCTATACCGCCCCCACAATGCACTGCTTCAGCAGCACATTGCGGGCGTTTTTAAACATTTCTCGGCCGCTAGCAGGGGTTAAATGCACCTTGCTAGTGGCCGAAATGCGCTGCAAATCCGCCCATAGTGTCGGCGGTAAAAATGGCGGCATTTTACCGCTGACACTATGGGCAGCTCAGTGTAAAAGGGGTCTAAGGCCTCATACACACTCGGTTTACTCAGCAAGAACCAGCAAGAAAACTGCTGGCAGTATACCGTGCGTGTGCACGAGGCTTTCAGGATTCTCGACAAGAAAACTGCCCAGAATCTAGACAAGAAAAAAAAAAAACATGTTCTCTATATTCTCGTTGTGAGATTCTTGGCAGTTTTCCTGCCGAGAAACCCGAAAGTGTTGCCTCGTACACACCCGAGTATCTCGTCTTAAAATAAACGTTGTTTTCCTTGACAAGATTCTTGTCAAGCTTTCCTTGTGTGTACGACAAAATCTCGTCGTTCTCAAACGCAGTGACGTACAACACGTACGACGGCTACTATAAAGTTAGATTCCATTGGCGCCACCCTTGGGGCAGCTTTTGCTAATCTCATGTTACCGCATGTTAAGTAAAAGTTTGGTGAGAGATGATTCACGCTTTTCAGTCTGTTACAGCGTGACGAATGTGCTATCTCCATTACGAACGCTACTTTTACCGAAGGTGCGCTCCCGTCTCATACTTTATTCTGAGCATGCGCGGGTTTCTAAGCATGCACACAAACGTGTTTCTCATCGTAAACCAGCCCGACGAGAACCACAACGAGGAAATTGAGACTCCCCACAAGAAAAAAGAGAGCATGTTCTCTTTTTTTCTCGTCGAGATCCACAACAGTTTTCTTGAAAAAAAAAACATACACACGTCCGTTTTTCTCGGCAAAAGCAGCAGCATTTTTCTTGATGGTTTTTGCCGAGGAAAACGGCCATGTGTATGAGGCTTCCGTATACTTACCTGGTCGCCGTGGAAACCCGTGCATGCTCGAAATGACTTTAACGCATGCGCGGTAGCTTCCTAGGCATTGGTAGGGTGCAGAAAGATGGCGGCGCCGGCATCGAATGTGACGAGCGCGTGCTCGTCATACGCGATGACGTCACCGCGTTCTTGCCTTTCAAATGAACCGCGGTTCTTTTGAAAGGTCTGTGTGTACACTCGGGCTGCAAGAGATTCTTGCCAAGAATCTTGTCGGGAAAAACAATGTTTTTATTCCTGACGAGATTCTTGC
The DNA here is from genome assembly GCA_029574335.1 of Rana kukunoris. Classification (NCBI taxonomy): domain Eukaryota; kingdom Metazoa; phylum Chordata; class Amphibia; order Anura; family Ranidae; genus Rana; species Rana kukunoris. The sequence goes on along the minus strand of CM056050.1, from coordinate 350,828,174 downwards.
CCGATTCTTGCCTAAGAGATGTGAAAATTTGGAATAGACTCCCTCTGGCTGGTTCTGGACAGCTCAGTAGATTGCCTTAAAAAAAGGCCTGGATACTTTCTTAATGTACATAATACAACTGGGTACTAACATTTATAGGTAAAGTTTATCCAGGGAATATCCGATTGTCTCTTGGATCTAATGGGATCAGGAAGGAATTCTTTCTATTGCTGTGGCAAATTGGATCATGCTTTCCTGGGGTTTATCGCCTTCCTCTGGGTCAACTGTGGGTGAAGAATTGTGCTTATTGGATTGTCTGACTTTTTTTATTGTTTGAACTAGATGAGGTTTTTTTTCAACCTAATGTAACGATGTAAGTGTGGGAACATGCACGAAATGTGAGTTTCTCGTACCGCATTCTAGTGTGAAGGGGCCCTTGAAGTGCATGTATAACCAGTACCTTTCATCTGAGTTTTGGATAACATGAGCAAGTGTTACATCCCCTGACAGCTTTTTTATTATTTTTTTTACTATTCAGACACTGAATTACTTGGGAGGCTGCTTACCAATATATAGAATTTTTAGTTTTTATATTTGGAGTCACATTTGATAGTCAGAGCAGCATTTGGAGCTGGCCTATCGTTTGTTTTATTTATTTTTTCCGTGGCGCGAAATTTTTTACGCACACTTTTTGACACAGCTTTTTTATTGCTGTCTCTACTACTGTGGGGAAAGTTATCTCTATTTGTCCTGGCAACCCTTGTTACGGAGACAGAATATGATCGGAAATGCAACATTTTAAAAAGAAGATGATTTAATTTATTTTTAATATTTAATGTAGTGGCACTATATTTCTGGTTTGCTTTTGTCCAGTAAAAAAAGTGTTTTTTTAGGGGTCTAGTTATAAAACATTCTTTGGATGAAAGTGTCACTTTTATTTGTGCAGGCTGGATGAATTGTCCCTGTATTTTCTGTAATAGATTAAATCCTATAATCATCAGCTCCATCTAGTTGCTAAAATGCAGTAGAATACTATATCTAGACAGCGCTTGCTTTAGTGTGCACAAGCTTATCTAAAATATACCAACAACATTCAACAATCAAGCTGTTATAATACAGATATAAAAAATAAAAAAAATATTCCATAAAGTGAACAAGTGCAATTGTCTTTAAAAAATGGGAAATCATGAGTGCTTGAACACCGCTTCCCAGGTCAACCCTGTTTAGTGAATATTCCAACTTTTGCTTAGTGACACATTTACCAGATGTCAATGACCCCCGTACAGCAAGAGAAGTCCTCGCCACTTTGTGGTCACTAAGAGACCTGTCCCGATTTTCCTGGTAGCTCCTGACACAGATCCTTTCTCCTGCTCAACGTGATCTCAATATTTCTCAGGTTGATTCAGTAGGCAGGGAATAAAATTAAAATTGAGAGGAAGCCTCTCGTAGTAAAAAAAACGATTGTGCGTTTATTAAGGTATTAAAAAGTGCTACAAAAAGCTGCCAAGTATCATACACTTTGGTCCGCTGTTTACATCCAATAAGATAGATGTGACCAGGCATGCGTTCCACCTACAGACCAAAAGTGACGCACAGGAACATCCAATTAACGTGTTTCGTCAATAAACAACGTCTTCAGATTTCCTGTTGGAGATAACAGACAGCAGCTGCATTTATTACTATTATTGTTCACAGAGGCGCAGGTGTTTTGTTAATATATTCAAAATGCAAAAATGCAGTATAGCTTTCTGAACCTCATTGAAAAAGTATACCTAATATTGGGGACTAGATGGAGCTGACAATCATAGAAATTCATCTATTACAACAAACACAGGGAACATTTTTCTCCTCTGCACAAATGTAGAGTATGTGACTTTTGTCCAACAAATGTTTACCTCTGTTCACTACACCACTTTTCACTACAAGTAAGCCTATAATACAGCTTACCTATAGGTAACGTGAATATCTCCTAAACTTGCACAGTTTAAGGACACATTCACTGTATCCGCATGTGCCGATGTGCACTTTCTTCAGTAGTCGTGCCGTGACTCGCGGCTCCCGTGCACATGACGTGACGTCATCATGGCTCCGGCCAATCACAGCGTCGGAGTCCTGAACCCGGAAATAACTCCTGTAGACATGTCACCGGTCACAACGGTGTTTGTGACCACTGCAACAACTTTGATCTAAAAAGTATTTCACAATGAGCTAGTATGCGATGCATACTAGCTCATTATGCCTTTGTTTTGCAGTTTTTTTTGTTTGTTTACAACCACTTTAAATAGATCGCTAAGTCATGTGCCAGATAATTGTGATCACAGGGCGCAATGCTTTATATAGCAATAAAGAGTAATTTTATAAATGATGTGCTGTGTGTTGAAACTGCTTCAGTGAAAATCCACTTGTGTTTGAAAAAAGTAAATCATGTGATTATTTTTTGTTACACCTGTGCATTTTCTAGTATGGAAGAAAATATAGACTCATGTCACAGGCTTTTGTTGCACCTTGTACTTGTTACTTTTATAATGCCTCGTTTCCACTGAGCGGATCGGTTCGGTACGGTTCGGTACGCTATTTTGGGTGTTTCCATTATGAAAGCGTGCCATAAAAGCGAACCGTACCGCACCAGCAAGGGACCTGCTTCTCATGTGGGTCCAGAGATAATGGAACGGTTCCATTAGGGCGGACCTACAAATACATCTCACTGATTGGTGGACACGCTAGGAATTTTTTCTAAACCCTGAATGGTCCCTGACGGTCCGATTTGCAGTGGAAACGCTCACGCGAATAGACCGGTCCCATTCTAACCGCTCCAAATTTACTGACCCGAACCGATCCGCTCAGTGGAAACAAGGCATATGTAACCTTTAGGGCCTCTTTATAACCTGAACCACACATGGCAATGCATAAAGTTGGGTTGGCATCCAAAATGAATGGCACCGCAAAGTGACGTACATTAATGTGTGTTTCGGTAAAACGCATAACTGTGATGTTAGCCATAAAGGATAACTAAACTTTTAAAACACATGTAATCATTTAACGTATCTGTCAATATAAAGGCCAGGTTCACACTGGTAAGACATGACAGTCTTGGGTCTGACTTTGCCTTGCGACTTCATGTCTGACTTTTATGAACAGGATCCGACATTGATCCTGACAATACCAGGCCCTTTAAGTCTAGTATGAATCTTGAGGAGGAACCCCTTTCCAAAAAAACAAAAAACAGCGTAGGGTCCTCCCCTAAGACCTGGTATGGATTTTAAGGAGAACCCCCACACCAAAAAAAACACGGCATGGCCCCCCCAAAATCCATACCAGACCTGTATTCCTGCACGCAGCCCGGCAGGTCAGTAAAGCGGGGGGTGAGTGAGAGCCCCCCCTGAACCATGCCATGCCACATGCCCTGCCCTACTGACACCATCCACTGCTTTACTGACACGTCAGTATATATGCACATGTATGTGTGTTTGAGATTTGAGGTGCACACCCTAATGCAATAGGCTGTTCACACCTGACCTATGGTATACTTCATGTGACTTTTTCTGAGGACCAGCAACTCTTGAAAATATCTGACCTCTTCTCTGAACCACAGACCTGAAGAACTCTACTTAAAGCGGAGTTCCACCCAAAAATTGAACTTCTGCTTATCCCACTCCTCACCCCCTTACATGCCACATTTGGCATGTAATTTTTTTTGGGGGGGAGTGGGGGCTTCAGGAGAAGTGGGACTTCCTGTCCCACTTCCTCCTTCCACCGAGGGGCTCGTAAGGCGATTAAGCTTAATCGCCTTATTGCAGCCCCTCCCTGTAGGCGATGGCCTAGAACACTGACAGGTCCTAGGCAATCGCCTGTCCAATAGACGGCGCAGTGGCGGGCCGTGCCGCGCGCGCATGCGCAGTGTCGCTCGCGCATGCGCAGTGGGTGCCCGGCTGTGAAGACGAAGGGTGCCCACAGTAGCAATGAGGATGCCGGCTGGGGAGGGGGGGAGAGGAGCGGAGCCCCGGTCGGCGCGTCGCTGGAACGCTGGAGCATGTAAGTGTATGTTTATTAAAAGCCAGCAGCTACACTTTTTGTAGCTGCTGACTTTTAATAAACATAAAATTTGGCTGGAACACCCCTTTAAGTATTTTTTTTTCATTTTTAAAACGCATTTTACTCTTGCTTATGTCTGTTTTTTCATATATTTTCTGTAAATATTTTCTGCACCAATTTTCTTTTCATTAAAATTATATTTAAAAATCATTAAGCTCAATCTCTAAATACTCTAGTAGAAGTAGAAATTTAAGAACTTTTCCTCTTTTAAGAGCCACTGCACAGTGGTGTATATTGTGTTACATACCTTTCTGTGCATGGCAGCAGGTGACACAGATATTTTGCAAAGGTTAGAATCTCATTATCGGATGCTGTGTTTCTTTTAAACGTGATGGTAGCTACAATGTGTGTAGAGGTTAAATGCTCAGTTAACCTGCCACAACAACGATCGCTCCGTCTGCTGTTTTTTTGTTGCTCATTTATCCCACAAATATACTAATTAAAGGAGAAGTACGGCCATAGCTTATTCGGCTGCACTTCGGTTGATCACAGTAGTGCAGTTCATTCTGCACTCCTGTGACTCGTTTTCAGCCGACAGTGAGCTAAAGCCTGCCGTTGGCTGACATCACAGAGCTGATGCAGGCTAGGGAAAGATCAGGACCATGTGGTTGGGATCCACCCAGGAGCATGAACCTTCACCTTGCTGAGCTTCCCATCTAGGAGATTGCTATCTGCTCCCTAGCCCACTGCTCCAGTGAGCACTGGAGGGGCAGTGTCTGAAAGTCAACGGCAAGGAGAACTGAGTGATCAGCAGTGTTTGATCACTCAAACTTCTCTTTTAAAGTTTATAATTTAAACTGAGAAATGAAGAGGTAGCACTGTAAGCCAATCAGGCTCTATTACTGTAGGTCAAAGGTGATAGGAGGGGATAACATTGGTGTGAACTTATCTGTGTGTTGCTGCCCCTTCAGCATCCAATCATAAGCAATGTAGTCATTGACCAAACAATATTGCTTTATCTGCAGTAGAGATAAGATAGGTCATGGCCTTGTTGTGTTGTCTAACCGAGATGTCTCAATTACCAATCTTGCAGAACAGATTTGCACATATTTTGACAGGTTTACCAGTTTACACATTGGTATGTCAAGTATGATTTTAGCTGGCTGACTACACTTCATATTCTTTGTTTATGTCTGGCTGTCTATACACCATAGTCCCTGTCATTCCCTTCTCTTTGTGCATCTAGTCATTTCTATTTTAGATAAATCGAACTGCCTCTAAAAACCTTTGTGCCATATTCTGATTTTGCACACGATTTCACTGTCCATTCTTATTTGCCATGTTTAAAGAGCAGCCTGTTGTTAGGCAGCAACGCTTTAACCATTTCACACCACCATAGCTCTCAACAGGCTGCCTGTTCTCTTTCCATACCAGCAGCTTCACCTCCAGTTCTATGAAAGGAATGTGCAGGTGTAGCGGAAAACAAGTGGTTAAGAGCAACTTCCCCCCCACTACACATACTCATAGGATACAGGAGGCGGTTGCCATGACTATGATCACCATGGAGACGGCACTAGGGACCCAGGCCTAGAAAAGGATGCTCAACTTGTAATCTAGAGATGGAAATGGCACCTGAGAGGAGGGGGAAGACATTGGAGAAAGGTGTCTCGTGGGGAGATTTAGGGAGTTTCCTACGTGCTCGTCCATTGTATTTACTTACATTAGGATCCATTAGAAATAATGAGTACGGTTTTTGTATTTGGGACAAAAAATTACATTTACAGTGTTTCCACCCATGGGTTGGTCGCCTGATTTTTGTTGACTATTCTTACATACACAAAATTGCACAATATATATATATATATATATATATATATATATATATATATATAAATAAGAATAAAAAACAGGTCTTATTTATATGGACATCTTGTATTTAAAAAAAATAATTCACAGTTATCTTGTCTAACATTCATTGATCTGTCTCCTGTTTTTGTGGGGTTTTTTGTGCTCTTTTAAAATAATTGATAATCAAGCTAAAGCCATGCATGCATGCCAAAAGCTTTTGCCTTCAATATTTTTAATATGTTTGTGTGACATAAGGAGCCAGTGATGAAAATTGTTCACAAATGCATCCATAAATCCTTATAAGTGGGTCTGGTTTCAGCAAGTCAATGATCCAAGTTGGCATCTCATTTAATTACAGACATATTTTAGACATACATTTTGCTTGGTTAATGAATTTGATTCAATCATTTATTTACACCCTTGTACATGCGTGACAATGAGAGAAACAAGTGGGAGGGTACTTCCTACACATGTACAGCTGTGTGTCTTAAAGCAAATAGTGAAATATATATGTTCTACATGAGATGGTCATTTTTGACTCCATAGGCATGCTTCTTTGCCTTTTGTGTGTGATCCCGTATTTTATGCAGATCCACGTTATACAATAGACTTCCACCCTACATTCTGTCCTCTGCAGACAGTTTCATTATGCAGTGCGTTCAGCTCTTTCTGTTTCTGCAGCTTCAGCAGATTATATATCACGGAGGAAGTGACCCCTGTGCTCAATATCATGGATATCTGCACGCTTTCCTGCAGATCCTTCTTCCTATCCGTTCCACCTGCAGCGAGTTCCACCTTCTGGCATCCAGCAGGGAATATTTTTTTTCTACAAATTTGCTCCCTTGATAGCCACCGCTTATAGATTAGATTGCGCCCTTACTGAGAATGTTTTTTCTGCAGGCGATACTTATTAGCTCGTCTTATGTCTTGCACTTGTATGTTAGTGGGAGCTTTTTGGACAGTGAAATATTTGTAACTCAGTGGGATCTATGTCCATTGCAGGTTTCTTAAGGCTGTATCCAGGCAAACAGATACATATCTAGTAGAGATGTATGTTTGGGAAGGAATTTACCTGTCAAAGAACAGGTCAACAATCATTCATTGTCAGATCATAAATATACACTGCATCAGAGCAATTTGAGAACAATAATCAAAGCACACACAGTCTGCACAACAAAGGAACAGAGGCACACTGATTAGCCCTCATTCTGCTCACTATGTTCTCCCCTTCTATCGGCATATTTGCTGTCAAGACATAGCTCCTACTGCTGACCCTCCATCAGTGTAAAGGCCCGTACAACAATTGTGTGTTGGAAGGGTTTTGTCGGATCATCTGTATGTGTCAGGGTACCAGTTCCATTCCGGACAGATTCGCGCACATGCGCGGTAGAACGGTACAGCGGCACATGCCTGTGCGCGAATTTAAACCAGCACTTCCCCCTGGACAGGTTGCTGGTTTGTCATCAGCTACTGTATGTTCTTCCTGCTGCTGTGACCTTGTTGACCCGGAACTTCTTGACGACTCTCCTCTCACCTGGAACTTCGGACCTCTTGGCTTACGTACCCTGGATTACTGCTGTCTCCTGCCCCTGACCCCTGGTCTTTACCTTTGGACTTTCTCTGCCTTTTTCAACCCTTGACTTGCGGCTTGTTTCCCGGATTTGTCTCCAGCTCCTGCCCTTGTCTATGAACTCTGAGTTCCAGTCAGTAGCTGCCTGCTCTTCAGCTGTCATTAGTGATCTCCCTGCTCAGCTACTACCCACTCCAGTACCGGTGCCTCCTTGTGCCTTCCCTCCTCTGTTCCCATTCCAGAGGGCGGATTGCGCTGGGTCGCAAAGGTGAGCTGTCCTCAGCATCTTGGCCTCGGTAAGTACAGTTCCTGATAGTACAAACCAGCCAGATGTCTGAGGCCGACAGGGAGCGCTCACCTTTTGAGACCCTCTGCCAGCAAGTCTCCGCTCTGACCGAAGCGGTCCAGAAACTGCAGGAGTGATACCTCCAGATCGATAGGCGCCTCCAGCAATTGGCCGGCTTGCCGGGACCTTCCGCTGCAACTTTACCTACGGGGCCTTCAACGTCTCAGACTCCCACGAGTCCAGCTGTGGTGGTGACGCACCCTGAACCCCGAGTACCCACACCTGAATGTTTTTCAGGCGACCGCCGGAAATATTGGGCCTTTAAAAATGCCTGCTTTGTACCTGGCCCTCCAACCCAGAACTTTCTGCTCAGAGGCCATAAAAGTGGGGTTCGTTATTAACCTTCTAGCTGACGAGCCTCAAGCATGGGCTCATAGCTTGATGGAACAGAGGAGTCCGATACTGGACACTATCGACTCCTTCTTCACACACATGGCCAAACTGTATGATGACCCCCTGCGGTCAGCCACAGCGGAGGCCACCCTTCATAACCTAAACCAGGGGAGAAGGCCTGTGGAAGACTACACTGCAGAATTCAGGAAGTGGTCAGCTGACACAGGCTGGAATGAGGTGACCATGAAGTATCAATATCGCCAAGGGCTCTCCGAGGCTCTTAAAGACAAACTGGCAAGGACCGAGACCCCCGCCTTGCTCGAAGAGCTGATCCAGTCTGCCACCCAGCTTGATAGGCGCCTTCGGGAATAGCGCTCTGAGCGGTTCCAGGCCAACCGTCCCAGCTGGACTCCGCCAGGTTTCCATCTGGCACCCGCACCTCTCCCAACTCCTCCTACCACCTCACTACCAGACCCTGAGCTTATGCAGCTTGGCCTAGTCCGGGCCCCTCTCACCCCTGAGAAAAAGCTACTTAGGTGCCAGGCCAACCTTTGCCTCTATTGCGGAGCCGCTGGTCACTTCCTCCGTACTTGTCCGGTGAGACCCAGTAAGTCGAAGCCTCCACTTGCTCTCAACTATCATGTCTCCAACATTCCACAGACTTACGTTGTCCTTTTTCTCTCCTTACAGCTCCCGGGAAGGGGCAACCCGCCTGCCAGCAATTATTGACTCCGGAGGCTGCAGCTGCTTCTTGGACTCTGCCTTAGCCCAGAAGCTGCATGTTCCGGAATTGATGGCCAGCTTGGGCGTCCGGAGCCCGCCCCTAGGGGGGGGGGGGCACTGTCAGGGTACCAGTTCCATTCCGAACAGATTCGTGCAAATGCGCGGTAGAACGGTACAGAGGCACATGCCTGTGCGCGAATTGTGCACGCGCATGCGCGGTACAGCGGCGCGCCGTGTGCACAAATTTCCATGCAAAATAATTGTTCCGCTTTCAGCACCTAAAATCTGCAAGAATACCGCCAGGGAGATTAAGTAAATCCTCCTACGTAAGTTGTGCCTGTCTATCTGCAACCGTTTTCTCTATATCTGTTCATAAAGCTGAATTTTAAAGCTTGTCTGAAAGTTCAGAATATGGGGGTGAAGAGCTGAAGTTACACTCTGCAGATCTCAGTGAGGAGAGCTCTGAGGACTGATTGGAGGTAAGGGATGCACCCCCTTCAAAGCACACAGGAATGTTGTACGTTTGCCCACTGACAAAGAAATGATCAGTCTATAATTTTAGTTTTTTTTAACAGTGAGAGACAGAATAACAACATAAAATATCCAGAACAATGCATTTAAAAACAGTTATAAATTGATTTGCATTTTAATGAGTGAAATAAGTATTTAACCCCTTCACAAAACATGACTTAATACTAGGTGGCAAAACCCTTGTTGGTAATCACAGAGGTCAGACGTTTGTTGTAAATGGCCACCAGGTTTGCACACATCTCAGGAGGGATTTTGTCCCACTCCTCTTTTCAAATCCTCTCCAAGTCATTAAGGTTTTGAGGCTGACGTTTGGTAACTTAAACCTTCAGCTCCCTCCACATATTTTCTATGGAATTATGGTCTGGAGACTGGGTAGGCCACTGCAGGACCCTAATGTGCTTCTTCTTGAGCCACTCCTTTGTCGCAAACCCCGTCTGCTTGGATCGGCAGAGGTTATTATTCCAATCCGAGCAGGCTTAGCAGGCTCTGTAGTCATCAGCAGAGTTTATATATATATATATATATATATACTGAATACATATAGCTTTACAGAGCACCCAGCGGGCTGCGGCCTCTTCATTTTTGAATGGTATTACCGCACGGGGGGGGGGGGGGGCTAATACGGTGAGTAGAGCACAAAACCACCAGATGTGCAAAAAAAAAGAGAAGGGGGTAAACATGCCCAGTATTGAAGTGGTTAATTTGGTCAAAGCTGTTTTCTTTTATCTACAGATGTCCATTATCTAAAGACAGTTTTTTGGTAAAGGTGAACTATGCCTTTATTGGAAATCTGTATTTACAGAAATATGATGAAAAGAAAAGAGAAGAAAGTTGTTCGATTTACTGTTGAATCAGTCTTTGTAGGATGCCCACTCATAGGGAGAGTGGCAAAGTTGCTGCATTTTCTCCATTTGTATACTGTGTGCACAATCTTGATGGATGGGATGACTTCTTTAGACTTTAGAATTGCATTTGTGATCTTTTTTATCTTTCTCAGTGCTAAGAGCTTCAATAACTCCTCTTCTGAGATCCTATGAAATCTCTTTTGAAGCCTCAATTTTTTCAATGTACAAAGCCACATGAGTTCTTTTTACTTGTCTTTATTTTATCTCCTTATCATTTTTGTGTCAAAGATGTTTAAGTCAGAAAAATAAATATCACATTGATGTGGAATCATTCTTTTGTGCATTAAAGGAACATTTAAATGTTGAGATCTTTGTTATCTAATGAAGTGTTATTTTACCACAACTCATGGCATCATTTTCTGCTCTCCTCTATGCATTGAAAACATCAGCTTTCATCGGCCAAAATGAAATAGTATTTAATTTTAAAACCCAAATGGACCTGTTATTTATGACTATAATACAGCCAGGCTGCATACACGGTCATAAAAAAAGTGGCTTTTCTACTCATTGGGCAGATTGGGCCCCATCTTTGTGGTCTGACTCTCCTAAGTACTGGCAGCACAGGGCATTTTAACCCTTGCTGCAGTGGTTAGTAGTGTATTCCAAGTAAAAGGGCCTCATATGTATTGCTGTTGTTGTTCAGTCGTTTGCTTGTGTCTGACTTTTCGTGACCTCATGGACCATAGTGCACCAGACCTTTCTGTCCTCCACTGCCCCCCGAAGCTTGCTTAACTTTCTGTTCATTGTTTAAATGATGCTATCTATCCATCTTGTTTTCTGTCATCTTTTTTTCCATTTTCCTTTTATGTTTCCCAGCATCCAGATCTTTTCCAATGAGTCCTCTCTTCGCAGGTGGCCAAAGTATTTGAGTTTCAGCTTCAGGATCTTTCCTAGTGAATATTCAGGGTTGATTTTCTCCAAGATTGACTGGTTTGATCTTCTTGCCATCCAAGAGACTTTCTAGATTCTTCTCCAACACCATAGTTTGAAAGCATCAGCGTTCAGCCTTCCTCATGGTCCAACTTTCACCGCTATAGGTTACTACTGGGAATACCATAGCTTTGATAATAAGGCACTTTGTCGTTAGAGTGTTGTCATATTTATTACTATAGATTAAATAAAATTTCAGTAAACCATGATCCTGCTGAAAGACTATGTTAAGCTGATCTTCCTCCATCTCTAGCATAAGCCATTCTGTAATCATGTCCAAATACTTGTATCGAGAGTGACAACAATAGTAAATGGTAGGGTTGCACCAATACCGTTATTTACCAACCAATACTTTTGGTCAAGTACTCGCCGATACTGAGTACTGATACTAAGTTTTACCTCTGCACTACACATTTTCGATGTGAGCCCTGTTGGTGACATGACAAATGAGTGCCATTTACTAGGGTTGCACTGATACTGGTATCGGTAAAGATTTTCCCAAGTACTCATGCTTTTCATGTTAATGCAGTTGTGTTAGGTTCATTCCATTATGAATAAGCCTTATTTTTCTCTTTAAATCACACTGTGCAGCAGCAGCTATGGACTTAAAATGACTGCCAGCTTCCCCCTGTACAGAAGAAGTGATCCAGATACCTTGACCTTGCAATCCAGTGTGAATTCAGCCCACGAACAGTAGCTGCAGTGGGAATCAGGATGGAGAGCAGCATAGATTGGTACATTCCCATTTACTTCCTCTGTGTTAAATGAGCCCTGAAGCACTCAGGTTTCAGGTTCAGAGCCTCAACACCCTGGTGGCACCACTTAAATAATATGCACATTAAAGGCTCCTGTGTTCATGGATAGGGGCTAAACAGAAATCACCATAATAAAAACCTGTCACTTCTAAAGTATAGTAATACTTTAATATGTAGAAAAAATAAAATAAAAAGACCCTCGTCCCTTAAAAAAACAATACAAATACCTTGGACGTATGTACATATGTTAATGTGCATTTCATAAGCTGTATTCGTTATCCCCACACATACCAAAGGCAGAAGAATGCATTTGGGGCCATCGTTTTGTTTAGCTCTAAAGCGATCATCTACAAAGGCTTTTAGGCTAGGTTCACATGCTGGCCATCTCTGAAAAGTGGTCTGCATTGAGTCACTTTTTTCTTGCCTTAAGGTAATTTAATATATGGCAACTGAGAGCGCTTGGCTCTCAGTTGTTGCACAGTCCCATTGACTTCAGTGAGTGAGTTGGACAGGTGCCACCTATAAACTCGACAAACTGAGTTAAATGGCATGTGTACCACCCCTTTTAATTATTTTGTTAGGCTTTTGGTGGGCAATTGGGGGGAGGGGATGAAACCATGCCAAAAAAGCAAGATTTTAATGCCCGTCTGAATGAGATCTTACAATTTGGGGCATTTCAGCTTTTTGTGGTTTAGCAAGAGTACACAATTGTAAAGTTAGATATATTTGGTATATATTAATCCAACACAGTCTCATCACTTCTCTCTTTCAATGTTATATCTTGACATATATACACCACACTTTTTAGATTGTAACATGGTCGGGATTCTCGTCAGGAAAAAAACTTTGTTTTTCCTGGCAAGATTCTCTTGCTGGCCAAGTGTACACACGTACGATTCAAAAGAATGACCGTTCTTTTGAATGGCACGCACGCGTGATGTCATCCGATGCCATCGCCGCCATCTTGCTTCACCCTACCTATGCATTGGAAGCTAACGCACATGCGTCAAAGTCATTTCGAGCATGCGCGGGTTTCCATGGAGACAGGTAAATATACACACTCTCACGATGAGAAAATAGAGAGCAGGTTCTCTATTTTTCTCGTCTAGATTCTGGGCAGTTTTCTCGAAGAGAACCTCAAAGCCTCGTACACACGCTCGGTATACTCGGCAAGAAAGCTCTGACAGCAGTTTTCTTGCTGTTTCTTGTCGAGAAAACCGTGCATGTGTAGGAGGCATTATGTTGCATTTCATGAGGACGGAAAAAAAAGAGATTGTATATTTTATTGTACCTTGCACAATACTATGGGGGTTATTTACGAAAGGCAAATACACTTTGCACTACAAGTGCAAACTACAAGTGCAAAGTGCACTTGAAATTGCACTGAATTTTCAAGTGCACTTTGCATTTGTAGTGAAAAGTGAATTTGCCTTTTGTAAACAACCCCCACTGTGTCTTCTGTTCTACGCTTTTTGATTATTTAATATTGTCGGGTTATTTATGAAAATGCTTTTTTTTCTGGCTAATTATAAGCAAGTATCTGGCTATTTTTTTTTTTTAATTAACCAACATAAAAAGAGTAATGCTGACTCAGTGCTCTGCACCATTACACTCTGGGGGAAACACTTATACATGCTGCATTAATATCTATATAGAATGAAATATACAGTATTTTGTACAAAGCAACTAAACATGGAAACCCAGAAACTATGGGTATATACTGTGTGTGTGTGTATATATATATATATATATATATATATATATATTAGTATATCTCATATACACCATACACGATAAATTCCAATATACATTATGGAAATTAAATAATTCCGCTGTGCCTTGACATTATTCTTATACTTTTAGACACAGCTGTTGTTTTGGAGCTTTGTCTTCAAGGCATATTAAACCTTAATCTGCATAGTAATCCATCTAGTGCTAATATTGTTGGGAGGAATTTGTTTACTGACTTAGAGGCAAAATCATTAAATTAATTCAAGTTAAAAATGTGATGAGATCATTTCCACATTTTAATACCTAATAATTAGTTTTCTATGTTGTGGGGTTATGCCTTTACCTAGCTGATGGTTACTTTGGTATCTCTTTTCATACAAATGTTTAATATCACAATCTTCGCCCTCTATCAGATAGTATGAGATGCATTGCTCAAAATAAAGAATCATCCTTCCAGGCTGCAAGTTTCAGACTTTCTTTTTACTTTAGGCCTCAAATACACTTGCAGTTGTGAAGGGCAACAAAACCATGTGGTTGAGCAGCAGTTTTACCACCCCTAACTACTATTCAAGAGGGGGAGGTATTTACATGTACACATGTAAAATATGTATATATATATATATATATATATATATATATATATATATATATATATATACACTGATCTAATTGTGGCACTAGTGTGTGTACAAGTCTAATGAAAATAGTTTGCTGTTTTTAGATCAGTAACAAAAAAACACCTGAATTCATAAATACATGATGCCTTAGGATTATGGTCTTTTGCTTGCCTTTATCTGGCCCTTTGGGCACTATTTCATCCATTGATACAAACAGAATTTTCCTCAATGACACCAATAATGGAATCTAATTTCTCCCAATGACACCAATGGTGGGTCCCAATTCTTCACAATGACACCAAAGATGGGGCACTATTCCTCCCAATGACACTAATGATGGGGAACAATTCCTGCCAACGACACCAACGATGGGGCATTTTTTTTTTTTTACTGACATCAGTAGCTTTTCTACATCCAGTCTGACCCCCTTATGTCTAAATCAGTGTTTTTCAACTCCAGTCCTCAAGGCACACCAACAGGTCATGTTTTCATGCTTTCCATTATTTTGCACAGGTGATTTGATCAGTTTCACTGCCTTAGTAATCGCCACAGCCATTTCATCTGAGGGAAATCCTGAAAACGTGACCTGTTGGTGTGCCTTGAGGACTGGAGTTGAAAAACACTGGTCTAAATGACCATAAACTGGCCCTTTTTTTTTGAAAGTTTGGAGACCCTTGCTTTAGTGATCATACAAGCTGTCATGCACTCTTTTACAACTTCTAAGGCATACAGAATCGCCTATAATACACCTTAAGAAATCCATACATGGATCGAAATTTGGCTGATTCATCAGGGTTCAGACAGATTTTGATTAATGTAAGGGCAGGGAGGTTGTACAGAAGTCGATCTACCGATTGACTTCTGTACAACTGCTCTGTTGAATTTTCCCTGCTCGATCAGGGCTGCAGGCTACAGCCTGCAACACCAATTAGTGTATTCTTATGGTGGGGGAGTCTCACCACTGTTAGAATATAATAGCTCAGTGGGGAGATTTCCTCAGTCCACAAGAAGTGTGTGGATGGGGGAATTGAGTCAATTTTTACTGACTAATCTATGGTCTGTCATAGTCTCTGTAGTGTTATCAATTACTCTGTATACTTTAGGCAGGTGCAGACCATCCCCATAAGAGAGAAGCACTTAGTTCTTTAAACATAGCTCTATCATTCTGATTAAAAAAACTTGACATTTAATCAAAACCTTTAGAAGAAGTCATTAACTTAGCAAAAGTGATTTTATAAGGAATGTTCTTGAGCAAAGTATGTTGTACTATATGTGATGGGTCATGCTGAAGAGTTTTGATGCAACATGGATGCTTTAAGTAAAAGTTTTCTTAAAGGAACATCTACTAGACTCATCGGTTCGAATCCCAACCAGGACACTACCTGCCTGGTGTTTGCATGTTCGCCCGATGCCTGTGTGGGTTTACTCCTGGTACTCCAGTTTTCTTCCACACTTCAAAGATATGATGGTAGGTTAATTGGTTCCTGTCTAAATTGGCCCTAGTATTTTGTATTTGAGTTGTGCATAAATTGACGCTGCTATATAATGTATGTACCTGTAATAAATAAATACATTTCATGAACAATTGGGTGATATGTAGCGTAAAGAGGAAAACTGTTACAGATGGCTATGTACTTTGTGCTTGCAACAGGGTTGGCAATAGATGTTGTGCAAACTGAGAAGAAGTTATTTACACTACATTTAGGTAGTTTTGGTATGTTTTTATAGCATTATGGACAGTTTTGATTTTAACTGCAGAGTCCTTATTATATAAAACCTGAATATTTTAGCAACATGATCTGCACACAGGGAAAAGCTTGCAAAGGATAGTCAGGGGCACCTTTTCTTCCTGTTCTTTTTGTAATGATAGTTCTAAAATTTCAAATATTTACTTTCTATCTGCTTAATACAAGGGGCACAAAAGAGCCAGAATTAATTATGTAACAGGTGGCCAGAACCCAGGACTTCCGGATAACCCTTCTGGGTGGCAGCACATATTAGTTAAGAAGCACCTACAGTACTTTGTGTATACAGAACATTTATAACTTACAGTGTTACTAAACCAAGGACCATGCATTCACTATATCTGGTCTCCCACTGTACACAGAACATGGAAATGCAATTATTTTAGTAAATTTAAACTGCTAAATACCCTTTCTCATCAGCAGTATATAGCAGTCATGTGACTTCTTTCAGTGTCCAGACAAGCACCTGTTAAAGCTTGTAGGAGTTTTCATTCTGCCTTGATTGGCCTATGAGGCTGCAGGACCCCTGACTCTCTGTCTGGACAGTGCTGATTGGCCCTGTGCTGATCACATGCACCCTCCAAAGAAAACAAAAACAGACTGATTTTACTGTTTTGGGTTTAGTAACAATTTAAAGCCTAACTCTACCCAATGGGGATGTGCTCGCACTGCACAAGTCAACTGCTTGTTTTGTCCATAGAAGAGGAGAAAGCTCACTCACCCAATCCTCCACTCCACCAGCAATTGGCGCTCCCTCATGATTCAGCAATGGACTGTTCCCAATGCCCAATGTCCTCACGTCCAGAGCAGATCAATGGGCGTAGTGACATCAGGGACATATTCTTAGTATAACAATTACATTGCATTCTATTAATTGTATACACTCTGTTATTTCCTAAGTTACTACTTAGCTTTTTATATACCCTTCTTTCCCTTTCTTCCCCCCTCCCCCCTCCTTCCCGCCCCACCCCAAGGTTCTGTTATTCTGACTGGGCATCATATGACGTCCAGCAGGATAACATGCCGGCGCGTGCCCACGGTGGAGTGCGGCATGTCAGCCTAACACGCCGCATCTCCAATCATGGTAAGTAGCCTCTGACAGAGTCCAGACCTAAATCTAATTGTGAATCTGTGGCAAGACTTGAAAATTGCTGTTTACAGACGCTCTCCGTCAAATCTGACAGAGCTTAAGATATTCTGCAAAGAAGAATAGGCAAAAAATGTACTCTCTAGATGTGCAAAGCTGGTAGACATCCCCAAAAAGACTTGTAGCTGTAATTGCAATGAAAGGTGGTTATACTAAGTAATGACTCACAGATGCACGTCAGGCTTTTTAGATATTTATTTGTAAAAAGAGTTGAAAACCATTTATCATTTTCCTTCCACTTCACAATTATGTTCCAATTTGTGTTGGTCTATCACATAAAATCACAAAAAAATACACTTACATTTTTGGCTGTAACATGACAAAGTGTGGAAAAATTCAAGGGGTATGAATACTTTTTCAAGGCACTGTATTTGGAAGGTCAAAATAGATTATATGAGTGCCTGTAATTGAGTGAGATGCCCAATACATTATGAGTATGCACAGGTAAATAATGAAAATAGTTATAGAAGCAATGATGTATTTTACAGCCCAGTAGAGTGAGAGCATGATGTAGGTCATGGTTTTGTGGGTGTCTATTGGGAAAAGGTGTGCACTTGGTTGTAAGGGTCCAGTCAAGAAAGAACTATCCATTAGCAGGAAGTTGCGAGTTAGCGTTTCCTGTATATTAATGATTTCTGTGATGGCGCAAGTATAGCACATAGTAGTTTCTTCAATAAAAACCTAAACCAGTCCTCAGAATGTTAAGGAACTGTAGGGGGTGGAGCCCAACCAGGGAGCAGAGTTAAAAGTAGATCCAGGTTTCAGCAAAACGAGGCAATATCTTCAGGGCATTTTAATGTAGAGGATGCCCGTCATTTTTTGTTGTCAGGGTAAAGGGCAAACTACAGTGGAATGGGATGTTACTGTCTAAAAGACAAGGTCAAGAGTAACTGAGGAAGTTGACTTTGCTGTAGAGTGAACCAGGAAAAATCAGGGTAGATATGAAGAGATTCACCTTCGAGTTTGATTTCATGTGTGCATTTTGCTTAATTTCTTCCTTTATAGCATAATTATGCACTTTACAGATCACATTCCTGGGTCTAGATGGTGGGCCCTTAGGTTTTAGCGCTCTGTGAGCTAGATCTAGTTTGGTACTTGCAAGGAGGGATGACCAAGAATGTTGTCAAATATTATTTGTAAGATTGGGTTTAAGTCTTCTTGTTGGGTGATTTTGGTTGACTACAAACTGTAACATGGTTTCTGCTCTCTCTGTTGTCCAGGTCCTCAACATGACGTTGATGGTCATGAATGGTACAGGTCTGTGCAATTATGTGTTCTTGAGTTTGGGTTGTTTATTTGGTAGACTATAACTAATTTTCAATCGTCTTCAATAGCCTGGTATTGTGGTGGTTTAGCTCAGTACACACCATATCTGACTTGCAGTTGTCTCCCACTTCCCTGACAAGGAGAAAAACGTTTTTTTGCGTAGGGCGTAGGCGTGTGACATATTCTTCTGAACCAGGGTTGGAATCAGAAGAGCTATGAGGTTATATGGCTTATTTAAAAGATTGCGGAGAAAGTCTCTGTGAGGTTGGTTTACTAAAACTTAAGAGTGCAAAATCTGGTGCAGTTTTGCATAGTAGCCAATCATCTTCAAACTTTGGTATCAAAACCTGGAAGCTGATTGCAGAAATAGGAATAAATAGCCCGGCTGCCGCACACCCACCCAGCCCGAGTGGTTAGCAGTAAAAGCAGCCTTAGCTCAATACATCCAGACCATGACTCCAACATGTTTCACCCTGCACCCTACTGTGTACGTGAGACAGAAAAAAAGAAAAGTACTACAACAGAACTCTGTGGGAGCTTGAGGTCAGTTAGACCTTGTGTCCTGTTCTGCTCGAAAACTGTGTTTTCTTTCCAAAATGTGGTCATTTTGTGAGTGTTTCTTCTGCCTTTGGACTTTAAGGACTCAAGAAATATGATAGGCAGTCAGGAAATTTGACGCATAATTTATGCTCCTTGAAAGGCCAAAGGTGCTCCTTGGATTTTGGGCCCCTGTATGCATCTAGACTGTGAAGTCTCACATGTGGTATCCCTATACTCGAGAGGCATAGCAGAATGTGTTTTGGTGTGTAATTGTAAGTGTGCCTATGCTGTGTGGAAGAAGCTTGTTAAAATGAAAACTTTTTTTCATATTCTTCATTTTATAAAAATTGTGACAAAAAATTACGGGCCAGATTCAGAAAGAATTAGATTGCCGCAGAGTATCAGAGATACTCTACGCCACCGTAATTTACCTGGCTCTAGGAGGAATTCAGAGAGATTTTGGCCCGTAAGGTACGGCGGCGTAGTGTATTTCTCCCGGCGGAATCAAAATACGCGAATAGGGGGCGTGAGGCATTTAAATTAAGCGTGTCCCCGCCGCGATCGAACTGCGCATGCTCCGTTCAGAAATTTCCCGCCGTGCATTGCGCGAAATCACGTCGTTACGTCATTTTTTTTTTGAGTAGCGTCGTTTACGGACATTCCTATTCCCGGACGACTTACGCAAAAAATAAAAAAAATATTGAAAGTCGACGCGGGAACGACGGCCATACTTAACATGGGCCGCGTAACGTTAGACCAGCTAAAAGCTGGTTTAACTTTACGTAGCGAAAAAATGACGTACGCGATTGCGAACGACGCTCGTAACTTCGTGGATCTCCGTAAAAAGCTCATTTGCATACCCCGACGCTGAAAACGACGCGAACTCCACCCAGCGGCCGCAAAAAGATCGCAGCGTAGATCCGAAGGTGTACGAAGACGTAAGCCTGTCAGATCGAAGCCCAACGCCGCCGTATCATGGTTTGAGGATTCAAACTAGTAATACGGCGTGCGAAATTTGAAATTACTCCTGTCTAACACCAGTTAGACAGGCGTAATCGCTCTGTGAATCTGGCCCTACATCTTCAAAAAACTCACTATGCCTCCTACTAAATACCATGGACTTCATTCCAAAAAGGGTTCATTGGGGGGTATTTGTACTGTCCTGGAATTTTAGGGCCCCAAGAAATGAGATAGGCCGCCAATACATCAGGATTATTCAATTTTCAAATATATTCAGTATATAGTATATAGTTTCACACAGAATAAATAATATACACTAATTGGGGTTCTTTTTTTTACCACAGAAATGTAGCAGAACACATTTGGCCTAACCTTATGAAGAAATGTTTGTTTTTGTTTCCTTTTATATAGCAAGCAATAAATAAATAAACAAATAAATAAAAAAATCAGTGGTGATTAAATGCCATGGGGGAAAAAAAGCTCTATCCGTTTCAAACAAATTATATAAAATTAATTTGGGTACAATATAGCATGACTGAGTGATTTTTATTTAAAGTGTAACAGTACTGAAAATGGCCTGAACTGGAAGGGGGGGGGTGAAACAGTCCAGACTTGAAGTAGTTAAAAGTACTTTAGTCTTATGTACATACCTCAAGCTTTTGTGGTTGTAATCGCAGCCTAAAGAGTTCATGAATAGCCATTTTTTGTTGAATTTTCAAATGATTAACATTTAGACTGTTTTAGCTAGCAAGTTGAATTATAACATATTACTATTTTTAATTTTTGCAGAAGGCATTTCAATTACCATTACCACAAGCTTTCTCATTTTTGAGCAAATACTGAGTGCCTACACTTTAAAAGGAGTTTATTTCATCCAGAAAAAAATATAATTTCATTTTAACAATAAAGTCCAATTGAAGTGACAGAAATAGATAGTCGAATAGACGTTGTAGTCTTACCCTTATTTTCCTCTTATTAGTATGTTGACTAGAATGTCTAAATGTAACTGCGCAATCCAAAGGTGTTTGATCACGCTGTCCAGTACACTGTAACTGACCTGGTCATACACACCCCCTTACTTGTACAATACAATTCCATAAGGACACATGGGATGAAGGGGTTGGCAGTTTCCCAGCCATACCAGCATAAAACACGTGGGCGTGAAAGCAGGAAAAAACATATGTAGAGAAAAAGTATTTTAAAGCATTTGCTACAAGACAACAAAGATTGGACTTTAAATGTTCACTAAATAGAAGGTATTGCAAATAATTGTTTTATTTGTTTATTTAGATCAATCGTGTAAAATATACTGTACCATACACACAATGATATATGGCTGAAAATGGAGTGATACCTACCTACTTTACAGTATTCATGGATCTCTGATTTGGGAGCATTGGATGACAGGGTCTGCCTTTCCCCATGGCTTATGCCTTGTACACACGATCGGAATTCCCGATGAAAAAAGTCAGACAGAATTTTTTCATCGGATGTGTGGGCCCCATCTGCCTTTTTTACCATCGGAGTTTAGAAATAGAACATGTTTTATTTTTTTCCAATGCAAAAAAAAATCCTATCGGAAATTCTGATCGTCTGTGTGGAACTCCGACGGAGAAAAAACCAAGCATACTTAGAATCAAGTCAACGCATGCTCGGAAGCATTGAACTTAATTTTTCTTGGCTTGTTGTAGTATTTTGAACGGTCGGAATTTGGTCTGACAGTGTGTATGCAAGACAGCTTGAACGGAACTCCGATGGAAAATCCATTGGATTTTATCCCGTCGGAAATTTTGATCGTGTGTACAGGGCATAAGGGTATTAGCTCATTGCTGCTGCTAATTTTATCCTCAGCTGCGAATGACAACAAATAGTGGATCGAGAAGATCTGTCACACAAAATGTTACCATCACAAACCTTTTAAAGTTACAGCGCCAGTTTATTGCAGTTTCCCAGTGAAAATATTTCCTTCCCCAGTACAAAAGGATGTTGCTAGAGAAAGGACTGACTCACAAATTATCCCAAAGGATAGTGTGAAGATTTGACATGCTGAATGATAACTGGGAGCTGTTTGTTCAATGCAAAACTGTCATTCTTTTTTTGTTTCTGTCCCCTAGGGCCAGCGGTGGCGTAAAGAATTTGAAGATGAGAAACCATTTGATCTAGAAAGCTCTGGAGATGATGACTTCATTGATGAGGAAGAAATTGATGATGTATATTCTGGATCAGGATCTGGTGGTAAGTATGATGGAAACACTTCACCAAGAGATAGCTTATTAAATTATGTAGCTCCTTTTCTGTTATTTTTTGTGTCATTTTATATTTTTGCTAAAATATTAAGGATGTGGGGTTGATTTACTAAAGGAAAATAGGATACACTTTGCAAGTAAAGTTGTACAAATTTTTCCCAGAGCTTATGCGGTGAAGCTTCACTTTGTAAAAAATACTGTACTTCAAGGAAATCTTAAAAAAAATAATTTTTTTTTGCTTCCACATGACTGAATGATGGATATCAGTGGCGTTTTACCGCATTCACTAAGCTCTGTGGCAAATAGGTGCAACTGCACTTGCAAAGAGCACAGTATTTTCGAATTTAGTAAATCAACCCCATGGTGTTTATTTTTTCCACCAGTTTCCTATTATTTTACCCGTCAACTTGTCTCTTACCCGTCAACTCAACTTCTAAAATGTTGTTGGTAGCCTTCTGTAGTAGCGTGCACTAGGTTATCTAAAATAAACCAAATTTTTATTTGCTTACAGATTTTGAGTTGGAATCCAGGCTTGATTTTGGAGTTAGGTATACAACAGAAACGCCCATTTTGCCTCCCACAGCCACAGCACTAAAACCAGCACCTACAGTACATGTCATTCCTGCTGTACAAACAACATGGCTTCCTCCTACGACCCAAGCCACCATTGTACATCGACACCATCCATGGGCTCCTCCTGAAGAACCAGAAACTCCTTCCATGACTGCTGCCCCCACTCCAACTAATCCTTTCAAGGAAGCACCAACCGCTGCTGATATAACCCCAGGAGTTGTCAGGACAAACGAAATACACAAATTACCACCTATCATTGTTGTTTCAACTTCTACAACACCAGTGCCTAGTTCCACAGAAGAAGAGACTGAAATGTGGGAAGATACAACTGAAAATGTGGTAGTTATTCCCAGTGAGGAAGACAGTAGGCTGTGGCCTACTGAGGATGAGAGGACTGTACAGACAACTGCTGCAGATGAACGTGAGATTGAAGATCTAGACAAAGTGACATTCACTCAGCAACCACAGGTGAGAATAAAAACCAACTAGGGTAAAGCAGATAAACAGATAACTAAACGTCCAAAAATGCTCAATATTATACAAGGTAACACAACATAAGCAGGGCAGCAGAAGGGGTTGTTTTCAGTGGTAAAGTGGAGTAAGGGAGCGTCATAACCCCTGTCATTTAATTTTTTTGCCATTTGTGTACCATTGGGGAGATTTCTCTTCACTTCCTGTCTTATAGCCAAACAGGAAGTGAGAGGAAATCCCTGAAAATTAATGGAATACATTGAGGACCCCCCCGGTCACCAGAACTAGTGTCCCCAAGATTTTCCCTCTATTACTTTTCAGGGGACAACCCAAAATTTTAGATATTCTTTTAAGTTCACATTCAATGATAATTGTAAACAGGACAAATAGAGAGTGTGCATCTCCCTAACAGGGGCCCAGGTAAAAAAAAAGTTTTGCTTTTAGTTGTACTTTAAGTTAGACACAAACTGATAGTTGCTGTTAGAGCATTCTCCACATTTTGGTTTTGACAGTAGATGCGATCATACAGTAAACTGTTGTTTAACCACTTGTTTACTGGGCACATAAACCCCCTTCGTGCCCAGGCGAAATTTCAGCTTCCGGCACTGCGTCGCTTTAACTGACATTTGTGCGGTTCCCAAACAAAATTGACGTCCTTTTTTCCCCACAAATAGAGCTTTATTTTGGTGGTATTTGATCACCTCTGCGGTTTTTATTTTTTGCGCTATAAACAAAAAAAGAGCGACAATTTAAAAAATATATATATATTTTTTACTTGCTGCTATAATAAATATCCCAATTTTTTTTTAAAAAAACTATTTTTTTTTCTCAGTTAAGGCCGATACGTATTTTTCGCCGTATTTTTGTAAAAAAAAAAAAATCGCAATAAGCGACTGGTTTGCGCAAAAGTTATAGCGCCTACAAAATAGGGAACAGAATTATAATTTTTTTTATTATTATTTTTTTTACTAGTAATGGCGGCGATCTGCGATTTTTACTGGCACTGCGAAATTGCGGCAGATATATAGGACACTTTTGACACAAATTTGGGACCATTCACATTTATACAGCGATCAGTGCTATAAAAATGCCCTAATTACTGTATAAATGCGACTGGCAGGGAAGGGGTTAACACTAGGGGGTGAGGAAGGGGTTAAATGTGTATCCTGGGTGTGTTCTAACTGTGTGGGGGGAGGGGGTGACTGGGGGAGGTGACCGATGCTGTGTCCCTATGTACAAGAGACACAGATCGGTCTCCTCTCCTCTGAGAGCACGTGGAGCTCTGTGTTTACACACAGAGCTCCACGTCCCTGCTGTCATCTGCTCGTGTTCCCGCCGATCGCATGTACCCGAAGGACATCGCGGCCACCAGGTACATGCATCGGATCCTCAGCGATGCGGCGGGACAGTGGCGCGCACGGGTAATGCACTTCAAATCACGTCCAAAGACGTCTAGTTGGCGCCTCAGGTCCGCGCTGTTAACGTATTTTGTCAATAGCGCAGGTCTGAAGTGGTTAAAGGCCACATTTGTATACAAAAATTGAATAGAGAGCTGCATCTCTAGTAAATGAACACCAATACTATACATTGTCCAAGGTATTCAAAGTGGCCAAGAACAGTGCGTTGTGCATAAAGAACCCAGACATATCATAATTAGTGTTGCTCACGAATATTCGCATTGCGAATATTCGCTACGAATATTGCATATTCGCGAATATGGCGAATATTCGTATTTTTTCAAATTTATTTTTAAAACAGATCACATCCTAGTGATCTCCATCGACGTCGAAAAGCATTGCTGGTATGATTAGAGAGAGACCCTGGGCCGCGTAGCTGATGCGATTCTTTTATTTTGCCGAAAATGCGCATTGCGAATTTTCGGCAACATAAAAGAATCGCATCAGCTACTCGGCCCTTCTTTTGCATCAGAGCCAATCAGAATAACTCAAATATTCGACAAACGGAATATTGCGCGATTATCTTCTCCGCCCTTCTTTTGCATCAGAGCCAATCAGAATAACTAGAATATTCGGCAAAAGGAATATTGCACGATATTCCTTTTGCCGAATATTCAAGTTATTCTGATTGGCTCTGATGCAAAAGAAGGGCGGAGAAGATAATCGCGCAATATTCCTTTTGCCGAATATTCGAGTTATTCTGATTGGCTCTGATGCGCCCTTCTTTTGCATCAGAGCCAATCAGAATAACGCAATATTCGAGTTATTCGAGATATTCCTTTTGCCGAATATTCAAGTTATTCTGATTGGCTCTGATGCAAAAGAAGGGCGGAGAAGATAATCGCGCAATAGGAATATTGCGCGATTATCTTCTCCGCCCTTCTTTTGCCCCCTTATTCGCCTTTCTTTAAAGTAGAGTTAGTGTAGAGTTAGTGTTTAGTGCATATTAGTTTAGTAATACAGGAAATGATCTCCATTTATGAGAATTTCGCAATCATTTTCAATTTTTTTTGGATAAAATATCACAAATATTCGATATTCGTGAATATTCTTCTATATATTCGCGCAATATCGCAAAATCAAATATGGCGTATTCCGCTCAACACTAATCATAATATTACAAGGAAAAGATGTGTATATTAAAAGTGATAACCCCCTTCCAGGAAGCTCAATCTTAGGGGCCCCTCCGCTCACCTGTGAACTGCCACTGTAGCTCCCCATCCCCCGTCCTTGGTATCAATAAAAGTTAAATAAGTCCCACTGTCTGTATTAATGGGGGTAAATGATGTTCATATCAGTTTTTATAGGAGTAAAATAAGCCCCACTAAAACAAATACATAAAAATAAATTATTTTAGCTTACAAAAACATTTAAAAGCAATGGATCAAAATCCATCCCAATGATTGAAAGAATATATAAAAAAAGCACATAGCTACCACATGAATCACAGGGTATAAGTACTAGCTTATAAGGATGAAGAACCCACATAAGGTCAAGATGAGTGTTTGGCAGGCTCCTATGTTGGTCCTTCATCTGGAGGATCAAACAAATCTCCCTACATTAGTTTTACATGTATATCTGCTGTTTTCAGCTTGCTATATTATTTAGAATTCTTACATTGTGTTCGAATTTTTACTTCCTTATTTAGCACCAGAAGTGAAGTCTTGGCAAACACTGTGTGACAGCTGATTGGAGGAAAGGCATACCCCCCTCCACATAGGCAGAAGAATGTAGATACTTTCTCTCTGCTAATCTTTTTATAGCACCCACCCGACACAAATTTAAAGCTGCTTTTATCGCTGTCTTGGAGAACTTGTCAGAAGTTATCATGTTGATAACAGAGGGACGAAACAGCACAAAGACACAGGACTTAGAGCTTTGGAGAGAGATAAGTAAACACTGCAGATATATGGTCAGATTTTAGAAATCGGGTTTACATCCACTTTAATTGAACAGACCAGTAAATTGGTGTTAGTCTCAATATCCCCTTCCCTACTCTTCCTCTACAGTTCACAAAATTAGTGTTTTTGTGTCTTCATTTCTAGTTCTGATAAGTAGAATATTGCCAACAGTTGTAGCAGATAGTTAGGTAGCTGAGGTAGGTGGTTACATGACTACAGTTTCAAACAGTACTGTTAGAGGATGATTAATTGACTGCTGCTTATCAAAATTAGATAAGCAAATCAAGTGAATCAGTAGGAGTTTATATTAAAGAATGAGGGCACATTTAGTGCCCTTATTCTGACCAACTCCCTCCTTAAAGAGGGGGTTCACCCTTAAAACCACTTTCTCCCATCCCATCCAGCATACTGGCGTCAGCGCCAGTATGCTGTCTTTTTTTTTATTTTTATCGATGTACTTACCTCTTAATAGATAATTTAATTTTCGTCCTACCGCGGGGTATGGCGCCGCTATATAGCGTCACGCCTTCCGAAAACAGCCGACAAGCACTCGGCTGTTCTCGGCGCTATGCGGCGCCTGAGCACAGACCTAGGAGCTGACTGCGCAGGCGCCATATATAGCCGCGTCACGCCCTCCGAAAAAAGCCGAAATAGGACTCGGCTGTATACGGCGCCTGCGCAGTCAGCTCCTGGGTCTGTGCGCAGGCGTCGAGAACAGCCGAGTGCTAGTCGGCTGTTTTCGGAAGGCGTGACGCGATATAGTGGCGCCATACCCCGCGGTAGGACGAAAATTAAATTATCTATTAAGAGGTAAGTACATCGATAAAAAAAAAAAAAAGACAGCATACTGGCGCTGACGCCAGTATGCTGGATGGGATGGGAGAAAGTGGTTTTAAGGGTGAACCCCCTCTTTAGGTTGATAATTTGTGTAGTATAATATGCTGACTGGTAATTGATCATTGATAATGTTTACAGTGCTGCCTGCATAGAGCCACACACCCTTTTTCAGGTCCTGCAATGTAGCCCCTATAAAGGGCGAGAGAGGGTGCCAGAGAACGAGAGAGGGTACTTCTAAGTGTAGTTTATTGATAACTCATTAAAAGCACAAGTAATTATGCACTCACTGTGTGACTCTAAGTTCTGGCATGTAGCAAGAAATAGGACCAACATATCAACCCTCCTAGAGAAGGTGAGACAAATGACTCGCTGCAGAGTTTGGCAGGAATGCGGCCAGGCTGAGCAGAGTGAAACATGGAAGTGGCTGAGGGATTCAGAAGCAACACGCCAAGTCTCCTTCGACTGTGGACAGCAGAGTGATACAGAGAAGCGTTGGGTCTACATGGCAACCTTTGGTGCCAGACACGTATGTGGGGCGCATGGATACACATCAGTCCAACCCAGGGCTGGTGCAAGGATTTTTGACACCCTAGGCGAAACCTAATTTTGCCGCCCCCCTTGGCTCCACCCCAGACTCCACCCCCTTTGCCCTGCCCATGTACATCCCAATTTTTTTTATATTGTGAAAGATAATGTTACATCGAGTAAATTGATACCCAGCATGTCACGCTTCAAAGTTGCGTCCGCAAGTCCATAGGCAATTAGAAAATCCTACAGGTCGCATGTTTTGAGTTACAGAGGAGGACTAGGGCTAGAATTATTTCTCTTGCTCTAACGATCGCGGCGATACCTCACATGTGTGGTTTCACCACCGTTTACATATGCCGGCGTTACTCACGTATGTGCTCGCTTCTGCGTGCGAGCACGGCGGGCCGGGTGCGTTTTCTGGCTCCTAACTTTTTTAGCTGGCTTTTAGATTCCAAATTTGTCAAACCCTGGTCTCACCTATGCCCATCAAATACAGCCTCACCCACGCCCATCAAATTGCATTTCACCTATGCCCATCAAATGCCATCTCACCAGCACCCATCAAATACAGTCTTACCTGTGCCCATCAAATATAGCCTCACCAGCACCCAAATTCCATCTCACCTATGCCCATCAAATGCCATCTCACCTGTGCCCATCAAATACAGTCTCACCCGCGCCCAAATACAGTCTCACCCGCGCCCATCAAATACAGTCTCACCCGTGCCCATCAAATATAGCCTCACCAGCACCCAAATTCCATCTCACCTGTGCCCATTAAATGCCATCTCACCTGTGCCCAAATACAGTCTCACCCGCGCCCATCAAATACAGTCTCACCTGCGCCCATCAAATACAGTCTCACCAGCACCCAAATTCCATCTCACCTATGCCCATCAAATGCCATCTCACCCGCCCCCATCAAATACAGTCTCACCCGCGCCCATCAAATACAGTCTTACCAGCACCCAAATTCCATTTCAGATAAGCCCATCAAATGCCATCTCACCCGCGCCCATCAAATACAGTCTCACCCGCCCCCATCAAATACAGTCTCACCCGCGCCCATCAAATACAGTCTCACCCGCGCCCATCAAATACAGTCTTACCTGTGCCCATCAAATATTGCCTCACCAGCACCCAAATTCCATCTCACTTGTGCCCATTAAATGCCATCTCACCTGTGCCCAAACACAGCCTCACCCACGCCCAAATACAGTCTCACCCGCGCCCATCAAATACAGTCTCACCCGTGCCCATCAAATATAGCCTCACCAGCACCCAAATGCCATCTCACCTGTGCCCATTAAATGCCATCTCACCCGTGCCCATCAAATACAGTCTCACCTGTGCCCATCAAAGTTGCTACATCAGTGCCAATCAATGCAAATCAATCTCTGGGGGGGGGGGGGGCAGATATTTTAATATACACATTGTAACGTTTGGGGGCCATAGCTCAACAGGGATTCAGTGCTTAAACCGTTGTTTTAAAGGAAAAGGCTTTTATTCATAGAAAAGCAAAATAAGGCTTTCTCAGCATGCCAAAAACTGTAACATAAAAGTCCGCTTGGCTCCAGCGTCAACACAAAGTCTGCTTATATCCAGCACAAAACAGTGAAAGCAAAATGACATACGGTTTGTTGCAAGATCAATCTTCACCCCCTGCACTTCAAAAGTCCTCACTGTGCAGTTTAGCAGACTTCCATCTTCCTCACAGGTGCACTCTCCCAACTCACTCACCATCTCCAGCACCACTTCCTGCTTTAACAGGTGGATCTCTGGGAGAGTTAACACCATGTGTGCTGGCTCCCAAGGTTTAGGAGTGGAGGCTCCGTCCCACCCAAATAACACTTTGGAGCCTCCAAAATTCCAGGCCCCAAACTACTTTATTAAAGATAGAGAAGACTGCAAGCCAGTCCTCTCTGAATTAGCGCCTGCCTGGAACCTTTCACCCAATTTTGGGTGACCCCCTGAACCTTCTCCCTCTATTTAAATGGACCACAGTCCAAATAGTGGTGCCGTATAGCACCCGTCCAGGACCCAACCCCGGCGTCCTGTACATATCCCCCCCCTCTGCCTCAACGCGGAGGTGTTGGAGGCACCAGTAGACACCATGCAATGGACTCGGGAGAGGGCATCGGCATTCTGATGCTGTCTCCCGGGTCTGTGCTCTACCACGAAATTGAACTCCTGGAGAGAAAGGAACCACCTAGTTACCCTGGCATTGGTCTGCTTATTTTGTCTCATCCAGGTAAGAGGAGCGTGGTCTGACACCAAGCGAAACTTCCTGCCCAGGAGGAAATATCGTAGGGAGTCCAAAGCCCACTTGATGGCCAGACACTCCCGCTCCACCACCGCGTAGTTTCTCTCAGCTGCCGTCAGCTTTCTACTAAGAAAAACCACAGGGTGCTCTTCTCCATTGATTTCCTGAGACAGGACCGCTCCCAACCCTTCACTTGAAGCATCTGTCTGCACTACAAAATCTTTTGTAAAATCTGGAGCTACAAGCACCGGATCTTGACATAACGCTGTCTTAAGCTTTTGAAAAGCTGTCTCGGCCTCGGCGTTCCACTTTATCATCACTGACTTTCTGCCTTTGGTCAGGTCGGTCAGCGGTGCAGCAATAGTGGCAAAGTTGGGGACAAACCTCCTATAATAGCCAACTATGCCCAAAAATGCCCTGACCTGCTTCTTGGTTAGGGGACGGGGCCAGTCCTGTATGGCTTCCACCTTACTCATTTGGGGCTTCACCAGCCCTCTACCCACAATATACCCTAGGTATTTTGCTTCCTCCATCCCAATGGCACACTTCTCGGGGTTGATGGTGAACCCTGCTATTCTAAGGGAGTCTACGACTGCCTGAACCCGGGGAAGGTGGGACTCCCAATCAGTGCTGAAGATGACTATGTCATCTAGGTAGACAGAAGCGTACCGTTGGTGTGGACGCAGAGTTTTGTCCATGGCCCTTTGGAACGTGGCAGGGGCTGAGTGTAGACCAAATGGCATCCTCTTATATTGGAAGTGGCCTTCCGGAGTAGAGAAGGCTGTCTTCTCCCTGGCTTCCTTAGTCAGGGGAATCTGCCAGTACCCTTTTGTGAGGTCTAGCGTGGTAATATACCTGGCAGGACCCAACCTCTCAATTAGCTCATCTACTCGTGGCATTGGATATGCGTCAAACTTTGAGACTTCATTAAGCTTTCTGAAGTCGTTGCAGAAGCGGAGGGTGCCGTTGGGCTTGGGTACCAACACAATTGGGCTTGACCATTCGCTCTGCGACTCTTCAATGACTCCAAGCTCGAACATTCTTTTAACCTCTTCCGACACTGACACCCTATGCGCTTCTGGGATACGGTAAGGCTTTAACCTGACTTTTACATTGGGCTCGGTCACAATGTCATGCTCGATGACGTTGGTGCGACCAGGCAACTCTGAAAACATGTCTCTATTTCTTTGTAGAAACTCTTTTGTTTGCTGGGTTTGGGGCCTAGTCAGGGTAGCAGCAACCTGCACCAAGTCGATCCCTGCATGGTCCCCTGACTGTACCCCTACTACCGCAGACACTTGTTCTCTGTCTCTCCAGGGTTTCCATAGTGTGGCACTGGGGCAGTTAACTGGCAAATGGGACAAGACGCACAGTACCTTTTAACCTCGGCCTTCAACCCCGGCCAGTAAAACCGGTCGGTTATCCTGGCCTCTGTTTTCTCCGCCCCCAGGTGCCCTCCCAGTGCATCGTTGTGGGCTAGGTCGAGGAGCATCCGCCTATATGGTTGGGGAACCAGCAACTGCTCTATAGTTTCCCCTCGGCTCTCAGCCACTCGATACAGTAAATCCCCCTTCAACGCAAAGTGAGGGAACCTCTGATCTGCATCTGGCATTTGTGGGACCCCATCAACAACAGAAACCTGCTCTCGAGCATTGACCAAGGTAGGGTCCTGTAATTGGGCGGTCCCAAATGCACCCCTGGACACATCTAGATCGGGATGTACTGGCCTTGAGGATGTTTCCCCTTCATCCTCCTCAACCGGGGAGAGCTCCTCATCATCCTCCCCCAGCATAACTTGTAAGGGGAAGACTTTCCCTCCCTCAGAGATCAACTCGGGTTTAAGACCTGGGTCAGGGGCATAATCCTCCACATTAGCATTCCCTGCAACTTCATTATCAATGACAGGTATTTCCATATCAGAGGGGTGTATTTCAGGTCCAGACCCTTCAGACCCTGTCCCTTCCAGGCCCAGTGTCCCCAGTTCCCCTGGTAGCCCCATCTGTACCTCATTCCATAGTTCTAGAAATATGGGACAGTCCCGCCCCACTATGATGTCATGAATTAAACTGTTTACCACCCCGACCTCCTGTGTAACGGAGGCATGGCCATAAGAGACAGTCACCGGGACCAAGGGGTACTCCTTGGTGTCCCCATGGATACACACTACCCGAAGAGTTTTAGTCACTGGTCCAAGCCTCCCAAGTACCCTGGCATGTACTAATGTTACCATGCTACCGGAGTCCAGTAGGGCCCTGGCAGGAAGGTGGTTCACCCACACTTCACACTCAAACCGTCCTTCAGCCAGATCAAGATGAGTGGTACACACACTTTGCACATAGAAGGAGCTTCTCCGACCAGTTCCACACTCCATAGGCTCCTCCTGCAGTGGGCATTGTGCCCGGGTATGCCCCCAGGACCGACATCGCCAACATTGTATGTCTCCCATCTTTGGTACAGGAAGCGACCTCCGTGGTTCTATGGCAGACGGTGTAGACCTGCGGATACCAACATCTGGCAAGACTTCTCTCCTCAGGGTGGTGGCTGGTCTGGGTGTCCTTGGCGTGGGTTCTCGACGCTTGGCAGGCCCAAGCAGGTCCTCCACCACGGTGTACCGTTCAACCAGCTCGACCAGCTGGTCAGCGTTGGTAGGATTTCCATGGCTTACCCAGCGCTGTAGGTCATCTGGCAGGGACCGTAGGTACCAGTCCATCACCACTCGTTCCACCATTTGTGGACCTGACAATTTTTCCGGCTGCAGCCATTTTTTAACTAACTGGATTAGTTCATGCATCTGGGACCTGGGTGGTTGGTCCGATTTGTACCGCCAGCGATGCACCCTCTGAGCCCGGACAGCTGTGGTCACTCCCAGGCGGGCCAGGATCTCAGCTTTCAGTCGCTCATAGTCACTGATGTGCTCAGATGGGAGATCAAAATAGGCCTTTTGTGGGTCACCGGTGAGGAAAGGGGAGATAATGCCAGCCCATTGGTCACGGGGCCACCCCTCTCTCTCTGCGACCCTTTCAAAGGTAGTAAGAAAGGCCTCTACATCATCGCTGGGTGTCAACTTTTGTAAAAAATGGCTGGCTCTCACGGACACTTGGTTACCAGTGGCAACGACCGCTTGCTCTCGTCCCTGCGCTAGCCGCTGTACTGCTTCCTGCAAGGCAGCCATCTGTGCTTGAGAGGACTCCTGCTGAGCTGTAAACTGGGCAACTAACAGTCGTGTGTTTTCTTGCTGCTGAGCCATCGCTTCCTCATGGCGACGGTTTGCCTCTGCCAACGCTTGCTGCTGGGTCACAGTGGCTTGCTGCTGGGTCACAGTGGCTTGTGCCAGAGCCTTGATGACCTCCTCCATGCTTTTGCTTGGTGCTTGCAATGATTGGGCTGACTTCACCCAAGACATGCCATAAGCACACTGTCCCTTTAAATGTCAGTTTTTAGGTTTAAACGGTTTTGCGCCTGCAAATGCACTGTGCCCGCACTCAACACCAATTGTAACGTTTGGGGGCCATAGCTCAACAGGGATTCAGTGCTTAAACCGTTGTTTTAAAGGAAAAGGCTTTTATTCATAGAAAAGCAAAATAAGGCTTTCTCAGCATGCCAAAAACTGTAACATAAAAGTCCGCTTGGCTCCAGCGTCAACACAAAGTCTGCTTATATCCAGCACAAAACAGTGAAAGCAAAATGACATACGGTTTGTT
The DNA here is from genome assembly GCA_029574335.1 of Rana kukunoris. NCBI lineage: Eukaryota > Metazoa > Chordata > Amphibia > Anura > Ranidae > Rana > Rana kukunoris. The sequence continues at coordinate 350,794,239 of CM056050.1, read as the reverse complement.
GCAAGATCAATCTTCACCCCCTGCACTTCAAAAGTCCTCACTGTGCAGTTTAGCAGACTTCCATCTTCCTCACAGGTGCACTCTCCCAACTCACTCACCATCTCCAGCACCACTTCCTGCTTTAACAGGTGGATCTCTGGGAGAGTTAACACCATGTGTGCTGGCTCCCAAGGTTTAGGAGTGGAGGCTCCGTCCCACCCAAATAACACTTTGGAGCCTCCAAAATTCCAGGCCCCAAACTACTTTATTAAAGATAGAGAAGACTGCAAGCCAGTCCTCTCTGAATTAGCGCCTGCCTGGAACCTTTCACCCAATTTTGGGTGACCCCCTGAACCTTCTCCCTCTATTTAAATGGACCACAGTCCAAATAGTGGTGCCGTATAGCACCCGTCCAGGACCCAACCCCGGCGTCCTGTACAACATACATTTAAAAAAAATGTATTGTCATCACATACACAATGTACAAAAGTTTTACTCACCACACCAACTTAAATGGTGAACCCTGTGGTGGCTGCCTGTTCCTCACTCACATGACATCACCTCTGCTGTGCCTGCTGTCTCTGTGTCGGTGGCATGGTGCCTCTTCTAGGTTCAACCTGTCTCCCAAGCCTGGGGAGCTGCCGCCATTTGTCATAGTAATCCCATGATGCATTGCGCGGCATCCTTCATGTCTGCAGCTCCTGTCCTCACTGACACACAGCCAGGGGGAGGGGTGGGGGCCGCTGTGCTGCATGACACACACAGTCAGTGTGGAGAGAGAGTGGAGAAGGGAGGGGCTGCTGCTGCCTGGGCTCATTCTGAAAACATCTCAGAGCGGAGCATATAGGAGAATGCTGAACACCGTGACACTGACAGTACTGTATTATACACACAGAGCAGAGAGCGCCCTGGGGGGGGGGGGCGATCCATCCATGCCATGTGACACTAATGTCAGGCTCAGAGCTCTCGTCTGCCTAGCGGCGCTGCTTGAAGCTCTGTGGAGGACAGTGCAGGAATAATATTACTAGCAGCCCGGCGCCCAAGGCAGCAGTGCGCTCTAGGCGATCGCCTAATCCGCCTAGTGGTAGCGCCGGCCCTGGTCCAACCCCTTTATCAAGCTTACTATACGCTTTGAGTGAAAGCTATTTATTAGCAGCTGCTGCCATGGTAACTCTGGAAGCTAAAGAACTAAATGGCCCAGCGTGTTCAGATAAGAATGGAATTACTTGCTCACATAAAATTAGAACATACCATAAATAAAATAAATAATAATACAATGATGAAAAAACTCTTAGAATTTATATAGAGAAAGGAGGATGGAAAAGGAGAAAACATAGCTTTGCTGGAGAGGGTGTGGGAAAAGAGGAACAATGACACATATATGATGTTATAAGGGGAACATCTTTGGTGTATGATCTTGAATATGTTGCCACCACCCCTGGTGAACAAAGAAGAGGAATTCGAGGGATCCCCTGAAGTGGGGCTTTGAAGGCAACGAAAATTTATAGTGTTTTATACAAAATATATAATTTTATTTATAAATAACAAAGTATCAAAGAACACAAAAGTTTAAAGGAAACAATGAATATGCAACTTATAAATGATCCACGTGGTAAGTACCAGGCCCTACGCGTTTCGGGTATTCCCTTCTTCAGGGGCCGAAGTCTGTATGGGATCTAATAGATTTATGCAGAAAAACATAATAAGAAAAAACATAGACAGGAGGCAAAATGCATATACAAGTGCAATAGAGCAAATCCATACCAATCAAGATGCTTTTAAAGTTGCAGATCATTAGAGGGGTGTATCAACCATGGCGCGGGGATTTCCAAGATGGAAAGGAAATAAGAAGACCGGGGTGCTGTGTTTCACACGGCCAAATCTGGACCAAAACTGTCACAGAGCAATATACTGTCCTATAAATAAAGGACAGTGTGTGTAACAAACTTTTTATATATAAATATCTTGTAGTTATAATGCCCTAGCTAGAATAACAAGGAACACAAAAACAAAAAACAAAAAAACAAAAAAATATCAAAAAAGCACATACCAAGAATTAGGGAGTGCAGATAGTAATCACGCCTTTAAAGTTGTGAGCGGGCATAGGCACTAGAGATCTGGATGTAATAGCACAGAGAGTAATCAGAAGAGATAGCCATGATTACTCTCTGTGCTATTACATACAGATCTCTAGTGCCTATGCCCGCTCACAACTTTAAAGGCGTGATTACTATCTGCACTCCCTAATTCTTGGTATGTGCTTTTTTGATATTTTTTTGTTTTTTGTTTTTGTGTTCCTTGTTATTCTAGCTAGGGCATTATAACTACAAGATATTTATATATAAAACGTTTTTTACACACACTGTCCTTTATTTATAGGACAGTATATTGCCCTGTGACAGTTTTGGTCCAGGTTTGGCCGTGTGAAACAGAGCACCCCGGTCTTCTTATTTCCTTTCAATCTTGGAAATCCCCGCGCCATGGTTGATACACCCCTCTAATGATCTGCAACTTTAAAAGCATCTTGATTGGTATGGATTTGCTCTAATGCACTTGTATATGTATTTTGCCTCCTGTCTATGTTTTTTATTATTATGTTTTTCTGCATAAATCTATTAGATCCCATACAGACTTCGGCCCCTGAAGAAGGGAATACCCGAAACGCGTAGGACCTGGTACTTACTACGTGGATCATTTATAAGTTGCATATTCATTGTTTCTTTTAAACTTTTGTGTTCTTTGATACTTTGTTATTTATAAATAAAATTATATATTTTGTATAAAACACTATAAATTATCGTTGCCTTCAAAGCCCCACTTCGGGGGATCCCTCGAATTCCTCTCATATATGATGTTAGTGTTTGAAAATACAGAAATCCTGGAATCTTCGAGGACCCGTCATGTGTCCCAGAAGACTTCAAGAAGGAGAACTTATGCTTTGGATCGTCTAAGACGGCTGGAACAGAAGTAAGAGCAGGTAACTGTCAAAATCAGGTACCTGCTTCCACCCTCCTACCCAAAAGCTCAATTTCACAAACAGCAAAGGGAAGACGATACTAGCTGTGGGTTATGGGTGCTGCACACCCCTGATATCAATTTTGTAGAAGGAAAGGTACCCCAAGGGGCTTTGAGTTGCAGCAAAAAATTATAATGGATTCAAAGATTGAAAAAAATATAATTTATTTAAAAAGCGTTCTAGTGGGATCAAGACATGAGTTCCAGAATGTGATTTAGAAGAATATGCATATGAATAAATACAACTATATGAGTTCATGTAACAATGAAGTAAATAAACTTGTGCTAGAAACCCAGACGTGTTTCGACCTTTGATAATGGATGTCTCTTCAGGGGGAAATGATTGAAAACATGAACTCTGAAAAAAGATACATATAAATGATATTTGTTACAACAAAAAACAAACAAATATTTATACAATAAATTATATACAATCATTGGTTGCCATATTGGCGTAGGTAAGTATATTTATCAAAGAATAAATGTAAAAAAGACTGAAACCATAGGTCCACCACAGACCCCATCACAGAGAAACAGCACCCCCAGAAATCGATGGGAAAGACCAGGCTGCAAGTAGGTGGGTGTCCTCCATGCCTACGAGAGGTCGCACTTAAAGACCCCACACTGGGCGGAGGGGGGGCAAAAGGTGAAAGGTGATGGGGGAGGACAGAGGGGAGCCAAACAGAACCAGATGACAAAAGGGGAAGCACGGACCCAGCACGAGTAGAGCAGCAAAACCTAAAAAAGTATATAAATAAAAAAGGCATTACAACCTTCAAACTACTAAATAGATAGTCAACAGGTAAAGGAAGAGAAGGGAGGAAAGTGGGGAAAGGAAAAGAAAAGAGGGGATGTGCGGAGAAGCAAAGTGTATGAGGTGAGAGGTCTGGGAGAGAAGGGGTAAATGGGAATGGGAGTTCAGTGAAATGTGCTGGTGAGTGTGTTGAGAGTCAGTGTAGCAAAGGATGTAACGAGATGTGAATGGAGAAAACATGTTTTGAGTGTTGGTATTGAATGTGCAGTGATGGAGTGAAAAGCTAGGGGACAGAAGTCTATGTAAGGAGTGCGTGAAGAAAAAGCTGAAAGATGGCAAACACATAAAAAAGAGAAGTATGAAAAGAAAGGAAAAAGAAAATAAGTGAAGTGATGTGAGGTGTGGTGGGGCAAGAAAAAAATATATATATATATGTTTACATGTGTGAGACGGTGTGTGGAAAAGTTTGGTGGGTGTGGGTTATGAAGAAAATATGAGCGAAGGGGAATGTGGTGATAATGTGGGGGGAGAAAAAAGAGGGGGAGGGAGGGAAGGAATGTTTACCTGGGCTATCTAAATGATTGGGATGAATCCTTTTAGTATAGTGAAGCATCTGGTTAATTGATTTGTGCTACAAAGATCTCCAAGATAGGCTAAGGGTAGATGATGCCTGCATTGGGGTCAGAGAAAGGTATATAAAACGGGAATAAATATTAGAAAATTACATCAAATGGTGGTGACGGGGGGGGACGGGGGTGAGCTGGGAAAGGGTAGAAAACCTACTACCAAGGGGGGCTGTAACCGTGACAGACTGAGATATTCCCATGTCTAGGGTCACCTTATGTCCACTAGGGCCATAGGGTGACAAAGAATCATAATTCATATGTTACAGAAGACATTAATAAGGGACATTAATAATAATTCATGTTTGCAGGATGTCTTCAAATACCAAAAGCGGTTAGCTATTCAATCTGGGCACACATGATTTGGAAAGGTGTTAATCCAGGTCTACAAGACCAGAGTGAGTCATACCTTTGTATAATATGCTGTTGAAATATCTTAAGGTGTTGGCTATTCATGTGAAAGACATTCCGTTGAAGGTGTGGATTGCACCCACTCTCACAATACTCTGCCATTGTGTGATAAAGCTGCCTAGATAAACTTATTCAACTAGATGTCTGTGTTACTATTCAAGGTTAATTGAACACTATTGAAGATACGGTGCCGACAAGTCTACATGGTTAGTTTACCTGAATGCCTTTTAGAGTGTGATTGAAGCCCCCCATGGTGTGAAGGGGGGTGGAGGCTACATTGTCCTGTGATTAACTGCATTATGCTTGAGACTGTATAAGAAGCTGAGAAAATACTAATAAATTGTCATATTTTGGAAGCAAGAACGGAGCTCTGTCTCGTCTTATTCTGGGAAAGGATATGGATCGTGTATGCAATATTGTCGGAGTGTGTCAGATAAGCTTGTCGTGGATGGGTGGAAGGTCGTAAGCGGTGGTGACCGTTACAGGGGCCATATAGGGGATCAGGCCTTACCTACTTTGAGACCCAAAGTCTGCTCATCCCTCTGTCCTAACCACTATGTGGGCTCTGTTCTGAAAGCTCCTTGGGGCTTTTTAAATATGGGAGGGTCTGTATGGCTGGGAGTGCTCAGGTTCTGTAGCTCTACCCCTCATCCGCCCAACTCTACCCACCTTCCCACCAGCCCCACCCAACACCATATGCAGGGATTAGGTGGGCTGCCAAAAATGGCTTCCCCTGTGCGATCTCCCCGGCGTTCCGGAAGGAAGAATCCCCGGCAACCGCCGCCGTTCCCGCCGTCAAACGACCTAACAGTGTGTCAGATAAGCTTGTCGTGGATGGATGGAAGGTCGTAAGCGGTGGTGACCGTTACATTGGTGGCACAGCAGTGGGGTGATTCCATCTTCAGAAGGACGGCTATAAGGACACATGACAATGGAGACGCTGTATGAACGGATGAAGCTCTCTTCCCTCATGGACTTACTGGAGAGCCGGGGCAGACCGGCCAGCAACCGTAAGAAAAGGGACATTATCGCAGAACTAGTCGAAATGAATAGAGCTAAGAGGCCCAGCGTAACAGACAGGACACCTGAGGGAGAATTTTTTGATCGGGCTGTTAAACATGGACTGGCACAATATGGTCCTAATCCTCCGCCGGAGATCATAGACCGGGTTATAGCGGCTGTGGATGCCACCTGGCGACAGCAAAGAAGTGCTGCGGCAGCTGAAGTCACAGCAGCACCAACTAAAGAGAGAGGAGAGGTACAGATACCAGTCTCCATGGAAGAGGAATTCCAAAGAAGGTTACAAGAGATGCGGATACAGCATAGAGGACCAGTATCAGAGGAGACCCTGCTGGGATGGTCGGATGTGATTCGGTGCCAACTCTGGAAGGAAGCGTTAGCTCAGGAGCAGCATCACCAAGGAAAGGTCCTGCCCTCCATCTATGCAAGGTACTGGCCGCAGTATGATGTACGACTGCTGTTGTTGGGGGAACAACCGCAGCAGGAGTGGATAGCAGAGTTAAGCAGGCTGATCCGGGCAGAGATGCAGCTGGACGAGAGCTACAGAGCCCTCCGGTGGTATGTAGCCCAAGAGTGCCCGTGGTCAGCGGATGACAGCCCCACAGAAGGCTATGACTATGATGGCCTGGGATTGTTGTATTGGAGGATGTCCAGTGATCCCGACTTTGGGGATGATCGGGAGTGGCGCTTGGAGGACATAATGGAGCACAGAGAGGAAAAATTAAATATCTCGGGAGGCCACTGGTCACATGAAGATTTGGAATTTCTGGCCATTCGGGAATGGGAGCTGGAGGTCGCCTACAGACAGCTGCTAGACTCGGCTCAGCAGCAGGGTGGGGCTCCCATTGCCTGGGACTATGAGGAAAGTTCAGATGACAACTGTGAACTCCTGGCTGATGAATCAGCAGTGGAAAATATGGAGATTTTCATCCCTAAAGCCGAAGCGGATGGTGTGGAGTTCCAGGGAGCCGGGGCGGTTGGCCCCCCCTCTCCAGCAACAAGCTGAGGTGGTAAAGCTTTTACCCCCAGCTGAATCACTGGCAACAGAGCAGGGTACCCCAAGCCTCTGCTCCCAACTAGCAGAAGAGGGGGACCCTGTGGTAGTGGATGGGACTGTGGTCTCCACTCACAGCAACACAGCGGAAGAACTGGCAACAGAACAGAGGGTCACGGACCTCTGCTCTCCACTAATGGAAGAGGGGGACACTGTGGTAGTGGATGGGACTGTAGTCTCCACTCACAGAAACCCAGCGGAAGAGCTGGCAACAGAGCAGAGTGTCATAGGCCTCTGCTCCTCACTAACAGAAGAGGGGGATCCTGTGGTAGTGGATGGGACTATGGTCTCCACTCACAGCAACCCAGCGGAAGAGCTGGCAACAGAGCAGAGTGTCATAGGCCTCTGCTCCTCACTAACAGAAAAGGGGGTTCCTGGGGTAGTGGATGGGACTTCAGTCTCCACTGGCACAACCCCAGAAAATGGTACAGGACTGGGACAGGAGGATGTCTGCTTTGCTTTGCAAGCACCGGGGGGTTTTCACCAAGCACCATTGGATGGGACTTCAGTCTCCACTGGTATACCCCAGGAAGGGGGGCAGTTGGCCCAGATCCCCAACAGCATGATGGACTGAGCCCAGCTACCCTGCCTTCTCCCCAGCGGCAGGCGTGTTCTCTGAGAGAGGCAGAGGTTGGCGGGGTGAGTAATGCTTAGTTTGGAGCCATTTATTTGGGGTACAGTATGGATACCAGCATTGGAGGACGGGAACTACTGACGGACTTCGGAGTCAACCCGTTTGGGGTTACCACCTGTGTCCGTCTCCCACCGAAAGGGGAGAGATGTAACGGAATGCACCGTGACAGACTGAGATATTCCTATGTCTAGGGTCACCTTATGTCCACTAGGGCCATAGGGTGACAAAGAATCATAATTCATATGTTACAGAAGACATTAATAAGGGACATTAATAATAATTCATGTTTGCAGGATGTCTTCAAATACCAAAAGCGGTTAGCTATTCAATCTGGGCACACATGATTTGGAAAGGTTGTTAATCCAGGTCTACAAGACCAGAGTGAGTCATACCTTTGTATAATATGCTGTTGAAATATCTTAAGGTGTTGGCTATTCATGTGAAAGACATTCCGTTGAAGGTGTGGATTGCACCCACTCTCACAAGACTCTGCCATTGTGTGATAAAGCTGCCTAGATAAACTTATTCAACTAGATGTCTGTGTTACTTTTTAAGGTTAATTTAACACTATTGAAGATACGGTGCCGACAAGTCTACATGGTTAGTTTACCTCAGGGGTCTCCAAACTGCGGCCCTGGGGCCGGATGTGGCCCTTTGCTTGCCTTAATGCGGCCCTTGGGGCATTATTCCATCCAATTTAAATGGGGCATAATTCTTGTTGCTGACACCAATGGGGCACTATTACTCCAACTGACACCATCAATTCTTTCCATTAACACCAATGATGGGGCACAAGTCCTCCCACTGTCACCAAAGATGGAATTAATTACTCCCATTGGACATTTTTTACTCCCAATAGCCCTAGTCTGGCCCCCCTAAAGTCTGAAGGACCGTAAACTGGCCCTTTGTTTAGAAAGTTTGGAGACCCCTGGTTTACCTGAATGCCTTTTAGAGTGTGATTGAAGCCCCCCATGGTGTGAAGGGGGGTGGAGACTACATTGTCCTGTGATTAACTGCATTATGCTTGAGACTGTATAAGAAGCTGAGAAAATACTAATAAATTGTCATATTTTGGAAGCAAGAACGGAGCTCTGTCTCGTCTTATTCTGGGAAAGGATATGGATCGTGTATGCAATATTGTCGAAGTGTGTCAGATAAGCTTGTCGTGGATGGATGGAAGGTCGTAAGCGGTGGTGACCGTTACAGGGGCCATATGGGGGATCAGGCCTTACCTACTTTGAGACCCAAAGTCTGCTCATCCCTCTGTCCTAACCACTATGTGGGCTCTGTTCTGAAAGCTCCCTGGGGCTTTTTAAATATGGGAGGGTCTGTATGGCTGGGAGTGCTCAGGTTCTGTAGCTCTACCCCTCATCCGCCCAACCCCACCCACCTTCCCACCAGCCCCACCCAACACCATATGCAGGGATTAGGTGGGCTGCCAAAAATGGCTTCCCCTGTGCGATCTCCCCGACGTTCCGGAAGGAAGAATCCCCGGCAACCGCCGCCGTTCCCGCCGTCAAACGACCTAACATCACAGCATGCTGCACGTACGCGCGTGCGGCATATCAGTGATGTCCGGGAGGATCACGTAACACCGCCGGCAGGCGGAAGCTCCATGCCATGCGTGGGCCATGGGCGCATGCTTAACGGCAAAGTGATTGCGGCCGTACCGTTGCCCCAGGAATGGCATATTGCTGTAAAGATGAAGTAACAACGTTATTAAGTAAATATTGTGATCAATTAGGAATCTCAAAAAGGTTCCCACAATGCTTAATAAGTAATGACATGTAGATTTATTGAACAAAAACAGAACTGGTTAATGAGTTTAGCCAACAATCTACAACAACATACCTCATGAAGCCTGAAATGTCGTAAAAAAGGAAAAAATGTGAACTGGTAGAGTTCACATAGGATGCTTGTTGTAGGGTGCCTAATGCGAAACCCCTTAGAGAGTGAGGCAAAAGAAATGGATACATACAGGCCTGTATAGGCCATGGCTTGTAGCCTAAGTCCACCTTTGCTTACACTATAAAGGGGATCTATTTCAGTCACAGCCCCCTGATCTAAATGTGTATTCGATCAATGGCGATGACGGAAGTCAATTGAGGCATTTTAACATTATTATTTAAAAAACATGTTTCGCTCCGAAGGGCACTCATGGTTTGCAATTTCTGGCATGTTCAAAAAGGTAGAAGAGAGAGTTGTTGGGTACATCTAAAATACACAGCTCATGTCCTGAACCCACAAGTTTCAGGTCTGGGGAGCGGGTGTTTAACCACCCAAAAAAATGTTAGCGAAGGGAAGACGATACTAGCTGTGGGTTATGGGTGCTGCACACCCCTGATATCAATTTTGTAGAAGGAACGGTACCCTAAGGGGCTTTGAGTTGCAGCAAAAATGTTCACAAACAGAAGCCAGGGAGGAGTCCTTCAAGTGGACGTTCCACTTTTGGGTGGAGCTCGGTTTAAGCAAGAAATAATTATTATCTTAGGCGAAGTTAAAAATTCCATCCATGCATACCATTGTTCGGAAAAAGAAGCATAGTTGTCATTAGCCATGGCAATTCATTTTATCATTCTCATGAGATGGTTCAGGTGTTTCAATATCTTAAGATCAGGGTTCTGCCAGCCAGAATAAAAAAATAGATTATTTTTAATATTTAATATAACTCGGGCCTCATCTATGTAATATAATTAACTCATAAAAGTAAGAATGAAATTTAGAAAATTTAAAATAATGTAATTATACAGTTATGGGTAAAAATAACAATAAATAATAAATCAAATGGACACCTGGGTACATTGTAAAGATGGAGATACCAGCTCTAAACTATATAGGTAGGTAAATGGATCTTGACACGAAAGAAAAAACAATTAAATTACAGTATTTAGCTTGAGTTCTTAATTTAGACCCCCAGGGGTTAATGTGTTGAGCATAAAAATCCAATGTGTTTCTTGTTGGCAGAGCTTTTTAAAGTGCTCGGCTTTACAACTACTATTGGGGATACTTTTAATAATCCACACTTTTAACCATGCCATGGATTTTCAATGCTTTTCTTTAACGTGTTTGGGATATTATAGTTGGTGCTCCCTTGTTCAATTGCCCAACAATGTTCACCAAATTGATCTCTGAGGGTTCTAAGGCCTCGTACACACGACCGAGAAACTCGACAGAATCCATCAAGAAACTTGGTGGGAGAGCTTTTTTGCTAAGGAAAACGGTCGTGTGTATGCTTTTCATCGAGAAAACTGTCGAGGAACTCGACGAGGAAAAAAGAGAGTAAGTTCTCTTTTTCCTCGACGGGAGTCTCAATTTCCTCATCGGGCTGGTATTTCGACGAGAAACACGTTTGTGTGTATGCTTAGAAACCCGCGCACCTTCGGTAAAAATAGCGTTTGTAATGGAAATAGCACATTTTTCACGCTGTAACAGACTGAAAAGTGAAAATGTCTCTTACCAAACTTTTACCTAACACACAGTAACATAAGATTAGCAAAAGCAGCCCCAAGGGTTGTGCCAGTGGAACCGAACTTCCTTTGCTGTTGTATGTGTTGAAGTCACTGCGTTTGAGAATGAGGAGATTTGGTCTTGACTGTGTGTAAGCAAATACAGCTTGTCAAGTTTCTCGACAAGCCTGACAAGGAACTCGTCGAGGAAAACGATGTGTCTTTTCCGACGAGTTCCTCGGTCGTGTGTACGAGGCCTCACTGTATATCCCATGCACAACAGTCCACATGGGCAAGTGAGACAATATATGAAGATTTATGTAGAACAATTAAAAAAGTTGCAAATGGGAAAAACATCACCATTCCCAGAAAAGGCTTTTAGGCCATGCATGACAAAGCTGCACTTGACACATTTCCTTTTCCGATATTGGAAAATGTTTAATAAATTTCAAATATGTTACCTTGCCAGAGACGAGCTGTTGGCTTTTTGGAGATCTTGATTGGAGCTACCTGACTTTTAATATTTTTAATATAGGCCCTACGAATTGATTTATTTTGGGCAAAATACGGCCTAGGAAATGGTTTTCCCTGTTTTTGGTTTTCCCTGTTTTTGTACCTAGCATGAAATTAATTAATAATACAGATCGAGCTAGCATGGTAGTTATCTTTTTTATCCTTGTTTTGAGGGGTAGGCCCATACCTCACGTTGTTTCACTTTTCCACGCCTTTCTCTAGAGTGCTGTTTTCACGGAGTGGACAAAACTGCCTGCTGGGGGTATTTTATCTCCACTTGGTATGGTGGCAACTGGTGGAATGGACATTTGAATTTCCAGCAGTCAATTTAAAGTGGTTGTTAAAGATGATTTTATGCCCTGATGAGCCAAGTTCTAAATCCAGAAAGTTAAGAGAGACCATGTCGCACACATGTGTGAATGACCGCTCAAAGGTGTTGTTGCAATATTTGACAAATCCAGCAGTTGAAGAGGGTGGTCCATCCCAAATGATGATGTCATCGCTATACTTCTCAAGTAGACTATAAGATGCGCATAAGGATTGTGATTATAGATAATCCAATATAGAAAATAATCATGTTCATTGCCCATTTTTTAAACATATTTTTTTCACATATGTATGAATTGAATTTCCATCTCCCTTTCTCTACATTTATATTGATTGGATTTCCATCATTGTATTATTTTTTATTTATATTATTTTCAAGTAATTTCATTATTTTCTGGGCACGCTGCACCATTTAGTTCTATAGCTTCTGATATTATCAGGGCAGTGACTGCTAATAAAATCTTTCCCCGAAGCCAAAATAGGCTTGATAAAGGGATAGGACTGCCTCCAAATGTACAACATGCCTGATGTTACAGATCCAATGCTTCCAATGCTTCCCTGCATCTCTCTGCTGTCCACAGAGTAGAGTCTAGACTGCGAATGTGGAGGGATGCAAGACTGGAGAGCTTTAAGAAGATGGACTGTGCAGTGCCGCTTAGGCTAAACAGAAAAACCTTTCTAGAGACGGACATTATAGGTAAAGATATTCCATTACATAAATGCTCGGCACGAGGAAGAGGTGTTCGGGATGGATGCATTAAAAGTGCACTTATCCTTTAAGTATTGTGCTGGGAACCCTCAATATCTTTCCATCCTATTTTGTTATTCATACAATGCTTTATTTATTGTTCTATTCCTAATCTATGAGTAAAATACAAGTATGATAACCAGGGGCAAAACATAAAACTAATATTCACTCAAATAAAATAATATTAAAACAGTGGTAGCCAAATTTAAAGTAGCCATTTAATTTAAATGTCAATTCTTATGCCCTGTAGACACGATAGGTTAGTCTGATGAAAACGGTCGAATTGATTTTTCCATCAGTTATCCGATGAAGTCGACTGATGATCAGTCGTGCCTACACACCATCAATTAAAAAAACGATTGTGTCAGAACGCGGTGACGTAAACAGAACAAAGTGCTGAAAAAAAATAAGTTCAATGCTTCCAAGCATGCGTCGACTTGATTCTGACGCTGATGACGATGGACGTACCTACAGACGATCGTTTTTTTCTATAGGTTTTTTTATCCATCAGATCATTTTAAAACAATTTCCTATTTTTTTAACCTATGGATAAATAACCGATGGGGCCCACACATGATCGGTTCTTTTCTTTTGATATTGTTTCCACCAGGATAAGTTATTCTAAAGCATAAATAGAAATGATTGGCTGACCATAGTTCAACCCAAATATATATTCAGATGGTTGTCCTGTATGTCTGGTCAATGTCTAATGTGTTGGTTGGCTTTAATGAGAATTACAGCTCAGATATTGAGCCCCCTACTTTATTGGCTGCATTCGTTTTTTTTATTTGTCAGTGTCTGATGAGTTAAACTGTCAGTTTATGGTGGCTTAACTTTTTAAATTGTCTTCTCTTTTGCAATATTATTGACATTGGTGAAATAAAGTGCCATTCCATGTGTTAGTTTTCCTGACAGTACCTGTGCATAGAGGCTGCTGTACTTAACACTAGCTTCTGTTGTGTGAAACAGGAATATCAAGGGTCCAATGTTTTATGGATAGTGTAGCAGATTAACTGCCTTATTAAAATATAGTACTATTAAAAGTAAATATCAATTTAGTGTGTGTCAGAATAGATACTGAGACAATAATAAAGAAATTAGATATTTTTTTTTTTGTGTAATCAGTATTTATTAACCAAATAAAAGAGAAAATCATACAAACAAAGGACAAGCATGTCCAACAGGATTCTGCGTACTAAAATGAAAGCCTCGCAGGGCTGCCAACAGTCACACTGTACACGCGTGTATAAACAATAACACATGCCGTTATTACTCGAAGGCCCTAGCAGCCACAGCGATCCTTGAGGCAATGGGATGATAAGATAACTAGATGGGCGGCCACCTCATAAGAGACGGGGGCAGGTATCATGGAAGGGGAGCTTTAAAAGGAAAAAAAAAATAAAAAAAATAAAATAAAAAGGAATACTAAAGTGGAAACATCAGAGCCCGAGTCCGGGCCCGTAACCCACGGTCAGGGCGGAGGGGGGGCACCAAGGCCTCCAACTACCACCCTCCACCCCCCGCGAGCCAGAGGGACCAAGGGCGAGGGACCACACGACGCCTCCATGTAAGGGTACGGGACCAACAGTGGTCCAGCTATGTGCTCCGAGTAGCTTCCTTTAACACCCACCACATATCAACATATAAATCCCATCAGCAATAAATCATATAAAAGTAAAGGGAAGAGGAGGGGGGGTAAAACAAAAAAAAGGGGGGGGGAGGAAAGATCTCAGGATAGTGCAGCCAGAAATGGAAGATAGAGAGAGTGGGGGATAGATAGGGGGGGACAGAGGGAAGAAGAGAAGGAGAGCGGTGCGTACCTCTAACCAACGGAAAAAGTGTCCCTCTCCACATCGGGCGCATCTCTCCAGTCCGAAGTACCAGCACCGTCCTGTCACTCCAGCCATGAACCACTAAGAGGGCCAACTCCTCATCTATCGAGAGCCTGCAACCTACGAGCTCTAAGGGAAGGCTCCGCCAATTCCAGCAGAGCAACGTCTAAGCTAGAGGGAACAAAATTAGGGTCTGAGACATAATCAGTCCAAGGTGCCCATGTTGCTAAGTATTGTTCACGGCGATCATGACAGGTCGCCACCTAGTCCTCAGCCTCTCCGATCGCACTCACCCCCCGGATCCATTCCTCACGGTTAGGAACCGTAGTCTGTCTCCAGTAAGTCGGAAGCAGCCTCTTGGCCGCGTTAAGTAGATGCGGCAGCACACTCTTCTTATAATGACTAAGAGGTATAGTCGAGACGTGGGGGAGAAAGTGCACTGGAGAGAGGGGAATATCAACCCCCGTGATCATCATAATCTGGTCTTTTACGTCTGCCCAGAAGGGCTTTATCAAGGGGCAGTCCCACCATATATGAAGTAGCGTACCCCTGTGTCCACAACCATGCCAACATAGCCACGACTCAGCGGGGTAAATACAAGCCATGTCTGCAGGTACACAGTACCAGCGGGACAGAATTTTAAAATTAGTCTCCTGGGTTTTGGAATCCATGGAGGAAGTGTGAGTAAGGTGGTACAGGTGGGTCAATTGTATGTCCGTGAAGACCTGATCAAGATCTCTCTCCCATCTCCGTATGTAGGCGGGTGTGGACAGAGGGGTAGCGGAACCTAGCAGGCGGTATAGTTCTGAAACTAGGTTAGGGACAGGATCTTCACTAACAAAAAGGCGTTCAAACGGGGTGAGGGAGGAGGGGTCCCTAATCGTATGACCATGCTTCATAAAGAAGTGGTGAAGTTGCCTATAGCGCCAATAATTCATTCGAGGGCCCTGTCGCCCCACAGGAAGGGCCTCATATTCCATAAGTTTACCGTTCTTCATGAGCTTGCCGCAACTGGCGCTACCATCATCCACCCACGACCCAAAAAAGGCTGTCTGTTCACCTGGAGGGAACCAGAAAAAGCCGCCCAGCGGGGCCAGGGGGGACATAGGGGGTGCAAGTTTTAGCAGAGAATTAACCCTATCCCAGACCGAGAGCGTATGAGTCGTCAGCGGAGAAGTAGTTTCGGACAGTCCTCTATACTCCCGGGGCAGCCATGGAGCGTACGAAAGGTTCCTGCCTGCAAGGCGTTTCTCCAAAGAAACCCAAAGCTTTGAGTGGGAATTAAAATGCCAGTTGAGCAGTCGTTGGAGAGCTGTCGCCCTGTAGTATCGCCTAACGTCAGGGAACCCCAGGCCACCCTCTGTCTTAGGTCGTTTCAGTGTTGCAAGTGCTATCCGTGGCTTACGTGCATTCCAGACGAACTCAGTCAGCATGCTGGAGACACGGTCAAAGAATAGTCGGGGCAGGCGGATCGGTAGCATCTGGAAATAAGAAATTAGATTTAGTATTGGCTAGAGAAAACAGCCAAACTTTAGCCAATCTGTTGTAAAAATCCTTTTATTTATTTTTTAAACTTCAATTTTTGTCAAATAATAATTTTTTTCTGATCAAAAAAGCAAGTAATTAAATCAGCCTTCCATTTGGCTAAAATACTAGGGAGGGTGAAATCTAAATAAATCATATTTTTGTACAATAAAGTAATTAGGTGGGATCTGTTATTCTTAAGTGTTATTTTCTCAATGGGATTAAGAGGCTGGATAAGCAAATAAGCATTGAAGTTTCTTTTGATCAAGTCCAGTAATGCATTTTAACTTCTCATCACAAATCAGATTTCCAGTCTCATTTTTTAAAACATATGTTATTAAAGAATCATTACTGAAAATACTTTCAAGATCTGAAGCTCCTAAGACTCTAGAGAGGAACTGGAATTTAAATATTTTGTTCACATAGTTTAAGTAACGTTAAAGTGAACCAGTGGTGCCTAAAGCTGAAGTAAACAATAAACTAACAGTAGTACAAAAGTATTCTCTTTATTTAACCTAATCCTTTATTACTAATGCATTGTTTTGTAGGCCCCAGACTCTGGTATTCAAGACCATTCACTGCTACTCTATCTCTATGAGCATGGTGCCATTACCACACCTTGTATTGGACCCCCTCCCCACCTTACTTGAGAACATGGTTGTCAAGTAGTTAGAATGCAGTGAAGTCTCTTTTTGCCTGATTTATTTTCCAGTCATATAAATGTAAATACTTCAAAGTGCATGTCAACTTAGAAAACTGTTGCCCTGACCTGATGCACAATGTAATGTGTTTTGCAATGTACTTTACATTACACATTAACTTGTTGAGGTGCATTAACGCATATTGATATACCCACAGTTGATCCAGAGCAAGGCAAAAAGTCCCAATAAAGCATGATGCAATTTGCTCAAGGAGAGGAAAAAAATCCCTTCCTAGTCCCCCAATAGGCAATTGAATATTCCCTGGATCAACAGGGCCTGGTGTTATTGCCTATACATGTTAGTATCAGTTATATTTTTTGCATTTAAAAATGCATCCAGTTATTTTTTTAAACAATCTACTTAGCTGGCTTACTATTTACTATTCACATGTGCTTGCATGTTAGATTCATTGCAGACCCTGGATATTCTGAAACTTCAGACACTCTGTTCTGCAAATTTAGATCTGTTCATGTGGTCAAGAGCTTGGGTTTGTGCCCTTCTGCCTGTGTCCTATATAATTGTGGGTGGAAGGGGCAAAGTATACAAAAACACATAGGTACTGTCATGTACCTGATAGGAGAAATGACGTAGTTGGCCTCTCTTGTATCTCTAGCCCGGGCCCCACTGAAGGTGGAACAGAGGGTACCGAGGAACAGGAGAAACATGAGTGCCTGCGGATGTTGATGGAAGAACATGCAGCAGGAGATGCGATCCCAAGGAGACTGGCGAACCAATGAATCAGGAACAGTAGTAGTGTTCAGAAATTTAGCCCAGGTTAAAGGGGCCCCCCCGCTAATGCTGTTGGTTCAGGACATGCGGCTTGTCAGGTTTCTCAGCAGACTTGAGGCAGTAACACTCATCGGTACACAGAGCTTGTACAGAGCAGACAGCCAAACAGGCACTTGAACAGGAAATGAAGCCAGGATCAGAGACGAAAGCATGGTCACAGGAATAGCCAGGGTCATCAACAGGAAGGCAGTGAGGTACCAAATTATGAGCACAGCTGAGGTCAGGAATGAGGCCGGGTCATGAATTAAAGACAGGTCAGAAGCAGAATCCAAGATCATGTCAGGAGCAAGCCGGGAAACTTACAGAATAAATGCAGGACACAGGGAACAGCTGAAGGTCAGTCAGCACAGAACATGGGCATGAGTATCCTTTAAATAGCCCATCTGGTGCCTACAGGAATTGTGCGTGTGCTAACCGGTCTGTGGGAAATACCATGCGCATTTCTGCGCACCAGACGTCTCAAAGAGATTCCCTGACAGGTACTTCTAGGTGCCTGCTTTAAATGTCTGGTGCCATGTTAATTTTACTTATTGCACAAAAGTGGTACTTTAGAAACCATCTTTTAATCCATACATAAAACAAACTGGCTACTATTATATTTATCAGTAAAACCTCTGACTCTAGTTTCACACTTTTATTAATTTAAGCTGGCCATAGACTGTTTGAATTTCAGCTTGTTCAGCTGCAGTAATCACTGTGTTCTCCCAGCAAAGATGGCTCCCCCTGACCTCCCTCCCACCAGGAAAACACAATTGTTCCACGGGCGGGAATCCCCCATTAACGCTGACCCGTGGTTGCAGGAAAGAAAATCGCTCCATCTATAGTAGGGTTTCGATTTTTGCTTTTGTTTAGTTTGATTATAAAACTTACAAAACTTTCAAAGCTCAATACGAAACAAAAATTGTATTTTGAAATATTTTGGAATTATACCTTCATAATTATATGATCTTCAGCAGTCACATATAAAAAGGTTGTTATGTAGCAGAACCCCATATTATTAACAGTTTATAATCTGCACAGGTGTCTTAAATGTTGCACCCAAGCTGCTTTCTAAAGGGAAGCACTACTCTCTCTTAGGGCCAGATTCACATACAATCTGCGGCGGCGTAGCGTAAGCCATTTACACTACGCCGCCGCAACTTAATGGAGCAAGTGCCATATTCCCAAAGCACTTGCTCCGTAGTTTGTGGCGGCGTAGTGTAAATGGCCCTGCGTATCCCTGCGTAATTCAAAGGGGGCGGCTTGTATTTAAATTAAGCGTGTCCCCGTGTCGATCGAACTGCACATGCGTCGGCCGGGAAAAAAGCCCAGTCCGCATGCTCCAGCTCACGTCGGAAAGCGTCGTTGAAACCGACGTCAAAACGACGTGATCGTCACTTACGCAATGCCCTATTCGCAAACGACTTAGTAAAACGACGTAACCGACGTAAAAAGACGACGCTGACCCGACGCCATACCCTCATATAGCAGGGGTAGGTTTACGCTTACGGAAACAACGTAAACGACGGCGGGGCGGCGTAAAAACGTTCGGGAATCGGCGTATTAGGATCATTTGCATAGGCAAATGAGAAAACAACGTAAAGGCCACCTAGCGGCCAGAAAAGTAATTACATCTACGATCCAACGGTGTAAGTGTTTTACACCTGTCGGATCTTCACTGTATCTATGCGTAAGTGATTCTAGGAATCACACGCATAGATACCCAGTAAAAAAAACAGAGATACGACTGTGTTTCCTGCGATACACCGTCGTATCTCTTTTGAGAATCTAGCCCTTAGATTTTAAACTATTGTAAATATTTTCCAAACCATATGTATCCCAACCTAATTATTTTATGAGATGTACACATGCACAACATTTTCAGTTTCTCTTTTGAGTCAGTGATCTTTTACATTAATTTTTTTTTATATTTTCTTTATTCCCTTTTTTTAAGGGTTACATAAATACATAACCAAGAGAGAGTCTCTGTATTATCTTTTCTTCAAACTAACATTCTGTATAGGTTCCTAGTTATTTATTTTGTCGCTGTGTAATGAAAAATTGAAGTGTTTCTTGCACCAGCTCTTGGTTTGGAAGAGTTGAGTCGAGAGGGTAAGGTATAATCGGACATGAGCTGGCTGAATAATAGGACTTTCTTTTTTCTATTTAAATCATATTAAAGCTTTATTATTGGCACATATGTTCTGCCTATTTTAATTTTATGTTGTCTCTTTATTGGTGACAGACAGACATCTGGGAAGTGACAATAGCCACTGCTCGTGACAATGAAGTAGAGATTCCAGTCAGTGGAGGGCCAAGTGGAGACTTTGAGATACAAGAAGAAGACGGCAAATCCCAGACACAACCACCCACAATATTTGACCTGGGAAATGAAGTACTGCCACCAGGCACAACTCCCACCGATCATGGTCGAGGAAGGAAGGCAGATACTGGCCTTATTGACAACACTATAGATTCTGGAAATACATTGGCACAAATGCCACAAAAGAACATTTTGGAGAGAAGAGAAGTATTGATAGGTGAGTTTTTCTTACTTGATGCTGTTGTGCAATATACCATATATTACTCAAAATAATATTAATACATAGTTTTCCTATAATAATAATCTTTATTTGGGAATCAACAGTATTTTTTGACGTCTGACAAAAGCCTGCTTTTAGGGAATTAGGTTTAAGTACAAAAATGTCAAAAGGCTGGACTACTTGACATCCAGGAAAATTGCATTTCAGTGGTTAAAAAAATCTCATCTTTTGCAGACAAAAACTGGTAGGGATTTCAGGGATTTTGGTTTGTGAGAGAGATGCATTTTAGCAGTACATCATTTTCTGAGTCTGCTACATGCTGTTGCTGTTTATTGCTGAAACCTAAAGGCTGATTTAAGTCTTATGTGATGGAATTGAGGGATCACTGTGCCTGACCAATTCGTATTAAGCAAATCATTTTTCTTTTTAATGTGCCTTAGGCTAGAAGGCAAAGAACAACCTTTCCTGCACTTTTGTGTAAGATTTCAGGAAAGCATAAGTGCCCCCATTTTGCTAACCGTGCATGAGAATTACTAGGGGGGCTAAACACACAGTTGGCCACTGCCAGTCCTTTACAGACATCTACTCTTGGTCTGCAATTGGGATCTTACTATTGATGTCATAACATATGTTTGCCTGTTAATAATAGTAAAGCTAAGGAACCACCTCAGGAAATGAGTAGTTCCTCCACTGTACTGCTTTCATGCACTCTGGCTAAGGCATGTGGTATCATCTTATTCTGGTAGACCCTTCCTGCCTTTAGATGCTAGGCCACAGATGATGCATGCTTGCACATCACATGCATGGATATTGGTGACTTATGTGGTACAGTAGTAATCAGCGGACCATAGAAAAATAATTGCAAAACCCACACCTAATATGTCAGATTTTCCAAATTTGATTAGGTTTACACTTTAAAAGTTGTGAATGGGTCAAGAGAGAGAGAGAAGAACCTTAGTTTCATCATATTTAGGATGGTACTATCTGAGACAAGGCTCCCAAATGGAAGGAAAAGCCTGGTACTTTTTTCTTAGTATCTTGATCCTAAATAGTACCTTCATTTACTATATGAGGAGCAGACTTTCGCTCACTATGGAACAGAGAATTCTGCAAACAAGTTTGTGATATCGTAAAACAGAAGCAAATAACTTGAATTCTCTCTTTGGTAACTTCATTCAGTATAGAGAACAAAATCACAGTGTTGGTGTTTTTGACTGATAATTCTGTAGGGCAACTTTAGCCAATTAGCTAAATACATGGTTTAACAGTATATGTACCCGCCAACTAGCTGTAAAGTAATGTTTATACTCTAGTGATTCTCCCATCACTGCTATGCTACCTGTATGCAGATGGCAAAGCAGATTTACATCATTTTTTACAGTCTGCTACTTTGCAGACAGTGTGACGCTACACAACTCTGAGGACCAGTAAGAGACTTCTAGTCACACAAATGCCTCATACACACGGTTGGACTTTTGACTGTGCAAAAGTCCACTGTGAGTCCGTTGGAAGTCTGACGGAAAGAAAGAGAACAGGTTCTCTATCTTAGGTCCGCCGGACTTCTGACAAAAAAAGTCAGATGGAGGCTATACACAGCCAGACTTTCTGAGAAAAAAAGCCCATCTGACTTTTTTCTTGGAAATTTCGACCGTGTGTATGAGGCATTAGGGGTATTTGACACTTGGTATTAGGGACACGGACAGAATCATGTCATCTAGTTACTGTCTCTGTGTTCCAGGAGCAGTGCAGCCAGAGAGCAGAAGCTGCCTAATGTAATTGCCATTGACAACCACATAAAGGCAGAATAAACCAAACAGTGAGACCTGGGTTGAAAAGTTGTCAAGAACAAACTTGCAGATATAGGACTACCCACAGAGCAAGATCTGGGTTAAAAGGTTGCTAGCACAGGATCAGAGAACTCACAAATCACACATTCAGTATAAATAGCAAAGGCTGATAAAAGCGTACAAAAAAAATTAAAGATTCATGCAGCGCTTTAAAGAGATGAGAGAGGTGATATAGGAATGTGAAAACTCAAATGTAAAGACAGGAAACATATCCCAGACTGAAAATTGAAGGTCAAGGGAGGTGTGAACAGAAAACAATAGTGTGACAGGTAGAGCATGTGCACAACTCACAGCTAAGTCTTATGCCGCGTACACACGGTCTTTTTTTGTGATGAAAAAAAACGACGTTTTAAAAAAAGTCATTTAAAATGATCGTGTGTGGGCAAAACGTTGTTTTATGTCTTCAAAAAAATGACCAAAAAAAATTCGAACATGCTTGAATTTTTTATGTTTTTTTTCTGAATGTCTTTTTTTTGTGTCAATTAAAATGATCGTGTGTGGGCAAAACAACGTTTAAAACAACGTTTTTAAACCCGCGAAAGCTCAGAAGCAAGTTATGAGACGGGAGCTTCAATGGAACAGAGTGCCGTCGAACGTGGTGTACGCAACCGCGCTTTGCAAGAGCATTTTCAGAAAACGATAGTGTGTAGGCAATGTCATTTTTTAAAGTGAAGTTTGAAAAACGTTGTTTTGTTTCGTGAGATAAAACAACGTTTTTTTACATCACAAAAAGTGATCGTGTGTACGCGGCATTAGCCTCACATAAACTCCTGCCTATTCTTTCGTCTGTCAATGAACATTACTAGAAAAGTGACACCCATCCTGAGCTTCTTCTTTCCTGTGAAACAAGAACCTACCCTTTCCACCAAATAACTCATGGAGCAAGCTTTTAAATGTCAGCACGTGTGGACATATAAAAACTGATTTCATGTGAGTACTAGAGTGAAGAGACTTCTGCAAAATAGATTTTGCTGCATGCAAAATGACTTTAGTTTCACTAAAATAAGCTGTAAAATTGGAGTGAATTTTTTTTTTAGTGGGTGTTTTTATGGGTGTATTTGGGGTGGTTTGGTTTATTTAATTTAGAATAACGATAGGGGTGCTGCATCTCTATTGAAAAACAAAACAAAACAGGTTCTGCATTTTCCATGGACTCATTGCGATTTTAGAGGAATGTGCAATGATTTTACTGCTCAACTAGGAGAAGTTTAGTTAAAAATAGGTTGAGGGTTGAAATTAACATGGGAAACCTGAAACTATACATCTGCAGCCAATAGTCTCTTTTCGGTCGCTAGCGGGACACTTTTAAAAACGTCCATGTTGCAGCGCTTTCCAAGCACTGCCCATTCATTGCAACTTGTACTAAACATTGTACTTAATTGGAGGCATTTTTCAGGTGCTATTTCTAGCGCTAAAATGCCTGAAAAGTGCCTGGGGTCTAAAGGCAAAACTTTGTTTATGTTTTGGACAGAGTTGAGCGGAATTAGAACCCCTGTCAGTTTTTATTGCTGCCTGTGCTCCCATTAGGGAGATTCACCCTTTCTATTTGTTCTGTTTACCCAGATCTTGAGTTGTCCCTAGAAATGTAATAGAGGGAAAAGTTTCCAATGGGGACACTAGTTCTGGTAACCTAGGGGTCCCCAAGGACTTCCCTTAATTTGCGGGGATTATCTCTCACTTCCTGTTTGGGCTATGGGACAGGAAGTGAAGGTAAATCTCCCCAATGGGACAAAGATCCTAAAAATAAACTGACAGGGTCTATAACCCTCCTGTACTCTATCCAAATTGAAAAAAAAAAAAGTAACACTGAGTGAATTTCCACTAACTTGATTTGATAAACAGGGTGAATGTTCACCAAATAGTTTTAGGTGAATTTTGGGCAAATATAGGTGAAGTTATCATAGAATCATGAATCAATATACCACAGCGGAAAAGAGTTTTATAACCCTCAGGAGCCATTTAACTTAGCTTTACTTCAGCTTAGACTGGCAATACAGTATACAATTTTCTTTTAGAATTTTCTTTTAGATTTACCAAAACCATATACTATGAGGTCAAACCTAAACACTTTCAATTTGTTCAAGGAAATTGAATAAGAAAATTGAGGGACCTCTCCAATACTTTCAGGTAATGTGGAAAGTAAATAAATGGAGAATTACCTACAGCTAAGGTCTACTGACTCACCACAATCAGCCGATGCGACACAGATAAAGCATAAATAAAAAAGTTGGGCTGAGAAGAACGCAAAAGAATGGTTACTACCAGGATCAAGCAGGCCCTAAATCAATCTGGATGGATGAGGAGCTAAAAATTATATGGATGATATAGGGCTTACTGGGGGGTGGGGGACCACTACAGCATGTTGTCTTACCTTTGGCTGCATTTTGCTGCAATGGCAAACATTCGTTGAAATCTCTCAATCTTTGCTAAAGTTTCAGATTATTGAAATCTTACATTTCTAGCAATTACAGTCACTTGCTTAAAACAGCACAATGGACACGTGTGACTTACTATTAAGCCATTGTATCCCTTGTGCTGCTGGGTCGTGCTTTCCTTGAAATCTTTTGTCATCCTTTTCCTCCCACCACACTTCTATGAATGAAAAATAACCTATGAATGGAGGACAGCTGGATGATTCTCATCCTCTATTCATAGATTCTGTTTCAGTCATAGAAGCTATAGTAAGGCCTCTATGGATGGATGGGTGAGGCAGAAAGGGCGGGCATAGTCAGGAACTTATGATGATGAGAGCCTGTCACATCTCCTCCATTCTGTTAATGGAGGGGTGGTCGGAGGATGGAAACCTCAAGAAAAGCAGGAGCCAACAGCACAGGGGATACATTGGATCAATTGTAAGTAATTTCCCCCCCTTTTTTTTTTTACTAAACTTAGGCTTTAAATTGTTTTTTTATATGACCATTTCATAATAAAAGTTCCAGTCATTTGATAAAACTGTGATCTGACTAAAATACTAGAAAGACCAGGGAAAATTGCAATCCACACATATTACACTCCCGTATTCCTAAAACCAGTAACCTGCTGACCAACTATACAGATTGTCGGCCATTGAGGTACAGTCATCTAAATGTGATTGACAACGTCTTTTTCAGTAATATCACAGTAATAACAAAAACAAGTTCATGTTTTATACCACATTCCACAAAAATTCAACTGCTTGCTGTAATACATTGGAAAGTGGCCCAAATTTTTTCCATGGAAATCAACATTTTGCTTGCTGTTGGTTAAACTTTGGTAACCTTGCGCATCCTGTTTTGCACATTCTGGATAGTATCTGCTATTTTTCATAACAATCTCACTAGTAAAATTACTGCCACTTAGAAGCACTGAAACATGATGCTACTGCCACTGAAATAATGGATATTATGAATGTTTTGGATACAAACAGCTACAGCTGTGAGCAGAAATGGTATATAGAAACTAGTAAAGCCAGAAGTCTGAACACCGTGCTGTTATGGTACTAAGAATATTTTGTTCTGTGGTCTAAACGTAAAATGCTTAGAAGGCCTGCTGTTACTGATTTTTATAGCAGTTGACTTATTTAGTGTGGAGCATCTTTTCAAATTGTTTTATGAACCCTGTAATTTCTAGTTGTGTCCATATGCAGCAAAGTAGCTACATTTTTGTTTTTATTAATGGATATAGTTAAGTGAAATTATCTGCATCCCTGCCTTTAGCCAGCTACCATTTGTGGCTTGCCCTTGACTCATACTTAAGACAACAAGCATGAAATACTAGTTTCCAGTTCCTGTATGAGCGACAGCTGATGCACTGTACTGTATATTTATACATTTGTCATTTTATTAAGCATGGGAGTTATCCCATATACGTTAACGAAATTCAGATATTCTCAAACTGTAATTTTCAAGTACAAATGTAACTCTGATTAGTCCATGTAAGACATTACAGACAATTCTCATGAAATATGTTTTGGTGAATAAAACCATAATGTTTGCTTGTATTGGAACAGCAAAGTAACTGAGAGAAGCATGGATGGCCTCTCCTTCCCACTTATTTCAATACCTTGAGTCACAGACCTGTAAGTCCGCGTACACACGATCGAATATATCTGCTGAAACTGGTCCGCAGACCAGTTTCAGTGGACAGATTCGATCGTGTGTACGGGCTAACAGACAGGTTTCCAGCAGACAAAAGTTTTAAAGCATGCTTTAAAACTTGTCTGCTGGAAAGCCGTCTGTCGGATATGTCCGCTGGTTAGTACGCCTAACCAGCGGACCGAAATCTCCTGCATGCGCCAAATGAATTCGACACATGCGTGGAAGTATTTTACTTCCTGGTTTGTGACGTGGCGGCGTCAACGTCACCGCCACGTCACCGCGATGTCTGTCCGCGTGGATTTTGGTTTGATCGTGTGTACACACATCAAACCAAAACATCCCAGGAGACATGTCCGATGAAATGGGTCTGTTGGACCGTTTCATCGGATATGTCTCCTCGTGTGTACGCGGCCTAACAAGTATACAGGCATACCCCATTTTTAAGTACACAATTGTGTTTATTTACTAAAGTTTGAAAACGCAAAATCAGGCTCACTTCTGCACAGAAACGAATGATCTTCCAGGTTTTATTACCAGGCTTAATTGAACAAGCTGGAGTTAGAAGCTCATTGGTTTCTATGCAAAAATTAGCCTGATATTGCGATTTCCAGCATTAGTAAATAAACCCCATTGTGTACTTAAAAGCGGGGTATGCCTGTACAGTGCTTGTCTTTGAATTTCTTAATCTGCATACTTGTAATGAATCACTGACTCTAAAAGGATTACATTTGGGGGGTTCCCAGTCAACTAGCATTTCCAGGAGTACAGAAATAGCAGCCTCAGTTTTTCTTTCCCGGGTATGATTTTTTTTTTACAGTCCGGGCCAATGTAACTATGCATATACCATAACTGTGGGATCTCTCAAGACCTCCTGTTTTCAGAATGCAGCAGGGCAGCTGCTCAGCACAGGACCCAGGAGCTAGTGAAGATCATTGGAGTTCTAGAGGAGTCCCACAGACATGGTGTACATGGTTACATTGGTCCAAGCTGTATCAATGTAAAAATATCTATACCTGGTTTTCTTAATTAAGGTTCATTGTCTTTTTTTTTTTAATTGTACAAAGAATTGATGAATGTTTTTAACATATTTCAAACCTATCATGAAAATGTATTTTTTATTTTTTCAGCTGTAATAGTTGGTGGAGTAGTCGGGGCCCTGTTTGCTGCATTCCTAGTGATGCTGCTGATTTATCGCATGAAGAAGAAAGATGAAGGAAGCTATGCTCTGGAAGAGCCCAAACCAGCTAGTGTTTCATATCAGAAACCGGACAATCATGAGGAGTTTTATGCATAGTCAGGGGAACATGGCCTTCAGTTTCCCCTCTGTCAGTCCCGATGATCAGTGAGCCTGTGGACGGATCTTACAATCCTGGCTTCCATCTTGGATGGGTGCTCTGTCTGTTTCTAGATCACAACTACCTGAAGTGTGATATCATAAAGTGTTGTCAAACCTGGATACTCAACCAACCCTTTGGAAGTAGCGAACGTTCCTATTGTCCGACTTCTCCATCCATTCCTTTTTGCGTTTGTAAACTGTAAATGCCCACAACTGCCACGTGCTTCTTTGAGGGTTCTTCTAACATGCTTGACTGATTTCTCTTTCTGTGGCCATCATGTAGCAGATTCTGGTACCCACAAAAGCACAAGTGATACCCACTAATTCAGTATTGGCATATGGCATATAAAATACTTTCTGCCATCGCGGGTGTGCATTTTTTTTTTACTCTTCTTTTTTTTTTTTTATATATATATATATAATATTTCCAAAGTAGGTTGTTTATGTAAATGCTGAAAGGAATTTTGAATGTCAAGTATAACTTGTATTTATCAATTTAATACATTTATATTGATTACAGTCCGACCACAGGCTTCACCGTCAAGCTGTAAATAGGTACTTGTGTAAATTAATAAAATGCTAGGGAATCTAATTAGAAAAGAAGCAGCATAGCTTTTTTTTAACATTAAACAAAACATTTTAAAGCAAATATGTTATTATGTGGGTGTAAAGAATGAAATATGGAGAACTCTTTTTAAAATGGTACTGTGATGGAAAGAGATAACAAATTCGCTTTGGTTACAATTAGTGCCATAAGATGCAGCCTTGGTTAAACCAATAATCTACCTTTAAATATGTTATAATTAAAAGCAGGATCTACATCCTACCGAATTTGTAAAGAAATCAACCATATTTGTTTGGTGGCCCTTTTAAATACCATGTACCACTTTATTAGTCCAAAAATCAGGATGGTCACCCAAGATATGATTGGGTTTCTGTAAGAGCCTTTGTGAACAAATCCCAGCTCCATGAACCAATAGTCTTCTTTAAAACTATTTTAATTTCTTGCTTTCCAGGTAAGGAAAATAGATCCAGTTGTTGCATGATAAACAAAACATAAAAGCGTAACTGACACCAAATACAGCATGTGTATAACATTTTCTCCATGTCATATTCACTCTACGCTGTAGATAAGAAAAACAAAAATGAAAAGTAAAAAAAAAAACAATATCATACCATGAAGTAAATTCTTAGTCTAGAAATTATACTAAACTTTTAGGTTACTGGGATAACTTTCCTTAATTTCACAGTTAAACATAATGATTCAACTTAAAAAACAGAGACTGAATAGGTAGAAAATTATCTTAATTTTTGGGTTGATGCCTGTGGGTTAAATCAACCACCAGATTCTGATATTTCTTGGGTACCTAATGACTCTTACCCACTGCAGCATTGACTGTTGTGTCACATGTACCCTGTTGAGTTTGTATTTTCTTTATATTGTGAGGAATGCAGAGGTACAAGACAACCTATTTCTCCTGCAGCAGAAGAACGACATAGAGTGAGAGCTATTTAGCTAGGAACTCCAGCACAGGGAGGAGCTAGAAAGTGATTTGGTCCACCAGCACGGAAATTGAATTTTTGGTTGGACTGATGCATTAACTTGAATACAGTCTTTACCTGGTGTACCTTATATGTATCAACAGAAAAAAACATCCTTTCATCCCCTTTTTGCTCCCTCTGAAAATTGTGCCACTTTAGAGTAATACCTAGTCTAAGGATGAAAGTAAACTTACGTTAATTACTCTAAATGACACATACAGGTTAATATACTAAAATAGGAGTGTTCCCTTTTGGTGAGGTGAGTGTTTATTGAAAACATCAATCATATACAGGTGACTTCTAAAACAGTACTAACGTCTGCACTTGGTTGGATGTTTGAAGAAACCACAACTTTGATTTATCGGGATGAAAACCCCAACGATGTCCTATTTGCAGACTGGGCTATATAAAGTAATTGTAATTTTATTTGTGTTTTCCCCTCTTTTGTGTTCAAGCTGCATGCACCAAACATTACTTGCAGTAAAGATGCCTACAAATAGCATACCAATGGAGAGGTGATATAAAAAACTCAGGCACGCTAACCGTTTAAGGCATGGTCAGGAATTGTAGTGTTCACTTTTCTCTGAGAATGAAGATATGGTAAATATAGGCCAATGGCTAGATGGGTCTGGATCGATATTGTAAAGAAAAATTAAGATTAATTTTATCCAACAAAGGATTTAACATAAATGCAGAATTTTAACTAGACGTAGAAATTCTCTCAATTAAGCTGAATGTCATTTCTGTGGCAGTGTATGTTGTTGTCGATCTCCCTGTGAATAGAGACTGAATGTAATAGCCCAAGGGGAGTTTTGTGAATTTGCAACAAAGGTATCAGCCAATCGGAAAACACTCCTTGGCCCAACTTCAAAGAATGCAACACCGTAAATGGCCAATATCATGACCTGAGATTTTTTTTTACATCCATTGTACGTGGTAAAAATTATTTCTAGAACAAGGGGATGGGAAACTGGGTTATACTGTAATAGAGCATTTTTGTATGTACAGTATGTAATTCACTAGGATTTTAGCATTAAAAATTTGCTTCTTAAAATCTGTTCTGAATGTGTTCTGGATCTCAAAGCACAGACTTTAAAGCCAAAAGCTGACGTAACATAAGCATCAAGCAAAGACAAAATAATTCATTTAAAGCAAATAAAAGTATCTTTGCCAATGATTCTTACGCAATGTTGCAGTAATGTATCTTCCTAATTTTATAATTATTTCTGTGATGTATCCATTATGGACAATAAAAAAACTGAAACAATTTGAAGTTACTTTTAGTGTTTTTGTTTTTTCCTGTATCACTTGGCATGACCATGAAGAATAGTTGCATTGATCTGTTTGGAGCATCTGCTGATCAAATTCAATGCCAAAGGAATAGGAATTACAGCTGGACATATGTTCCTAAGAAGTCCGAAAGTCTTCTAAATCTTCAGCAAGGCAAATCAGACTATACATATGGAAAATAAATTTGTCATTATTGGATCAGAGGAAAAGGTCTTCTGTGGCCAGATTATACAGCAGAGCCATTACATGTTTGAAAACCATTAAGTCATAATGGACTCCGTTCACAGAATGAACTTGCATGAGGTATTTAAGTGTCAGGACACATTTTGACTAAATATCGCATGCAATCCTGAAATTGTCAATTCACTAGACCGTTTTGTGGTATTTACTGCAAAACGTGCGGTAAATACCACAAAACACTCTTTAAATACCACATGAAAAAGCCTTGAACTAAATTCACCGAAGAAAATAAAGAATTAAATGCACGCAGTAATAAGTAGTGGTCCAAACATGCAGTATTTAAGAATTGTAAAAATATAATAGCCGATTTTGAGTAGTATTTGCCTCTTTGGATCAGTTCTCTCAACAGTAATGCATAGAAACCTAAATGTAACTTAAAGCGGATCTCCACCCTAAAGTGAAGTTCCGCTGATCAGAACCCTCCCCCCCTCCGGTGTCACATTTGACACCTTTCAGGGGGAGGGGGGTGCAGATACCTGTCTAAAAACAGGTATTTGCACCCACTTCCGGCCCAGTATTCTTGGGAAAAAGACAGGTTTTCCTTCACTCCCCCCCCCCCATTGTGTGCTGGGAACACTCGGCTCCCAGCACACAGCGGTAGCCAATCAGCGGGCGCAGCGCGATTCGCGCATGCGCCGTAGGGAACTGGGCAGTGAAGACGGAGCGCTTCACTTCCTGGTTCCCTCACCGTGGATGGAGGGGGGAGCAGCAAAGAGACGAGCGAACGCTCGTCCTCTGCTGCGGATGCTGCTGGACTCCAGGACAGGTAAGTGTCCTAATATTAAAAGTCAGCAGCTGCAGTATTTGTAGCTGCTGGCTTTTAATATTTTTTTTTGATGGGCCATCCGCTTTAAAGTTGTTGTGAACATACTATGTTTTAGTCACTTTCTAATACAGGTATGACTAAGCAGTCGCCATAACTATGTTTGATTAGTTTCAAATTCTATTTCTTACCTTATTATTACAAGGTAAAAAGGTTCTGTCATGTGACTATGCATTTCTACTACCTGATAGTGATGGGCGGGGTAAAAGGACACTATTCAGACATACTGGGGTTGATTTACTAAAACCGGAGAGTGCAAAATCGGGTACAGCTGGGCATGGTAGCCTATCAGCTTCTAACTTTAGCTTGTTCAATTAAGCTTTGACAAAAGAACCTGGAAGCTGATTGGTTTCTATGCAGAGCTGCACAAGATTTTGTATTTTTTTAGTAAATCAACCCCACTGTGTGCCTGTATTCCATAGTCTGCTCAGCCTGAAGCAAGATGCAGACTGTGTTTGAGCAAGGGGTGTGTTCAAGAGGCAGGCTGTGATTGGGAGGCGGTGTGTGCCAGAGGCAGGCTGTGATTGGGAGGAGGATTGTGCCAGAGGCAGGCTGTCAATATTCAGGGGGCGTGGTAGCTGAACAAACTACTCAGTACAGGCATGCTGTGAGTCTGCACAGAGTCTTGTACCTCTGAACTTGGCAGCTAACGGATGAAAACTGACCACACTAATGCAAATCAACTTCCTTGTTTTGTGTGGTCAATTTATAACAAGAAAGAAAGGTCACTGGCAGTATCAACCAGGTAATTCAGATGGACGAAGGACATGAAAATAATAGAGACTATGATTTATAAAATAGGTGTAAGGCCCCTTTGACATGGGCAATCCAATCAGGTCCTCTTGTCAGTTTTTTATGCGGACCCAATTGGACCCTCCAGTCTCTTCTGTAGAGCCATCCACCAAAAACAGACTGCTGGGGGACCTATTCCCCATCTGTGTGGTGGATCGGATGCCATTTGATGGAAACGGACAGACAGTCCGTTTTCATCTCATTCCCCCATAGACAAGAGCGGGCTGTGTCCATGTCCGCTCTGCATAATGGAGCGGAAATGGACCTCTCATCCGCCTGCTCAGAGAGAGATCCCTGGCTAAGCAGATTCGGCTACACTGAGGCACCCGTGTGAAAACAGCCTAAGTCATGGTATGTGTAAGAGAGGAAGAAGATAGGTATGTGTATATTTATATTTGAGAAAGAGTTCCAACATACGTGTGATAACTCTCTGCTGATAAGTTTGCTAGTCCATGGTCATGCTTTACTGGAACAGAGGCCTGTATGTCTGCTATTGTGTGTATGTGTGTGTGTATATATATATATATATATTAGGGTTGTCCCGATACCGATACTAGTATCGGTATCGGGACCGATACCGAGTATTTGCGGGAGTACTTGTACTCCCGCAAATACCCCCGATACCTAAATAGAATACTTCCCCCCCCCGCCGCCGCAAAGCCGCCGCCGCATACCGCCGCGTTAATCCCTGTGAAATACAGCGCGCATTAAAGTATTCAAACGAGCTTGTAATGCGCGCTGTATTGCCTCCCTCTTCCTGTCAGTCGTACGCTCGTGCTCTAGCCTTCTCTATTGGCTTTTGGGTTTGTCAGTTTGGGGTGGAACAGTCTGTGATTGGCGGGCGGGGAGGAACGCTGGACACGTCACAGCTGGTCGGACGGGTGGAAGCAGCGGGATAGAGCTGACGGTAATCAGATTCTCTCCCCGGAAACATAGGCTCAATCCTATTGTACACCATCTTGTGCGAATCACGGAGACTCCACGGTGGAGAGAAGCCCACTCGGGACACCCGTGTGCCCGGTTTTCGGGTGTTTCCCGCTCGAGGGTGCAGTAACGTCATAGGAGGGGTATGATGTCACTGGGGACTCGGCGGGGGGCTACACAGGTGGTGGGATTGAAATGCCCGGGACGTCGGCCGCCTGTTATTTCCAGACTTCCTGTTGAGTGTGAAGGCAAAAGTTATCTGTGACGTCTGAGGGCAGGGCATCGGGGGAGGGGCAGAGGATGACACCCATATAAACTATGTGCTGGAGACAATCACCTCCAACACACGAGAGCCAGAGACATGTAATATCCCCTCATTCACACCTGATCTATCCCAACATAAGGAGAGGGACACACACAGGAGACACCACAGGGGATTACAGAGCATTGTTGTCACCCAATGTATAATCTAAAGGTGACATCACTACCTAACAAATAATTGGTGTGACATCATCACTCTCCATATAATTTATATTCTACAGGTGTGACATCACCAATCTCCATATAAATTATGTTTCACTGGTGTGACATCAGCGCTCTCTCCATATAGGTTCTATACTACAGGTGTGACATCACCGTTCTCTCCATATAGGTTATGCAATATATGTGGGGGGACATGGCTGCAATATATGTGGGGGAACATGGCTGCAATATATGTGGGGGGACATGGCTGCAATATATGTGGGGGGATATGGCTGCAATATATGTGGGGGGACATGGCTGCAATATATGTGGGGGGACATGGCTGCAATATGTGGGGGGACATGGCTGCAATATGTGGGGGCACATGGCTGCATTTGGGGACACATTTAAAATAAGTATCGGTATTCGGTATCGGCGAATACATGAAAAAAAGTATCGGTACTTGTACTCGGTCTTAAAAAAGTGGTATCGGGACAACCCTAATATATATATATAATTTGATGACAGTGTCCCGCTAAGTAATATAGTGCAGAAGCAAGAAAATAATGCAGGTTGCATGTGTACATTCTTCCCTAGTCTTCTGTCAGGAGGAGCAGTACTGGGAAATTACTGGGAAATAAGGCTGAGAGCTAATTAACAGCTCATGCAATTAGCGGCATGTCAGCCTGCCAGGGGCTAATTAACTGGTTTGGAAAATTACCACAAGACGTGTTGGAAAGAAAATAAACCTTATTCAGTATCAGTGTAGATAGCTCTGATTGTCGACTCTACAGCATAGACTTTCACTATAATTGTAAAGTCACTCGACATCATTCTGTTGTATGAAACTCTTACCAATGCATACACATTTGCCTCACTCTGCAAAGAAGCTTTATTACCATTGTATGGATGCTCATCAATATTTAAATATATGCAATGTTATTCCCTAAAGAGGAAGTATAACTATGCACTTTGAAAAGCGTTATTTTATGTTTAAACTGTAGTTCAGTCTTCATTTTTTCTGTTTATCCTGAATCATAAATGCTCATTTGTTTACGTTATGGGGATGATGCTTTTCTGACATTTGTGTAAGCGGTAACTGGATCAATATTTGTTATAGTTCTGGAATGCCATAGATTGATTATTATTATTTGAAAAATGTCTTTAATAAGAACATTCGCTTTTGTATCTGCTTCATATCTGCCTGCTGGTTTTAAAAGTAGGCCACTTTATCAACTTTGCATTGAATTTACTATATATATATATATATATTAGGGTTGTCCCGATACCGATACTAGTATCGGTATCGGGACCGATACCGAGTATTTGCGGGAGTACTTGTACTCCCGCAAATACCCCCGATACCTAAATAGAATACTTCCCCCCCCCGCCGCCGCAAAGCCGCCGCCGCATACCGCCGCGTTAATCCCTGTGAAATACAGCGCGCATTAAAGTATTCAAACGAGCTTGTAATGCGCGCTGTATTGCCTCCCTCTTCCTGTCAGTCGTACGCTCGTGCTCTAGCCTTCTCTATTGGCTTTTGGGTTTGTCAGTTTGGGGCAGAACAGTCTGTGATTGGCGGGCGGGGAGGAACGCTGGACACGTCACAGCTGGTCGGACGGGTGGAAGCAGCGGGATAGAGCTGACGGTAAGCAGATTCTCTCCCCGGAAACATAGGCTCAATCCTATTGTACACCATCTTGTGCGAATCACGGAGACTCCACGGTGGAGAGAAGCCCACTCGGGACACCCGTGTGCCCGGTTTTCGGGTGTTTCCCGCTCGAGGGTGCAGTAACGTCATAGGAGGGGTATGATGTCACTGGGGACTCGGCGGGGGGCTACACAGGTGGTGGGATTGAAATGCCCGGGACGTCGGCCGCCTGTTATTTCCAGACTTCCTGTTGAGTGTGAAGGCAAAAGTTATCTGTGACGTCTGAGGACAGGGCATCGGGGGAGGGGCAGAGGATGACACCCATATAAACTATGTGCTGGAGACAATCACCTCCAACACACGAGAGCCAGAGACATGTAATATCCCCTCATTCACACCTGATCTATCCCAACATAAGGAGAGGGACACACACAGGAGACACCACAGGGGATTACAGAGCATTGTTGTCACCCAATGTATAATCTAAAGGTGACATCACTACCTAACAAATAATTGGTGTGACATCATCACTCTCCATATAAGTTATATTCTACAGGTGTGACATCACCAATCTCCATATAAATTATGTTTCACTGGTGTGACATCAGCGCTCTCTCCATATAGGTTCTATACTACAGGTGTGACATCACCGCTCTCTCCATATAGGTTATGCAATATATGTGGGGGGACATGGCTGCAATATATGTGGGGGGACATGGCTGCAATATATGTGGGGGGATATGGCTGCAATATATGTGGGGGGACATGGCTGCAATATATGTGGGGGGACATGGCTGCAATATGTGGGGGGACATGGCTGCAATATGTGGGGGCACATGGCTGCATTTGGGGACACATTTAAAATAAGTATCGGTATTCGGTATCGGCGAATACATGAAAAAAAGTATCGGTACTTGTACTCGGTCTTAAAAAAGTGGTATCGGGACAACCCTAATATATATATATATCAACAATACTTTTTCATGTAAAAAAAATAGCGCTAAATCAAACAATCATTACTAGTGCAATGATGCATCTATACATTTACAGGGCAAACAAATGCAAACATTTTCAAATATTCAAATCAGAAATATCAAAAATAAATCCTTAAAGGGGTTGTAAAGGTAAAACAATTTTTCCCTAAATAGCTTCCTTTATCTTAGTGCAGTCCTACTTCACTTACCGCATCCTTCCATTTTGCTTTTAAATGTCCTTATTTCTTCTGAAAAATCCTCACTTCCTGTTCTTCTGTCTATAACTACACACCGTAATGCCAGGCTTTCTCGCTGGTGTGGAGAAACCCTCTTGAGGGGGGAGGGGACGAGCAGGCAAGTCAGGACACGCTCTAATTTGCAGAGAGTGAAAGGAGCTGTCTGTTAGTGGGCATCCTGACACTCCTGCTCGCCCCCTCCCTCCTCAAGAGGCTTTCTCCACACCAGGGAGAAAGCCTTGCATTACGGTGTGTAGTTACAGACAGAAGAACAGGAAGTGAGGATTTCTCAGAAGAAATAATAACATTTAAAAGCAAAATCGAAGGATGAGGTAAGTGAAGGAGGACTGCACTGAGGTAAAGGAAGCTATTTAGGTTTTTTTTTTTACTTTTACAACCCCTTTAAGAGCCTCATGCTGTCATCTCTTTGACAAAACGTATTTGAGTGGTTACATCGTTACATCATCACGTACACTTGCCGACCAGCGCATCCAGTCCGGCATGGCCATACAGCTTGCTGCTTCGGAAAAAACACATTGTATTGTACTGCACACCGGATGCGGTTTTAAATCGTCTTGCCTAATTTATTTTGTACCTTGAAGTGGATCCTTGTCTGCAAGTATTGTTTTGCTTCCTATCATGTTTTCATACATTTTTGGATTACACTATGGGTGCATATTTTTTGTCTTCCACCATATCCTATACATGGATTGAACTATCATGATGGCACACATGCCTGATGTCTGGGAGTATCCTGATGAAAGGGATCTGACTAAGCACATTTGGCCATTCATGTGATTGTCCACTGAATCCGGTAAGAGGCTCATCTATATGGTGTCACTCAGTGGTGAATGCGCAAGGAATTAAGAGTGTGGGGACACTCACATGTGAAATTGAATGAAGATTCAGTTTTCAAACTTTATTGCTTATGCACACTATTAGAATTTTAACCGTTAGGCTCTTATGTATTCATTTTTTTATATTTGCATATTTGCATTTTTTTTGCAATCTTTTATAGATACATCATTGTACTTTTAATGATAGTTACATTTAGCACTACCTTTTTGATATTTATATAAAATAATAGACACAAGTACATTCCAGTCTGATCTTCAGAGTCTACCAACCCAAAATTCGTTTTTGCACTTACAAGTCATTCCTTTTTTTAACCACTTGAGGCCCCGCATATCGTCAATTGACGGCAGCTTAGTGGATCTGAATATCCAAGCTGCCGTCAATTGACGGCATCGTGTTCTCTGGCCACTGGGGGGCGCGCACGCGCACCCGGCGCGTCCCCGAGATGCCGATGCGCGTGCCTGGCGGTCGTGATGTCCACCAGGTACCCGCTGATCGGCAGTTTTAGAGCAGGGACGTGAAGCTCTGTGTGTAAACACAGAGCTCCACGTCCTGTCAGGGAGAGGAGACAGATGCTGTTTCTCTTGTACATAGGGAGACAGCATCGGTCACCTCCCCCAGTCACCCCCCTCCCCCCACACAGTTAGAACACACCCAGGACTCACATTTAACCCCTTCCTCACCCCCTAGTGTTAACCCCTTCACTGCCAGTCACATTTATACAGTAATTAGTGCGTTTTTATAGCACTGATCGCTGTATAAATGTGAACGGTCCCAAAAATGTGTCAAAAGTGTCTGATGTGTCCGTCGCAATATCGCAGTCCTGACAAAATTCGCAGATCGCCGTATTAATAAAAAAAAAAAATTGTCAGAATTCTATCCCTTATTTCCTAGCCACTATAACCTTTGCGCAAACCAATTACTATACGCTTATTGCGATTGTTTTTTTTACCAAAAATATTTAGAATACATATCGGCCTAAACTGAGAAAAAAATATATTTTTTTTTAAAAAAATTGGATTTTTATTATAGCAAAAAGTAAAACATATTGCGCAGAGGTGATCAAATACCACCAAAAGAAAGCTCTATTTGTGGGGAAAAAAAGGACATCAATTTTGTTTGTAAGACACGTCGCACGACCGCGCAATTTTAATTTAAAGCGACGCAGTGCTGAAAGCTGAAATTTTGCCTGGGCAGGAAGGGGGTATATGTGCCCAGTAAGCAAGTGGTTAAATAGATTGTGCCTTGTTGCTGTGAGCTTACGTTTCCAATTTTGAGTGGTGAGTTAGTTGCTATTATGCTGCCTTTAAGAAAGTATCCTAGGAATTAGTAACAAAATGCAGATCCATCCTTAAGATCCTTCCTTATTTATCCATGCCATCCCTTAAAATTAACCTCCAGGTAAAAGATAGACTTTCTAAAAAACTCTCCAAATCCTTTTACTTACCTGGTTTCTTTATGAAGATAATCCAACCTTAAATCCTTGTGGTGTCATTACAGGACTCTATCATACTGCTTACGAATGGCAGCCGGTGTGAGTGCTGGCAGGGCTTTTTGACTAAAGCCCTGTACACACGATCGGTTCGTCTGATGAAAACATACTGATGGACCGTTTTCATCAGACAAACTGATCGTGTGTGGGCCCCATCGGTTTGTTTTCCATCAGTGAAAAATATAGAACATGTTTTAAAATGTTCCTATGGATAAAAAAACCATCGTCTGTGTGGAAGTCCATCGGTCAAAAATCCACGCATGCTCAGAAGTCAGCAAGTCATAGTGTTTTACATCACCGCGTGGACACAGTCGGATTTTCGACCGATGGTTTGTAGGCAAGACTGATGAAAGTCAGCTTCATCGGATATCCGACGGAAAAATCTATTGGATTAGATTCCATCAGATATCAGATCGTGTGTACAGGGCTTAACTCACAGGGGTGAGCTTGCTTTGTGAGTTGCTGTAAGTGTGGGAGGCATGTGGGCTGCTACATCAGCTATGACAGAAGAGCACAGAACTTCCATGTCATTTCAATAGCATTGGTATAGACAGGCAAGTGTAGCCTCATTCTCCTACTGTAGGCACTGTACAGGTGCAAGTACAGCACAGGCAGAGGTAAAAATAAGTGGACTGAAAATGGATTGAGCAGAGTTTTCTAAACCCCTAACTGCCATTTTTTTTAGCAACAGTTAGCTACCAGATCCCAAGACTTTCTTGGAAAACACTGTTGACCACTGAAAGATAGAATTACAGTGGGAACCTTTCCATGAGACCTCTTCAGACTACATCATTCATATAGGTGCTGCAAAAGTTATTGCATAACATGTGCAGGTACAAGAAGTGCTGAGAATGGGCAACACCACAATGCAAAACAAAAATGTTGCCCATCAACATATGTTGTACATACACTGGAGCGCAGACAATGTGAAACAGTCACTTCCTTGTACTTGTTGAATTGCCATGATGTGGAAGTAAGGTAAGAACTAGGGATGAGCCGAACACCCTGGTTCGGTTCGCAGCAGAACATGCGAACAGGCAAAAAAAATTGTTCGAACACGCGAACACCGTTAAAGTCTATGGGACACGAACGTGAAAAATGCTAATTTTAAAGGTTAATATGCAAGTTATTAGTATTTATATATGCAAGTTAAAAGTATTTGGGGACCCGGGTACTTCCCCAGGGGACATGTATCAATGAAAAACAAAATTTTAAAAACGGCAGTTTTTTCGGGAGCAGTGATTTTAATAATGCTTAAAGTCAAACAAAAAATATTCCTTTAAATTTCATACCTGGGGTTTGTCAATAGTATGCCTGTAAAGTGGCACATTTTTCACATGTTTAGAACAGTCCCTGCACAAAATGAAATTTCTAAAAGAAAAAAGAGTAATTTAAAACTATTTGCAGCTATAATTGTCGGGTCCCGGCAATACAGATAAAAGCCATTGAAAAAAACAGTATGGCTTCCCCAAACCAAAATGTAAAAAAAAAATTGCGTGGGGGTCCCCCCAAATTCCATACTAGACCCTTCAGGTCTGGTATGGATATTAAGGGGAACCCTGCGCCATTTTTTTTAAATAGCACAGGGGCCCCCTTAAAACCCATACCAGACCCCTATCCAAGCATGCAGCCTGTCAGGCCGCAGGAAAAGAGGGGGGACGAGAGCGCGCCCCCTCCTGAACTATACCAGGCCACATGCCCTCAACATAGGGAGGATGCTTTGGGGTCTGGACCCCAAAGCACCATGTCCCCATGTTGATGGGGACAAGGGCCTCATCCCCCACAACCCTTGCCCGGTGGTTGTGGGGGTATGCGGGCAAGGGACTTATTGGAATCTGGAAGCCCCCTTTAATAAGGGGAACTCCAGATCCCAGCCCTCCCCTATGTGAATTGGTCCTGGGGTAAATTGTAACCCTACCATTTCACAAAAAAGTGTAAAAAAAAATCAAAAACACAGAAGACAGCTTGGGACAAGTCCTTTATTTAAAAGAAAAAGAAAAAAAAATCCAGCAATGTAAATCCATTCTCGACCAGAGGATACGGAGAAAATGCCTCCATGCATTTAATGGATTGTTTTGTTTTGCTCATGTAATACCTAGCTGATATAACTAAAATAATTGTACAATCAAAATGAAATGTGTGTGACCATCATAAAATGTAATAACCATATATGCTTTTTTTTTTTTTGCAATTTTCTTACATCTTGATTGTATAATGTTAGTTGATTGTGCACTCAGTTTGTGTCTGGCAATGGATAGCATATGCTGAAGGTGTTGTGCTTACATATTCTGATGTAAAAAAACATATTCTCATCAAGAATTAGGGTCTGAAGGTCAGCACTGTCCAATCTGATCACCAGAGGGTAAAAAGAAAGACGTGGTTGATAAACAGATTATAGCCGCGTATACACGATCAGTCCAACTGATGAGAACGATCCGAAGAACCGATGAAGCTGACTGATGACTGATGGTCTGATGTGCCAATACACAATCAGTTAAAAAAACGATCGTGTCAGAATGCGGTGACGTAAAACACAAGGACGTGCTGAAAAAAATGAAGTTCAATGCTTCCAAGCATGCGTCGACTTGATTCCGAGCATGCGTGGATTTTTAACCGATGGTCGTGCGTACTAACGATCGGTTTTGACCTATTGGTTAGGCGTCCATCGGTTAAATTTTAAAGAAAGTTCTCTTTTTTTTGACCGAAGGATAACTGACCGATGGGGCCCACACACGATCGGTTTGGACCGATGAAGCCGACCTTCAGTCCATTATCATCGGGTTTGACCGATCGTGTGTACGCATCCTTACTGGACTCTTTTGAGTTTGTCATGATAACTTAGTGCCCCTGTTCCTCATTCCAGTACCCAGATGTTGGCTGTTGCTTTTCCCCTGTCTGTGTTCACCTGCAAGGTGATTGATCTGATCAGTCACCTGATATAAGCAAAATGAACAACTGTTCCTGATCAAGCCTCCTGTTTGTCTGCCTTGCTTTGCTGTTGGATTTCCCTGTTTATGACCCATATCGGATATTGTACTATTCCCTGAACTCAGCCTGCCTTATTACCTGGACCATCTTAGAACTACGCTACCTGACTGCTAAACTGCAAGTAGTCTGTTGTTTGCTCTGTTTGTGTCTGCCCTGGTGTTGTGGCCCAGCACTATAGCATTATGTATAAGGCCTGGGGGCAACCAAGTACCGGTAGGCCTGCTTGTCTTAAGGGAAAGGGGGCTGCTCTAGATAAAGCACACAGTAGCTAGCTATAGTGTCTGACTGCCTGCATTGAGATAGACGTGACATTCGTGACATTATCACAAGCATAAAGTTTCTGTCAAGATGGACTCTGCACAGGCCTGTTTATTTACTGAGGAAATGTGCAAACTCACTCGCCAAGTCCAGGAATTGTCTTTGTGTATAAACGTACCTCCGGCAGTAACACCCAGCAGTGACAGCCAAAGCCCAAAGTTAACCCGCCTGATTGTTTTTCTGGCGATCACTAACTTAAAAAATAGTTGAATGCTATACTTTAGACTCAAGCCACACTCCTTTGGTTCTGAAGCACAGCGGGTCAGCCTGATTAATACATGGTTGCAGGGGTATTCCCAGTCTTGGGCTTTTAGTCTCTCTGCAGATGACCCAGCCGAGGGTCAGTTGAAGGATTTTTCAAGGCCCTGGGTTTATCCTATGATAATCTTGATGGTGCCCACTCAGTAGAAGCTAATCTTAGGTCATTATGTCAGGTTAAACGCACCATGGAGCAATACTGTTCTGATTTCTGCCGCTGGTCATCTGACTCAGGGTGGAATGACCCTGCTCTAAGAAGCTAATTCAGGTTAGGCTTATCTAATTCCATCAAGGACTCCATAGGCCTCGTACACACGATAGGTTAGCCAGAGGACAACGGTCTGATGGACCGTTTTCATCAGTCAAAACCGAGCGTGTGCGGGCCCCATAGGTTATTTAACCTTGGGTTAAAAAAAAGAGAACTTGTTTTAAATTTAACCTATGGACTCCTAACCGATAGGTCAAAATCGATTGTTAGTAGGCACGACCATCGGTTAAAAATCCACGCATGCTCAGAATCAAGTCGATGCATGCTTGGAAGCATTGAAAAAAAATGTCAGCACGTCGTCGTGTTTTACGTCACAGTGTTCTGATACGATCGGTCTTTTGACCGATGGTGTGTAGGCACATCAGACCATTAGTTAGCTTCATCGGTTAACCTATGACAACAGTCCTTCAGATCGTTCTCATCGGATGGACTGATCGTGTGTACAAGGCTTTAGTTCACTACTTAGTCTACATTAAAGTTTTTAGCCGATTTTCACTATTTGGCTTTCCTTGCTTTGATTACATGTGGATATTCTATTTTGTATATATATATATAGTCACAATTGTCTCTACTAATCTTGGAAAGAAAGCCAGCCTGACATATTGGAACTGAATGCTCCCAGTGGAAGTGTTATAACAAGCGAATCAGTCTGGTAAGAGTGCATTTCTTACAATGGTGATGGCTCACAAGGTGACTACATTTATGGATTAGCACGACCTCCGCACAATATCAGTGGTGTTTTCCTTAAGACACATATTGGATTTTGGACTATTTGATATACTTTATTTTAGGGCTGTGCAAATTAACTTTTAATTAATCGATTAATCTTTAATTTTTTTGATTGATCAAAATCTTTTTGATAGATTAAAATTCTTTTGATTGGTACTCACCTCTCCGCCGACTTCCGGGCCTTCAGGGAGTTCAGGTGGAGATTCGGTAACGTCACGGACACCGGCGGGGCTTGCCGTGTCCATCTGAAGGGCTCCTTTGCTGTGCCTTCATATCTGCATGCCGACGGGACCTTATTATCTGACACACACAAGGGCTGTTACACTTCCATCTATCACTTCCCTCCATCACCCTGGGATTCTACAACCATCCACTGGGAGTTGTGATAGTTCCCTTCACGGGACATCTACATGCCGATAGACTGATGTTAACCCCTTCTCATCTGGATTCAGCAGTGGTATCGTTGTACACATTTTTATACCAGTATCATACTTAGCTACATGTTTTTATGACTGCTTTTGGTACCGTTTGGTATTACTCGCACCATTTTTACAGTTTATGTAGCTACATCGATTTTATCTCCAGTGCAATATTTATTTTGTTACCTACTTGAAGACTATAAAAGTTTTAATGCTATTCCCATCGAGCGCTACCTTTGTGTGTTTTGTATCCTGCTATCCATTTTTCCAGTGGTTGGGAAGGAGATCAGCTAAAAGTAGTTGGATCTGTATGTGCGTTATAATTAATCGAAATTGGTCGATTAATCAATTAAAAAACAAAACAATTAATCAAACACAAAAATTTTGATCAGTAACAGCCCTACTTTATTTACCTTTTCCAGATTTCATTTTGATATGGACTTTTGTTTTTAGCTATTTATTTTCACTATGTTAGCGCAGCAACATATACAATGCTGTGAAAAAGTATTTGCCACCTTTCTGATTTTTTATTTCCTTGCATATTTATCACACTTAAATGACTCAGAACATCAAATACATTTTATTATTACACAAAGATGACCTGAGTAATTAAAACATGCAGTTTTTAAATGATGGTTTCATTTATTAAGGCAAAAAAAGGTGCTAGCTGCCTGGCTTTATGTGAAAAAGTAACCAGCAGACATATCGGGCGGACGGATTCCCAGCCGACAGATTTTAAAATCTGTCGGCTGGTCAAATCCGTCGGCTCGCCCGTACACACGATCGAATCTGTCTGCTGGGACGGTCGGGCTGACCGTTTCCAGCAGATAGATTTGATCGTGTGTACGCGGCCTTAGAGGTGGCCTTGCTGTTTTGCAGTGGAGTCATTAGGGGTGGTGTCACCCGGTGCGGAAACAATTGGTGTCACAGACACAGACTCCCTCCCGCAGTATAGATCCCCCTCCATCAGTATAGATCCCCCTCACTAAATACAGATCCCCTTCCTCAATATAGACCCCTCCACTAAGTACATATCCCCTTCATCAATATAGACCTCCCCCTCAGTACAGATCCCCTTTTCAGTAAAGACTTCCCCACTAAATACAGACCCCCCTCTATCAATATAGACCTCCCCCTCAGTACAGACCCCCTTTCCTCAGTATAGACCCCCCACTAAGTATGACACCCTGCCTCAGTGCAAACCCCCCTCAGTGCAGACCTTCCCATCAGTATAGAATCCCCCTCTTAGTGCAGACCCCATCAGTATAGAATCCCCCTCTTAGTGCAGACCCCCGGTCAGTATAGAATCCCCCCCCTTAGTGCAGACCCCCATCAGTATAGAACCCCCCTATTAGTGCAG
The DNA here is from genome assembly GCA_029574335.1 of Rana kukunoris. Lineage (NCBI taxonomy): Eukaryota > Metazoa > Chordata > Amphibia > Anura > Ranidae > Rana > Rana kukunoris. Next base: position 350,749,467 of record CM056050.1, on the reverse strand, counting down.
ACCCCCCATCAGTATAGAACCCCCCTATTAGTGCAGACCCCCCATCAGTATAGAATCCCCCCTCTTAGTGCAGACACCCGATCAGTATAACATCCCCCTCTTAGTGCAGACCCCCCACCAGTATAGAATCCCCCCTCTTAGTACAGACCCCCATTCAGTATAGAACACCCCCTCTCAGTGCAGACCCCCTATCAGTATAGAATCAGTATAGAGCAGAGCAGGGGAGCGGGCGGTGCTGCTACCCATGGGTGTCACCCCTCTGGCACCCCCGCCCCATCTAGAGAAGCCACTGGTGTTTCGGAAGATTGTCCTGCTGCATAACCCAAGTGCACTTGAGCTTGAGGTCACAAACTGATGGCTGGACATACTTCTTTAGGATTTTCTGGTAGAGCTCATAATTCATGGTTCCATCAATTATGGTAAGTCGTTCAGGTCCTGAAGCTGCAAAGCAGTATGCGTTTTATGCCAGATGTGACGGGATGCACACCTTCTAAAAAGTACATTTCTTGTCTTGTCAGCCCACAGAATATTTGCCTAAAAGTCTTGTGAATAATCAAGATGTTTTGTGGTAAATGTGAGATGAGCCTTTGTGTTCTTTTTGGTCAGCAGTGGCTTTGATCTACGAACTCTCAAATGGTTGCCCAGTCTCTTTCTTATTTTTGAATCATGAATGCTGATCTTACCTGAGGCAAGTGAGGCCTGCAGTTCTTTACATCTTGTTCTGGGTTCTTTTATGACCTCATGGATGAGTTATCGTTGTGCTTGTGGAGTCATTTTGGTTGGCTGGCCACTCCTGGTAATGTTCACCACTGTTCCAAGTTTTCTCCATTTGTGGATAATGGCTCTCACTGTGGTTCGCTGGCACCCTAAAGCCTTATGCCGCGTATACACGGTCGCTTTTTGTGATGAAATAAAACGACGTTTTGAAAAATGTCATTTAAAATGATTGTGTGTGGGCTTTACGTAGTTTTTTGTCTTCTGAAAAACGACCAAAAAAAAATTTGAACCTGCTTCAATTTTTTATGTCGTTTTTCAAAATGTCGTTTTTTGTGTCATAAAAAATGATCATGTGTGGGCTAAAATGACGTTTAAAATTACGCTCAGAAGCAAGTTATGAAGCGAGCTTGAATGGAACAGAGTGCCGTCCTATGTGTTGTACGTAACCGCGCTTTGCAAGAGCATTTTCAGAAAACGATGGTGTGTAGGCAATGTCATTTTTTAAAATGAAGTTTGAAAAACGTAGTTTTTTTTTCATGAGAAAAAACAAAAAAATTTTTTCATGAGAAAAAACAATGTTTTTTTACAAGACAAAAAACAACCGTGTGTACACGGCATTAGAAATGGCTTTGTAATCCTTTCCAGACTGATACATGTAAATTACTTTGTTTCTCATCTGTTCTTGAATTTCTTTAGGTCACGGCATGATGTGTTGCTTTTTTAGATCTTTTAGCATGCTCAGGCAGCTTCTATTTAAAGTGGAGGTTCACCCTCCAAAAAAATTTCTAGCATGCCATGGAGCCCACCCACCCGACCGGCAGTATGCCAGTGTTTTTTTTTTTTTCTCTTCATACCTTTTTACAGGCTCTCTTCCCCTCCGGCGATCCTGCGGAACTGGGCATTTACAATCACAGGCTGTGATTGACGTCGCATACTGCCGGTCGGGTGGGTGGGCTCCATGGCATGCTAAAAATTATTTGGAGGGTGAACCTCCACTTTAAGTGATTATTTGAGTCAACAGGTCTGGCAGTAATCAGGCCTGGGTGTGGCAAGTGAAATTTAACTCAGATTTCCAAAAAATTGTGGTTAATTACAGTTCATTCATGATTCAGCATAGGATGGGGCAATTACTTTTTCACATAGGGCTGGGCAGGTTTGAACAGCTTTTTTCCCTTATTAAATGAAATAATTTATAAACTGCATCTTGGATTTACTCGGGTTATCTTTGTGATATATTAAAATTTGTTTGATGATCTGAATAATTTAAGTGTGAGAAATATGCAAAAAAAATAAAAATTAAATCAGGAAGGGGGGCAACATATACTCTGTAGCTCCTGCTGGATTTTGCTTCTAATCCCCTTGTGGGGGCTTCTATTTGTGGATGGACATTTTATGGTTACACAACTTATCACATTGCTATAATCTTTTTATATGGACTATAAACTGAAGGATTTATGAATAAATGGTTCTGGAACAAATCATTTGAGTTTCCATTATTTCTTATGGGAACATTTGCTTTGAAATACAAGTGCTGTGGATTATGCTCGCAATCCAAGGTTTGGGAATTATGCTCGTAATCGCATTCTAGAGAATTTTTGTTCTACGTGATAGAATTAGAGTTCTGTATATATATTCTGTATATATTTTGCATAAGCCCTTAGGCTATATTTGTGTCCATGATAATACTGGCATACAGTATACGCGAGTAGAGAAATGCACAGATGTTAATATCTATAGAAGCTGTAAGCTGCATCTGGACTTCTTGGGTGGGGGAAAGACACCGGCATTTATGTTGAAAAGTCTCAGCTCCTGTCTGCAAGAGCCCCATTAGAGGCAGATGTGAACTTAAAGTGTTACTAAATCCACAACAATAAATTTGGTCTGTATATGCAGTAAAGCACACTTGTTATACTCACTGTGGAACCTAAGGGGTTAATCCTCTGCATTGTGTAAAAAGGCTATTTGAACCTGTATGCACACATCCTCCTCTCCTTCCACTGACTCCAGAACATGTCCAGATAAGACAGTTACTGGAGTAAGGGTGCACATGCTCAGTTTGGTGTGTATTGCTAGAAAGTTTTTTTTCTTTCTTGGGAGAGTGCATGTGTTGACGACAGGGCCAATCAGCACTGTCCAGACAGAGGGGCAGGGGTCCTTGATCCTGACAGGACAGTCAGTGCAGTAAGAAAACTCCTCCTGCAGGCTTTAACTAAACACTGTTAGAAGTCACCAGACTGCTATATACTGCTGATGATAAAAGGTATTTAGCAGTTTATATTTAGTAAAATAATTGCATTTCCATGTTATGTGTATTGTGGTAGACCAGATATAGTGAATGCAGGGTCCTGGGTTCAGTAACACTTCAAGTGTGTAATATAGAGGGTATTTTATTTTATACAGGGGTATAGGGTACTTCATATAAAAAGAACCATGAGCTGAGGTTAATAAATACTGCATGTAATAGGGATGTTTATTTTATTTGCATAATATTGAGGTATGAAGCATTGTGTTTAAGAGAGGCATGAGGCACTGGGGGATATTTACTACAACTCAGAATCTAGTACAGCTGTGCATAGTAACCAATCAGCTTTAAACTTCAGCTTGTTCAATTAAGATTTTGTATGCCACCCCCCCCCCCCTAAAAATGGAGCACCAGCCGTCTCAGGTTATAGGTAACAAATGCTTCTCTACTGTGTGAGCAGAAGTGCAAATCACTTTTGCTGGTAGGGCAGCCCATTCATTTGAATGGCTGACCTAACCACGTGAAACACGGAGAAAGAAGTCCTCGGCCCTTTTTTTGAAATTACATCGAATTGCATGGTGCTATGTCACCATGCGGTTTAACACGTGCAAAATCGTGCCACAGTTGCTGATACGTGGGGGTACCATTAAGAATTGATGGCCCCTCCACATCTGTTAAAGTGCAGTGTATATTTTTGTGTGGGTTGGTGCATTTGTAGGCAGATTGAAACAATTAGTTAGGTGCTGTCCTGGCCAAGTGGTTACGGGTTAACTCTATGCCTGTTTTTTTGGTCTTTTTGGTAGGTTCTTGTCTGAGTCCTGCCCACTGGTCCCACGAGGTATAAATTGGGTTAGTTTCTTCCTTTCCCGTACGAGCAGAGGATTAGGGAGAGCTCTAGCGCAGCTGTGGGACGTGAGACTCCTAAGGGATTGAGACAGAGAATGAAACCCGGAGCAGCAGAAGGAGGTCGTGGTTTACTGTCCACATGTAGAGAATTTTTACTTTTTGCCCTGAAGACACAAGCACTGGAGCATACTTCCAAAGGATTTACACTCCACCACTGGGGAATTGTAGTGGAAAACGATGGAAAGGTGGATGTGGACGTTGGCTTAGTGTGTTCCTCCTAAATACAGATTACAGAAAATACTGTATACTGTTATGGGAACCGATAATTAACTGGTGAACAGTTGCGGTATTAGTGTACATGGTGTATAATAATTTCTAAGAGTAGAGGTCTGCCTTAAGGTTTAGCGCGTTCCCCCACGGCAGCCTCATCCTTGTCCCAGAGAATTGATGAATATGACACAAAACAAAGTTACCCCATGTGTGCAGTAAAGTGACCCTGTGAACAAGGTGCCTAGCGTCGGCCAGAAGAACACACCCCAGGAAAGGCTTCTGATGTGACCCACACTTGGCGCCAAATGAGTTAATGTAGAACATGGAGGACGTGACAAACAACCACCACCCTACCCTAACATGCTATTTGGCCTGTTCCGCACTCACAGATATGCAAACCCAGCATCACTGTTGGTGCTTGCAGAAGTGTTAAGCCATGTTATCTGAAGTGCGGATCTTCCTGATGACATATATTCTGAAGATTGAGCTGTGCATGCTTAAGTGCCAATTCACTGGTTGCTTGGATGTTGAGGGAATAAACTCTTTGTGCTGGCGGCAAATCCAACAGGTCTCTCCTATAACGCTTTATACATTTGTGTGCAAGAAATTAATAATTTATTGAAATGCAAGTACTATGCATGCAAAATATGTTAGCATAATCTGGAGGTATTATTCTGCATTTTAATGTTTTCATTTGATTTGCATTAATCAGTATATTCACACGAAATTATATTATTCATCAATATAATCCCTTTAGAAAGCAGCATACAAAAGCAATTTAACCCTGTTTTACTTTAAGCATGGCATGCCTTTGGAAACAAGAGCCCTGATTTACTGGCAAGGGTAGATCAATGTTTCGCTTACTTATTTTACAGCGTGCAATGTGAGTTTTAGCACTTTTCTGTTGAGGTGGTAGGTTCTATGTGTTTGTCTCAAATGTTCTCATGGCAAAAAAAAAAAAAAAAAAAAATCTGGAATGACTCTAAATGAGTACAACTTCTAATAAACCAATATATCTAAACCTGGTTTTACTATATACAGTATTTCACAAACGTGAGTACACCCCTCACATTTTTGTAAATATTTTATTATATCTTTTCATGTGACAACACAGAAAACATGACACTTTGCTACAATGTAGAGTAGTCTGTGCACAGCTTGTATAACAGTGTAAATTTGCTGTCTCCTCAAAATAACTCAACACACATTAATTAATTGTCTAAACTGTTGACAACAAAAGTAAGTACACACCTAAGTGAAAATGTCCAAATTCAGGCCAATTAGCCAATTTCTCTCCCTGGTGCCATGTGACTTGTTAGTGTTACAGGGTCTAAGGTGTGAATGGGGAGCAGGTGTGTTAAATTTTCATGTTATGGCTCTTATTATTTCATACTAGTCACTGGAAGTTCAACATGGTACCTCATGGCAAAGAACATTTTGAGGATCTGAAAAACAGAATTGTTGCTTTACATAAAAATGGCCTAGGTTATATGATTGCCAAGACCCTGAAACTGAGCTGCAGCATGGTGGCCAAGACTATACAGTGGTTTCACTCAGAACAGACCTCGCCATGGTCGATCAAAGAAGTTGAGTGCACGTGCTCAGCGTCATATCCAGAGGTTGTCTTTGGGAAATAGACGCATAAGTGCTGCCAGCATTGCTGCAGAGGTTGAAGGGGTGGGGGGTCAGCTTGTCAGTGCTCAGACCATACGCCACACACTGCATCAAATTGGTTTGCATGGCTGTCGTCCCAGAAGGAAGCCTCTCCTAACAATGATGCACAAAAAAGCCCACAAACAGTTTTCTGAAGACAAGCAGACTAAGGACATGAATTACTGGAACCTGTGGCCTGATGAGACCCAGATACAATTATTTGGTTCAGATTGTGTCAAGCATGTGTGGCCGCAACCAGGTGAGCAGTACAAAGACAAGTGTGTCTTGCCAACAGTCAAGCATGGTGGTGGGAGTGTCATGGTTTGGGGCTGCATGAGTGCTGCTGGCACTGGGGAGCTACAGTTTATTGAGGGAACCATGAATGCCAACATGTACTGTGACATACTGAAGCAGAGCCTGAGCCCTGACTCTTTCCAAAAATTCACCAGCTGCCAAACGCACAGATGTGAAATGGACTGTAGTGCATTTCTGCAAATAGCAAAACACACTAACAAATGCATAGGTTTAAACGTAGGGTAAAGAAACATACATGAGTATCTCTATGCTTTAGTATCGGTTTGATACTGCAGCTGTCCCACACCAGTGCTAAGGCTTAGAGCTGACAGTTTACATGTCCACCGATCAGTTAGCACTGTCAGTCACTGTATCCTGTTCTGCTCCTCCAGCATTCACTGAAGCACTGGGCTCAGAGGGGGTGGGGACCGATAACTTTAGCTCTCAGGGGCACCCTAAAAAGCCTGCTGTCAATTATTGTCAGGATCCTTCCAGAGCTTAAAGCAGCAATGACCCATCAGATGATATCAGGCAATAATATAACTGACAAGTACTCCTGTGATCGTAAGGAGAAGTACAGCCAAAAAAAGGTTTGGCCCTACTTCTCTTTCAACCTACCCAACAATTTCTAATATTTCCCGAATGTGCAAATCTGCCCTGAGGGGCATATAATAGTGACATATCTGTACCTGAGTTCTTTGGTCTGCAAACCCACTGGCCCATTATAAATTTCCAACAATCCCCTGTTAGAACTTTAACAGGAAACACCCAAGAGCGTCCGGGACAACACAAATCTCCCAGGTGGACAAGAAGAGAATCAGGAATGATGGAAGGGAGTTCTTGCTGTTCAACCATCCAAAAAATATAAGCCATGGGCTTTCACACATACAGACCGATTGTCTGTCTGTTTTTCATCCATCTGTAACTCACTGGAAAAACGGATGATCATCCATTTACATCAGTTTTAATCCGCATTTGTCAACATTGGTTTTTTGAAAGGGATCAAAGCCCTATTTTTGTTCTGTTTAAAGAACGTAATGGACAAAAAAAATTATGTTAATGGATGATCATCCATTAACATTCGCATCTGTCAACATCTGTTTTTGGAAATGGATCAAAGCTCTATTTTTGTTTCATTAAAAAAATGGATGTAAGCATTGGTAGTGGATGTAAAAAAATTTGCCACTCTAAACATAGATAATGAATAAACAATGTAGGTGAATTCCTTGATGAACATACAGGTACTGTGAGTATAATTGATGTGCGTTTTGATCACCCAAATGCACTTCCAACGATATTGATAAAAAATGCCTCCTTACCAGAGGTCTAGACTACAAATTATAAGAGTCTAGACAGGCTTAATATAGAAGTAATATAGAAGTATAGAAGATTCAATTAGCTTCCTCTATTATATTGCAAGTGGTGGTACTGTCATGGCTGATGATAAAGTTTACTCCATAGTAGGGCCCATGAAGGAAAGATAAAACTGCTACATAGTGTAAAACTGCTTGCCAGTTTATTAAAAGAAATCAATGCAAAACACTTACAGAAATCCGGTATAAAATTAGCCTTAATAGATCCAATACATCCTAGAAGTCGATCGACCAGTATACATGGTTGGCAATGCATGGTACCACGCGGAAATGGACTTCAACACGTTTCATTGGAATTAACGTCATCTCTGCCCCAGATGACGTTATTCGAACAAAACAGGTTGGGTGTATTTAGGAGCAGAATTAGGGGCAGCACAGTGTAGGGGTTGGGTGGAGCAACTGATAGTGAGTAACTCTTAAGGCTTGGAAAGTAGTTCAGGACTTGACATTTTAAGCCCCGATTTAGGGGACTTAGAGATTGGCAAATCAATATAATTTGTATTAGTTTGTAACCCAGTAAAGAGCATTCTCCTTGTTTTCCACTGTTTGTGCCATGTCCTGCTATTCCCTGGTATCTGTCCCTCTGTAATTTTCTCTTCATCTTACTCCTCTGTTCCACCATTCTGTCCTGTTCTCTCCTTCCCACCTTTCTTCCTGATCTATACAATTTGTCATTACAACCCACCCTTCCATAACTGCCGAGTTCCAGAGAGAACTAAAAGTAAAAGAGCAGGTACTAATAAACAGCTTAGTAATGGACTTTCCACCAATGCACACAGTGGGAACACAAGGGCCATCGAATCTCCTGTTAATGGTTTATTATGAAGCACAATACAACACTTAGCAGCGTTACCAATTAGTCAAGCAATAGAGGGTGTTGTGCTATGAGCATGTGAGCCATAAAGAAAGCCAAACACTCTATTAGTGAGTGTGCAACAATCCTTTAAAGCCTTTTCATTCAACTTTGAAACAGTAAACAATATAAAGAACATTATTAGTCTTCCTTGGAAAGAAATTTCTAAATGTCAAAGCAATTTCAGCCGTCGTGTCCCAATATGTGCAGCTGCTGTGTCTTAATATAACATCCGTATGGGTGCGGGTCCCTAAACTCACACTGTCTGCGTTTGGGTTCCCGCACTCCCACGCTCCTCCACCCACACGGTGTTAAGTTGGAAGCAGGGGTTGTATCTGTGCAGCCTTTGTGTCCTAATAGACATCAATGAGATTGCCTGCATGGGTATTCACAGACACCTGTGTATCCTTGTGTGAATAAACATGACCCTGCACAGGTGTACAGTATTGTACACCCAGTGTGAATGAGATCTTGCAGAACAGTTCTTGGGAGAGCGCCTTCGTTATTAGGAACTGACCTTACAGCAGCCACCCCTAAAATACTTTTATAGGTCTGATGATGACATAACAGAGAGAATTATAAGCTTTTCCTAGCTACAAGTGCAATATATAGTTAAATTTGAATGCTGGGACATGCTTGAGGGAGAGTATGGAGGTAAATTTGGGTAATCCCCAGATATATACGCTTTATTGTACCATACTGTATACTGTCCCTCATTTTGGTAAATATGAAGGGGATCATATAACTAGATTATAATGTGTATGACCAGGTTTGCAGAAACACAAAAAAGTACCAGTAGGCTAGTGCCTGCATTTCAGTACTCTGCAATGTTTAGGACAGTTCAGGTTCAATTTACAGTATGCTGATGCAGTAAATACTCATGTATATCGTCACACAGAAAAATAATTGCAGTTTTTAATCACGGATCTGCCGAACCAAGTACCTCCCATATTTTTTGCAGACTTGTAGGCATTTTAAGAACAGATAGTTATTCCTACACTATTGCCACTTACATGATGATCAAATGCAACAATACCCAGTTCTAAACACCACCACAATCCCCCATATATGCCCCACATACAACACACATAAAATCAAGCAACAATAAAGTTCCAAGGCTGTGCAAAGACCCTTCTCCAAAGTGTTCCATAAACACTCATTTATACAATCTAAAAACTTGAAAGAGCAAAAATTAATCATTCAAGCTTGTATTTACGACCTAAAAAACCCACCAAGGTGATCCACCAAACATGCAATCCCCCCTCAAATAGCTATCCACCTCCATTCAAATGCCTGAGATGCAGCTCACTCACCAGATTTCCACTTATTACTAAGTAGGTTGAAATGGCTCCCCACGTAGGTACAATCACGGCTCAACTTGCTCCTCATCACTTTTCCATGAGCACTTATTGCTAACTAGGTCTAAATGCAGAAAAAAATATGAAAGGGATACCCCCTACCAAAAGGAAAGCTGAACTTTAAAGGATATGGGGTTGTCACTGAGGTGAGCACATAGACAATATTAGTGTAAAATAATTTTTATTATACAAACGTAGTTAAAACTTACAGTTGAGTATAAAAACATTTAACAATGTACAGACAAAAGCACAGCAGCTTATTTTCTTGCATATTTCTCAATTCCAGTAAATACATTGGCCCGGATTCACATACATCAGCGCATATTTATGCCGTCGTTGCGTATCTCTTTTACGCTACGCCGGCGCAGCGCGGAGAGGCAAGCATGGAATTCACAAAGCAAATGCTCCCAACTCTGCGCTGGAGTAGCTTATATTTCGTAGGCGTAAGCCGGCGTAAGTGGAAGTGGGCGTGATCCATGTTAATGAAGCGTGACCCCATGCAAATGATGGGCGGGGCACCAGACAAGTACTTAAAATGAACTGTGCATGTGTCGGGACATGGACGTATCCCCGTGCGCATGCGTACAACCACGTCGGAACAACTGTGGAAAAAATTACTGCGCTGGTCTATAACAATATAGATGTAAACTAGACATTAAAGTGATAAGCTGCTGCTGCATAAATAATGTGCGATACACATAAGATAACTATAAAAGAAGGTATGCTGCGCTGCAAAAATTATAAATAATAATAAGACAGATGTGACCATCCCACTCAATAAATATAATTCAGTTGAACACTGGTGAAGTGACAAGTCCAACCTGGAAGACGTCATCTGTGACGAAACGGCGTAGGGAGGAGCGGCGTGCTGACGTCACCGCTATTGACCATACGATTATCCGGAAGGATGAACGAATATTGGAGCCGGCCGGCTTTACTTTTAAGACGCTAATTTTTAACATACCATGTGAGTGCAATATTTTATTATTAAACACGATTTTATCAACGGTACTACTCTATTTTGGCTTTTCCATTCTCTCCATACTCCTGGATTTGGCATTTATCGATGTACGGTACACCTACATGTGGAGTTGTGTAGCAGAGGATTAGTGGAAGCAAGCCTGCCATAGAGACATACAGTCACATGCGATTTCTGATCTTGTTACCAAGATCATTTGGAGTCGGTAAACAGGCATTTTTACTTGAGGTGGAGGTGTCCTTTGTCTGATCTTACTATATGAACTTTCTTCAAACACACTTCGGGTGCAAGTTTGTTACACGTGGACTTTATTTATATCACTTAATGGATTGTGATCTTTTTTGGACTTGTCACTTCACCAGTGTTCAACTGAATTATATTTATTGAGTGGGATGATCGCATCTGTCTTATTTATTTTTGCAGCGCAGCATGCCTTGTTTTATATTTTAACGTCGGAACAACTGCCTAAGATACGCCGGATCACTGTGTATGCCGTGAACGTAACCTACGCCCAGCCAGACCCACGTCGGCCCATATTCACAGACGTCCAACGTAAAATACGTAGGCTTGTGTTCCCTGGTCCATACCTTTGCATGAGTTGCGCCTCATCTATGGGGAATAACTTTACGCCGAACGTAAAACTTACGCAAACCGCGCAAGTACGTTCGTGAATCGGCGTATCTCCCTCATTTGCATACTTGAATCGAAAATGAATGGGAGCGCCACATGCTTTCAGCGTACATATGCGCCCACTCTACGCCAGCAAGTTACGTCAGTGTGATGAAGTCTGTTTTTAGGCGTATCTAAGTTTGTGGGTTCGGCGCACAGATACGACGGCGCATATTTGTACTTACGCTGCGTATCTGGAGATACGTCGGCGTAAGTGCTCTGTGAATCCGGGCCATTGAGTTCCTTTATTGGTACATTGTAATCCAATGCATTTTGCAGAACAATTTTTCTGCTTCTTCAGGAAATTTCAATGTATATCTAAATTATTGTTAGATTTAAAAAAAAAGAACATTACAAATTCAATATATTCTCTTATTCGAGCAAGTAAGGAGATATGCTCAACAACTTCACCACAGTACAACTGTGTTGACCTTCCAATCAGTGTTGCCAACCGTCCATATTTTTATGCACAGTTCGTAAAAACAGGCACTTTTTTCCCCATTCATAAATGTCCGTGGTTGCGGAAATGTGCCAGTAAAAATAGTCAAAATTGTTTCAGCTTGGAACTGCGCATGGAGATTGGAGGCAGGGGGTGATGTTGGCTGCGGTGGCACCACAGAGGGGGATGGAGGCAGGGGGAGATTGGAGGCAGGGGGTGTTAGTAGCAGATACAACAAGTAAATTATGTGCAAAATCAGAGAAAAATATATATATATCCCAACAGCGTGATATGAACAAGGGTCCAACAAACGGTCAGCTTGAGAAAGGAATGCGGCAGCCGTGTCACTCTCTGCCTTAGCATTCGGAAACGCGTCACTTGCCTGGTGACGTCACCATCCATCGCCCGCTGTTCCTGCTGCACGCCGCTGTGTTTTCTGAGGATTGTCTCATCCATTGCACCCACCTACCAACATCAAGGGAAACAGGACTGACTCCTCATCACACAACGCTACACCAGTGGACACAAAGTGGATGAACGAGCGCACCAGATGACAGCCACCCCTCCCTCCTGGAGAAACTTTTGATATGCCTGTATATCACCACCAAAATGTGAGTGGTTTTCCTATTTTTGGCTTTGTAAATACATTTGTTTTTTAAAATACTGCACCCAGAGGCGCCTCTCTCCTTGCTGGTGTTAGTAGCAGGGGGGTGATTGGAGGCAGGGGGTGTTGGTGGCACAGCAGAGGGGGATGGTGGCATCGCAGAGGGTGGGGGATGGAGACAGGGGTTGTTGGTGGCACAGCAGAGGGGGATGGAGGCAGGGGACAATGGAGGCAGGGGGTGATTGGAGGCAGGGGCAGATTGGAGGCAGAGGGCGATTGAAGGCACGAGGGCATTGTGGCACCGCAGAGGGGGATAGAGGCAAGGGGTGATGTGACTAAATAATTTGCCCTTATTATATCGAAAATGACAAAAATATGTTTTTTTACCTTTAATATCTGCCTTAAATCACATTGCTATTTGCCTATTGTACGTGTTTGTAGCCTAAATACTGAAATTTGCACCTAAAAATGTAATTTAGTAACTTTTGTGAAATATCAGTAAAAACGTGGCTGCGCCAGTAAATTTCAATCTGGTAGGTTGGCAACACTGCTCCCAATGTGTGAAAAAGGTGTAAATGCACTCCACATACATTGAATCCGCAGGAAAGAGATCGGGAGGAAGTTGATTCTTCTGGGCGTTTATGATTGTGTATAATTCAAGCCAGCAGATTGCTATATGTAGTATTTCTCTACCTCCTGTCTTATATGAGCAGGGCTGGACTGGGACAAAAATGTGGCCCTGGACTTTGTCCAGACCAGCCCACTTTTTGAGTGTCCCCAACAGCATCCTGCTTACATCAGAGTGTCCCAACCGCACCCCCTTACATCAGAGTGTCTTCATTACCAGCAGTCCCCTTAAATCAGAGTGTCCCCATCACCAGTAGCCCCCTTACATTAGAGTGTCCTCATTACCAGCATCCCCCTTACATCAGAGTGTTCCCATCACCAGCAGCCTCCTTAAAGATTGTCCCCATCACCAGCAGCCCCCTTACATCAGAGTGTCCCCATTACCAGCAGCCCCCTTACATCAGAGTGTCCCCATTACCAGCAGCCCCCTTACATCAGACTGTCCTCCCTCTCCTCCCCCTCCTATGTGTACTCACAGTTCTGAAGGCAGCATCTCATTCCTCTCTCCAGTCATGTGATAAGTGATAAGGGGAGAGAGGAAGGAAAGTCTGCCAGCTGTCTAACTCCCCCTGCAGGCTGGAGGGAGCAGAAAGCCTAATCCTCTCTCCAGCAAGTGAGGGCACCTGCTCCGCCTGACAGGAGTGAAATTGCAATCAATCACTGTCAGAGAGGAGCGGCTCCAGGACTAAACCTGAATGGCCCACTAAGCCATCGGCCCACCTGGAAACTCCCAGTAGTCCCGATGGCCAGTACATACCTGCATATGAGGGGCAAGTGGCGTGGCGATTACTGGAATAACAGACACCTGTCTGCGGATCACATTTTTACCTACTGTAGCAATAATTGGTCATGTTTATGCAAACATGATAGCCTTTTATAGCTTCCTATTGCAAAACGGACACTCCCACATCAGCAGCATAACACCCTCTGCAACTAGCAGTGTTACATAAATATGTGAACCTAACAGATAAAGCATTAGGGCAATATGGAAGTGGTGCACAAAGTTCAGTGTGCCAAAGGCTGGACATGGTTTAATGGGAGGTGGGGTAGCTAAGTAAGCATCAGAATTATAATGTACCTGGTAAGCCACTGACTTTAGCTTGTGGTTGGGTTTTCAAGGCCAGCTTTGGTGTGGGGGTCACATAAACAGCTTGGGAATCGGAGCAAAGATGTTGTTCCTAAACTCCTTTTTTAATTGCATGTTACATGATTACATGTCGTTACAGCCAATGCACCTCATCCTGCAGTACATTACCTGTGCTTTATACCCAACACAACTCAATTTGAAGAACATTGTACTCAGCACACCTAATATAATACCAAAGAACATTGCACCAGACAAATCACACACGACATGGATCTGGTACTTAACACTGCAGAATATTTCTTTAAAAATACAATATTGCAGAACTTTGTACACAGATCATCTCAGTCTTCAGATTATTCTTCAGATTTGCCCATAGAACATCTCGTGGTAGAGAACAATGCACCCAGCACATCTCATAATGCAGAACATAAAAGTCACCATTGCAGCCAAGCAGGGCTGGACTGGCCTACCGGAATAGCAGCAAAGTTCGGGTAGACCCACTGCCCAGAGGCGACTTTGGGCTGTGGCTGCGACTGCCTGGCCGTCAGCCCAGTGTTGCCAACCGCCCATTAATTTTTGAGCAGCCAGTAAATTTCAGTGTATTATAGGGCTGCCCATAAATGCCTGTTACAGGCAGTGGCGCCCATAAAAACTATGGCTTCGGGCTAACATGTCAACTGCTCATTGGCCGTTCTGAAGCTAGCCAAGCTTGAGAAAGCCCGTACACAATAGACCATTTTCGAGCAGGTGGACGCAGTGTTGTAATGGCCCTGGATGGCGCCATTTTTAAATGTAAGGCACCCGTCTCAGCGGTGGCGTGTGTCTCTCCTAATTATGGCCGGGTAAGACCGGACCCCTTCGCAGCCTCTGACATCCCCTGTACCCTGTCCGCACAGCCTATGACCGCCTCCTATACCATGACTGCACAGCCCATGATCAACTCCTGTACCATGTGTGCACAGCCTATGACCACCTCCTGTACTACGTTCGCACAGCCTCTGACATCTGCTGCACTATGTTTGCACAGCCTCTGTGACGTTATGCTGTTGGGTTGGTATAATAATTCTATGGGGTTGGCATTAAATTATTTGCAGGGCTGGTTTTTATTCCCAGTCCGGCCCTGCTGCCAAGTCAAGTCCCCATCCCTGACACCCCTATCTCACTCCACACAACATTGCACCTAGCACAACCCAGAAGCAGAGAATTGCATTCAGCATATCACACAACATTGCATAGCGCACACAACATTCAGCAGAACACTGCACTCCTAATATCACTTTAGAGAGACGCTTTTGCAGTTGAGTCATGCCTGCTCTAATTACCGCTCGCCTTACTATATACTGTATGTGCACCCTAAATTTTCCTTGGGTTAGCCCCATAATGTATCATGTTTAATAGTGTGGATGGATGAATTTACATATATAAGATAAAATAGGTATAATGAGCACATTGGGCCCACTGCATCAATTCCACTACATGAAACCTAACCGCATTTTTCTAAGCCCACAGCATGGCCATTATATGTGCATGGCTCCATCTGGTGTTTGTTTGAGAGATGTTCAATACAGCAACCTTAATGCAAACGTACACAGATTTAGATACACAGTTTTGTGTATAGTGTGTGTATGCTTGCAACACCTTCACTTACAGCCCTGGGCAATCAGCTGCAGTTTTGCGAAGATCTGACAGCAATTCATTCTATACAGACAGACAGAAAAGTAATGGTTAGTACATAGCTCCCAACTGTCATTGAGTTCGAGGGATTGTCACTCATTCGGAACAAAGTCCCTCTGTACCTCTTTCCTCCACATTTGTCCCTCATTTTGGTCTGACCGACCACTTTATCAGATACAGATGCTCGGTAACACAAATTGCTAATCAGTTAATCACATGACAGCAACTCAATGCATTTAGGCATCTAGACGTGGAAAGATGACTTGCTGAAGTTCAAACCGATCATCAGAATGGGGAAGAAAGGGACTTTGAAAGTGGCATGGTGGTTGATGCCAGATGAGCTAATCTGAATATTTAAAAAACAGCTGGTCTACTGGGATTTTCATGAACAACCATCTCTAGGGTTTACAGAGAATGGTCAGAAAAAGAGAAAATATCCAGTTAGCGGCAGTTGTGCATACAAAAATGCTTTGTTGATGCCAGAGCAGAATGGGCAGAGATGATAGAAAGGCAACAATAGCTCAAATAACAACTTGTTACAACAAAGGTATGCAGAATACAATCTCTGAATGTACAACACATCGAACCTTGAAGCAGATGAGCTACATCAGCAGAAGACTAACCCAGGTGCCACTCCTGTCAGCTAAGAACAGGAAACTGAGGCTGGCGGAACAGGAGATTTGGATCATGGATGTGCAGCCGACAAATCTGCAGAAACTGCGTGAGGCTATCATGTCAATATGGACAATTTGTTTCCAACACCTCGTTGAATGTATGCCACAAATAAGTAAAGTGGGAGTAAACTCCCATGCATAATTTTTACCTATAGAAAAGCCTATATTAAGGCTTAACTATAGGTATTGTAAATATCTCCTAAACGTGCACCATTTAGAAGATATTTACTGTACTTGCAGGTAGTGACATCTGCAGCGCATGCGCTCTGAGGGAACGGCTGTTCCTTCAGAGACCTGTGCCGTAAACGATGGCTCCCGATGCCCGTTGGAGTGATGTCATCGCAGCTCTGCCCACTCACAAAGCCAGAGTCTGCTAACCCGGAAGGAAGAACAGGTGAAGATGGAAGCACCTTCAGCGGTGACAGTGCACCACTGGAGGGCTTCGTTTTAAGGTATGTTTCACATAATGTGCTAGTATGCATACTAGCACATCATGACATTGCCTTGCAGGTTACAGTGCTAAACCCTTCATTCAGTTTCCAAACTGCTGCATTTGTAAATTCCAGAACCAATATAAAGGAATAGTAGTGGTAAAAAAAGTACTAGTGATCACAGAGGTACAACTACAAATACAACTAATGGCAAAAACTTTTTTTTAGTTTTGGAAAGAGGAGAGATGGATTAGAACACCATCCAGGTTTTATTGCTGTCTGCACCCCCATTTGGGAGATCCACCCTCTCTATTTATCCCGATTACCATTATCATTGAAAGCGAAATTAAAAGAAAAATCACACATTTTTTGTTGTCCCCAGAAAAGTAATAGAGGGGAAATCTTCCAATGGGGACACTAGCTCTGGTGACCTGATGGTCCCCAAGGAATTCCTTTATTTGTAGGGATTTCTTCTCACTTCCTGTTTGGCTATAGGACAGGAAGTAAAGTTAAACCTCTGCAATAGGACACAGAAGGTTTTCCCATTATGCTCTATCCATAATGGGGAAAAAAATGGACTAAAATTCTACTATTATATTGGAGATACTACTTTTGAGGGGGGTTGGGGGGCAGGATTTAGTGACATAAAACCTTTCCCACTCTACTCCTTGTACCTAATCTATGTTTTTTTATTTGTTATCAAAAACTCCAGTCACATAACACGCTGAGTCCAAGATTTGGTCTCCAGCGCCCCATCTCTTATTGATTAAGGGGGCACTGCCCATTGCTGCCACTAGGGATGAGCTGAAGGTTTGGTGCGAACACAAGTTCATACTGGACCTTGGAAGTTTAACTGAACATTATGTATAATAGCGGTATTACTACTGCTATTACACAGTAGCTCACAAAAGTGAGTACACCTCTCACATTTTTGTAAATATGTTATTATACCTTTTCATGTGACAACACTTAAGAAATAACACTTCGCTACAATGTAAAGTAGTGAGTGTACAGCTTGTATAACAGTGTAAATTTGCTGTCCCCTCAAAATAACTCAACACTCAGCCATTAATGTCAAAACCACTGGCAACAAATGTGAGTACACTCCTAAGTGAAAATATCCAAATTGAGCCCAAATTGTCAATATTTTGTGTGGCCACCATTATTTTCCAGCACTGCCTTAACCCTCTTGGGATGTATGACATTGTTTTGGCCTAGGCCAGAAACCAAAAAGTTTAAAACAAGTAAATATAATATACCTTTCTATATACTTACTAAGGATATCAGCATAATGATTAAAAATAGTATGCGGTGGGTGGGCTTATGAGAATCTGGAAGCCCCCTTTAACAATACGGAGAACCCTGTATACTGCCCTCCCATGTGAATGAGCAAGGGGTACATTATACATAATACCCCATCCAGTACCTTGGGGTCAATGCCTGACATCACTATTTTCAGCAATTGTATATCTATAACCTCTCTTTTCAGCTATGTATATACAATAATTAGTTGCTATCAGTACTATTTTGTTCTTTGTCTCTTTTTACAGAATTTTAGTACTCCCGAAGAAGCGGGCAATCCGCAAAACATGTGGAGAACTGGCTGTTCACATTCATTATGTAATAACATCATTTTGGTGTGAGCTGGCATCACGATTGTGGTTATTAAACAGCCAATTCAGAGGCAATTTTTATTTATATGTCCTTTTTATAAAAAACATTTTTTTTTATGATATGTTTCATAAAGATTACACGTTTTTAATTCTGTTGTAATGTCCTTGTTGTAACCAAGAAAAATCCTGTTGCCCCCTTACCTCTACCTACCAATAAACCTATGTTTTAGGATGTAGGTATCACAATACTGCTTATCCTTAAAATCCATGCCAGACATGAAGGATTTGGTATAGAATTTGGGGGGACCTCATCTGTTTTTTTTTTTTGTTTGTTTTTTTGTATGTGACCTCCTTGAAATGTATCCAAGACCTCAATGGCCTGGTATGAATTAGGGTGGAATGCCATGTCATTTTTTTTTTTTTTTTTTTTATGTAGGGTTCTGCCATTGACGAGGAGTAGGTGAGACTGAAAGTAGATCTAAACTCTAACTGGATGAGTGTATCATGAACAACTTAAATAAATTGGAACTCTGCTCTTTTGAGCTGTGTGTTGTCATATATATTTCATTTAATAAAAATGTTATTAAACAAAAAAAATAAATTGGAACAAATTTAATAAACAAGCAAATATATATATATATATATATATATATATATATATGTATATATATATATATATGACTTGCTTGTTGTGTTGCTATGGTTGTTTTGGGTGATTTTATAGCATATTTATTTATTAATTGTTAGACTTTAAGAACATGTGCTGTTTTAACCACTTAACCCCCGGACCATATTGCTGCCCAATGGCCAGAGCACGTTTTGTGATTCGGCACTGCGTAGCTTTAACTGACAATTGCGCGGTCGTGCGACGTGGTTCCCAAAAAAAAATTGGCGTCCTTTTTTTCCCACAAATAGAGCTTTCTTTTGGTGGTATTTGATCATCTCGGTGGTTTTAATTTTTTGCGCTATAAACAAAAATAGAGCGACTATTTTGAAAAAAATTCAATATTTTTTACTTTTTGCTGTAATAAATATCCCCCAAAAATATATAAAAAAAACATTTTTTTTCCTCAGTTTAGGCCGATACGTATTCTTCTACATAATTTTTCGTAAAAATGAATAAATGGCAATTTGCGTTTATTGATGCTATAAAAATGCATTGGATTACTATAAAAATGCCATTGGCAGTGAGGGGGTTAACACTAGGGGGCAGGGAAGGGGTTAAGTATGTTCCTGGGTGTGTTCTAACTGTATGGAGGGGTGGACTCACTAGGGCAAATCACTGATCTTCTGTTCATACATTGTATGAACAGAAGATCAGCGTTTCCCCCACTGACAGGACCGGGAGCTGTGTGTTTACACACATAGCTCCCGATCCTTGCTCTGTTACGAGCGATCACGTGTGCCCGGCGGCGATCGTACCCACCAGGCATGCGCGGGACTCGGGGGCGAGCGAGAAGCGTGCCTGCCGGCCGCCGGCGGCGCGCACGCGCCCCCTAGCGGCCGCAGAAGTGCCAACGTAGAGCTACGGGCTCTTGCCCAGGAGAGCCGACCTGCCGCAGTAAAATGACGGCGGCAGGTCGGCAAGCAGTTAAAGAGGTTGTTAACCCACCAAAAAAACAAAACAAAACTTGTAAGACAAAGACATGATGAGCTAGTATGCATTGCTCATTATGAAATACTTACCTTAGATCAAAGACCCCACACTGGCACCCACACACTGCTGAGGCGGCTGACATCTTCCCCGGTGTTTCTTCCAAGTTTGAGGGTTTCGGCGATTTGAGTGGCCAGAGCCGCGAAGAGGTCATGACTGCGCATGTGCACGGTAGCCGCCGAACATGGCACATGGCTCTAAAGAAACAGCACGGGCTGCCGTTCGTTCAGAGTGCATGCGCCGATGACGTAATCGGTGGAGCATACAGTAAATATCTCCTAAAGTGTGCAAGTTTAGGAGATATTTAAAGTACCTATAGGTAAGCCTTATTATAGGCATACCTATAGGTACAAACAAACCAGGAGAGTTTACTTTCTCTTAAGGAAGCTAGGCTCTCCCCATTGATATGTAAATGAACCAATCAGACTAGTTCAAATCAGGTTACAGGATGTGATGTACAGGAAGCATGGGTGAGGAGATTAGGAACAAGCATGTGGTGAGTCAAAAAGAGTTGTTTTGGAACACAAAGGAGCAACATGTTTGCAGAAAGCTCAAGGACTTTGGAGAAGTTTTGAGTTGGACTCTGAGCAAAGAAGTTGAGCAATAGTTTAGTATATCTACTGCATAATATTGTAAATGCTTATTTTGCTAGAAAGGATAATTGGCTTGTGTGTGTTGTATTGTGTATTCTACAGTTGTATGTGCAGTTTTTCCTGGTTAGTAAAAGCAATAATACCCTACAGAGGTCTAAACTTCTCTGGCCTGTACCGCAAAGAACCTTTAAAAAGGATGCAAGCAAAACATTTGGGGGGTTGGGGCCAGATTTGCGCTAAAGCTTAACTGAAGCAGATTTGTTTTCTGTGGTGTGTTTTGTTGCTTGTGCTGGGGGAAAATGCTGCATACACACAAAGAGTAATGGCGCGTACACACGATTGGAATGTCCGACAACACATTTTTTCGATATGAGCTTTTGGCCTGATATGCTCCATCGGACATTTGCTGTTGGAAATTCCGACAACAAATGTTTGAGAGCTGGTTCTTAATTTTGCCGACAAGAAAAGTTCTTGTTGGAAATTCCTATCGTCTGTATGCAATTCTGACACACAAAAATTCTATGCATGCTCAAAATCAATTCGACGCATGCTCGGAATTATTAAACTTTTTTCTCGGCTCGTAGAAGTGTTGTACGTGACCGCGTTCTTGATGTTCGGAATTTCCGAATACATTTGTGTGACCATGTGTATGCAACACATGGCTGCACAGGTTTCTGGTGTCAATGAGGAGAAGGCATGCACCCTTCCTGCCTGGACCAGAGATAGTCAGTGGGTATCTGCTGCAAGGAGCTGGCTAGCTATGCTTCTCCTTTGAACAGAGCTTAGGGGGATGGAGTCTCTGATGTTTCCTCAGATTTTAGTCTAAAATGTTTTGGGTTCAGTAAGGGAGAGACGTGGGCAGTTGCTGTGTTTGGTTTACACTAGAGGTCGACCGATATGGGTTTTTCTCTGGCCGATGCCGATATTCAGAATTTGTGACGGCCGATAGCCGATTTATGATGCCGATTTTTTTTTTTTTGGGCCGATATGTTAAGCCAATTCCCCCCCTTCATCTCATAAAGTCTAACAGTTAGACCCCTTTCACACTGGGGCGTTTTCAGGCACTTTTGGGCTAAAAATAGCACCTGTAAAGTGCCTGCAAAACTGCTCCCCTGCAGTCTCAGTCTAAAAGCTTGAGTGCTTTCACATTGAGGCAGTGCGCTGGCAGGACATTAAAGCGGATGGTTCAGCAGAAAAAAATATTAAAAGCCAGCAGCAACAAATACTGCAGCTGCTGACTTTTAATATTAGGACACTTACCTGTCCTGGAGTCCAGCGGCGTCCGCACCATCCACGGTGAGGGAACCAGGAAGTGAAGCGCTGCGGCTTCACTGCCCGGTTCCCTACGGCGCATGCGCGAGTCGCGCTGCGCCCGCCGATTGGCTCCCGCTGTGTGCTGGGAGCCGAGAGTTCCCAGCACACAACGGGGGGCCACGGGATGTCGCCAAAAAACCCGACTTTTGCCCGAGACTGCGGGCCGGAAGTGGTTGCAGATACCTGTCTTTAGACAGGTATCTGCACCCCCCTCCCCCCTGAAAGGTGTCAATTGTGACACCGGAGGGGGGGAGGGTTCCGATCAGCGGATCTTCACTTTAGGGTGGAGATCCGCTTTAAAGAAAAGTCCTGCAAGCAGCATCTTTGGAGCGGCTCCTCCACCACTCCTGCTCATTGAGATGAACACCTGCAAAGCGCTTCTGCAGTGGTGCTACATGGGAGCATTTAACCCCTTAATCAGCTGCTAGCTGGGATATAAGCACCCCGCTAGCAGCTAAATAGCGCTGCTAGAATGATGGTCCAGTGTTTAGGCAGCGGAGTTCTGCGGAAAAAATAAATAAGTCAGCAGCTACAAATACTGCAGCTGTTGACTTTTAATATATGGACACTTACCTGTCATGGGTGGCCACAATGCTGGCACCCGAAGCTGATCTCTCCCT
The DNA here is from genome assembly GCA_029574335.1 of Rana kukunoris. NCBI lineage: Eukaryota > Metazoa > Chordata > Amphibia > Anura > Ranidae > Rana > Rana kukunoris. The sequence goes on along the minus strand of CM056050.1, from coordinate 350,726,883 downwards.
TGGGTGCTTCGGCCACCATCTTCCGTAAGGGAATCAGGAAGTGAAGCCTTGCGGCTTCACTTCACTTCCTGGTTCCCTACTTTCCCTACTGTGCATGCGCAAGACGCGCTGCGCAATCCCACTGGTCCCTGCTGTCTTCTGGGACCTGTGCGTCTCCCAGAAGAAAACTGGGGGCGGATTAAGCACCAGATGTGGGGGGTTCGGAAAAGCGGAAGTTCCATTATTGCCCTGCTAAGTAATACAGAACATTTCTTACATTTAAACACAACAAGCCTCCAATCAGTGCACTTGTAGGTGTAATTTAGATATAAAAAAAATATATATATATATATATCCAATACACAAAAACAGGTCATGAAAACTTTTGGACGAAAAAAAATAGGCTAACTTTACTGTTTAGTTTTTTTATTTGTTAAAGCATATTTTTTCCCAAAAAAATGCGTTTGAAAGACCGCTGCGCCAATACCGTGTAACATTAAATATTGCAGCAATCGCCATTTTATTTCTTAGGGTCTCTGCTAAAAAAAAATATATAATGTTTGGGGGTTCCAAGTGATTTTCCAGCAGAAAATACAGGATTTTTACTTGTAAGCACCAAGTGTCAAAAAAGATTTAGCCTTTAAATGATTAAACTGAGAACTCTTCTACATGGAGTTCAGTTGATTGATAAGTAGCAACATTGTAACTTTTCTCAAAACTTGGCAGGCTGCCCAGAGTCTCCTCCACAGCAAACTTCAGGCAACTTGCATTGACTTCTATTATAGAAGCTTTTTGCAAGTCGCGCTGCTGAAGTAAAAAAAAAAAAAAAAAAAATCGGCTTTCTTACAGCACAAATCGGCCGATGCCGATTAATTAAAAAACGCTAAATATCGGCCGATATATCAGCCAGCCGATATATCGGTCGACCTCTAGTTTACACTTCCTACATGCTCTACATATTGAATCTGAAAAGAGGAAAAAGTTAGAAATAGACTTATGCCACGTACACACGGTCGTTTTTTGTGATGAAAAAAAAACGACGTTTTTTAAAACGTCATTTAAATTGATCGTGTGTGGGCAAAACATCGTTTTTTGTCTTAAAAAAAACGACCAAAAACATGCTTGAATTTTTTGTGCCGTTTTTCAAAACGTCGTTTTTTGTTTCACAAAAAGTCACCGTGTGTAGCAAAAACGTCGTTTAAAACGACGTTTTTCAACCCGCGCATGCCCAGAAGCTAGTTATGAAGCGAGCTTCAATGGAAAAGAGTGGTGAACGTAACCTCGCTTTTTGTGAAAAAACGATGGTGTGTATGCAACATCGTCTTTGAAAAGTGATGTTTCAAAAACGTTGTTTTTTACTTCACAGAAAACGTTGTTTTTTTCATCACAAAAAATGATCGTGTGTACGTGGCATTACTGAAGGAGCAGCTTGCAATGGAGACCAAGTGTTTGGAAGACACTGCAAGCGAGGCAAAGGATTTAGAAAGTAAGGTAATCAAAGTCAAACCTGCAGTGATTTTGAAGTGTGCTCAAACCATGGCAGACAGAGCTGAAGATTTGAATGAGCGGTGTGCAGTCCTCATAAACAAGTCTAATGATGGAAAAGGACAAAAACCCTAAAGCCTGTTAGCAAAAGTAGGGCATGTGCAACTGTTACTTCCCATAAGCGGGAAGCTGCATATCTAATCAGCTCAAATAGAAATGGCCGAGTTGCATCAGATGACAGGAAGGCAAGGCCTATGGTCTCCAGGGTTCACATGTGGGCTGATTTACTTAAGGTTGGGGTCCCTAGGGAGGAAATAGGTTTGATTCCTACCCCAGCTTTACTTAACCACTTGAGAGCCGCGCTATAGATGAAAGACGTCCACAGCGCGGCTCTCAACTTCCAGGTGGACGTCCCTGGACTTCCGTTTATGTGCATTCCCCACGCGTGCCGCTAGGGGCGGGCAGCAGGGAAACACTGTGCCCGGCGCATCACTGAGATGGCGTTGCGCGTGCCTGGCGGCCACGATGTCCTCCAGGTACCCACGATCGGTGGTGACAGCAGAGACGTGGAGCTCACACAGTCCCCCTCCACACACAGTTAGAACACACCCAGGGAATACATTTAATCCCTTCCTCACCCCCTAGTGTTAACCCCTTCCCTGCCAGTCCCATTTATACAATAATTAGTGCATTTTTATAGCACTGATCGCTGTATAAATGTGAATGGTCTCAAAATTGTGTCAAAAGTGTCCGATATGTCCGCCGTAATATCGCAGGCCTGACAAAGAAAATCACAGATCGCCGCCATTACTAGTAAAAAAAAAAAACATAAATCTATCCCCTATTTTGTAGGCGCTATAACTTTTGTGCAAACCAATCAATATACGCTTATTGCGTTTTTTGTTTAACAAAAATATGTTGAAGAATAGGTATCGTCCTAAACCGAGGAAAAACATTATTTTTTTTTTTTAAATTGGGATATTATCAAAAACAAAAAGTAAAAAATATTGTGTTTTTTTTCAAAATTTTCTGTCTTTTTTTTGTTTATAGTGCAAAAAATAAAAATCGCAGAGATGATCAAATACCACCAAAAGAAAGCTATATTTGTGGGAAAAAAAAGATAAAAATATAATTTGGGTACAGTGTTGTATGACCGCGCAATTGTCATTCAAAATGCGTCAGCACTGAAAGCTGAAAATTGGTCTGGGCAGGAGGAGGGTTTAAGTGCCCAGTAATGAAGTGGTTAAAGTGATTGTAAAGGTTTATTTATTTATTTTTAAATAACAAACATATCATACTTACCTCCACTGTGCAGTTTGTTTTGCACAGAGTGGCCCGATCCTCTTGTTCTGGGGTCCCTCGGCAGCTGTCTTGGAAGATTTCTCCTGAGGGGGTTAGCTTGTGGGCGCGGGGCCCTTGACAGTAAGGTTTTTTTCACCTTAATGCATCGTATGAAAACACAAACCTTTACAAACACCTTTAAGAGGTGAAAGCAAGTGGCTAGAAATGGTACAGCAGCAGGTGCACGGCGAGAGATGCAGGTTTATTCTTTCTGCTGAAAATCTTTGCCTTTTCGTGAATGTGTTACAGTGGGCACTCTACAATAGTTTTGCAGTTAGAAATGGGCAGAGAAATGTGAGCGGTGAGCTATGTTGGTGGCACAGTTAGAGGGAACATATGATCTGCTTTGTCTCTTAGGCCTCGTACACACGAGGGGATATGTCCGCTGAAAACAGTCCGATGGACCGTTTCAGCAGACATCTCCGCTCGTGTGTATGGGCTAGCGGACAGATTTCTCCACCCGACAGATTTCAAAGCATGCTTTGAAATCTATCCGGTGGGAATCTGTCCGCCCGACATGTCTGCTGGTTAGTACACTTACCAGCAGACATGTCGTCCCCCACCGCCGCCGCGCCGCCGCCGAATGGATTCGGCGCATGCGCGGAAGTGTTTAACTTCCTGGTGCGGTGACGTGGCGGTGACGTGGCGGCGTCAACGTCACCGCCGCGTCGCCGCCACGTCACCGCGCCGTCCGGCGGCGGGGAATTTGATCCGATGGTGTGTACACGCCATCGGATCAAACTCCAGATCGGACATATCCGATGGAAATGGTCCGCGGACCGTTTTCATCGGATATGTCCGATCGTGTGTACGAGGCCTAACTCTTTTAAGGTACTGGGCATCGAGAGGTGGAGCAGGCAGAGTAGATGACCAGGTATTTGAATAAAGTGCAGCGTAAACAAACACAAATCCAGTTTAAAAACGAAAGTGAAACTAGGGGCATATTATATGATTGATTTTTATCTATTTTTAATCATTTTTTAAAGGAATCAGTTAACTTTTATGTCTCTATACCCTGTAAACAGTCATTTCAGCAAACATTTTTTTTTCCTTTAGTGATCCTTTAATAATAAGGTGCATAAGTGTGAACTAATATTCCAAATGATGTAAAATCATTAAAGTGAAATAAGTTCAATGTCCAAAGTTCAAAAAAAGTTCATGAAAAACCCAACATGGTCTGTTAAATAGTCTACACTGTAGATCAAGACAATAAATATGTGATCCACATCTGGAACCAAAAGAAAGTAATAAACCAAGTAATAAACCAAGATGGATGTCAGATCACCCGGGACAGTGCGTCCTCCACCTGGGGTAAGTACTCTTGCCAGCGGCAGCGAGTCGACCAGTCTTGGAAGTAAGGAACAGGAATTCCAGTATGGATCACTGAATGTCCTGGCACAGCATGCAACGGTCCCATCCAATGGATATTGAAACATGGGGGTCATAAAAGAAAAATGCCTCAGCATGGTGTATGTCAAAAATAGATTTTTTAAAAGAACAGAAAAGAGGAGGGTGAATGGCAAATGTATGCTTGTGCCACATCCAGTAATTATGAGAAAAGAAAAAAGGGGGGTTCCCCTGGGTGGACTTTTAAGGCACTAATAATATTTCAAAATATACGGGATATTGAATGTAAAAAAGGTTTTATTCACAATTATACATATTCATCAAAAACATTTTTAAATATCAAATTAAAATACAGAGTTCCAATGATTGTCACCATATAGATATATACAAGAAGAACCTTCTTAACACCCGACGCGTTTCGGGATAACCTTCTTCAGGCTTGTGTAGAGAAGGATAATTAGTTCATCTGGAGCGTAAGAATACATAAAGTTAATTACATGCATTTATAGCATTATTAAATAAGTTTTTATATGTAATATATATAGACACACATGTAATTGTTCACTTACGAATTAAAAAGAATGATGAATATTTCATTGGATATGTTTTAAAAAGAATTGGAAATATATACAGCACGCTGGGTTCAAACAATGAGGTTGCCAGTCAAAGAAAGGTATCAGGATGTGCAATTAATGCAAATTTGGGGTGTTCATCCCGTTAGGGAGAAATTATTCCAAAGATCAGGATGCCGGTGGATCAGCCAGAAGTGATATACTGGGACTGGAGTGGAGGTCCCTAAAATGATATAAAATGATACCAATAATAGATTGCTCCCAAATGAGGCTAAATAGTACATATTATATAGGTAGAGTAATAGTTTGCTACAATAACAGTTTGTGGCAGTTTATATCTTAGTGAAGGGTTATATGTATATGTACCTGATTATATGAGATCCTCAGAAAACCTAATAATGTCCGCTGTCAGAGAGTACACTGAGTTACTACAGGGATAGAAAAAGATATGACATTACTATAGGGATTTATCTAGCCTGAATTTTAAGCTCTCTAAAAAAAAAAAGATAACTAAATCCAAACTGGGGAGTATCTGGGCATAGATGTGGTGCTTTAGTAAACATAAAAGCTATTGGATATTGTTACATAATATCATTAAAGCAGGTAATATAGACTTACTTGACAGGAGCAGCATATCAGCTTCCAAACCCAGCAAAGAGTGCTGGTGTGAAGGTGTGAGTGCTCTGTATTTATAGCAAGACCATCCCATCAGCTATCACAGTTAACTAAAGACAGCTGGCTGCAAGAGGCCAAAGTAAGGGTCCTTTCACACTAGCGGACCGTTTGTCCGCTCATTACAAGTCCGTTTATGGACTTGTAATGGGCCCCTATGGGAGCGGATCCGTTAGCGGATGATATCCAGTATATCCCTTCTGGCTGATCCACCGGCATCCTGATCTTTGGAATAATTTCTCCCTAACGGGATGAACACCCCAAATTTGCATTAATTGCACATCCTGATACCTTTCTTTGACTGGCAACCTCATTCTTTGAACCCAGCGTGCTGTATATATTTCCAATTCTTTTAAAACATATCCAATGAAATATTCATCATTCTTTTTAATACGTAAGTGAACAATTACATGTGTGTCTATATATGTTACATATAAAAACTTTTTGTATATATTTAATAATGCTATAAATGCATGTAATTAACTTTATGTATTCTTACGCTCCAGATTAACTAATTATCCTTCTCTACACACCCCTGAGGAAGGTTATCCCGAAACGCATCGGGTGTTAAGAAGGTTCTTCTTGTATATATCTATATGGTGACAATCATTGGAACTCTGTATTTTAATTTGATATTTAAAAATGTTTTTGATGAATATGTATAATTGTGAATAAAACCTTTTTTACATTCAATATCCCGTATATTTTGAAATATTATTAGTGCCTTAAAAGTCCACCCAGGGGAACCCCCCTTTTTCTTTTATTAAAAGAACAGTACCAACATCTGAATTATGTATACAGATAAAAATTAGATCACAGGTTCAAAAACGTTTAAAGCGCAAATGTGAAGAGCTTAACTAGCAAAACTGATGCATTTCGTCCCACTGGACTTCAACTGGGGTGTTAATCTGCTTCTCAACACTGCACACTATCTATCTATCTATCTATCTATCTATCTATCTATCTATCTATCTATCTATCTATCTATCTATCTATCTATCTATCTATCTATCTATCTATCTATCTATCTATCTATCTATCTATCTATCTACCATAAATAATTGATTAGCCAATAGACAGTTAGGACGGCGTGACTCAGTTCCCAGGCCCATTAAATAAAACCAGCATCTCAGAACAGATGACCAGGCCAGGGATGAGGCAGACCAAAAGAGAGCCTGAGGAAGATGCAGATGATTTCCTGATGGTGGCTGACTTGGTGTGGACTTTCATCTTAGCATTTCTTTATGACCAGCAGGGAGGACAAGGAACTTTCATCTGGAATTATTCCTTCCATTTACATTACACAGACTGCCAAGGACATTTCTAACTTGCTCAAAGAAATGTTGCAGCTTTCCATACAGCTGTATGTGCGCTGTATGTTTATCATGTAGCCATGAAAACAAATAATTTTTTGGGGAATCCTTGGTGTGCTGATGACATTTTATTCACTTTGATCATCCATGGTCCCCAACCTCAGGTCATTACAGCCAGGGCCGGCCCGACCATGGGTCCTGGGCGGCAATTTCAGAGGGGCGGCAAACTCCCGTCCGTGAGCCAGCCTGCTCTGCCCACTCCCCTGCTTATTTCACGGGGCCAATTGGGCCAGTAGAGCACCGGTGTGTACTTCTACGTCCTGGGAATGAACATGATGTCATCAGCTGAAAATGATGGCTGAGTTGCCTCCCACGTCTTGCATAATTTCCGGTGTTCTGTCAAATCTCCAATTCATTAAAAACTCCAACCGTGTCATTTACGTTTTCTGACCAGTTAGCTGTATTGCCCATGGGAAAGAGTGATTGTCACGTAAAAGGCATCAAATACACAAACTGCTCTCGCCGCGGCAGCGCGCTTGTGTGTCCTGCATATCACACACTAAATAAATGCCATCAAATACTCCAACTAGTCTCCAATTACTCACAAGAGCTAAACAAAATGGAGGCATGGGCTTCCCAAGTTTTAAAAACTACTATCTTGTCTCACATCTTACCAGAATTGTAGACTGGACATATCACATAGACAACAAGGATTGGGTGGTGCTGGAAAATAATATAGGTACAATACCTGTGACACACTCACCCTGGATACAATGGGACTCCTGCCCCAGACAAATGAAACAACACCCTCTTATAGGGGCAACACTTAAAAGCCCTGCTTTTACTCACACTGCTGATCTCTAACCCAGACTTTCTGCTAGGAATAAACAAATCATCCCAGTTGTACACAGACATAAATTTACCTCTTCTAGCAACACCTTTTTCAAAGGCAATAAGGTCAAATCAATCTCAGAAATGCAAATTGAGAAGGGACTGACATTCCTAACATACTGGGAAGACCGTCAAAGTCATAGTTATGTCCTGAGTCTCCTGAGACATAAACATCTTACGAGACCCCTAATGCCATTTGAAACGCTTCCTTTGCCTGGTTGCAAGCATTTGGTCTTCAGGAACCTAATAAACATAAAGGGCCAGATTCAGGTACATCTGCGCATTATTGGACCGGCGTAGCGCACCGCCTTTACGTTAGACTGGCACAATGTAGCGGCGCAATCACCCTATTCTCGATGGTTTTACGCAGAAATTAGCGCCTGCGCAACGCTATTTCTAAGGCGCAAGGCGGAGTAATACAAATTGGGAAGGACGTGGGCGTGTTACATTGAAATGAGCCGTGACCCCATGCAAATGAAGGGCCGGCCGGCTCGCACATGCGCGCTTGAAGCATACCATGTCAGCACCTCTGTGCGCATGCTCCCAACTCGGGAACAGCGCAATCAGTGAAATTGGAAGTGGACTAGGGCAAAATCATGAACTACGCAGACAGCATAAATAGACAGACAGAAACGCACTTCCTTTGCAAAAGTACATCCCTTTGTATCCCTCCCTATACAGCAAGGTGCTTTTGTTCTGTTGTTAGTTGCGTTGTGGTTTGTCTTTGTGATATTTGTGGATCTAGTGTTTGTTAGAAGATATTTGTAAGTGATTTTTGGTGACTGCTTGTGAGAGTTTTTGGTTGATAGTTTTTTTTGTTCGTTTGTTTTCTTGCTTGATTTTTCCTGCTTGTTTTTGTGAGTGATTTTTGCTGATTGTTTGGGAGAGAGTTTTTGTATGAGTATGACGGAGAGAAAGAGGAAGTTAAATTTTACTTTGGGGGGGGGGGAAACATATTGTTCCCCGGGCCATTTCCCAATATGGGCGTTACCTCCATGGCCCGGAGAGTGCCAACACCACCCCGGCCAGGAGGCGTGATATCTTGCAGAACATTACTGACCAGGTGAATGCACCGGGGGGAGGGGGGGCTGGGGGGGAGACCCGGACACGGTCGGGGATTGAAAAGAAAATCAATGACCTCCGGCGTCTGGTCAGAAAGAAGCTGGCCAAAATGTTAGCCCATGCCAGGGGCACAGGAGGGGGCCCACTATGCCCTGTTAGGCTGACAGCGGAGGAGCGTGCGGTGGCCCAGACCTTTCATAGACAACAGGTGGAGGGCCTGCCCGGATATGACTCAAGTCATGAAGGCGTGATGCCAGGTAAGGTTTTTTTCCCTATCAGGTGTGTAGCATGTGTGGGGGAGGGGGTGAAAGGGAATATGTGGCAAGTGTGTGGATCCTCCAACCTGTGAATGTTTTGTGTCATCCACAGATGAGCAGGAGGGTGCTGGGCCATCTGGGCTGACCGCACCATCCCAGGGACAACAGCCTGATGAGGACCCCCTGATAAGGCCGGAGTCCTCGGAGGAGGTTGAGGAGGAGGAGTTTGAGGAGGAGGAGGATGTCATGTCAGCCAGTGGATTGCTGTTTTTGGAGGAGTCTTCCTCTCTGGCTGGCAGCAGCCAGCCCTCCATAAGGGCTAGCCTCTCCCACTCCTCCCCCAACAGGGCTCCTCTCCCAAGGGCCTCCCCTTCTCCCCGGCCACAAGCCTCAGCTGGAGGCAGGAAGTCGTCCCAGAAGACCAGGGGGGTGGCCGAGCTTCTGCCCGCCAATCTGAGAAGGGACCAGGCCCTTCAGACCCGCCATCTGGGACAGGTCAGCCAGACCTTGGGGCGGATGGAGGAGAGCCTGTCCTCCAGAAAGGATATGCTTGGGGACCTGGACTGCCACTCCCGGGCTCTTACAAACTGCCTAAACGTACTGCAGACTACAACAGCAGACGTTGGGCAGGATGTGAGGGCCCTCACCCAGGCTATCCAGGCCAACACGGCAACACTAGTTGCTGGCCTGAACAGAATTGCCGTGGCAGAGACCAGGGGCTGCTCCTCCTTCCCCGGATTACCCCCCCTCCCCATGAGTCTCCCCTGAGGAGCCGGGGCCGTGGCCGTGGGCGCCCCAGGCGTGGCTCACGCCAACGGCATTAATTTGTTTTTCCCCTTTTTTTTTTCTGGACATTTTTTTTTTTTTTTTGTGATGTCAATGTTTTTGGAATGTGGGGGTGATATTCCTGCTGGCAAAGGGGTGTCACCCTCAGTTTTGGTGGAGAAGGGTTCCCCAGGACCAGGGAGAAGTGATTCCCAGGTCCGTGTGAATGGTGTATGAATGTACAGTGACATAATTGGAGCCGTGGCGTGGCGTTGCTGCTCACAAGCCCAGCATAATGGGCTTGTGCTAATCCAATTAGGTGAGGATGTGATGTGTCTGTGCTAGGGACCACAGTGGTGTGCATGCATGCATTCTCATTGTGCCATGATTAATGTGTGTGTTTAATGTGCAAAGATGCCTAATGTGAACTGTCTCCTGGCTGCTCTTCCCTCAGAAGACGGGGTAACCTCGATTAGGGGGGGATTGTCTGGTTCAGGGGTCAGGTCATCACGTAGGTCAATCTGCAGACCCTTTCTCACTGCGAAGTTGTGCAGAATGCAACATGCACCAATGATCTGGCACACAAAGTTGGGGGAATACAACAGGGCAAACAAGGAGAGAGGCGCCTCTGGGTGTAGTATTTTAAAAAGCAAATTTAATTACAAAGCCAAAAATAAGAAAACCACTCACATTTTGGTAGTGATATACAGGCATATCAAAAATTTCTCCAGAAGGGAGGGGTGGCTGTCATCTGGTGCGCTCGTTCATCCACTTTGTGTCCACTGGTGTAGCGCTGTGTGATGAGGAGTCAGTCCTGTTTCCCTTGATGTTGGTAAGTGGGTGCAATGGATGAGACAATCCTCAGAAAGCACAGCGGCGTGCAGCAGGAACAGCGGGCGATGGATGGTGACGTCACCAGGCAAGCGACGCGTTTCCGAATGCTAAGGCCTTGTCTCATCCATTGCACCCACTTACCAACATCAAGGGAAACAGGACTGACTCCTCATCACACAGCGCTACACCAGTGGACACAAAGTGGATGAACGAGCGCACCAGATGACAGCCACCCCTCCCTTCTGGAGAAATTTTTGATATGCCTGTATATCACTACCAAAATGTGAGTGGTTTTCTTATTTTTGATTTGTAATTAAATTTGCTTTTTAAAATACTACACCCAGAGGCGCCTCTCTCCTTGTTTGCCTTTCTAGATTTGGAACTTGGTTTCTGTTCCCCACTGACGGCAGCCCTGAGTGTATATCCCCATCAACAAATAACATTTTATTCCAAAACCCCATTCCAAACAGCCTGAACTGTTTTTATTTTATTAATTTTTACTTGGATCTTTTGTTGGACCCTGGTTTATATCACGCTGTTGGGATATATATATATATTTTTCTCTGATTTTTGCACATAACTTACTTGTTGTGAATACAACAGGGTCCACCCAGACTTATCCAGGCATCGGAAACGTGACTTCAGGAGGCCAAAGGTGCGCTCCACCACTTCACATGTTTTGGCGTGGGCTTCATTGTATCTTTCCTCTCCTGGGGTTTTGGGGTTCCGGATAGGAGTCATGAGATGGGGTCCCAGTGCATATGCAGAGTCACCTGTAAGGAAAAACACAGGAGGATGTTAGTCATGCATGTGCCCCTTGTGATGTGTGCATAATGGGGGGGGACAGTCATGCCTGCCACCCATGTCACTCACCAACCAGCCAGGTGTCCCCATACACGTTCTGTTCGAATTCCATTGGGATGGGGCTCTCTGATTGTATATGTAGCTGTCATGGCTGGATCCGGGGTGTTTGGCACGGACGTGCCATATGAGGTCTTGGGCATCGACTATCACCTGTACGTTGATGGAGTGCCAATGCTTCCGATTGCGGTATATGTGCTCTGTCTCATGGGGGGGGCTGGAGTGCCACATGTGTGCAATCAATGGCCCCCACGGTGCGTGGGAATCTGGCAATTCTGTAGAAATCTGTCATTGCCTTCAGCCGCAGCTCCTCAGTGGTTGGTTTGATGATTTGGTTGGCCATGCTCTGAAGATTGCAGGGACAACCTGGTGCACACATCTGCTCACGGAGGATTGTGACATCCCAGCCACCACTCCACTTGTTCTTTGAAAAGAGCCACTGGCAAGGAAATGGAGTGTTGCCAGGACCTTGACCAGTGGCTGCACTGCATGTGAGCGGTGTGTTGGGCTGGTGATGTCATCATGCAAGGTTATGGTTAATTCCAGGGTGGCATGAGGGGTGAATCTGAAGATGCGATACACCTCAGAATCACTCATGCCAAAGAGGTCTATGCGGGTGCGGTATATCCTCTCCCGTGCCATCCTCCGTGCCCTCCTCCTTCTTTGCTTGTCTAAAGTCAGTAGTATAGCTATGAGCGAGGATGTCCCTGGCATGTTGGCATACAGATTGTTGGGCAACACGTGTGACTGCTCTGCTCCTCACTAACAGTGTTGCTTTATCTGACATGTAGACGAATTGTCTAATTTTAGACCACCTTTTATATGGTCTAATTTTAGACAGGCCGTGCAGCTGTTGCGCACAGCGCGTAGCGTGCGCTGCACCAACGTTCTTTTGTGGATCCCCGTAACTCCCTCATTAGCATATTTGAATAGCAAATCAATGGTGTGTCTAGCGCAGTTTTGCGCGGACGGATGCGCCTGTCTAACGAAATTACGATGGACAAAAAAAAGTAGATTTCTTGCGTATCTCGTTTTGGGGATGCGTAGTATCGAAACGCATGCGCAAAATTAGACTTATGCCGCGCATCTCCTGTTACGCTGGCGTAATCGCTCTGTGAATCTGGCCCAAAGTGTTTGGGAAACCGCATTAAACACAACCTTCAGTAAGGACCACAAACGCACAATTAGCACACGACTACAGGAATCTTCTTTTAAGCTCCTGACAAATTGGTATAACATGTCAATCAAAATACATAGATGGTTCCCCACAGTTCTGACCTTTGTTGGCGCTGCGATCAGGAGAGAGGCACCTTACAGCATATATGGTGGGACTGCACCTTGATTCAGTAATTATGGTAGAAGGTCTGTGAAATCATAAAGCGTATAACTGAGACATTAAAGGGTCACTAAAGGAATTTTTTTTAGCTAAATAGCTTCCTTTACCTTAATGCAGTGCTGTTTTCATGTCCTCATTGTTCATTTTTGCTTTGATGTTGCTGTAATTCCTCTCTGATCTCCACACTTCCTGGTTGTCTGTTTCCTGATAACCACAGTACTGGGAGATTTCTCACTGTGGTCACTAATCAAGGAGGTGCGTGTAAAACCCCTCAGCACCAATCCAGTTCGGTTTTACAAACCACCACTGCCCTCTATTGGCTCTTTGGCTCTGTACATCAGAGAGACAGGAAACAACAGCAAAAACGAAACTGAAAGTGCAGGCACATTATATGATTGATTTTTATCTATTTTTAATCATTTTAAAAGGAATCAGTTAACTATTATGTCTCTATACCCTGTAAACCAGAGGTCTCCAAACTTTTTACTTTGAGGGCCACATTCTATATTTTACACATATTCGCGGGCCGGAAAAATAATTTATAAATAAATCCACAGTAGAAGAAGAATAGAATTTGACTTACTGCTGACAGCAGGACTGGATGGTGCTCCTATATTCTTTGCTGGAACCTAAACGCTGGAGCATCATGCAGCGGGGCTAAACTTCCAGCGTGCATGAGGCTTTACACCCGTGTCCCCATCCATCTGTGTCCCCATCCATCTGTGTCCCCATTCACCTGTGTCCCCATTCACCTGTGTCCCCATTCACCTGTGTCCCCATTCACCTGTGTCTCCATTCACCTGTGTCTCCATTCACCTGTGTCCCCATTCACCTGTGTCCCCATTCATCTGTGTCTCCATTCACCTGTGTCCCCATCCATCTGTGTCCCCATCCATCTGTGTCCCCATTCATCTGTGTCGCCATTCATCTGTGTCGCCATTCATCTGTGTCGCCATTCATCTGTGTCGCCATTCATCTGTGTCGCCATTCATCTGTGTCGCCATTCATCTGTGTCGCCATTCATCTGTGTCGCCATTCATCTGTGTCGCCATTCATCTGTGTCGCCATTCATCTGTGTCCCCATACATCTGTGTCCCCATCCATCTCTGTCCTCATCAGTCTCCCCATCTATCTCTGTCCCCATCAGTCTCGCCATCAGTCTGTGTCCCCATTCATCTGTGCCCCCATCATTCTGTGCCCCCATCATTCTGTGCCCCCATCAGTCTTGCCATTCATCTGTGTCCCCAGTCTCCCCATTCATCTGTGTCCCCATTCATCTGTGTCCTCATCATCTGTGTCCCCATCAGTCGGTGTCCCCCATTAGTCTTCCCATTCATCTGTGTCCCCATAAGTCTGTGCCCCCATCAGTCTGTGTCCCCCATCAGTCTTCCCATTCATCTGTGTCCCCAGTCTCCCCATTTATCTGTGTCCCTATCAATCTGTGACCCCATCACTCATCAGGCTATCCCCATAAATTGGTGTCCCCATTAGAGCCCCTCCATCATTAATCCGAGTCTCCCTGCACATTTGTGTCCCCATCACAGCCCACCCCGCCTGCATATTTGTGTCCCCATCAGAGCCATCGCCTCCCCTTCCACATATCTGTGTCACCATTCACCATTAGAGCCATCAGCCCCCCTCCTCACATGTTTGTGTCCCCATTAGAGCCACCAGCACCCCCACATTTGTGTCCCCATCAGACCCCACTGATATTTGTGTCCCCATCAGAGTCATCACCCCCCCCCACATTTATGTCCCCATCAGAGTCATCAGCCCCCCCCACACATTTGTGTCCCCATCAGAGTCATCAGCCCCCCCCATATTTGTGTCCCCATCAGAGTCATCAGCCCCCCATCCACGTGTGTCTCCATCAGAGTCATCAGTCCCCACATATTTGTGTCACCATCAGAGCCATAAGAGTTATCAACCCCCCCACAATTTGTGTCCCCATAAGAGTCAGCCCCCCCACATTTGTGTCCCCATAAGAGCTATTCAACCCACCCCCACACAAGTGTATCAGCCCCCCTCCTTGCATGTATTACACACTCGTTACTGGTTAACAGCGAGGCAGGAGGAGGGAGACGGCAACGGGCGTGCACTAAACACCTCATTGGCTGCTGGGATGCCGTGGTCCCAGCAGCCAACACAGTGAAACGCCGGGAGGGATTACGCGACCTGCGCTGCATATTGCCTGGGGCGAATATGCAGCGCAGGTTCCACAACTAACAGGGGAACCAAGGATTCAAGCTGCGGGCCAGAAGAAATGGCCTGGCGGGCCGGATGTGGCCCGCGGGCCGTAGTTTGGAGACCCCTGCTGTAAACAGTAATTTCGTCAAATTTTTTTTTTCCTTTAATTCAATTAACCGCAGCGAGCTGCTTACTACACAAGACTAATTGTTCAATTAAAAAGTATAAGATCACTGACCAGATTTCTACTCACTGTTGCAAAGGCAGTGATCCCCAGATACCGGAGAAATACCACCACTCCTACATCCAAAGAGTGGCTAAACGAGGTTCACCTCCTCTATAATATGGAGTAGATTAGGGCAACATCTCATGAAACAATCGAAAAACCAAATAAAGCATGGCAATCGTGGGTCATTTTTAAATACTCAAGAACATACAAATCTATGCTATAGAATTGATCCCAATAAATCTGGAACCTCGGCTTTCTGTCTCTTTTTTATTCTTGTAATCCCACCCCCTCTTAGGTCTGTTGCTTTTCCTACCTAACGTTATACATTAAACAACATATGCATATATAGAGCGTACGCTGAACAACTATATTTGAGTAATTAAGCGCCTTCAGGTGTTTGAGTCTCCCTCCTATGAAGTTCAGCTCAGCTCAGCAGCAGTGTTTCTCCTCCCAATGGATGTGGATGGGATTGAGTGCGTGTGTGTGTGCAGCATGAGCGGTCATGTAAAAATAAAT
This sequence comes from Rana kukunoris, assembly GCA_029574335.1. Lineage (NCBI taxonomy): Eukaryota > Metazoa > Chordata > Amphibia > Anura > Ranidae > Rana > Rana kukunoris. The sequence continues at coordinate 350,711,236 of CM056050.1, read as the reverse complement.
ATAGAGGGTGAGGACATAGTGTAATACTGTCTTTATTGTATAAAATACCCCCGCTTAAAAGTTATGCTTACAAGTATAAAAACAGTGGTGTGCACAACGGTTGCAGTGTTACAGCTCACTCAGATAGCCTAGCGTCTCCGCTCCGTCTCTAGCTGATGTGTCCCGGGTGTAACTTGCTCCGTCCGTACGATTCGTCGTGTAGCCACGCCCTGACGCGTTTCGTGATAGGCTTCACGTCTTCAGAGGGCGTGGCTACACGGCACGACTGATCGCATTTATAGGTGGATGCAGACCACTCGGCTCCTCCTTTCTCCCATTGTCAGCAGCTTGCAGGGGAGGATAATACACTCCCTCCTGCCTGAAATCCCGCCCTGCTGCCAATAGGATTCAGAGTGTGCGGGTCGCCCCTCCTCTGTAGTACAGATCTGCTGCTTAACATAGCCCAGATCGTCCTCCATGTTATCGTAGCGCAAGACACTATCTATGCCCAGTGCGTTACTCTACATTCTAAATCTATTAGGAATTACACCAAGATGTTTGTTATTGTCAGCGTGCGAGGCTCACCGTACGCACAACTCAGAACACCTCACTGCTGACATGTACAGAGGACTATGAACTGAGGATTCAGACTGACAGCAGCAGTATCTTTTTGTATTAGAATAGTGATACTGACAATGCTCGTACCCAGCTATGGATTATTGAGGGTAGTGATACTAATACTACTCGTACCTAACTATGGGTTACATCCTAAAACATTTCATCAGCAATATATGATTATTACCACATACCAAGGTAAATGTAACATAGTCACTATACCCTGATTCTAACTGTTGAAATACACATAAATATATCCTTAAAATTCAGCAAAAAAAATCAGCAAAAAAATACACTATAATTTGTCCATCCTATATATTATACTATCGAAATTGCCACATAAACAAATACTCAGATTGTACTTCAATTTACTATATATATAACTTTTGTTCTGCCTTAATCCTTTGTGTCCAATAGGAATAGGCAGATAGTCATTAGTGTACTAATAAGTAGAAAATGAATGAAAAATAAAAAATCAATAAGATAAAATAAAATAATAGTAGAAATAAAAATAAAAAATAAAAATAAAATTGTCCTTAGATGATCCCCTCATAAGTTAATATGTGTGATATAGCAATATAGCATTAATGCAGCCTTATACTGAATTAAGTATGTTCATTGGTTAAAAAATAGGTAAAAACCAATGAACATACTTAACCTGAAGGCACTTAACACCATGTCAATCTGGTGAGTACAAAACCTTGAGGGGGACTACAACTGAAGGAAAACCTGGATTTGTTTTGTTCAATCAATTTCAAGATCTCTTCACTATAAAGAATATTATAGACTGTGTTTTTAAAAAAAAGCACCCACGTGACATCACTTGTGGAATATTATGTCATATATACATATACATTATTTATATTCTACTACCTTTCTATTTCATGTGTAATAGCAGTTTTAATATTGTTCTTACCATTTAAGGTTAGCTACCATTTTAAGGATAGGAGGTCCTGGTGGATGTTTGCACCTCACAAAAGCAGAGTTTGAACTTCTGAGTTCAATTGATGTAAAATCATATAGCGCTGTTAATGCCTCATAGAGACATACTTTTTTACACATACTTTTCTTATTATAATAGCTGCTTTTCTGCATATACATTTCTATAACCTATTAAATTAGAATACCTGTCCACTGAGCGCTAGGACCAGTCTTTATCTTAGGATATATCCTGGTATATTTTTCTATATTTGAGTAATAATCAGTTCATAGTAATATACAAACTATCTACCTTAAGGATGGGTATCGTATATTAGAAAATATAATGCTAATGTACACGATACAGATCCAGCAGCCATCCTACTGATTATTATCAATAAGCGCTCTAATGTTATACTATATTATACTTAGTGTTGAATTTACAAAATATAAAATATGTGTATGAATGTTATTATACTTGTACAATTGTTACTTTTCTTGATCTTACAATAAAAACGTTATTGACAAAGCAGACAGATTCGATCGTGTGTACGGCCGAGCCGACGGATTTGGCCACCCGACAGATTTCAAAGCATGCTTTGAAATCTATCGGGTGGGAATCCGTCCGCCCGACATGTCTGCTGGTTAGTACACTTACCAGCAGACATGTCGTCTCGCACCGCCGCCGAATGGATTCGGCGCATGCGCGGAAGTGTTTTACTTTCTGGTGCGGTGACGTGGCGGCGTCAACGTCACCGTCACGTCATCGACACGTCAGCGTGCCGTCTGCTGGCGGGGATTTTGGTTTGCTCGTGTGTACACGCGAGCAAACCAAAATCCTAACAAACAGATTTGTTCAAATCGGTCGGTCCGACCGATTTGAACAAATAGATTGCCTCGTGTGTACGAGGCCTTAGTCTGTGATACGAAGGCCGCACAGGCTCGCTTTGGTGACGAGAGCAGTTGGTGTATTTGATAGCTTTTACGTGACAATCTGACATGCACAAGAAACCCCTTCTTGTACATGCGCTTGCTCATGGGTAATGCAGCCAACTATGACGCGGTTGGAGTTTTAGACTGGTTGGAGATTTTGGCAGAACACCGGCTGATGACATTACGTCTGCCCCATCATGCGTTCCACCACTACCAGGAAGTAGAAGTACATACACCAGTGCTCTGCATCTACTGGTCCAATCGGTCCTCATGAAATAAGCAGCGGAGGAGACAGTGGCAAGTGACACACTCAGGGCTACCACTGATTCTGCATTATGGTGAATTGAACTATTTAATTTTATTACAATGTAATAATAGAAATAATGCGCTTCAATCATCCTGACACCATAAAAACCATGGTACGGGGATGATTGAAGCACCAACACCAGGATTTTGAAATAAAGTGGGCTGGTCTGGATGAAGTCCAGGGCACTCACTGCTATATCCACACAACGGCCTGCCCGCCTATCCACTCAGCGGCTTCCCCCCATTGCTGCAGACAAATGCCATGTCAGGACAAGAGGTAGAAACTGCAGTAGAAAGTCAACAGGAGCATGAAGGGCAGGAGCTTTCTGCTGTGAGCAGAGACCCCGTTTTGGAAAAAGCATTGCTGGAGGCACAACTGACTATTTAAGCACGTAAGTGACAGTGCCACTGATCCGATCCCCACCACAACTGCCTCTGACTAAACCCCCCTCCTCACCACCAGATCTGTCTCTGACTGAACCCCTACCTTATCAACACTGCCTCTAACTAAACCCCCCTCACCACCACCACATCTGCCTCTGACAGAACCCGCCCTCACCATCACCACTGCCTCTGACTGAACCCCCCCCCACCACCACTGCATCTGTATGAACCCCCCCACCACCACCTCTGACTGAATTCACCCTCCCAACTGCCGCATCTGCCTCTGACTAAACCCCCCTTCCTCATTAGCAGATCACAAAACAGATTAAATTTACCTTCAATTGTCATGATATAAAATAATGGATATGGGGCCTTTTGGTGGGTGTGATTTTTTTTTGGGGGGGAGGGGGCAGCATTTCCTTCTTGGACCCAGGCAGGACAATGTCCTTTGCCAGCCCTGATTACAGCACCCGGCCAGCACTACTGAATAGCCAGTTTCTTGAATGTGTGCATAGGGAATATTACGCTTGCTGCACTCCATGAGCATGTCAACCCTCACTCCTGGATCCTTTTCATCTCCCAGCTGACTTCCTGGAGCCGAATGAAGCAACTACAGTGTCTGGTCATGGCGTTCCAGGTGACTCTAACTCAGTGTTTCTCAATTCCAGTCCTCACTCCCCCCCCAATTTTGCACAGGTGATTTGATCAGTTTCACTGCCTTAGGGCCCTTTCACACGTCCGTTCAGTTCGTCCGTTTTTTTTGGACGTCCGTTAACGGACCTCAATGCTTCCCTATGGGTTAGCGTCCGTTAGCGGATGAGCATCCGCTAAACGTCCGTTAACATCCGTCTGCGGTAAGCTCCGTTTTTTTGGACGGAAGAAAACCCTATTTTTCTTCCATCAAAAAAAACGGAACGGACGAAAAACGGATGAAAAACTGATCAACTGAAGGGGAAAAAAAATGATCTTAAAAACTGAACGGACGTGTGAAAGAGCCCTTAGTAATTCCCACAGCCTTTTCATCTGAGGGAAATCCTGAAAACATGACCTGTTGGGGGGGCGTGAGGACTGGAATTGAGAAACACTGCTCTAACTAATGACACCTTATCCCAGACACACTTCCGATGTGCCTTTTTACACTAGCCTTATGTGAGTCAACATTTGTCCATTCTTAATAAATCAGTTTTTTTTATGTCTACACTTAGAGGCACCGCTCTCCATATTTCTCAGAACCAGCAGTGAAAGTGTTACAGGATGTTCAATGTATTTAATAAACAAGGATAAAGTTATCTGTATTTTAAAATAGTACATTATAAAAGCAAAAATAGTTCTTATATGAAAAATAATTAGCAAAACCTTAAATATTTTTTTCCACAACAAAAAAGAAATAGATAGTGATCCCCAGAAGTCCCTATAACCTTCAGTTTACAATGACATATGTCATTTTTAAAATCTAATTTTTTGATGTGAGCAGTTTTAAAGTTGAGACTAATGTGCTGGGTATTAAATGATTTACAAAACCCACTGAGGGTAAAACTATTCAACACGCAGCAAGCTCTCATCCTGCTTATTTAATTCAAGGTATCCCGATGGGCCAATGATTATGCATGAAACATAATTGTATGATTGACTTTTTTTAGAATTTGAGACAAGCAAAATGCGAAGTTGTCTCATTAGATGGGGTAACAGTAATAAATGATTAAATAAAGCATATCATTATGCAAAATGTAGCCCACATGACCTGTTACTATTAAAAAGTGAGGGTCTATGTGAGGTCAAGGTCCATATAATTACATAATATCAGGCTACGTTAATTGAAAGTGTGTTCTGTACATTGGAGAAGTTGGCAAAAAATGTTGTGAAAGATCACCAATGTATCACTTTTAATTTCTATATGCAATTAATTGGTTCTTTGCCATTTTTTTCACTGTATAGTTGTAACCCTGAACTTTTACTTCATAGTTCTTTCATTGTGGTTCATATCGTTATTGCCCATGTAGTGATATTCATAAACCTGTTATGAGAGAGAGAGAGAGAGAGAGAGAGAGAGAGAGAGAGAGAGAGAGATGTAAAGCATGGCTCTAGGACGCAGTGCTGGGAGCCCTCGTAATATACACATACAGGAGATGTGTAATGAAGGCTCCAGCAGATTGTGAAGGGCTAGAGCAGAGGTTGATGAAGTACGGTGTCTTTCCCCTCCCACCACCCTCCACTCTCAGTCCAATCACAGGCTGAGAATACATACAGCACAAGGTGCTGCTATTTATGGATGGGTGGACACTGACTTGACAGGCACTGGACAGGGTTAGAAATGGAATGTTACCTACCTACTGGAGCCAATCACAGAACTAAAACCGAAAGTGACATGGCCGCCTGGGGAAAGCACCGCCCATTTCCCACAGCGCTGCAGACATGAAGCAGAAGGACCCAATGAGAGTGGAGGCGCACTTCAGAACACCACAGAGCATGAAAAACCCTGCAAATGAAGCGTCTTGCCTGCAATCACGGGATGGCATTGACATGGCGCTTCAATAGTGCACTGTGCCCGGTGCCTGCCCCGAACACAGTGCAGTTAACCACTTAAGGACCGCCGCATGCCGATGTACGTCGGCAGAATGGCATGGCTGGGCACAAGGGCGTACAGGTACGTCCCCTTTTAAGATCCCAGCCGTGGTTGGTGGCTCGATTTGAAACAAGTATGCTCGGCACTTCTTGCACCAGGCAAACGGCATGATCCGGACGGCAAGCTCCAAGCATCGAGGGCAGGACAGTCCAAGGGCCTCCACGCCTCCGCTTGAAAACAGGACAAACTGTCCCTTGGTCTGCATCCGGATCCCAGTATCAGTAAGGGGTACTCCGTGGCAGCAGGCCTTGGTTGAGCTCCAATGGTAAACATCAGAGGCCTCAATCTCTCGAACGGCTTCAGAGGAACAGACATGTTGCACGTGTCTCTCTCTTGTAGGCCGGCAATCACTCTGTTAGTTTGGCGTGAAACTTCGCCCTACGTCTCACGCAGGGGTGGGTAACTCCTCCCACCTGAAGAACTTGTCTGGGCACGTTGCAGGCACACGCGGAGGTTAACTCCTTCTTCACCACACAGTTCAACACCGCAACAATTCCTTGTTCTCAATAGCAGAAATAAAACTCACAGTTCAGTTGCTAGAGGTAACAGCTGATCCCGGACGAGCCCCCACGTGTAGCGATACCCCTGCAGGAGCCACTGGATAGATTTGGGTCGGCCTGTTACCTGTATGAATGTCTAGAGGTATGATGATGATGATGATGAGAACAATGACGGAATGTCCAAACAGCCGGTGTCTTTCTGTGCTTTTATTCTTGCCCAACACGGCAAACAGTGAACTTGAGGTAGACTGAATAAAGATGGGTGAAAAGGAGAATTTGCAGACTCGGGACTAAGAACGACGGAAACAATCCTGCATCCAATGGGACTTTAACTTCGTCGACCACTCCAGCCGGAGTGGGTACAGCATACCTGGACAGTCTCTCTCACAGAACTGGCAGCCAGAATATCACTGAGAATCTTGAGAAGGAAAACAAGTCTCTGACACAGACTTGACTGAAATAGAAATAGGGGTGAGACCTCTGCCACAGGCCTTTTGCTTTAGAACACAATTCGTGAGGTGAATCCTTCTCAAGATTATTGATGCCTGAATCTCCCTCAGGTAGTTTTCTTCAAATAGTCACCGACTGACAGGTTGCCATTAGACAAACTCCCAGTGTCCGGTCACCTCGATCCCCGATGGTTCGTCTAGGCCCTATTGGATTGCCTGCCTCTGGGATTTCCTCAGACTGACTCCTCACCGAACAGCACAACTTTATTGGAATCTTCTTTTCAGAGATAGGGGACCCAATAAGTCACTGGGCCCCATCATCGCTTCAGTTGCTCCGGGCCAGCATGGTCACGTAACCAAGAACAACGTGTGGCACGTGTGCCCCGGAACTGGTAGGCCATATCGCCGGGAGCCTGTGATGTGCGCACACCCTGAAGGTGGGTGCCGCACCCGGATCCAGTCACGAACTCCCCCCGCCAAAATGGCGTCTGCTCAAGAAGTGCCCTCCTCCAGCATGCCCCGCGAGGGAAAAACCCCTCTGATTGGCTGCTGGCAAGAAGGCGCTCCGACCTGAACTCCACTGCTGCCACCTGTCGCCCCGGTGTGGAAAGACACCCCAGGAACACAGAATAAACTGACAGCACAGCCCAGCTAGAATGGAAGCTGAATTTGTACAAATCACCTGGATGAAAGCTACACAACTCTCTCATCCCCCTCTAAAATTGAAATAGCACCTGGACTGAAAGAGCTACACAATATTTGCGGTAATGTTGCTCTGAAAAAAGTATGTTTATTACAATTTAAAACATTTCTGAACCCAGACATATGTTTTGGATGAGTCATTAGTGACTGAACATGCATATAGGTGGTTTGCTACCATGATTGAAAGCTTTGGAACGCAAGCTATAAGAGCAGAGTGAGATGAGAGGAGAATGACAGCTGACTGTGTAAATGTTCTCTTTCACAGAACACTGATTTATAAAGAATACAAGTGTAAGATATAAAAGATTGATAAGTTTATTATCATATATTTTCATTCATCCCCTACAGGCAGACATGATAAAACTGAAAGCTTCTAAGTCATGTAGCTCTATTTTAAAATACAGAACTGATGAGGAACTTGCAGATAAATGGCACGTTGAAAATAACAACCAGCTTCTGTGCTTGTTAGCTTGGGCCCTTTGCTTCAACACGTATCACATTTCCATCATGGGTTTATTACATAATTGCCTTTTTGACACCATTCCTGTAACAAATTTTTCTGTTTTAGGATGATAACCCTTACACACTCTACTGTATCGGGATAACAGAAATAGGACAGGACTACTGAAACCATTCCCTTTCCATTTCCCTTAAACATAGAGTGGAGGGATTATGTAGCACTCAGATGTAACTGATACAAATGAAGGACAGGCAAAGAGCGCAGGAAGTAATCAGCTGACAAACATTTTGGCACGATCAGGGCTTTTCTTCTGTTGGAACGCTGTTCCGGCACCTCAGCCAGAGAACTCCCGTGTCCAAATTTGTGAAGCCTGCTGCGCTGCCTGTAATTAGGCACTAACGGCTGTAGAGGGATCAAACGCGGAACGCGGAGGCACCTCCACCAGAGCACTGCCCCACCGCTAAGGCACCTCCACCAGAGCACTCCCCGCTGCTGGGGAACCTCCGCCAGAGCACTCCCCCCGCCTCTGGGGAACCTCCGCCAGAGCACTCCCCCCTCTTCTGGGGAACCTCCGCCAGAGCACTCCCCCCACGCCTCTGGGGAACCTCCGCCAGAGTACTCCCCCCTGCCTCTGGGGAACCTCTGCCAGAGCACTCCCTCGCCTCTGGGGAACCTCCACCAGAGCACACAGTGTGTGAGCAATGTTTGGGGGGCAAGCGACTGCTATCCACCCTCCTTCTCACTTCCAAACTAACCGCAGGATGGAAGACAGGCAGATCTGGCTCACTGAGGACCGGCAGGAGGCGCATGCAGTCCGGAAACTCCGCTAGAAGGAGCAGAGCACCTCACCCAGCATGAATCTCCTGTGGAAGGTACTGGGTATCTCTCTCATCCCTCTCCCCCTCTCTGTGACCTCTCTCTCTCTCTCTCACATGCAGGCAGGGGGAACTGATTGCACAAGTGAGTGCCACTGATCTGTACCCAGCACTGCTACTAACCCCCCCTTCCAAACACTGCTACTGATTCCCCCCCCCTCCCAAGCACTGCTACTGATTCTTCCCCTCCCAAACACTGCTACTGATCCTTACCTCCCTTCCCCCCAGGCACTGCTACTGATTCCCCCATCCCACCCCCCAAGCACTGCCACTGATTCCATCTCTCCAAGGTAAATTGCTTACTTTACCTTAGTGCAGTCCTCCTTCACTTACCTCATCCTTCGATTTTGCTTTTAAATGTCCTTATTTCTTCTGAGAAATGCTCACTTCCTGTTCTTCTGTCTAACTCACCACCGTAATGCTAGGCTTTCTTCCTGGTGTGGAGAAAGCCTCTTGAGGGGGGAGGGGGCGAACAGGCAAGTCAAGACACTCTCTATTTTGCAGATAGAGAAAGGAGCTGTGTGTTAGTGAGTGTCCTGACACTCCTGCTCGCCCCCTCCCCCCTCAAGAGGCTTTCTCCACACCAGGGAGAAAGCCCCGAATTATGGTGGTGAGGTAAGTGAAGGAGGACTACACCAAGGAAAAGCTATTTAGGGGAAAAAAATGTTTTCCTTTACAACCCCTTTAAAGCTGGACACAGAAGAGGTCCCAGGTTAGCTAGGGGTGGTGTGATGTGTAGTAACCTCTAGAAACCAAGCAGAAATGATATGCTGTAACCTCTAGCAACTAATTACTGAGTGGTAATGTTATGCTGTAACATCTAGCAACCAATCACAATTGCTGCCTGATCTGCTACACTAAACTGAGTTTAGCTGCTATTTATTGTGAGTGAGTGAAAAACTTATATAGTGCGGCACATGCAAACGAAATCGCCTCTGGGCGCTCGTTGTTCCTGTCTCCTTTGATATCAAAAGACATGCGTTTTGATCTTTCTTCTGAAGGCCTGGTGGTTCTCCTCCAACCGAATGCTGGTTGGTAAAGCATTCCATAGTCTGAGACCTTGGAGTGCAAATCTTCTTTCTCCTTTGGACTTGTATCTAGCTTTGGGTATCTGGAGCAGATTTTGGATGGTGGATCGCAGAATGCGATTGGAGTTGTGAGGTTTTATTTTTTCGCATAGATATTGGAGGGCCTTCCCATGGTTGCACTTATGCGTAAGACATAGTGCTTTAAACGCAATTCTGTCTTTCACTGGCATGGCAACCAATGAAGGAATCTCAGCGAAGGTGAAATTGATTCCCAGGGTTTTTTCCCAGTCACAAGCCTGGCGGCCATATTTTGAACGACCTGCAGGCGAGTGATTTGGTACTTTGGGAGTCCAAGATAGAGGGCATTTGCATAGTCAAGTCTGGAGTTCACAATTGTTCCCACTACGACTGCTATGTCTTCTTTGGGAATAAATGGAATAAGTCTGCGTAGTAGGCGCAGCAGATCCGCTGACTACTGACCCTATTTGTGCGTACATTGTCATGTAGGTGTTGAAGATGACCCCGAGACTTTTGACTTTGGTGCTAGGGGTGATGATTTGGCCCAGAATGGGCGGGGGTGTCCAAGTTGTTGCATGGTGATTCTTACGACTGGCGTGAAACAGGAGAAGTTCTGTTTTGGAGCTGTTGAGTTTAAGATAACTCTTTGTCATCCAGTTTTCTATCAGAGAGGCATGTCTCTAGACTGAGATGATGATCCTTTTTGTTGCAGATGCGAAAATACAGTTGTGTGTCATCAGCATAAGAGTGATACAGTAATTTTTGGCTACTGATGATTTCAAAGAGAGGGCGAAGATTGATGTCGAAGAGCACCGGCGACAGAGGGGATCCTTGAGGGACTCCGCATGACACTGTGCGCTTTTCAGAAGTAAAAGGTCCTAATTTCACTATTTGTGATCGGTTTCCCAGGAAAGAGGAGAACCATGATAGATCACCTTCTGCGACTCTGGCTATTTCAGCTAGCCGAGTCAGTAGCAGTTTGTGATCTACCGTGTCGAAAGCTGCGCTTAGGTCCAACAGTACTAGAAGAGAAGGTTCTTCTTCGTCTGCAGCCTCGAGAAGTCATCCCATATTTTGAGTAGTGCTGTTTTCGTCCCATGATCAGGACGAAACCCTGTTTGAAATTGATTGAGCAGATTATGGGTGTCTAAGTGATGTTGCAGCTCTTTTACCACTTCTTTCTCCATTACCTTGGAGAGGACATTTAGGCCCGTTATAGGACGACAGTGTTTAGGATCTTCGGGGTCGAGGGTGGGTTTCTTTAATATAGGTTTAATTATACCTTGTTTTAAGCGGGTGGGCACTATACCTTCTTTGAATGATTTGTTTATAAGCTGCGTGATGGGCAGCGCCAGGATATCGGCACAATCCTTCAGCAGTTTGGTGGGAATGATGCTTTCAAATCTGTCAGCTGGGAACCCGTCCGCCCGACATGTCTGCTGGTTAGTACGCTAACCAGCAGACATGTCTTCTCGCACACGCGTCAAATGGTTTCGACGCATGCGCGGAAGTGTTTTACTTCCTTGTGCAGTGTGTCTGCCGGCGGGGATTTTGGTTTGATCGTGTGTACAGCGATCAAACCAATACGTCCCCAGCAGACAGATTTGTTCAAATCGGTCTGTCCGACCGATTTGAACAAATTTGTCTGCTTGTGTGTATGGGGCCTAAGTGTAGCAATAAGTTGCTAAATGTTGTGCCTTCATTAAATGTAACCATATTGCTACACTTAGAGGCTCCTCTCTTCTTTTTTATACTCAGTGATATGACGCTACTCTTATATCAAGACATCGCTTGTATATCATGGCAAAATGTATTAAAACATTTTGCTTGTCTTGCAAAATGCTCTCAAACCAAGATTTTACTGTACTAGAGTCTTCTGAGAAATCCTCACTTCCTGTTCTTCTGTCTGTAACTCCACACAGTAATGCAAGGCTTTCTCCCTGGTGTGGAGTGACGTGCTCGCCCCTTGAAGCCAACAAACAAGAACATAGTGACGTAATAGATGTGCTACGTGTTTTTTCTGCTCTTTACCGTGACCCTCTGGGCAAATTGTGCTATTGTCTGATCTTTAGCATTGGTTCTGAGCATGCGTGTTTGTACTTTGGACTTTAGTCCGATGGACTTGTGTACACACGATTGGATTTGTGTACACACGATCGGATTTGCTCCATTCTACATTTGTTGCCGGAAAGTTTGTCTGTTCTCACAGAGAACATTTGTCCAATGAAAAAGTGAAAACTTTTGTTCGATTGAGCATACACACGGTCAGATCGTCTGCAAAAACAGGTCTATCAGAGGTTGGTTGTCAAAAAATCTGATCGTATGTACGGCCTTAAATGATGTGCTTGGAACACGAATACCCAGTCACACCACAACCAACATTTTCCTTAAAGTGCAACCAAGTGGTGGACCTCAAGGTGGCAGGATCAAACAAACTAGGGGACAAAGCATTGCCCAAGGTAGGTACACATCTGGTAATAAAAAGTATTCCATCTTTCAAGAGGTCTCCACAAACACCAAATTAAATGGTTTTATTAACCACTTAACGCCCGCCGCACGCCTATGTACGTCCACAGAATGGCACGTACAGGCAGATGGGCGTATATTTACATCCCTGCCTTCTAGCGGGTCGGGGGTCCGATCGGGACCCCCTCCGCTGCGTGAGGAAGTGATGCAGCGCTCCTCTCAGGCGGTATTTTCAGACCGCTGAGAGAAGAGTCAAAGTAAGTCGCACCTAACACTACACTGACACCACACACATAGGCACATTTAACCCCTTGCGATCACCCCCCCACCCCCTGTCACAGTGTCACTGAATGCAGTGATCACATATGTACTGATCACTGAATTTAGTGTCAGTGTGACAGTTAGTGTGAAAGGCAGTTAGTGTTAGTTTTAGGGTAGCCCCGTACCTCCCCTATTAAAGTTTTAACCCCTTGATCACCGTCCTAGATAACCCTTTCACTCCCTATTGCCAGCGTCACTAAGCGATCATTTTTCTGATCGCTGTATTAGTGCCGCTGTTGCCGCTAGATAACTAATTTTTTTTATTGCGATTTTTTTTTTTTACTAAAGACATGTGGCCGAATAAATTTTGGCCTAAATGTTTGACTAAAATTTAGTTTATTCAATTTTTCTTATAACAACAAGTAAAAAATATTGATTTTTTTTTAAAAATGTTGCTCTATTTTTGTTTATAGCACAAAAAATAAAAATCGCAGAGGCAATCAAATACCATCAAAAGAAAGCTCTATTTGTGGGAAGAAAAGGATGCAAATTTTGTTTGGGAGCCACGTCGCAGGACCGCGCAATTGTCTGTTAAAGCGACGCAGTGCCGAATTGTAAAAACGCCTCTGGGCATTTAGCAGCATATTGGTCCGGGGCTTAAGTGGTTAAATTCCCTACTGAAGGATGTGCTCAAAGTGGGTCTCTGCTTATTGAAAAATATTTTTGTATTTTTATCTTTTGTTTCATGCTTGGATTTGCTCAAAAGTTCTGACTTGTCTTTGGAATCTAAAACATTATATTTTACAGCTTGGACCCTAGAAGATGGTCAACAGTTGCCACAAAAGCTTTTATTGAAAATCTGAATGCTAGAGCAAATAAAAAAGTATCACTGAGAGTACTCGATAATTTTTGTTGCAAGTGCACTAAAATGGTTACAATCACCAGAGTTTTATAAATATTTCTTTATATACAGTGCTTTGAAAAAGTATTTATACTTCAAATTTCAAATATTCAATATTCCAATTTTGTCATGTTAAAACCAAAAACAGAAATTTTATTTTATTGGGATTTTATGTGATAGACCAACACAAAGTGGCACATAATTGTGAAGTGGAAGGAAAATTAAAAATGGTTTTCAAAATGTTTTACAAATAAATATGAGGAAAGTGTGGCGTGCATTTGTACTCAGCCCCCCCGAGTCAATACTTTGTGGAACCATCTTTCTCTGCAATTACAGCTGCAAGTCTTTTTGGGTTGTCTCTACCAGCTTTTCACACCTAGAGAGAGAAATGTTTGCCCATTCTTCTTGGCAAAATAGCTCAAGCTCTGTCAGATTGGATGGAGAACGTCTGTGAACAGCAATTTTCAAGTCTTGCCACAGATTCTCAAAAAAATAAATAAAGCAAAGTCTTGCTAGATCTTGGGGAGAAGGTTGAATGCCATATGATGCATGAACAAGAGGATGCACATGATGTCATGAGCTTCATCTTGTGTATGGGCAGTATGAGAATACTGCAGGGTCTTGCAAGATCTCCAGCTTGGGTAGGGATTTCCCTGAGGGGACTACTGACGCTGCCTTCCTAGGAGTCATCTGTGCAGCCAGGGCTACATCACTAGTGCCTCCAGGGGAATCAGTAAATGGATGTAAAAAAAGGAAGGTAAATCAAAAACATATATTTTTTAAATTTAGTGCTAGGTGATTTTAAATCCAAATGTGCTGATGTATAAGTGGGAAATGTCCTTTAAATCTTGTAGTAGATCTCAAAACACAGATATCTAGCGCCCCTTGTAACCAATATCCTATAAACAGTTGTGGGATGGATCTGATACAGGGAAGGAAAATGGTTTTGTTGTAAAATTTGATGTTGTAGTTTAGTTTTATTTGTGATTGTATGTAACAGTTTTAGCCACTGGATGGCAGCATTTCCCTATAGATCCACACTTCAGCCACTGTGTTGTAAGACTAACGTGTCTACTTCCCAACAAAGAACAAGAAGAGGCCGTATTTATGTATTCACTGCAGACACAAAAATCAAATAACATCCACCAATTTGTTTTATTAGCTTTGGGTAATCTACATTGTGTTCACATTGCTGTGCAAGATGACACAGATAAAGTAGCAAGTCAACCTGTAAGGACTCATTCACACCAACCCTATTGGGCGGCATTACACAACATTGTCCAACACAGTCCAAACACATTGGGGTTGATTTACTAAAGGCAAACAGACTGTTCACTTTGCAAAGGAATTTGCACTTTGCAAGAGAATTTCCCCCAGAGCTCAGTGAATGAGATGAAGCTTAGATTACTTTCATCATCCCATCATGTGCAAGTAAAAAGTTTTTTTATATTTCTAGTACGTGATTGGGTATTCTTTCCACACTTAAATTTTAACATATTCGCTGAGCTTTTGGGCATTTTTTCTTGAAAATTGCAACTTTCCTTCAAAGTGAACAGTCTAGTTTCCTTTAGCAAATCAACCCCTTAAAGGAGGCAATTTATCAATATCCTTTTGCTTCAGTTCACACCAATGCAACACGGGACTCATGCACAGTGGCCGCTGGTGCTCAAAATTTTGGGGGGCACAAACAAACTGAAAAAACATTAATTGCAGGCTCACTGTGTCCATCAAATGCAGCTACTGGGTTCATCAGTTGCTGCCACTGTGCTCATCAAATGCAGACACTGTGTCCATCAAACACAGCCACTGTGCCCATCAAATGTGGCCACTGTGCTATCAAATGCAGCCACTGTGCCCATCAAACACAGCCACTGTGCCCATCAAATGTGGCCACTGTGCTATCAAATGCAGCCACTGTGCCCATCAAACACTGCCACTGTGCCCATCAAGCGCAGCCACTGTGCCCATCAAGCGCAGCCACTGTGCCCATCAAATGCAGCCACTATACCCATAAATTGCCTCCACTGTGCCATCAAACGCAGCTATTGTAACCATCAATTGCTGGCAGTGTGCCCCATCAATTGCCACCAGTGTGCCCCATCAATTTCCGCCAGTTTTCTCCATCAATTGCCACCAATGTGCCCCATCAATTGTGCCAGCGTGCTCGATCAATTGCCACCAGTGTGCCCATCAATTGGCACCAGTTTGCCCCATCAATTGCCGCCAGTTTGCCCCATCAATTGCCGCCACTGTGCCCCATCAATTGCTACCAGTTTGCCCCATCAATTGCTGCCAGTTTGCCCCATAAATTGCCACCAGCTTTCCCCATCAATTACAACCAATGTGCCCTATCAAATGCTGCCAGTGTGCCCCCCCCCGCCTAGCACTTAACTGTCTCGGGTCAGCGCTGTCCTCCACACTCCCTCAGAGTCCACGATGTCTTCTCCCGTCCTCTTCTGCTATGATTGGACGCCTCATAGGCATCCAATCACAGCGCCTGTCACTTCAGCCAATCAGGTGACAGGTAACCAGACCTGATGCACCTGATTTCCTGAGAGGCGGGTCAGTGCTAGGGAAGCGATTAATTAGATTCCCTAACACAACACTGTGTAAATGAAGGCACAGCAGTGCGCTCACCGTTTACTAACTTGGAAGCCTATTAGAGCGCATGGCTCAAATCAGGATGCCTATTCGACCTGACGGCTCTAATCAAGCACTTCCAAAAACACCCCCGTCGCTGTAATTCAGATGCCCTGCCCTCGACAAGGGGCTGGACACCTGAATAGGGGTGGTAGCTGCGACAAAAGATAGATTCATGCAATGCATGAATCTATCTATTGGAGATTGATGGGTGCAGGAGAGAGGGGGCGGCACTTCTGCACCCTCTATGGATGCACCGCCACTGCTCATGCATTAAATTAAACAGACCCCCATCCTTTTTTCCCTACTTATCCTATCTCAATCATTATTTTCTACCTTTCTTTCCACTTTCTACTTTCTGGGCTTAACCAGGTCGCAACTTGTTTAAGGAAAATATAATAAAAGGAGAAAACGGTGTTGCTTCTTATTGCTCACAGAGTAATTTCACTATACCATTATACAATTTAATGACACTACAACACAGCAGTATTTCTAACAACAAGTCTTGTTAGCCATGTGATTAGCAAGTTTAATATTGAATTTTATGTCATAGTTGTGAACTGTTGACATGTGGAATTGTAACGCTGTTTCTGTGAAAATAAAGAATTTATAAAGAAAAAAACAAAAAAACACCCAGACCTTTAAAATAAGAGCAAGCATTGTGATGTGTTTCAACAATGCATCGCAGCACATGGCAGTGCACGTGCACTTCGCCCACTGGTGTGAATAAGCTCTAACACTTTATTGCTTAAAATGTAAAGATTCACACTTAAATTACACATCTCAAGCAACGCTAAATATATCATTAATATTACACCTTACATAAAGTGGTGAACTCTGCAGTGCAATATTACTGTTTAACTCACATGTAATGAGAAATATTAATTGTAAAGCTCAATCCATTTTTTGTTTCCATACCTCCCAACGTTCTAAGATGAGAAGGGACAACTTTAACACAGAGTATGTACACACGGAGCATATACACACATTGGCTTAACAAAATAACAATTGCTATACGTTTTGGTTAATTCAGGGCCAGTGCTAGACTATTTTGCACCCTAACCAAGACCAACTATTTGCACCCTCCCCCCAAAAAAATGCAGCAGGGATGCTTTCTCAACTCTTTTCCTATGTGGAGACTGACTGGGGAGCTAGGAAGCAGTGATGTAGCGTGCAAGGCTTGGACAACACCTTATTGGCTGGATAACTCTTCTTCATGAATTTTGCAGGAGACTGTTTTGGAACAGGGAAGCCATCAGATATTTTGGGGCCCTTTTAAAAGCTTTAGGGCTCCCGGGCCTAACCCCCTTACATCAGAGTTTGCCCCTTTCATTAGGGCTCCCAAAGTACCCACTCTACATCAGGTTCCCAATAGTCTCCCCTCTTTTCATCAGTGTCCCCAGAGTCATCCCCCCAAGAGTTCCCTCTCCTTAAATCAGAGTCACCAGAGTTAGCCCTTACATCATAGACCCCACTTTTTTTAGGGTTCCCAAAGTCTACCCTTACAATAGGATCCCAAAGTCCCCGTTTACATCAGGTTCCCCATAGCCCCCCTTACATCAGGCCCCCCAGAGTTCCCCCTTAAATCAGGGTCCCCAGTTTCCCCCTCTCAAATCAGGGACCCCACAGTTCTCCCTTACATTAGAGTCTTCCTTTCATTAGGATCCCCCTAGAGCCCCCCTTACATCAGGGTCTCCAGAGCCCCCTTACATTAGAGTCCCTAAAATGACCTTAGATCAGGGTCCCCAAAACCCCCTTACATCATGGTCCCTGTTCCCTATCAATAGGGTCCCCAAAGTTAGAAGGGAATATCAGAGTGGGGTAAGCAGAATATAGAGGTTTAAGAGAAAAGTTGGGGTAATGGAAGGGGAGGAGGGAGTATTGTGAAGACACCAACTTACATCAGGATCAATTCCTTGTCATTGCAGCAGTTGGCTACAGCACATGTGGAAGCTGGAACATTGGGCACCGGAATCGGGAAGGTTTGGAGGAGGAACCTACTCTGAATTCTGGGGCCTGGGTGAGGGCCTGGGGGAGGGGCAAGCACATGAATAGTTACTAGGACATGGGTGATCCTAGTAACCAAACCATAGTGCTGAGTACAGCAGGGGGCAGGAGCCAATGTAAAGATTCTGATAAGTCAACCATTCAGACCCCCACATCCACAGGGGCAGGTGTATGAGGATTAGGCCTTTGTCCCTGTACTTATGTACTGTTGGTCATGTAGTTTCATATATTAAGAGAGCAAGAGGTGCATTAGCCCGCATAAGTGTCTGCTATGGATTTTTTTTTTTTTGTTGGTTCACCTGGAAATCCATAAAAGACCCTTACCTTGCAGACCTTGCAGCCCTGGTGGTGGCCAGAAAGGGCAGAATGGTGATCATGGGACTCCATTCCTGAAAAATATCAAGCCACATGCCCTGCGGAAGAAAAACAAAAATTCCACCCCCCCCTCCAAAAAAAACAAACTATTAAGATCTCATGCAATAAACAAACTAACACAAATAAAATGTGTAGGGTTCCCATCCCCCAAACCCATACCGGACCCTTTTTGAGGCACGCAGTCTGAACTGTACCAGGCCACATGGTCTCAATAAAGGTTTACACTGGCAAAGCACTTTGTCTTCATAAACCAATAAGTGAAGTGAAAGTTAAAACAAGTGAAATACAACAAGAATTATAAATATATC
Organism: Rana kukunoris; assembly: GCA_029574335.1. Lineage (NCBI taxonomy): Eukaryota > Metazoa > Chordata > Amphibia > Anura > Ranidae > Rana > Rana kukunoris. Next base: position 350,692,488 of record CM056050.1, on the reverse strand, counting down.
ACCCTAAAGCATATATCACCCTCAAATACATACACAAAAGACGTAGGTAGATAATACTAAAATAAAAAGTTTAATTAAATTGTAAAGAAGAAGAAAAAAAAAACAATGACATTTTTAACATTACTTCTTCCATGTTAACTTCATTCTATAAATGTGAATAGAAATACATTTCCTTTAATATATGTGATATGAGCTACCATAATAGGGGAGATTCCACCACCTTGTGACACCATTCAAAGGGCCTCTTACCAGATCAGATGGACATGCCTTAGCTATCAGCCTGCTATATATATATATATATTTTGTAAAGGATCAGTTTTATTGCCATCTTGTACCACCGTAATGTGGATGTGGGAATAGTTTTTTTTAATAAAAGAACAGTTTTTTAAACTTACTTCACGATGGGAGACATCGGCTGTCATGAGCATCTGTATGCCATAGTGGAGCCATGTGATATGGCAAGAGGCACTTTTTTGGTGTCACAAGGTGGTGGAATCTCCTGTATTAGGGTGGGTCATATCACATATATTGAAATTGATTTATATTCACATTTATGAAATGCAATTTACATGGATGGAGTAATGTTAAAATGACCTTCTTTTACTCTTTTTTACAATTTCATAGGTTTTAAAAATGTTGTGTTATCCACCTACTTCTTTTGTGTATTTGATCACTTGGTTGTAGGGTGATATATTTATAATTTTTTTTTTGTATTTCGCTTGATGTTTCACATGTTTTTTATTTTTCACTTCACTTATTGGTTTATTACTTTTTATTAGCGCTGCTTTTTGGTTTATATTTTGATGGACTGGTTTTACAGTTGAGTGGCTGCTTGTTAGATTAATGACATAGCATGGCGTTATATAAATTTTTATTACCTTGTTTTCATGTTGATAAGAAAAGGGGCCTCATCCCCATATCCCTGGTCCAGTGGATCTGGGAGTCTGTGGTGGAGGTTTTTCCAGAATTTTAAAGCCCCCTCATTACTCATTCATAAAAAAAATGTAAATAGAAAGTAAAAGTCAAACATTGTTCAAAACTGATTATGTTAAAATGCTTACCCTTTAATGTGAATAAAACGGCAATTGCATCAAGTGATGTAAATCCATTGTCAAACATGGTGCTATGCTGACACAAACACAACAACCCGTAGGAGATGCTCTCACTGCCAATGATATTTCCCTGGCTATGGTAGAAAAAATATTGCGCTTATTCAGTGGAAATCAAGCAGGCAACTATAGGTGTTATACTACACAAGATACATAAGAAAAGAAAAAAGCTGCGCTAGTAATATTAAATATATATAAATGTGACCTGTATATAAATATAACAAAAACCATGTGAATAATGAAATAGTGATCAGACACTCTCAATATGTGAACAGAGAGTGATAATAAAAACACATGAGTGTATGGTGAACCATTAAAGTCCAAATGTGTAAAATTGCATTGGTGAATGAATTCCCATATAGTCCAAAGAGGTATTCAAACTTCAATCTCCAAGTGATAAAAAGAATTCACAGCATCCAGAAAAGTGAAGACAGAGAAGCACCTCCACCTTGATAACACACTGCCTCTTACCAGCTAAAAATGATCTCTTTTCACAGGAGTTCAAAACCGCATGTATGCTGGTTAACTTCCACATAGATATCCACCAGGAAAAGCATCAATGTGTTGTAGTCTCATTCAATACATGTTGCGAGATGCGCCATGGAAAGAAAAGGAGCTTGCATAATATAAAATCCAAGATAGGTTTATTTAAAAGCTAAAAATGCGCACTTACAATTAAATCCAATGCTATGTGCACGAAATGATCGAGCCGGCCGACTTCTCGATCCGCCTTCCTGTGTCTTTCGTGTACAGCTGTGACGTCAGAGCGTCGCTTGCCCAACGTTTTGTCTCAAAAATGGACGTGGTAAGAGGCAGTGTGTTATCAAGGTGGAGGTGCTTCTCTGTCTTCACTTTTCTGGATGCTGTGAATTCTTTTTATCACTTGGAGATTGAAGTTTGAATACCTCTTTGGACTATATGGGAATTTATTCACCAATGCAATTTCACACATTTGGACTTTAATGGTTCACCATACACTCATGTGTTTTTATTATCACTCTCTGTTTACATATTGAGAGTGTTTGATCACTATTTCATTATTCACATGTGTTTTGTTATATTTATATACAGGTCACATATATATATATATTTAATATTACTAGAGCAGCTTTTTTCTTTTCTCATATTTCCCTGGCTGACTGCTGAATGTCAATAAAGTGAAAGGTGATGGTGGCCAACATCATTGGTCTAGGAGGTCACCCAGGATGGCTTGATTACAATTTTCAACAAGATGGTAAAAGGGCAGCCAGAAGCTGTTTTTGAGTGGTGGTAGTAAAACCACCACAAAATTTATTTGTTCTGACTGCAGCATCAAAACACCTCCTTCCTATCTAAATTCAGAGCTAATTGTGTTCAGCAAACAACTAAATACACTATCCAAACTGTGAAACATGAATAATATATAAACAGTCCCCAAACCAAAAACTGTATAAAGTATACAATATAGATGTGAAATATACAGTATCTTTTAGAAGCAGTCTAACAATGTGAAGAATGAATTGATGATAACAAAGTGTCCACACACTGTTCTCAGTACATTAACCAGTTTATATTGAAATGTAATTGTGTCATTCCCAAAATAGGGAACCCTTCTTCCATAAAATATAAAATAGTGTAAATCCATGCACATGGTGAAAGACCCCCTTTGTGCCATGCCACTCCTTTGGACAAGCACTCACCTCCTATATGACCAAAACGAATGCAGCGCACTCCCTAAAGAACTGCTGGTGAATTTTGGTCCTATTTCCTGCCTTTAGAATGCACTCAGTCAGGCACACAGCACTTTTGTCATTCTTCCACTGACGTAGAAACAGTCTAAGGGTTCTTTTTGGGTTATTCTATTGGAAACAAAGAACTTGGATAAGGATAGGGAGCATGTGATAGCCCAATAAACTGCAAACAACAATTTGAAGACTTTAAACTTCTGCCTGCACTATACAAGCTGCTGGCTGCAATGCAGCACAACTTGGTAGCTGAACAGCACACACTAAATGTCTTACAGGTTTCCTAATGCTGCTGGTGACTTGTACTCAGTCAAAAACAACACACACTAATTTTTCTTCAGATTTGGGGGTCATTTACTCACTACAGGATCACCAGGTGCCTTCTGCCAATATTATCCACCAGGCTCTTCCTAGTGAGGGAGATGTAGACTCCGGACAGTTGGACTCTTTCCAGTGAGTTTCCTCCTCACCCAACTTATTCCCTGCACATGGATCTACGAATAAACCCCCCAGCTACGCCTAGCTGTGACCTCGTTTTCTTTCTCAAAGCTCTCACAATTTTCTTGCACCGGGGGCAAGGCACCATGCACAAGGGTTATCCTCCTGCAGGACTGGGCCCAGGAGCACGCTACTGCCCCTCAGACCTCAGACTAATAATGGTCTCTCTCACCTCCTTCTGGACACTCCCTCCCCAGGGATTGGCTCAAGTCCCATTAATATTCAAGCTGCTTGCCCTGCACCCCCTCCCACTATACATTCAGAACCCTCTAGAAGACAGAGGAAAGTAACAGAGCAGCAGCATTTAAAACATTGAGCAGACCTAAGCAATCATTTACCTAGCAGCCTGATCTAAACTAGGAGGGTGCTACATCCAACCCGCTAAAAAAAGAGGCCCTGTCCTTGTGGGCTGACACACAAAAATAGTTTCTGATCTCAGGAGCACGAGTATCCTATGTTACATAAAAGGGCAAAGAGAAAAACCAACCAAGAAAATGTAACATCCAACATGGCAACAAAGACATTTCAGCATAACAGGGACAGTAGAGATATAGAAATTTTAAATATAAATAGTTATGATATTATCATTTAAAAATATATTTCCTGTTGAGAGGAAATGGATAACCAGCTCCATAGGTGTGCGCAGCCTATTGCAATAGGGTGTGCACCTCAAAGCTCAAACACACAGTATCAATCTCTAACTATGTTTAACCAGAAAGGGAAGGGGTCAGTAAATTACATATTTACCAGCCCCTTTCCCCCATTCACCCTAAAACATCCCGCAGCCTCACCCGCTGGGAGAGGAGGGAAGCCAGCAGGGGTGTGTGGTGGGAAGGGGGGGGGCTAGGGCAGTAGGGGGAATCTATGCTGCACAGGGTGATTAGGGTGTGCCTGGGCACACCTGGCACACCCTGTGCGCATGCCTATCACCAGCTCCAAGCATGTCAGAGCCATCTCTGACACCCATATCTTATCTACATAAATACATCCAACCTGGGTAGAGCCCTAACATTATCTAGGCGAACCATAAATGGATTTTAGTAAACACAAGTCAATACAGCTAGGGTGGGAAAATCCTCTTCTAGAAGGTAATACTCCCCCAACAACAACATTTTCTAAGCTAAACGTAATTGGAGAGTCCATAATCCTTATTACTAAATGTAGGGCCAACCTAGTAACCACTTTTTAATGTGCCATTTTCTTCCAAATCCCTGGAAATAAGCAGAAATACACATTTTCGCTATCCTACAAACTATCTACAATATATCTACATGCTCCTTACAAGAGGGTCTTCCTGTTTTCAGTGATATTTAAGGGTTAACCAGAATGTCAGTTTTCTTGAAAGGAGGATTGGCTCCTGTATGCCCAGATTCCAAAATCCAGCAACATAGGTTTTTAACTTTAGCTACAACAAAACTTCTTTAAACCAGAGGGTGGGGCAAACAATCTGGCAACCTCCAAATGTAATGCAGAGTGTTCCCTCTGCAATAGAGGTTTATCTTATTTTTCCTGAAAGGCTTACAGGGAGCTAGGAATCCTAGCTGATGGCTCCCTCCAAAATAACATTTGGGTGTTTCCCAAGAAATAGAACATAAAGGGCAGACAAGAGGGGGGTGGTATAGCGCAACAGTAATTACTTGGGCCTGGAACTGGGACCATGACCCCATCAGGCCCTCAAATATTGATAGAGTAGCTGCGGTGTCATTTTCTGGGTTTTACATCCACCACTCAGTCTTTGTAAATGGCACGCCCCAGGCTCCACTCTTTCTTAATGTCCTGGAAGCTGGCCCAGAACTTGGGATAATGAGGCCCTCAACAATGCCTCGGGACATGCAGGAAGTCCCAAATTAGATTCTCTTCCCATTTAGGACGCTTAGCTTCTACCTCGTTCATTATCTGTTGAGTCACATATAGGTACTCCAACCCATACTCCAACACTACCTACTACCGTACATCTCGTTAAAACTGGAAAAACCTTGCCAGCTTCCGAATATTTCTCCTGCCTGGAGAGAAACAAGGCTTGGGTGACTTGGTGATCAATTTCTTGTAGGCTAAGTTCTGTTCTGCCATCCATGTCTAGGAGGTGGGCGGGTCCGGACTGCACACTGATTTCCACATATGCCCATTCCAGTACCTTCTGCCATGTCAGGGTTACTAGACCCCTCGTTCGACTCTGCAGACAGTCTCTCATCTCCTTCCCTCAGTGTGTGCACCCAGTCCCACTCATTACCAGATAAGTTCAAAGACTCCCAGTCCTCTGAACCTGCCTCTAGAGACTTGAAGTTGGCTCTCACCCTTGGGGACCCCGGGTCTATGCACCACTACTGCCTCTCCCCACCTGATCTAATATAAATATATTTTATTCTAATCCCCAGCTTTTTTGTGGTACTCCCTACATACTGTAGTCCACAGGGACATTGGAGCATGTACACTACTACTTTAGTGTTATAAGACATTCAATCAGAAATTTTAGATTCCCCTTTAGTAGTATTCACCATAAATTAATCCAAGTTACCAGTATGTTTGACTACCTTACATTCGTGACACCTTTCATATCCATTAAAATGTCTCCTGTCCAGAAAGGTCACCTGTTTCTTCATAAGGAAAACAATTACTTTTTCCAGTGTCAGGGCTTTTTTGCCTACTATCTTAGAATGACATCCTTCCTTAGAATATCCCAATGTTTCAGGATAATCTTTCACATCCCTTTATATTGCCTGTTGAAGTCTAGTATCAATTCCAAGTCAAACTCTACCTTTTCCTTACAATTATGTTTTCTGTCTTGCACTGTATACTCTCTTTCTATTTTTATGCATCTTATCCAGCTCCTGTGTAAAAAAATATTTTTACAACTTTTTTGTAAAAAACTTTCTCCAACCAATTGGACCAACCAACCAAACCAAACGGGTCGGCCCGAGCATAAGTTTTTAGGCCAAACTTTTGCTGTTCGGGAGTTCGACCATTTGTTCGGCCCCCAAAACTGACCACAATGCATTGTGCCACTGAACAGTGTATTGCAAGCCCTGATTGGCTGAAGCAGTGAAAGCTTCAGCAAATCAGGGCACAGAGCACTGTCAGAGTCATAATTGGACACTATCATCATGACTTTATCCAATCATGGCTCATTCCTGTCCCACAGTATAAAAGTATTCTTTCAATGGCAGCCATTTTCAGTGTGATTTTGGCGAGAGATAGAACACTGCAATGTTCAGTGCTATTAGTTAGTTAGTGTGCTATACTGTGCTATTTTGCTTTAATTGTCAGTGTAGAATATTTGTTTAGTGTCTAGGGATAGTGTGAGTGTAGTTAGGAGGACCGACATTCAGTTTTGCATAGTGTGCAGCTAGAGTAGGGACAGTTCAGATAGTTTCTATGTAGTGTAGTGAGACCATGTCATTCCTACATAAATTAGTGTAGAGAGTATGGACAGCTCATATAGTTTCAGAGTAGTGTAGTGGGACCGTGTCAGTAAAACCAGGGACAGTATGTAAAAATCTGTGTTTTAAAAAAAATACCAAGATTATAGCTGTCCCACCTCTCCAGTACCTTTTCAGTGTGTGTATGTGTATTCTGTGTGTATGTATACTGTGTGTGTATACTGTGTGTGTATACTGTGTGGCCCCATAATCTATTGCCTGGGGTCCCCATAATCTCCTATTGCCCGGGGGCCCCATAATCTCCTATTGCCCGGTGGCCCCATGAGTTGTCAGTCTGCCCCTGCCTGTGTTACTCAAATCTTTTTCCAAAAAGTCCAGGTCATTTGAACAATTGCGGAAGATCATACTTTCATATTGAAATTTACTGATTTAATATAGTATAGAGTGGGCATTGTGTTTATATTTCTCAGCTTTTACAAGGGACCAAATTTGAGTTGTTAGTTAACTTTTAATCCACACAACCTGATTATCCTTACAGATGTTTAGAACTGCCACTTTATTAGCAAATATCTGGCTGCTGTAACCTGACCTAACAAGATAAAACCTACATATTAACTATGAATTCCAGGATCTAATTTGTTATTAAGCTAAACTATGATGCACATATTTATCACTTATAGGAAAAAATCTGGGAAATACTTCAAAACTGCCTAGGTTCACATTGGAGCGATTTGTCATGAGATTTGAGAGATCAAATCGCATGACAAGTCGCAGCCTATTGGCGGCTATGGCACTGTTCCAATCGGTGTGACACCGATTTTGCGGCGCCGCACCGATTTGCAAAAGTAGTTCCTGCACTACTTTTGCCAATTTCAGGTGCGATTTCCATAGACATCTGTGTATGAAGCCACACAAATGTCTATCAACTAGCACCTGAAATCGCGCTGACCTTGCTACTTTGAAATCGCGCTACTTCAAGTAAAGTAGCACGATTTCAAGGTAGCATCAGTGTGAACCAGGGCTCTGTGTGAGTTCCTGCTTGTAAACCATAGTTTGGGCCGTTTCAAACTATAATTTAAATAGAGTAAATGACTTAACTTGAATTACGTAAAGAAATACTGTATTTATTGGCGTATAACACTCACTTTTTTACCCTGAAAATAGAGGGGAAACTGTGCCTGTGGAAAGTTTTTTTCCTGAAGCTTCCCTCTAAAAGTTAGGGTGCGTGTTATATGTCTGTGCGTGTTATATGCCGATAAATACGGTAATTTTCTTAGATTTTTATGCAGTTTTGTTATCAGTAGCCCTTTAACTGACTTGGCTGCAAATTAACTACCAGCTTGTTTGCATATTATCTTCTTTATGTTAATATAATCATTTTGGTAATTCAATCGTCTTCTATTAATTTGTGGTAATCTTCACTACCGCCAGCAGAGGGCAATATATTATCACTGAAAAATAGCATTTGAAACTTAGAAACGGCAAAAACATTGATTTGACAGACAATTTGTGGTAATAAAAAGGACATGACAAAGAAAGAACATGTAATTGATTTTTATACATAAGAAAAAAAAGTATTAAAAGAAAAAAACAAGATTTTACAAGATTTTACATTTTCTACATTACATCATGTCAAAAATTGCAGTTTTCAAGACTTTAAGGTACACTTCTTGGCAATTAGGAAATTGAGGTTTACATTTATTCCCTCGAAAAGCAATATTTTAGTAATAATTGGAATTCTTCAATGTCATGATTTCCAACTGTATTCCTACTACAGTAAAACCTTGGTTTGCGAGTATACAGTAATTCCTTCCAGAAACATGCTTGTAATCCAAAGCACTTGTATATCAAAGCATTTTTTTTCAGGGTATAAAAGAGAAGAGAGGCACCTCTAAGGCCTCGTACACACGATCAAATCTGTCCGCTGGAAACGGTCTGCTGGACCGTTTCAGCAGACAGATTCGATCGTGTGTACGGCCGAGCCGACGGATTTGGCCACCCGACAGATTTCAAAGCATGCTTTGAAATCTATCAGGTGGGAATCCGTCCGCCCGACATGTCTGCTGGTTAGTACACTTACCAGCAGACATGTCGTCCCGCACCGCCGCCGCACCGCCGCCGAATGGATTCGGCGCATGCGCGGAAGTGTTTTACTTCCTGGTGCGGTGACGTGGCGGCGTCAACGTCACCGCCACGTCACCGACACGTCAGCGCGCCGTCTGCTGGCGGGGATTTTGGTTTGCTCGTGTGTACACACGAGCAAACCAAAATCCCAGCAGACAGATTTGTTCAAATCTGTCGGACAGACAGATTTGAACAAATCTGTCTGCTCGTGTGTACGAGGCCTAAGTGTAGCAATAAGTTGCTAAATGTTGTACCTTCATTAACCACTTGCTTACTGGGCACATACACCCCCTTCCTGCCCAGGCGAAATTTCAGCTTCTGCCACTGCGTCACTTTAACTGACAATTGCGCAATCATGCGACGTGGCTCCCAAACAAAATGGACGTCCTTTTTTTCCCCACCAATAGAGCTTTCTTTTGGTGGTATTTGATCACCTGTGCGGTTTTTATTTTTTGGGCTATAAACAAAAAAATTGCGTAAATTTTGAAAAAAAAAACACAATATTTTTTACTTTTTGCTATAATAAATATCCCATTTAAAAAAAAAAAAAAATCTCAGTTTAGGCCAAAATGTATTCTTCTACATATTTTTGGTAAAAAAAATAAAAGAAATCGCAATAATCGTATAGTGACTGGTTTGCGCAAAAGTTATACCACCCACAAAATAGGGGACATAATTATGATTTTTTTTTTTTAATAGGAATGGCGGTGATCTGCGATTTTTATTAGGACTGAGACATAGTGGACACATCGGACACTTTTGACACATTTTTGGGACCATTCACATTTATACAGTGAACAGTACACTGGTAACTGTATAAATGTGACTGGCAGGGAAGGGGTTAACACTAGGGGGCAAGGAAGGGGTTAAATGTGTAGCCTAGTGAGTGATTCTAACTGTAGGGAGAGGGGACTGACTGGGGAGGTGACCGAACTGTGTCCCTATGTACAAGGGACACAGCATCGGCCTCCTCTCCCTGACTGTGTTTACACACAGAGATCCACAGTCCTGCTTAGTTACTGGGCAATCACGGGCGCCCCCTAGCGGCTTTAAAAGATGTCCTGTCAGAATAACTTAGCTACCTTGCCGCCGTCAATTGACGGCGGCTGGTAGTATAGTGGTTAAATGTAACCATATTGCTACAATTGGAGGCTCCTCTCTTCTTCTTTTTTTATACTCAGTTGTAACAGAAGGCTACTCTTATATCAAGACATCGCTTGTATATCAAGGCAACATTTATAAAAACATTTGGCTTGTCTTGCAAAATGCTCTCAAACCAAGTTACTCTCAAACCAAGGTTTTACTGTATTACTAATTACTACTATGCTACTGTTCTCTTGTTTAGGTGTTCCCAGAACTTCCCACTAACTTTTCTATGTTAAAGCTTCTCCTGTTGCTTTTTGCATTATACAAAATAAATAAAAATCCAGCAGGGAACATATTCTTTAAAATTAGTACATTTACAATATGACAGGAGATCAGCTGTGCCTGGAAAATTAAATTGTTTCATTCCTCAATGTTTTGATACTAAAAGGCCAAACATTTTGATACTAAAAGCCCAAACATTCGCCACAGGATGTTCTCACACTTCTGCGGTGATTGACTCCTAGGATATACTATGAATGAATGGATGTCATTATCCCACCCCTTTCCTTCCTAGTATATTGAATCAGACCTGATTTGGTGAGAGTGTGGGTGCTCCATAATTCTTGTTAGTAGGTTTGAGCCAGAGCAACATCTTTAATTCCTAGCCGGAAGACGGGGTTGAATTGGGAGCTCTTAACCCAGAGGAAGAGAGAACCGGCCGAATCATTAGAGTGCAGAACATCACTGTAGCAGCTTTAATTTAAATTGCTGTGTGTTCCCGATACAGCCCCGCCTCCTGGCACGTGGACTTTGTTAGACAGATCAACCGTCTAATCCCCGGATGTTGTGTGACATGTATCAAAGTCCCCGGACCAGTAGGAGAGGCTGTATGCGACGCTGAGCAGCAGGAACACACAGCAATTGAAAGGAAAGCTGCTACAGCGATGTTCCTTGGCACTCTGATGATCCGGCCAGCAATCCTCTTCCCCTGCACAGGTAGGCTGCATTGATGGGCACAGGCTGCATTGATGGGCACGGGTAGGCTGCATTGTTTGGCACAGATGAGGCTGCACTGATGGGCAGTTAACATTTATTTTTATAACTTAATTGTGCATAAAACATTTAAGTGTCATTTCATGAGATAATATATGAGGGTGTTCTTATGGGCGGGGCAGGGTAGGGGTTGGGTGAGGCAACTGGTGGCAAGTAACCCTTGAGGCCTGGCTAGTAGCTCAGGACTTTTTAGCCCTGGGTAAGTGAAACAACAATGCACAAGCTTAACTGCTTATGGACCACCGCATGTACATTTACGTCGGCAGAATGGCACAGGCAGGCACATCAACGTATATATACGTTGCTGCCTTGACGTGGGTCAGGGGTCTGATCGGGACCCCCACGGGACATGCGGCGGTCCCCGCGGCTGTACGAGCGATCCGGGATGAGGGGGCGGCTATTCGTTTTTGTCTGCCCCCTCCGGATCGCTCCCAGCCAATGCGTGCGCTCCCCTGCTCTGCACTTCCTCCTCCTGTGTAAACACAGGAAGAGGGAAGTGTTTGTGATCTCTCCTCTCAGCGGTTTTTTCAACCGCCGCTGAGGAGAGATCACATCGCATAGTAAGTCTGCACAACACTACACTGACACACACTACACATAGGCACATTAACCCCTTGCGATCACTCCCCCATGTCACAGTGTCACTGAATGCAGTAATCATACATGTATGATTACTGTATTTAGTGTCAGTGTGACAGTCAGTTAGTGTTAGGTTCAGGGTAGCCCCTGTACACCCCCTAATAAAGTTTTAACCCCTTGATCACTGCCCTAGTTAACCCTTTCACTCCCTATTGCCAGTGTCACTAAGCGATCATTTTTCTGATCGCTGTATTAGTGTCGCTGTTCCCGCTAGGTAGCTATTTTTTTTTTTTAGATTTTTTTTTTTACTAAAGACATGTGGCTTAAATACATTTTGGCCTAAATGTTTGACTAAAATTTAGTTTATTTGATTTTTCTTATAAAAAAAGTAAAACATATTGATTTTTTTTCAAAAATGTCTCTCTATTTTTGTATATAGCGCAAAAAATTAAAATCGCAGATGCGATCAAATACCACCAAAAGAAAGCTCTATTTGTGGGAAGAAAAGGATGCAAATTTTGTTTGGGAGCCACGTCTCATGACCGCGCAATTGTCAGTTAAAGCGACGCAGTGCCGTATCGCAAAAAGGGGCCTGGTCATTTACCTACATTTTGGTCCGGGTCTTAAGTGGTTAAAGGAACCTATTTAGAAAATAAAAAACGAACCTTTACAACCCCTATAAGCTTTGAAAATGAAAGATATCTACTGATTGCTTGCATGTACATCTGCTCTAGATTGTGGCTTCTTAGAAGAAAAAAGTTCAGGTGTGTGAAGAAGAAGAAAAGTCCAGGTGTGCAGAGGAAGAAGAAAAGGGCTCAAATCACAAATCTAAAACACCAGGATAAGGGCTCTTTCACCCTAAATGTAAATTTTGACGGATTCTGCTTGCTTAGTGGGGATTGATCCCTGCTGAGCTGGCGGATGACAGGTTCGTCTCCCCTCTACTCAATGGGGGACTGCTTGTCCATTTTCTTACGATCCGCCAGACGGATGGAAAATAGGGTTTCCATCCGTCTGCATTCGCCGATCCATAGAGGTAAATGGAGCATTCGTTCAGGTCTGCATGAAAAACTGACAGGCGGACCAGAAAGGTCTGTATGTGTGAAAGGGGCCTAAGGGACTTTATAAGTGACAGTTATTTTCACTAATGAGATTTGAAAATAACTGTCAAGATATTTGAAATTTTGGGGCCCCTTACACAGCATTAGGCCTGGGCCTCCCCGGCCTGACCACCGACATTCCCCAGGGCCCACCCACTAGACGTTCCACTGAATCCCCCCAATGGTTGTCCCACAAGTTCCTCAATGCACCTGTTTTTGTTTTGACACTCTCACAACCTAATATATATGAAGATGAAAACTACATTTCAAGTCATCAATGCTTTCAATATTTAACAGTAAGGAATAACATGCCTCCCTTATCTTAAATATTTTCTCTGTAACGCATGAATCAATCAATATGACAACTCCTGACTGACTAAAATACAATACCTTTATTCTCTTTACATCCAGTTTTACAGACATAAAACCTAAACAAAGGAAAATAAAAACTGGGGAAGTTTCACTTGAGGCAAACAGACTCCCACAGATAGCATACATTAAAAAAGCAGCCTTCCTCATTGATGTCTACGCCGGTCTGTAGAAGTCTGTTTGTCTCAAGTGAAACTTCCCCATTCCCATCATGACAAGGAGATCTCCACCATCTATCTGATACTGCAAGATTTTTTGAGCTATACCTCACCGACGCCCCTTTTACACAATTCTTATCAGTATGTGTGTCCATACTCTCTGGTAAGCGTGGCAATTTGATCATATGGTTGTGGCTCTTATGAAAAGCGAAGTCATAACTCTATTGTGCCCTCACATGGGTGTCTTTTCTTGTACCTCAGTGATTTTCATTTTCATGATGGACTATTTTTCATATGACCATTTTTCACATGATTATATGTTTATAATCTCAGAATGTTGTGATTACAGCACGGTTTTTCATTATTCATCTATTGAATTATTGTTGATGGACATTTATATTAGATTTTTTCGTATTATCACATTGGCCTCACTGCCAGTTTGTTCAGTTTATCAATTTATCTTTATTCAGTTCCTTTACATACTCTTATTGAGCGCTGCGCTGAGCCACACTATTAAAAAACACCACATCTTATAAACAATCTTATATTCTTTCTTTATATATTTTATGTATATTTGCGCAAATAATTACTCATCAAGACTATCAGCTTTAGGTCAAAGGAAGGGATTCAGATAGGCTGCTGTATCTCTAAGGCCGCGTACACACGACCAAATAAATCTGTTCAAATCGGTTTGACAGACCGATTTGATCAGATTTGTCTGCTGGGCTGTTTTGGTTTGATCGCTGTACACACGATCAAACCAAAATCATCGCCGGCAGTCAGCGCGGTGACGTTGACGCCTCCATGTCACCGCACCAGGAAGTAAAACACTTCCGCGCATGCGTCGAACCCATTAGCGTACTAACCAGCAGACATGTCGGACGGACGGATTCCCAGCAGACAGATTTTAAAGCATGCTTTAAAATCTGTCTGCTGGAAAAATCTGTCTGTCCGCCCGTACACACGATCGAATCTGTCTGCTGAAACGGTCTGTCAGACCGTTTCCAGCAGATAGATTTGATCGTGTGTACGCGGCCTAATAGTATGGTATATGAGGATTAAAAAGGGTGGATCTAATAACTCCACCAATCAACTAGACTGGCAAATATCCTCACCCCTTTCCACATTGTAACCTTATCCACTTCAATCATCATAATCATCCTCATGATCTTCCTCATTCCTCTCCATAATCTTCATCATCATCCTCATCCCCCTCCAGAATCATCCTCATCCCCTCCAGAATCACCCTCATTCCTCAAACCCCAGGATACCTTCAGCTCCAGAGCCAGGATATGGTGGAGATATGAGCTTCAAAGTGGGCCTTTCACCTGCCAGCTGTTGTGGTACTAAAACTCCCAGCGTGCCCTGACAGCTTCTACTGGACTTCAGAGACTGCGGACATGGCACAAGGGATGGTCCCTTGTGCCATGTTCAGTCTCTGACCATTCCTTGTGCCAAGTCCGCAGTCTATGATTATCCCTTGTGCCATGTCCGCAGTCTCTGCTTATCCCTTGTGCCATGTCCGCAGTCTCTAACCATTCCTTGTGCCAAGTTTGCAGTCTCTGACCAACCCTTGTGCCAGGTCCACAGTCTCTGATCATCTCTTGTGCCATGCCCACAGTCTCTGATCATCCCTTGTGCTATTTCCACAGTCTCTGACCAACGAGCGCCCAGAGGAGATTTAATTTGCATGTGCTGCGCTATATAAGTTCTTCACTCACTCACTCACTCACTCACTCACTCATCCCTTGTGCCATGTCAGCAGTCTCTGACCATACCTTGTGCCATATCAGCAGTCTCTGACCATCTCTTGTGTGGAAAACTCTTGAAAACTTGTCTTTTAAGTATTACAGTACGTTAATACAATAAAAACGTATCATTGCATATCGCATTAATCTCATATTTTGTAATCTTATTTATATATATTTATTTACTTTTTTTCAGTGGTAGGGTTTAGTGGCGAACATGATTATTGCCCTCCCAATTTTTACTGTGGTATACTGTGTGTCCCCATATATATTGTTCCTAGAGTCGCCACTGCCTATCCCACCATTTGTTGTAATTGGGAAGCTAACATTTTTTTATATATATATATATTAAGGTAGTTCTAATACAGAGAGGGGAATTTACTGAAACTGAAGCATGCAAAATCTGATGCAGCCCTGCATAGAAACTAATCGGCTTTGAAGTTTTATTGTTAAAGCTTAATTGAACAAGCTGAAGTAAGAGGCTGACTGGCTACCATGCACAGCTGCACCAGATTTTGCATGCTCCAGTTTTAGTAAATCTCCCCCAGAGATTGAATACGGGGGAGGTTTGCCCAGCCCCTAGAATTTAATATTAAAACCACAATTACATGCAAAGTGAAAGGGATAACAGACTCCCAAATTTCCTAATTTGAGCTCTCAAAGATGGTATTTTATACCCTGGATATTAATCTGAAGTTCTTTATAGTCTGCTTTAATTAAGGTTTCTTTCTCGTACATCACGGGACACAGAGCGACATATTCATTACTATATGGGTTATATGGAGTACCTTCAGGTGTGGACACTGGCAATCTCAAACAGGAAGTCCCCTCCCTATATAACCCCCTCCCCTAGAGGGAGTCCCTCAGTTTTTTCGCCAGTGTCTTAGGTGTTGGTCACGGAATAGCTTTGCTCCACATCCTTGGGATTAAGGGCGGGCTAACCAGATCTGTCCAAGGAGCCTCAGTGCCAAAGTGGACAGTACCCGGGCCCCAAACCGTGGGGTTTTGCCTATAATGCTCCTCTTTGGAGGGCTGGACCCTGGGCCCAGGACTTGGAGTTCATAAAGACCATAAGTTCCTGTTTGCCAGGGTGCTATATAGGTCCAGGACAGTGGGTACCTTCATAGGACCCCAGGGCCTGAAGGTCTACTACGCTACCCACGGAGATGGGAGAAGATTGGATCGTTTTGCTAGACAAACATCCTGCAGCATGGAGCAGGTAAGAGGGGAGCCTGCGGGACTTGGTTCGACAGCAGGCTCTCCGGGGTAACCTAAAAGGGGGGTAGCCTAAGTATGCTCTGCATTGGCAACCTTGCTCACTATGTCTGAGAAAGACAGGATGATCCCATTTCCCCCATCACTAGGTTCCCCTGTCTAAGAATGGTGTTGCTAGCTACCTGCTGCTTTCTTCCTAGGACTGGTAAGGATCCCTATGGGGCCTTTTGGAGAGTCCTACCTGGCCGGGGGTTTGAATCTGCCGCCTGATACTGCAGTCCTGGGTCTCCAGCAGCGCGGCTCCTCCATGTTCCTCCTGCTCCGGCATACGCGCGCGCGCGTGCGCGCGCACGTCTTATAGACGTTTTTCGCGCCGTTCGGAGAGGAGGGCGGGGGGGGCGTGCCTGCAGCGTCATACAGGGGCGCGCCTTGTGCTGTTATAGATCAGCAGGCATTGTCAGTGCTCAGTCTGAGGCTGATCTCAAAGGGAGAGGACGCAGAGCGGCAGAACAGTGACTCCCGGTGGCGGAAGAGGGGTAGTACATGCTGGACTTTGTTCCAATGCCTTTTTGTTAAGCCAAGAAATTCCCCTTTTTTGCAGCAGGTTGGAGGCTGGCAAACTAAGTTTGGGGTCACTGTATGTTTGAAAAAAAAAAAAGAGACTTATATATATTAAAAAAAAAAAAAAAAAAAAAAAACATACGGGGCCCCATCAGTTTTTGGGCATTAGTGATCTATTGTCCCCTAAGCTCTAGTTTTGTACTCCTGGCCACTACAGTCTGTTGTTGTTGGCGGAGTCCCTCGATTTTGTATTATGGCTTCCAAAGGTTCGGGGTCAAAGGGTACAAAAAAGACCAAAAAACAAAGGGGTTCCCCCTCTGATTCTGATGATATGCCGATACTTTCCCCGCAACTTATTCCCATAAAGGTCGCCTTGGATGAGCCATTAGGGGGTCTGGTGCGGAGGCTGGCCCAGATCAGCCCAGCCCTGTGTTTATCACAGAGGAGATGCTAGCTGTATCCCTAGGGGGGCTAGAAGAGAGAATAGCAGCATTGATCGCTAGAGCTATTCCTGGCAAGAAACGGGTTAGATCCCCATCACCAAGAGGTGTATCCTCAGATGCTGAGATTCTCTCTCCGGAGGAATTGGAATCGCAGGAGGATCAACTAGACCTGAACCAAGAGGGTTCAGGGATTGAGGGATCTACCTCTGAGGAACCATTTTCAGACTCCCAGACAGAGAGACTGTGGGTGCAGTCTTTGACGGACATGGTCCGCTCGGCATTTAGTTTACCATTGCCAGAGCCTCAGGTTCCTCCGGTATCCTCTCTGGGCTCTTTGAAAGCTCCGTTAAGCAACGCAGTTTTTCCGGTCCATCCTCTCTTGGAGGAATTGATCTTTCGGGATTGGGTACGGCCGGACAGGATTTTTCTGCCACCGAAGAGATTTGCGGTCATTTACCCCATGGAGGAAAAATTCTCCAAGAGGTGGAGGCTCCCAGTGGTGGATGCAGCCATCTCATGTGTGAATAAATCACTAACTTGCCCGGTGGAAAACATACATATGTTTAAAGATCCGGTTGATAAACGGTTAGAGACACTTTTAAAAGCATCCTTTGCTACGGCAGGAGCAGTGGTACAGCCAGCTGTGGCTGCAATTGGAGTTTGTCAGGCGTTAAAGGACCAGACAAAAGAAATGTTAAAGGACATGCCTACCCAACAAGCAGAAGAGTTTTCTGACATTCCCAGAGCTCTGTGTTTTGCTGTAGATGCTATAAAGGATTCCATCCAGCAGGCCTCTCGTTTATCACTATTTTTGGTGCACATGAGAAGGCTCTTATGGTTGAAGAACTGGGCGGCGGAGCCCCCATGCAAAAAGCTTCTGGCAGGGTTTCCCTTCCATGGAGGACGACTCTTCGGGGAGGATCTGGATAAATACATTCAGACTATTTCAAGTGGCAAAAGTACCCTTTTACCGGTCAAAAAGACATTCCGGGGTCCTACATTTAAAAGGCAGCTCTTTCCTGTCTCAGGGCCCTCAAATTCCAGGCAGTATCGACGGCCGCCTGCACGATCCAACGTTAACAGTAGATCGCAGGGACAGGCCCCTGGGGGTAAGAGACCATGGTATCGCAAGCCGACAAAGACAGCCCCTAAGTCTGCCTTATGAAGAGGTGCCCCCACTCTCGCGGGTGGGGGGAAGGCTTCGTTTCTTCTCAGAAGTTTGGGAAGCCAAGATCCCCGACAAATGGGTCCGGGCGTCTGTAACCGCAGGCTACAGACTGGAGTTTCTAAACTTTCCTCCGCCTCATTTTCAAGAGTCAAGGCTACCAAAGGATCCAGCAAGGAAGGCCTCAATGCTGGCAGCTTTGGATCACCTGCTTTGCCAGGACGTAATAATAGAGGTGCCAGCCCAAGAGCAAGGGCTAGGTTTCTATTCCAATCTCTTTGTCATACCAAAGCCCAACGGCGATGTCAGGCCAATCTTGGACCTAAAGAGGTTAAACGGTTACCTAAGGGTTCGTTCCTTCCGGATGGAATCCATCCGGTCAGCAGCCGCCGCGCTTCAGAGGGACGATTTTCTGGCTTCCATAGACATAAAGGATGCTTACCTTCATGTACCAATCTTTCAGTCGCATCAAAGATTTTTACGCTTTGCGGTGGGGCAGCGACACTTCCAATTCAGGGCGCTCCCCTTCGGGCTGGCCACGGCCCCCCGGGTATTCACGAAGATCCTAGCCCCAGTTCTGGCCAATTTAAGGATCCAAGGGGTCACAGTCCTAGCGTACTTGGACGACCTTTTAATCATAGATCACTCACGGCCGTGTCTGCAACAGGCAGTAAACCTCACGGTTCAGTACCTCGAAGGATTCGGCTGGGTCCTAAACCGGGAAAAGTCAGCGTTCCAGCCTACAAAGCAGTTGGAATACCTTGGCATGAGGTTAGACACAGAACAGCAAAGGGTTTTCCTGCCCCTTGTAAAGATCGAGGCTATCAAGGGGTTGGTTCAGTTGGTTCTAAGCAAGAAAAAACCAACTATTCGCCTGTGTATGCGATTACTAGGCAAGCTAGTGGCCACGTTCGAGGCAGTACCATACGCTCAGATCCACACTCGCGTCCTACAGGCAGCCATTCTAGCAGCCTGGGGCAAGAGAGCACATGCCTTAGAGTCCCCTTTGACGCTATCATCAAGGGTCCGACAAAGCCTGGCCTGGTGGTTGAACCCTCAGAATCTTCTAAAGGGAAGATCCTTCAGCCCTGTTGTCTGGAAGGTAGTTACCACAGACGCCAGCCTGGCAGGCTGGGGGGCGGTCTTCGAGGGGTTCTCTCGCCAGGGAACTTGGGTGAAAACAGAGAGGCAGCTCCCCATCAATATCTTGGAGATCAGAGCTGCTCGCCTAGCCCTTCGGACATGGACCTCCAGATTACAGGGGTCCCCGGTGAGAATCCAGTCAGACAATGCCACAGCGGTGGCATACATAAACCACCAAGGGGGAACCAGGAGTCAGGCCGCTCTCGTTCTACATAAGGACAGGGCAGTTCTCCGGCCCCATCCTTCCTTTCTACCAAAGGTTATATCCAATTTTCACTTGAACCAGGATTTGGTACTTCCATCCTTCTTTCCGAAACCCACATCTAGAAAGGAGGGGTTGCTGCATACCTTGGATATTGTCCGGGCCATGAAGGCCTATCTTAAAGCTACAGAAAAGATCCGGAAAACAGATGTGTTGTTCGTTCTACCAGATGGCCCCAAGAAGGGGCAGGCAGCTGCAAAATCCACTATCTCGAGATGGATTAGACAATTAATCATTCAAGCCTACGGTTTGAAGAGGTTGCCTCCTCCTTTGTCGGTAAAGGCCCATTCTACCAGGGCCATGGGCGCCTCCTGGGCAGCACACCATCAGATCTCTATGGCTCAGATATGCAAGGCGGCGACGTGGTCATCAGTCCACACGTTTACAAAGTTTTATCAACTAGACGTGAGAAGGAATGCGGATTCTGCCTTTGGACAGGCAGTACTACAGGCTGCAGTTTAAGATCCTCGGGATCAGGGGCACCCTTGGTTGTAAAAAAGAAAAAAAAAAAGTTTTTTCTTGACTAAGTTGGAATTATTATTATTATTTGAGTATACCTCTAAATTGAATCCTTCTTTGGAAGATGTCTCCCTCCCCTCATTAAAGCATTGCTTTCGGACATCCCATATAGTAATGAATATGCCGCTCTGTGTCCCGTGATGTACGAGAAAGAAAAAGGGATTTTTAAATACAGCTTACCTGTAAAATCCTTTTCTTGGAGTACATCACGGGACACAGAGCTCCCACCCCTCTTTTGGGTGAACATTTTGGGAGGCATACTGCTTGCTACAAAACTGAGGGACTCCCTCTAGGGGAGGGGGTTATATAGGGAGGGGACTTCCTGTTTGAGATTGCCAGTGTCCACACCTGAAGGTACTCCATATAACCCATATAGTAATGAATATGCCGCTCTGTGTCCCGTGATGTACTCCAAGAAAAGGATTTTACAGGTAAGCTGTATTTAAAAATCCCTTTTTTGTTGTTTGTTGATGAGCAGGGAGCATGTAAGACCAATGCTTCCACACAGAAAAAAAGAGTAGTTCTCTACAGTATGCAGGCAGGAGATAGGCTTTTCTATTCCAACTGTGTCGGTTTACTAAAGAAAATTAACTGTAAGATGTTAAAATACTTTTGTTTTGATGGCCTTGGAATTTATTTAGTTAATTTAATATTAAAATGGGCTTTAAGTTTTCTTTGAACCTGTATCAGACCAGCTAGTTTTATATTTCTTTATTTATTTTTTCCTGCTTTGTAATGTTTTAACCACTTCAGCCCTGGAAGAATTTACCCCCTTCCTGACCAGAGCACTTTTTGCGATTCGGCACTGCGTCGCTTTAACTGACAATTGCACAGTCATGCAACATTGCACCCAAACAAAATTGACGTCCTTTTTTCCCCCCACAAATTGAGCTTTCTTTTGGTGGTGTTTTGAATGAAGCACATCATAGTGCTTCTATCCCTGGTTCAGTAACGAAGAAATAGGAATTTGGGACTTTAAATGAAGCAGTTGACTGTGGCTGAGATAAAAATGTCAAATTTTATTGCATAATTATATGGTGATAATATATTACATATATAAAATGTAGCATGTTGCATGCGCACATAGCGTAACCAACATATCGTAATACATATACAAAATGGTCAACTTGGTAACATATAGCAATAGATGTTATAATCAAAAAATGTCATGAGATATATAAATATCTAGGTTAGGCAGCACATGACAGATGATGCAAAATAAGTATAACATTGTATAAGTCATATGGGTCATAGAATTGGCATATCTGAATAAAGTCCCATTAGACATCTATTGCCAGGGCTTTTTTTCAGCTAGAACTTAGTGGAACTCAGTTCCACCACCTCTGGCTCAGGCCCTCTGCTCCCTGCCTACCACTATCACTTGTATAAGTCTGACTCCTGTGTTTACAAAGAACAGCTTGTCTCTCACTGGTTCCCACAGATCTGATCTCCTGAGTGCCTCCCACTGAGTGCAGGATGTGGACAAGGGAGGTGCAGGTGCTCGGGGGGAAAAGTGCAGATCCTGGCATCCCCACTGGATAATCTCCCTGCAAGTGAGAGAGGTGAAGCCACCTACAGTGTGCAAAAAGTACTAGAGTCGGCAACAAAAGTAAGACATGTGGGCGATGGTGGAGCTTTTACGTCGAGGGAGGGAAAAGATGTGTGTGTGTGTGTGTGTGGGGGGGGGGGGGGGGGGTTGTTTGTATGGAGAGGTCAGAGCTGAAGAAGGGTGAAAGTGAGATGTAAATGGGGGATGCAGAGGTAGGCAGCTGTGAAAAGAGGCTGAACTCTGGACTCTCTATGTAGCTTACCCCCAAACTGTAGGCCTGCAATTCTTAGGAATAACTTGCTTAAATCTGTCCAAACAAGACATCCCGGGTATGATAAAGTTTGAAAAACAAAATCATATTTTTTTATATAATAAAAAACTATAAATAATTATAACAAATTATAATGTAATTATAATAAAAAATATTCAATAATGTAATCAACTCAAAAACACTGAAATTTGCTCAGTTGCAGAATTGTCGCTGTCATTATTTTTTTTTTTTATGACAAATTTTCCCACAAATCGCTATCGCTCAATTCTGCAAGTGATTACAATTTATTATCGCTGTTTTCTAGCTGATCCAAAACCATTTTTGACATAAAGGGACACTTTTGGTTGCTATGGGCAATCTACAGTTTCCAGGCAGAAAGAACACTTTTTATTTTATAAAAGAACATGTAGGGCACTGGACAGACCACTAGGGACAAGGGGGGTGTGTATTTTTTACATACAGTACTGTAATCTATAAGATTACATTGTACTGTATGTAAAGTGTTTGTTTACATTTTTGAATTTGGCGCCGTTCTCCGCTTCCGTGCGTCGTAACGTCGCAGGAAACGGAGATCGGCGGCACACGGGGACGCTGTGTGAATCGAGCGAGCACCCGCTCGCTCACACAGCGGGGATGCATCGCTGGATCCAGGAAGAAGGTAAGCCAGCGCGCGCTTCAGCCAGGCTCTGCATGGCTACCCCGTGCGTGACTCGGGGATACCGTTCTTAGCAGAAAAAACCCACCCCGAGTCACGCACGGGGATACCGCCAGGAAGGTTAAGATCCTCCCACTGTTGGTGAAATTTGACCACACTTTTAACCCATGTGATGAGGTTTGGGGTGTGTGTAAGGGGGTTTGGGGGGTAGTGATTGAGTTCCTGCACCTATTTTCTGAGAAAAAAGCCCTGTCTATTGCTATATGTTACCAAGTTGACCACTTTGTATATGTATTATGTTGGTTACGGTATGTGCGCATGTACATGCTACCTTTTATACATGTGATATCACCATATATTTATGCAATAAAATTTGACATTTTTATCTCAGTCCCTAACAGTCAACTGCTTCATTGAAAGTCCCAAATTCCTATTTCTTTGTTTTGGTGGTATTTGATCACCTCTGCGGTTTTTATTTTTTGCTCTATAAACCAAAAATAAAAAACTAAATTTAGAAAAAAAAACAATATTTTTTACTTCTTGCTATAATAAATATCCCCCCAAAATATATATAAAAAACAAATTTCTTTCTTAGTTTATGCCAAATCACAATAGGCGTATATTGATTGGTTTATGGTATTTTTATTTTTATTATTTTTTATTAGTAATGGCGGCGATCATCGATTTTTATCGTGACTGCGACATTATGGCGGACACATTGGACACTTTTGAAACTATTTTGGGACCATTGTCATTTATACAGCGATCAGTGCTATAAAAATGCACTGATTACTTTGTAAATGACTCTGGCAGGGAAAGGGGTTAAACACTTGGGGGCCAGGAAGGGGTTAAGTGTTTCCTAGGGAGTGATTATATCTGTGGGGGGCTGGGCTACAAGTGACAAATAGTTATCACTGCTCCCGATGACAGGGAGCAGTAGATCACTGTCCCGTCACTAGGCAGAACAGAACTTGTTTACATAGGCATCTCTCCGTTCTGCAGCTCTGTAACACGATTGCGGGACACCGGCGGACATCAAGTCTGTGGGTCCCGCGGGCACGGTCACGGAGCACACAACGTCGCGTGTGCTCGCATGGAGGCAGATTCAAAGCAACGTACAGGTACGTTGCTTTGCGCAGCCGTGCCATTCTGCCAACGTATATTGTCGTTAGGCGGTTGGCAAATGGTTAAAGAACTGGTTCAATCGTACCCTCTGTTAGGTTTTTATACTGTATTTCAATTCTAGAAAATACAACAGACAACAGAAGGATGCTGTAACACCCCAAACATCCAGGTTGAACTAAGGAAAGGAGTTTTTCCCCCCAGGTAATACTTGGGGCTCAGGAGCCAAAGGCTGACATAGCCCACCAGGGTCCACCTATAATTACAGTATTATTTTGGGTGGACTGACCATGTAATGGCTACATGTCTGTGTTGTGGGGGAATGTTTTTAGTAGAAAATTAAAGCTGATCATCTTAAATGAGTTGGAAGTGGAACCATGTTATTTACATTTAACTGTGAAATAAAGACTTGACTATTGTTTGTAAGAAAACAGGGGTTTCACATTTTCTGACAATACAATGTTCATTTTGCTGTATGAGCAATATGTTCTCAGGAGGAAGCTTAGTGGTTCTGAATCTATAATGTTTGCAGTTTGGAATATAAGTGCCATTTGACATTACTGCAAAACTGCAATGGTTGCATTATTTACCTGAACTTGTGTTTAGATTATTTTTGCAATCCTCCAGTGACCTGTGTGTAGCAGATCTTAAGATTGGAAGGAGGGGTAAGCATCTTGTTCATTTTGAGTATGTTTTAAACACCGAGATTAGACAACACTTTAAAGAATACATAGATACATTCATATCTATCATCTTGTATGGTAGCACCAAATCAGCAGACATATGTTCATTTTTTTCCATTCTCCCCCCAACCAGTCTCCCTTGGGCCACTTGGATTACTTCTGCCATTCCCCTACTTCTTGGTAAATGAAAATATGAATACTGACATGCCATAATGAAATACCTAAGGCTTCGACAAGATATCAACAGATCTGTGCATTATCACAAGGGGGCTTGCACATAACTATGAACATACAGACAGAAATTCGTTTTCTTTTCATCAAAAATATTCTAAAACTACATTTTTATATCAAGTAGTTAAACACTTGAAGCTGAAAAAGCCCTAAAATTAAAGTAGAATGTAACGCATAGCTATATACTTTTTTCCCTAAACACTGCTGACTTCCTGTCATATTGCAAACTGCCTCCTTTTATACAACATGTCAACTAGAGCAAATAATAAATTACAGACTAAACTAGCTCCTTTACTTTTGAGTGACTTGAGACTTGAAGTCAAATTGTACTAACATCCTTCATTTCTTGCTATCTTGCTTCCACGTTGCTGTCCATAGCAGTTGTGCAGTGTGTGTTAAAGTACAGAATATTTAAAGTAAAAGCCTTCTGTTAGTTTTTGATTATTGTTTCACCATGTTCTTTCACAGTTCTGAAGAATTTATGGTTTGTTTCAACCTATTACTATGGGAACAATTCAAAAAGCTGTACCACATGCGATTCGGCTATCATATTACAAATTTTCATAAATTACCGCAATGCGGTAAACTAAGTAAAATTCACAAAAGAAAAAGTAACGATTATGTGGTATTTACAGAAAAAAAAGCCCTTATGTCCAATTCACAGATGGACCAGAGAGAAAAAAGAATGAGATAATTACGGCCAGGGTTTAGCTGGTGGTATCACATGCAGTATTTGTCAAAAAACAGCCTGGGGGTCCGGGAACCCCCAGGCTGTTTTTACAAATAGCTGGTTGCTAAGGGGTGGGCCAGGAAGCTGGCCTCATCAGCTGTCAGCGAGTTGCCCCTTCAAAAAAAACTACAATTACAAAATGTTGAAAAAGAAAAACATCGTCCATACCAGGCTCTTCGGGGCCAACATTTTTTTAAGAATGGCATTGGGGTCCCCCCAGAATCCATACCAGACCCTTATCCGTGCATGCAGCTCAGCAGATCAAGAAAGGGGGGGGCCATTGAGCACCCCCTCCTCAACCACACCAGGCCACATTGGCCTCAACATTGGGGGGTGGGTGCTTCAAAAAGTGTCACACAGTAATAAAAACAAACACATCGTTTTTGACAAATCCTTTCTTAAAAAATAAAGAAATTGTGTCCCCCCAATGTAAATTCCGCTGCCTGCCGGACCCGAAAAAGAAAAGAAAATCAAAGACACTATGGCTTTTGATGAAGGCTGACTGCCTACCACAGGCTCTGCCGTCTGACATTTCTTATATAGGGAAGGGAAGGGGCCACCTGGCTATGTCACCTGTGGTCCCGTCCCCTTGTGAGTCAGTCTTCATCGACGGTGGGAGCGTTGTTTTTTTTTCTCTGGGTCAAGGGGCAGTGTGCTTGACAATAGATTTACACCAGGGGACACCATTTTTTTTATTTTTTTTATAAAATAATTGTCAAAAACTGTGTTTTTATTACTTTTTGACACTTTTTGTGAATGGGTACCCAGTACTCATGGGGGAGGGAGGCATATGTAAGCCCCCTTCTTAAACGTGGATTCCAGATTTTCACCAAAAAGTAAACTATAGCAGTAAGTGTTCTAAAGTGTATTTTACATTTAACAGGCAAATTGGGATAACACCCGCAGTCCTATTTTCCATACAGGTTCTTATTCATATCGCATAACTTAGAAAAAATCTAAAAGTTGCATCTTACCTTTTTTTAGATATTCTGTTCTGGAAATTCCAGCACTGTAAAATTACTACCTGTAATCTTTGTGTATGAGGGGGCTGGGCATCTGTGTTTGCCATAATTAACGCTGTCTGTACTTTGTAAGAACAACTTAATTATCAGTTGTAAGCTACAACTGTTTGGACACTGTATGTCCTAACATTGTATGTTAATGAGAGGAGACTCAGCCTGTCTTTATGGACAGACTCACTCGGACTTGGTTCAAACATTCTTCTCCTGAGAAACATCTAAAAGGTAAGAAATACTTTTTTTTTTTTTTTTTAGCTATGCTGTGTGAATGGCAACACATAACAAACAAATAGTGGTGTTTTCCCAAATGTGACTGCAAAAGTGGAAATTTACTTTAAATGTGACTTGTATCTCTACAAAGACTTCTGGGAAACAGTCCACCATTCACACAAGCAATTTGATCTCTAGAGGCATTCTGTAAGCCAACATTCTTTGATTGCCTCCAGATTTTCACATTTGTAAAAAAGCAATATCTTATTTTTTTTTCTTTTTACCAAAGTAGAGCCATTGCAGATTGAAAATGGATAGGTAATTTTTAATATCAAGAAATTACAAAATATCTTGTATACCAATAAATGCTTTTTTTCCTTTAATCTAATCCAAAGCTGGACAGCCATACAGTTTAATTTTCACTTTATTAGAAATGTGTGAACTGTGTTACCTAACAGATTTGCAATTAAGCTCAGCCAGTCTTGATGTTGCAACATTGCCTAGACAGGCGGCTGATATTGCTTTTTTCCCATTTAAAATTGATGCAAACCCTAACAATTAACTTATTTAATTTCTTAATTTTTGTCTACTTATTTACCAATGATAAAACTATATTTTAAATGTTTCATAAGTGAAAAAAAAGAACAAAACTTTTTTTTGATCTTGGTAGAATCATAGGGATTATAAGTTTCTGTGCTCTATTCCTGTATAAATTGTTATTACATTGTACTCTAAGGACTATGGAACCATGTCCCTTTATGTTATGGACAATAGAAGAAGGACTGGGTTCTGCAGTTTCATCTTATTTCTGTTATCCTGAGACAAAAGAATGAGTATTGTCAGCCTAGGATTGGAAGAATGCTACTGGCAAATTCACCAGGTAAAAGAAAATATAAGCTGCAAAGTATAAAAATGTTGTCTTTGGGTTTAGATATGATGGAAACTTCCTGTCACCTGACTTCACATTGCTGAGATCATCGATGTAAGCCACCTAACCACCTGTACCTGAAAATTTGATGAATGGACTGTGAAATGTGAAATGTAGAGCACCTGTCTGGTACATGGTCCTTTTACATTGGTGGGCAGTATGAAGAAGAATGAACAGACAAAAACAGTCTGGTGCCAGGAAAATTGGACATCTATTGCACTAAGGCATGGGTGCTCAACCTGTGGCCCTCCAGATGTTTCAGAACTACAGGTCCCATCATGCCTTTGCCTTTGGGAGTCATGCTTGTAACTGTTCAGCCTTGCAAAGCCTCATGGGACTTGTAGTTTTGGAACAGCTGGAGGGCAACAGGTTGAGCACCCATGCACTAAGGCCTCGTGCACATGCCCGAGAAACTCGTCGTAAAAGAAACACCGTTTTCCTTGACAAGTTCCTCGTCAGGCTTGTCGAGAATCTTGCCAAGCTTTCTTTGCATACACTGTCAAGACAAAATCTCGTCGTTCTCAAAGGCGGTGACCTACAACACGTACGACGGCACTATAAAGGGGAAGTTCGATTCCACTGGCACAACCCTTGGGGCTGCTTTTGCTAATCTCATGTTACTGCGTGTTAAGTAAAAGTTTGGTGAGAGACGACGTGACAAATGTGCTATCTCCATTACAAACGCTACTTTTACCGAAGGTGCGCTCCCGTCTCATACTTTATTCTGAGCATGCGCAGGTTTCTAGACATCTCCTTGCATAGATGGAACAACTGCAAAGCATGCTCCTCTGCCACATATTTTTGGTAACTAAGACAGCTTATAACTCACCATACATGCAAATTTTACTTTATGACTTGTCCATTTTAAGAGGGGACGGTTAATAAAACAGTGAATGTTACATTCATCAAACATTTAGTGCAGGTAAATCTTCCTGGTCAATGTTCCTTAACTCCTTGGCACAGAGCGCATGTAAATATGCGGCCCTTTTCCGGCCGGGCCTTGGAGCTGAGTGGCTGCATATCTGGGTGTAATAGCACCAATAGAGCTGTGTGGAGAGTGTGCACCCTGTGCACTACCAGCACAGTTACCAGCTGGTAACTGAAAGCTTTCCGATCATGCGACCGCCATCCATGACAGCCAATAATGGCGGTCACATGACGATAATTCTCGTCCACCTCCCAGCATTCTAAACCCTTTAAAGGGCCAGCATGTGCTCTAAAGGTTTAAAAGAGATGTAATATTCAAAACCATATCCCATGAGCACTGGATTATTGTGTTTTGGTTGCCTGTACCCGTAGTCCCCAGCTACGGTTTTTCATTTAGCAGCACTGAGTTTACTTTCCTCTTCATTGATTGTTGCTACTGCCCTTTTGGACTTTATATATATGTTTTTTTTTTTATTTATGCCCACAGTGTTAGCGCTGGTGACATTACTGTTTTTTAGAGATGTAATATTGATAGTTGATTCACCAATAGTAAAATATTTCATGAATGTCACAGCTTTATAAAATTACCCATTAAATTTTTTTACATATAGGTAGGAAACAAAATCGTCCAAAAAAAGATAAGGAAATACAGAAAGGTGAAAAAAAATAATATATATTTTTTTAACAATATAGTTACAATTGCAGAACCTGTATAAATACCTGTATAGGCCCCACACTATACTAGGTCATTATGCCTTTGTCTTGCAAGTTTTTTTATTTTTTATTTACAAACTCTTAAGCCCTGTACACACGATCAGTTTGTCTGACCGATGGACCGTTTTCATCGGACAAACCGATCGTGTGTGGGCCCCACACTATACTAGGTCATTATGCCTTTGTCTTGCAAGTTTTTTTTATTTTTTTATTTACAACCTCTTAAGCCCTGTACACACAATCGATTTGTCTGACCGATGGACCCTTTTCATCAGACAAATCAATCATGTGTGGGCTCCAAAATGAATAGAACATGTTTTAAAATTTTCCCATGGATAAAAAAACAATAGAAAAAAACTTTCGTCTGTGTGGAAGTCCATCGGTCAAAAATCCACGCATGCTTAGAATCAAGTTGACACATGCTCAGAAGCATTAAACTTCATTTTTCTCAGCATGTCATAGTGTTTTACGTCACCGCATTGGACACGGTCGGATTTTTGACCGATGGTGTGTAGGCAAGACTGATAAAAGTCAGCTTCATCGGATATACGACAAAAAAATCCATCGGATTAGATTCCATCAGATATCCGATCGTGTGTACAGGGCTTTAAAGAGATATAATGGGTCTAACTAGTCTTCTGTATCATATAACTTGCTCATGTTTGATCTTGGATTGTTCCGAATTTTCTTTTAAGCTTGGATATTTTCCTAATATTAATGTGGTAATATCAGGTCAGGATTTATGAAATATCTGTAAACTTTGCTCTGCAATATCCAGACAAGAATGGAGATTCCCTTAATTAGTTTTTTTCCAAATACTATACTCCAGTTCTGCGTATAGAAGTTAGATTTGATATAGAGACCTCAAATTGTGTAATTTAAGATCTCTGAGGCTTTACCGGCCAAAAAAGTGTTTATTCCACTTGAAATATGTGGCCGCTTAGAAAATATATAGCCTAATAGCTTTTATAACCTAGGCCTGAGTAAATATGCTGTGATGGGATATGTGAAAGACCTCATTAGCAGATATCTGGTCATCAGTGGTCTGCTAAGTAATATTACTGCAGAATTTTTTTTATGGCAATTTCTGAGGCTGAACAGAAGTCCTGAAGGTTCCAGGCCTGATAAATTGAGTAAATATTTCTCAAATGGCTTGTTTGTTGTAATACAATTTAAAGGGTCAATAAAGGAAAAAATACTTTTCTTTAAAATAACAAACATGTTATACTTTACCTACACTGTGCAGTTCGTTTTGCACAGAGTGGCCCCGATCCACGTCTTCTGGGGTCCCTCGGCGGCTGTCTCTGGTCCTCCCCCGAAGAACTCATCACATTCATGAGAGAGAGCTCGCATGGTGATGAGTCCTTGCGGGCGTGCTCCCATGATACAGCGAGCGGCCATAGCCGCTCACTGTATCACTCGGCCCTGCCCCTCGGCGTGTCGCGTCACTGGATGTGATTGACAGCAGCGCCAGCCAATGGCTGCACTGCTCTCAATCCATCCGCTCTAGCCAATCAGCGGCCAGGCTGAGCGGCGAAGAGGATCTCGGGGACTTTCGAGGGGTCAGGTAAGTAAAACAGGGGGGGGGGGCAGCATCATCAGATGTTTTTTCACCTTAATGCATAGATTGAGGTGATTTTTTTTTTGCTTTACAACTCCTTTAAGAGGCCTGCTGAGATGAATACATTCTTACACACAAGATTTTTGTTTTGATTATTTAAATTAAATACAATTAGATAGAACTGTCAAATCTCAGGGCAACACTCCCTGCCCCCTGATCCCTGGGTCCATGGTTCCATTATCATCACACTAGCAACAAATCAGGTGCTAGTATTTATTTTTCTAGGGCAGGTTTGAAAACTACAGACCATGTCTATCTGTCTGTCTGGTGTCTTTGAACAAGACATACACTTTCTTTTCTAGTAGTTTTCAGACATCAAGCCCACTTTGTTGTGTTGTATTTTTTTTGCTCATGAAACTCACTTGAGACCTTGTATAGGCATACATATGTAAGTTATCTTGTCTTACTGTGCTGTTGAAGTTAGAGAATATGCAATTTTTTGCTTTCTACTATTGTCATAACTATCGATAGTGGTCTTTAAGTATAAAAATTAGATGCAAAGCGCCCCTTATTCATGACAATGTTAAAGGGGTTTCCACTCTCAGCAAGGGAATTTTTACATCAGAACAGTGAAAAAACATCTTTGAAGCTTTCAGTGGGTTTGTAGCTGCTCAGAATTCTTTGTTGTACTACAGTTTCAGTCTCAGAAACACTCTAAATTCATCCTCGGAACTACTTCCTCACTGTCTTGAAACTGCTTATTAGCAGGGGTTCGAGCAGAGCGCCCCCCCACCCATTTTCTTATATCTTAATTAGAAGGGGCTTACCATTTTTTTGGAAACATTGAAATAAAGTGAAACATTGAAACAAAGTTATATAATAAAATATATGAATGCCTTTTTGATTTTAGATAGTATTAACTAAGGCAGGTTTAACTGTAGAATACAGCTTCTATTCAAATACTAATGCTACGTACACACGACCGTTTTCAAGGATGTAAAAAATTTCATTAAAAAAATGGGTGTTAAAAATTTACTCTAAATTTTCACATTGTTTTTAACGTCGTAAAAAATGGTCGTGTGTGGGCTTTAACCACTTAAGGACCGCCTCCTGCACATATACGTCGGCAGAATGGCACAGTTGGGCAGATTCACGTACAGGTACGTCCTGTACTACTACCCAGCCGTGGGTCATGGGCGCGTGCCTGCGGCGCGTGCCCGTGACTCGGTCCGAAGCTCTGGGACCACGGGACTCGCGGACCCGATCGCCGATGGAGTGCGGTGATCGGCCCCCGGAGATGAAGAACGGGGAGAGCCGTGTGTAAACACGGCTTTCCCGTGCTTCACTGTGGCGGCAGCATCGATCGGTCATCCCTTTTTTAGGGGGGACGCAATCGATGACGTCACACCTACAGCCACACCCCCTTACAGTTGTAAACACACACAGGGAACACAAAACCCCTACAGTGCCCCCTTGTGGTTAACTCCCAAACTGCAACTGTCATTTCCACAGTAAACAATGCAATTTAAATGCATTTTTTGCTGTGAAAATTACAATTGTCCCCAAAAATGTGTCAAAATTGTCTGAAGTGGAATGGCAAATAAAGACATTAGAGGTGTCAGAGTGGGGGGAGACGAGTACAAGGTTGCAGCATTCGCAGATGACCTACTGTTCTCGTTAACAAGCCCAGGCCTATCCTTACCAGTTCTACTAAAAGAGATAAGAGAATATGGAGATTTGTCCAACTTTAAGGTAAACTATAATAAATCGGAGGCAATGGGTGTGGATGTTAATGAACAAACACAGCAGCTATTGGCAACACAGTTTCCCTTTAGTTGGACAGATTCCCATATAGTATACTTGGGAACCAAGATGCCAAAAAATCTAAATAGGATTTTTGAATTGAACTTTACCCCACTAATAAGAGTGATCAAAAACGACCTACAGAGATGGGACAAAGAGATTTTCACTTGGTTTGGGAGAATAAATATTATTAAAATGAACGTAATGCCGAGATTGCTCTATTTAATTCAGACCCTACCAGTAAAAATCCCTCTTGGGTTCCTGAGAGACTTAAGATCTAGATTTATTAAATTCATTTGGGCAGGAAAACCAGCGAGAATAAGGAGGGAGGTCTTGACTCTACCGAAAGAGAGGGGAGGAGTGGGATTTCCACATCCAATGAGCTATTACGATGCCTGCCACATGGCAAGAGTGGTAGAGTGGTGTATCCATCAGAAGGATAAACCATGGATCCATATAGAACAGAAAATAACAAAAATCCCGCTAGAGGGAATGGCATGGATTACAGAGTCAGACATCCCACAAGAGGTGAAGAAACACCC
This sequence comes from Rana kukunoris, assembly GCA_029574335.1. Taxonomy (NCBI): domain Eukaryota; kingdom Metazoa; phylum Chordata; class Amphibia; order Anura; family Ranidae; genus Rana; species Rana kukunoris. The sequence goes on along the minus strand of CM056050.1, from coordinate 350,659,310 downwards.
CACAGTGGGGGCCACGATACGAGCCATAAAGAGGATATTTGGGAAAACAAAAATCTCTAAATATCCAAGCCCACTGATACCGGTACTTGGGAATCCGAGATTTGAACTAGGCCTGACAGATACCCATTTCAACAACCTAAGACGGGGAGGACTGAGTAGACTTATCCATTTCATGAACCATAGCCAGGGAGGAGACGCAGTAGAGAGGGAGGAGAGATTAGGGAGGATGCTAGATATAATGAGACAATTACAACTGAAAGCGGCCATACAAGCAATTAGACCACAGGGGGGGACAACTCGAGAATTATCTGTTTTTGAAAAAGTTTGTAATAAAGGTGAACCAGTGAGGCACAGTCTATCGTACATGTATAGCCTCTTAGTAGAATCTGAAGCCCCGCAAGACTTATCATTTATCCAATCATGGGAAAGGATCTGGGGACCAGATTCTCGAGATCTGGGTTGGCGACCAGATATCTACAAAATTCTAACTAGATGGTACAGGACCCAGAAAAACGAGGTGTCAGATCAGTGTTGGTGTGGGGAAGCAAGAGGTACCATGATACATATTCAATAGTATTGGGAAATGGTAGTAAATGTAATTACCAAGGTGAACTTGAGTGCACTGTTATTGAACGATTAATGCCAACAGCAAAATATAAAAATTCACTGCTTATTGCTTACAGCTGCAAAGGCCTGTATTCCATCTTTGTGGAAAAGCACGACATCCCCGACGCGACAACATTGGCTTAGTAGAGTAACTCCAATTGATGTATACAATCTATAGACAAAGCCGTATATCAACTATAGGAGCAGAACCCTTGATTGCTTTGTGTGGTTGCTGGTGGCGATATGGGTACTATGGTGTAATTGTAATCATAGTAGTTGTTGAATATACAGTAAATTAACAATAAGATGTAATGGTAAAAGAAAATGTTATCTGTATATCTCAAAGTTGGACGTATTGCTTTGTTTGTATATGAATCATGGAAAAAAAATGATAAAATAAAGAATTCAAAAAAAAAAAAAAAATTGTCTGAAGTGTCTGCCATAATGACGTAGTCACGAAAAAAAATCGCTGATCGCTGCCATTAGTAGTAAAAAAAAAAAAGAAAATGCAATAAAACTATCCCCTATTTTGTAAACGCTATAAATGTTGCGCAAACCAACCGATAAACGCTTATTGCGATTTTTTTTTACCAAAAATAGGTAGAAGAATACGTATCGACCTAAACTGAGGAAATTTTTTTTATATATATTTTTGGGGGATATTTATTATAGCAAAAAGTAAAAAACATTGAATTTTTTTCAAAATTGTCGCTCTATTTTTGTTTATATCGCAAAAAAATAAAAACCGCAGAGGTGATCAAATACCACTAAAAGAAAGCTCTATTTGTGAGAAAAAAAGGACGCCAATTTTGTTTGGGAGCCACGTCGCACGACCGCGCAATTGTCAGTTAAAGCGATGCAGTGCCAATTTGCATAAAGGGGGCTGGTCCTTTAGCTGCATTTTGGTCCGGGGTTTAAGTGGTTAACAAAGTGAAAAAAATGCGCATGTTTAGAAGCAAGTTATGAGATGGGAGCGCTTGTTCTGGTAAAACTAGCATTCGTAATGGAGATAGCACATTCATCACGCTGTAACAGACTGTAAAGCACGAATCGTCTTTTACTAACACGAAATCAGCAAAAGCAGCCCCAAGGGTGGCGCCATCCGAATATCACTTCCCCTTTATAGTGCCGTCGTACATGTTGTACGTCACCGCGCTTTGCTAGAGCATTTTTTTTTTCACGATCCTGTGTAGGCAAGGCCGGTTTAACAATATTCGGGTTGAAAAAAACGTTGTTTTTTCTAGACCATTAAAAATGGTGGTGTGTACGCGGCATTAGAACCTGGGTCTTGCACTAGGATGCACTGAATGAACCTGGTAGGGACACAGACCACGCTTGTTGTGTTGTGTCAGGGGATAGACCAAATCACAGTGCCTCCAATATAATATATATAACTTAATTCATTATTTTGAGTTAATTTTAGCCAAGCAGAATTCTTTGAAAAAACACAACAGATTGATGTGAGTATGGAGTAGAGATGAAAATAAATTAATATTAATTTATCAAAAAGTCACTTTACAAATACTATTAACAGTTTGATTAATAGGCGGACACAGACACTACAATTTTGCAGCAAGGTTAGAAAAGGAATTGTTTACTGTAAGGTAAATACTGTACCGATATAAATCAATAATGATTTTCCCTGCCTTTAGATATCCTAGCCGATTGGATGAAATTTGTCAGATAATGATCTGCGCTGGACTAACTTGACCTGTGAACCCGCTACCAGGCGGCTCTCTAATTAGGCAAATTAGATTGTCGCCTAAGGCCTCACACTCAGTGTGGCATCAAGGAACAAGTGTGCCTGCCAGGGCCTTAAGGTACTGCACTATGGTCCTGCTGCTCGATACTAACAGTGACACAGCAAGGCGCTCCAAAAATCACCACTGCCTGTGACCTCACACACAGCCTTGATGATATTTAAGCCATCTGGCATGTGATATGCCACCTACATCATTATCCTCCCCCCTGTTCCTGGCATCCCCCCACCCTACCTGCTGTCATACTTATCACCCCTCCTGCACCCCTCTGCCAGCTTACTACCACCCCACTCCCTGTCATTGTCATCTCCATCCTCATTATTATCTCCCTGTGCCTGGCATCCTACCACCCCACCCCCTTGTCATCTTCACCCCTCCTGCACCACTCTGCCAGCTTCCTACCACCCCACTCCCTGTCATCGTCATCTCACTCATCATAATCCCCCTGTGTTTGGCATCCTACCACCCCCCAGCAGGGCTTTTTTTCTGGGGGAACTTGGGGGAACTCAGTTCCACCACCTTTGGCTCAGACCCTTTGGTGCCTGCTCAACACAATCACTTGTAAACACAGAAGTCTGGTTTCTGTGTTTACAAGTGACAGCTTTGTAACCCCCTGAACTCTGCACTCTGTATGTAATGCAATCCTGGTATTTAATGCCCTTTTAAGACCCTTCTACTGTTTGTGAAATCTGAACGGGTCGTGGTTGAGTTCCTGTACCTATTTTCTGAGAAAAAAAGCTCTGCCCCCCAGTAATCTTCACCCCTCTGCCAGCTTCTTATCACCCTACTCCCTGTCATCATCATCTCGCTCCTCACCCTAATCCCCCTGTTCCTGGCATCCTACCACCCCACTAAAAGACAAGGAAAGAGGCGCCTCTAAGTGCAGATGTTGTTAAAACAATTTTAATAAATAAAAGAGTACAGGCAACTCACATTTTACGAGTTAAAATCTGGCATTGTACATATTCTTTAAAAGTGGTCATCACTTGTGGTCCTTCGGCTGCTGGACACTGCGCTGTAGAGCTGTCTTTCACCGCTATAAGATGATGAAGCCGGCGGCGGTGGTGAAGATGGCTTGTAAGCCAGGCAGGTGGAGTAGGAGTGTTTCAGCAGCAGGATGGCACTGGTGATGTTGCTATATTTTGCGACGCGTTTCCTAAGCGTTCGAGCTGCGATGGTAAGGCAGTCGCGCTCCTTTTTCAAGCTCCTTTCCCCCCCCCCCTTTTCCCTCTCTCTGTTGGACATTGAACCCGCCATGTGATTTTTACACATTTTTTTCAATCTTTTTGATACTCAATATATATTTGATTTTAATAATTAAGATATATGTATGTACGTATTTATTCAATTATAACCACCACCACACTCATGTTTGCCTAGCTAATAATATCAAGGTACTACTGTATTTAGATTTTGCGCATTTCTCTCCTTGTGTCCTACCACCCCACCCCTATCATCTTTACCCCCCGCACCTCTCTGCCAGCTTCCTACCACCCCACTCCCTGTCATCATCATTTCCATCCTTATGATTATCCCCCTGTACCTGGTATCCTACCACCCCACCCCTTGTCATCTTCACCCCTCCTGCACCCCTCTAACAGCTTCCTACCACCCCACTCCCTGTCATCATCATCTCCATCCTCATCATAATTCTCCTGTGCCTGGCATCCTACCACCCCACCCCCTTGTCATCTTCACCCACCCTGCAGCCCTTTGCCAGCTTCCTTCCACCCCAGAACATCGGCTGACTGCAGGCACAGAAGGGGCGTGTTCGCTCAGGTCTGGGTGGAGGGGGCTGGAGGAGAAGTGTTGCATATCATTCAATCATTAGAAGAAAATGTAACTGATTTAGCTCATAAATATCCTCACAGACATTAAGCAAAAATAGAGAAGGACATTAGGATCAGTTTGGTGGCTCTTCCTTCTTTCTCATTTCTAAAATGTGTGGAGCTGGAGGCTTTACTTTCTAGGAAATTGTTGGGAAGACTGGAGAGATAACTGCAGTGGTCCTTTGTCCAGGATTCACCAAGGAAAAGAGGAATCACCATCTGCTGGATACCCATTTTTTGATGCACGATTAGACCCATTGGGGTCCATGTATGAGGTGTGAGGCTGGTACTATTGGGGGAGGACATGAGGATTGTTTCTGTGTTACCTACTTACATCTGCAGATTGGGACTCCCTTACCCATCCCTCTCCCCATCTTGTTTAGATTTTCAACTGTTCTGTTGTATTAAAGACTGATTTTTTTTAATCATCAGTCATCCGTGGATACTGTTTCACATGCACTTTACACATGGCTGTGATCGTCTGTTGGAACACATGTTGTGCTACACTATTTTTATTATATTCAGTAGATTTGTTGTATTTTTAGTGTATTCTTTTTAGCACATATTTATAGAGTAATTAGCGCTACTATAATATTTTACACAATTTTATGAGTGTTGGCAACACTAGAGAAGTTGGCTTCTGTTTACACTTTAGCACCTTTAGCATTTTATTATTAATAACTTTTGTTGAACACGTTGGTAGCGCATTAGTACTCAGTCCTTATCATTATCTCCCTGTGCCTGGAACCCTACCCCCCTGTAATCTTCACCCACTGTACCACACTGCCAGCTTCCTACCACCCCTTCTGACATCCTACCACTCTGCCCCCTGTCACCAACATTCCCATGATTTTATGTTTAAGGATATTGGATTGAAATTCTATAAACTGTGAATTCATAGTTCATAGGATTTAAAGCTCTTAATATATGCAATTTATACAGTTAATTTCTATCGCTTGAATTATTTTTCCCATTTTGGGCATGAGTTGAGTCTCATGTCTAAGATTTACCTAAGGCCTCAAAAAACCAAGAGCTGCCTCTGCCTGCTCTAGTCGAATCATCGGGTAAAGTTTGTCTAGAGTTAGGCCACCCTGCCGCAGTATATATGCGGTGGGCGGTCCTTAAGCTGCACAAAGGGGGAGCCGAAAAATGGGTCCGGCAGCCGCGATGTCCGCCGGCCACCAGAAATTGATCCTCAGACCCTGCCTTTGTAAACAAATTAGATCTCCTTTCTGACAGGGGAGTACAGTGAGATTGTCTGTTCCTAGTGATCAGGAACAGTGATCTCTCTGCACTCCCAGCTAGTCCTCTCCCTCCACAGTTAGAAACACCTCTCTAGGACACACTTAACATTACATTGTCATCCTAGAACAGAACATGTTAGAACAACAGAACAGCCATCCCTTCTTTTCTTCAGAACACAGGAGAAGGTATTCTGTATTTCACAGAAGTGACAAGGGACTAGTTGCTTTTCTAGGTCACTAGATACATTATATAATTTGTTTTAGAACACCAGATATGCAATTTTGTTTAGATCCAGCAAATTGATGGGCCCTATTGTTCTGTTGGCCCAGGGCAAATGCTTTTTCTTATCTGCATATGATAATAGGGTTAAAGAGGGCAATACTGTAGCAGCATGTTTAAAATAAGCATTTACGAGTCACATGGATTATATAAGCAATATAATTATATTTTCCTAGAGTCTATTAAGAGTTCTTCATCTTTTGCACATGTAGACGCAGTGGGAGAGTGCTGTGCCCTGCCACAGTGGAAAAAGGAGTATACAGTAAAACCTTGGTTTGAGAGTAACTTGGTTTGAGAGCGTTTTGAAAGACAAGCAACACTTTTTAATACATTTTGATTTGATATACAAGCAATGTCTTGATATAAGAGTGGTGTCATGTCACAACTGAGTATAAAAGAGAAGAGAGGCACCTATAAGTGTAGTAATATGGTTACATTTAATGAAGGTACAATATTTAGAAAACTCACATGGTTGATGATTAAAACCGGCACATCTAAGTATGCAGGCATCCAGGGTAAAGCTGTCTCCATAGACCATCCTCTGCACCACAATTGATGTCATCCCTTTCACAAGCGGTTCAAGCCTCGCTTTCAGATCGCTCTACTGCAGGGTAGTCTTCCCAGTCACAATTGCAGACTGACAGCGGTGAGGAGGACAGTCTATGTGACTTGCTTTACCCATGATGTCTGCATACTTAGATGTGCCTCTTTTGATCATTAACCATGTGACTTGCTAAATGTTGTACCTTCATTAAATGTAACCATATTGCTACACTTAGAGGCGCCGCTCTTCTCTTTTATACTCTGTAGATCCTGCTGAATTTTGCATCTAATCCCCTTGGAAGCTTCCATTTGTAGATGGACATTTTATGGTCACACAATTTATCACATTGCTATAATATTTTGATATGGACAATAGACTGAAGGACGTATGGATAAATGGTTGTTGAAGTAAATAAAAACCATATCAACAACAGCTAACTATATGTATCTATCCTTTACTGTAACTTGTAATACCTATACATAAGCTATTGCATCTGTATTAACATGCATGAGTCCTGTATCTGCTAATGTATATCCGGCCGAAGTGTGCTCTAGGCCTGAGGCTAATCGTTAGTTAATGAGACAGACACCTTTGAAATTGAACAGTTATATTTATTCTAACAAAAGGCGTCTATTGTATAGTAAACAAAGCTGTAGCATAGAATTCCTATTGCACAATATACAATCACTAACATCAATCTCTATGACCTAATACATTTTTGGCAAATAAGATAGAAAGATACTTAAGTTCAGTCCTTTCTGGCTTGGCCCTGATGGAAAAAGGAAAATGCTAGGCCTCCTTGTTGGCCACATGGCCAGGCCCAAAATACCGGTCAGGCTTCCATGCGGCCTAGGCCATGTGGCTTCAGTATAGGCCTCCAGATGATAGGTTCACTTCAGCATTCAAAACGAATAGAGACCGAAAGTTCTCTTCCAAAACCCTTTTACCAAACCTCACTCATTAATCATTCGCAACGCCTCCCATGTTGCCTGCCATCTGATGTTCAACCAATCGTTGCATTTCATGACTCACATCCCTGTTCATTCAGTACCTAGCCACTGGAATTCCTTTGATCCTTGTAATAATCAATGTCTTTTGTTTGTTTGTTTGTTTGTGGAGACTGCCCAACAGCTGTCCTCCTCCTAGACTCCCTGGAGACAAGTTTACTTATCCCATTCCTGGGAGGGGGGGGGGGCAGGTATCCTGGCTTGTTTGACTGGAATCAGAGGATGGTCAGAATTCATACATTGATATTATTTGCAACAGTTGTGGAACGAATCATTTGAGTTTTCATTATTTCTTATGGGAAATTTTGCTTTGATATACAAGTGCTTTGGATTATAAGCATGCTTCCGGAACTCAACCAAGGAGGCATATCTCCAAGAATTCTACCCAGAGGGGACCTGTGGCAAAGGTATCTTCTGAGGCTCTATGAGAGGGGTCTGTGGCAGAGACTTTCTCCCAAGTTCAAGTTCACCAATGAGGGTCTGTAGCAGAGACTTATTCCTATAATTGTCCTAGTAATACTCTGGCTGCCAGGTCAGTGAGAGAGGCCTGTCCAGGTACACTGAACCCAATTCGGCAGGAGTGGCGCAGAGAAGCATTACGTTTGGGAGCAGGACTGTTTCCTATCATTACGCCTGAATCTGCTATCCTTCCTCCTTTCAACTTTACTTTCCTCACCACAAGTTTTATTGTTTTTACCCGGCTGGGTAATAAAGAGCACAGCAAAAGAGCACCTGTCGTGGACATTCCTTTACTTCTATTTATGCACATAGGCATCATTCACCCCTAGAGAATTTGGAGGAGTCACGAGGTAACATGCCGCCTAAAAATCCAGCAGCTCCAAAAGGGGGTAATGCTACACTTTGATATTGAAAACCCCTGTGAGGGTAATCCTATGAATGATTTTTAACTTTTATTTTAAATAAAAGTGGTCTAAAAGCTCTTAAAAGATACTTCCCTGGCTGGTCTGAACTTGATAGAAAGCACTACACTTGAGTGAATCCCCCACAGTATCACAGCAGGTTCAGCAGAATAACATTCAATTGATGTGCTTTGCCCCAGCAGCATGCATACTGCACATACGCTTGGGAGCTGATTTACTAAGGCCCCATGCACACAGGACGCCGATGCAAACTCTACTAAACACACGTTTTTAAAGGCTAAAACCGGCGTTTAAAACGCCTAGTTTTGCCGTGATTTTCGCTGCGTTTTACAGCGTTTGCGTTTATAAGCGTTTGGTTAAGAAACATCATAAGACCCTCCCTAAGCTCAACAGTATTATTTAACCATTTCAGCCTCTTTGTGAGACAAGAGTGAATAGCAGCTGAAAGAGCAGCAGTGTACTTGTGTTTAGCGTGTCACTTGCCACATCACCTGCCACAAGCTGCGGATTGTCCACTTGCCACGTTAGCTGGCCACATGACCTGCCACAAGTTGTGAATTGTCCACTTGCCACATCACCTGCCACAAGTTGTGAATTGTCCACTTGCCACATTACCTGGCCACATGACCTGCCACAAGTTGTAAATGTCCACTTGCCACGTCACCTGGCCGCACCAACTGCCATGTCACCTGCCGCAAGTTGTGGATTGTCCACTTGCCATGTCACCTGGCCACATCACCTGCCACGTCACCTGTCCACGTCACCTGCCATAAGTTGTGGATTGTCCATTGGCCACATCACCTGCCACGTCAACTGGCCATGTCACCTGCCACAAGTTGTGGATTGTCCACTTGCCACGTCACTTGACCACGACACCTGCCACAATTTGTGGATTGTCCACTTGCCACGTCACCTGGCCATGTCACCTGCCACAAGTTGTGGATTGTCCACTGGCCACGTCACCAGGCCACGTCACATGCCACGTCACCTGCCACGAGTTGTGGATTGTCCACAATGCAAGTAATTACATTTTTTTTTTTTATGGTTTTTCATCATTTGCCATCATTTTTGAGATTTCGAATGTAAAACAATAGGTCACCTTTAAAAACGCCTATAAATGAAAAGCCGGTGCCGCGTTTAGCGGCGTTTTGCCGCGTTTTGCGTCTGAAACGCGAAAACGTTTGCGTCTAAACCCATTTTTTTGCTTCTGGAAAAACGAAGATAAACGCAACTGCCTAAAAACGCCAATAAACGAGACTGTGTGCATGGACACATAGGATAACATTGAACGTGTTCAGGTGCAGTTAAAAAAAGTGTCCAACTGCCTCTGAACACGCGTTTACCAGCGTCTCGTGTGCATGGGGCCTAAAACTGGAGAGTGCAACATCTGGTACAGGTGTGCATGGTAGCCAATCAGATTCTAACTTCAGCTTGTTTAATTAAGCTTTGACAAAATAAAACCTGGAAACGGATTGGTTTCTATGCAGAGTTGCATCAGATTTTGTACTCCAGTTTTAGTAAATCAATCCCCTTGTGTATACCTTGTTAATGATTCAAAGCAAAGCTTTCTGTTCCTGAAATTCTGCTGTTGATTTCAAAAGGTGATGTCATCTACGCATGAACAGTGTAATGGCATACTATTTGTGCTGTGGTCTTCAGTGCACCTTGCTATGTTGATGCCATCTTCTGTCTCCAACATAGGCATTTGTTCTTGTGTTTGAAGAAAGTGCCTTACTTGCTTCTTACTTTGGATTGCTCATGTACAAGATTGTAAGATGATGTTTAGAGCAGTGGTCATCAACCCTGTCCTCAGGGCCCACTAACAGGCCAGGTTTGCAAGATAACTGAAATACATTACAGGTGATATCATTTGGTGCTCAGTGATTGCAGTATTCTAGTCTGCATCTCCCCAAGGTAATACATAAAATCTAGCCTGTTAGTGGGCCCTGAGGACAGGGTTGATGACCACTGGTCTACTCTAGAGGGATGGACAACACATAATAGGAAGTGCTATGGGAGCTCATCAGATCTTCAGCTGGTTTGTGACAACCACGAGTTGCTGAGAAGGGAAAGAAATGAAGTCGGGAAATTTGAGACTTAAATGAAAAAATGCAAAAAGGCTGCTTGTGGCCAATTAACATCATTAATCATGGGTCAGATAGCTAGTGATTGGGATTTTCAAGGCACTGGTGGAAACCAAATTAGTATAAAAAAATATATTTATTAACATATAACAAATTACAATATAAAAACATTCTCACTTCCTTCACCCATCCCCAGCACTCCCTTAACTGCCCTAATTGTGCTCCCAACCACTCCCCTTCTTTTCCCCCTTCCCCATTCCTTTTCCACAAGTCCTGTCCCCTTCCCCCAACAATCAGTCCCACCCTTTTTCCCCCACCCTACTTACCCCTCCCTCCCCCTTTTCCCTTTCTTCCCTCTTTTCTTCCCCCCTTTCCCCCCCCCTTCCCATTCTTATTCCCCCTCCCCTTCCCCTTTTTTTTCCCTTCCCCCCCTTGGCCCTTCTTTTGAGTTTCAAATTTCCCCACATCAACCGGGATGCTGGCACATTCTATTTATTCTTTCCTTAGTCTAATAGAGGCAATACTCACCTTTTTTGAAAGAAACAAAGTCAATCGCTGCATTAATGAACACATAAATTATTTTCTCAGGACCACCCACCATCTGAGTGAGCTACAGTCTGTGCCGGGTAACCCTCAATTGAACAGAATTCTTTCTAGGTGAAGAAATCTCCCTAGAAACACTAGTCCCTGGAAAAAGAAAACAGAGAGAAAGAGAATGAACTTCAAAAAGTGCAGCAATTATGTGATTAAAATGACCGAACATCTTTTAATACATTAATACAAAACATAATGTCAAACACATTTCTGTAGGGCTGCAGTACAACATAATTGCTCCCCTTACATGACATTAACTATACCTTGCTCAGAATTGTATAATGACCTACAAAATAATGCAAGGGCATAAAAATACTCCAGAAGGTAAAACCGTCTTTTGCCTGAAGCCTGCTTTTGAAATCAATCTACAAACTGTGAAAGTTGCAGGAGCACAGGTCTTTTCCTTTTACCTTTCAAATTCCCTAAACTCTTTTTGCTGTTCACAGAAGTGAATCCATAAGGACAGATAAAGACATGCTCCTGCCATTCAACAAAAAGACGCTGCATTGTAAATGGCAAAGATGGGGCTTATGTTACATTGGATTTGGAAAGGATTCTGAGCCAGGCCTATGTGAACAGTGCACCTAGCAAGAAAAAGTTCTTTAGAGCGCTTAAAACAATATGGAAAATTGTAAAATAGTAATGCAAGTACATGTTACTTAATTTGAATACAGAGTATTCTGGCGTTTCGTGGATGCAGGGCACCTTATCTCCTCACAGTGTCTATGCAAGCTGTTGTCAGGGCATAAAAAGTGACCAGGAGGGATTAAATTAAAGATGATGGAGTAGTGTTCTTCCATATGCTATTGTGGAAAAATCCCCCAGCTGTCCCTTTTCTACCCTGATCCCATTCTTTGGACAAAGTTTGGGATCAAGATGGTGGGTTTGGTAGTGGGAAATGGGGCGTTCCTGTCATTTAATGCACTAAAACATACATTTCAGATCCCCAACTCTTAGATATCTTGAGTTTACTCATGCCTTCTATGCCCAATTTGGCTCCTTTAGTCTGACCTGGAATCTCTACAGAGAGACAGTGACCTCACTTAAGCTCTATCCACTATCTTTAAACAGTTATTCATAGATACCCCTAATATTTTTTTTATCTTGTCGCAATGCGTGGTTGACAGATTTTCGTGACAACTGGGATAACCTATGGGGACCTACCTTTTCTAGGCTGGTGTTGGCACAAAATCACCTCATACAATATAAATTCCTTCATAGAATCTTTTTTACTCCTGCTAAATTGACAAGAATTTTTCCCACACAATCCTCAAACTGCTGGAGATGTGCCACTCCTAGTGCAGATTTCCTGCATATATATTAGCACTGAACGGTCATTAACAGTTGTATGCTGTGTGAGGTCGATCAGGACTATCAGTATTAATCCTCCCGTTGAAGGATTTTTATTCTGTCATGGAAAAAAACCTGTGGCCTGGCAGGCACTGATAAATTCAGCCCTTGTATAAGGCTACCTATGCCAATAGAGGTATACAAACTAGATTTCACAAGGTGTGGGAGGTTGGATAAATGATAACTCCACTGTATCTGACTGATTATCTATATGCTGCTTTTCTTTTCTGAGGATACGGTACTGGCGTTTGAGGGACCCTGTGGATATATATAGTACATTTGCTCTTTGTCTTTCGGGGGTTCGACTATTGGGATTCATAATTGTCTACAATGTAATGTGTTGTTTCTTTAATGGTTCTGTCATTATTCTACATAAGAGCTGCATTGCCTGCTGGTGCTGATGCATTTTAGTGCTAAATGTTGTTGACTTACTTACATATGAAAACACTAATAAAAAGAAGATTAGAAATAAATAAAACGCAGAGTGCAAAACCATATAGACAAAAACTCTTAAGAAGGTGAACAAAACTTAGCAACTTTTTGCAAAGCGAAATAAAATACAAAACCTAAAGGGTTTTTAGTTACCCATGACTCCATTTTATCTATTGGAAACTAAAACATCCATGTATTGTCAAGTAAAAGTGTCCTCCTGCGTATTTGAATTCCCACACCATATCTCCAAACATTGTTAAATTTATTCATGTATCTCCTATTTTTATAGATGACCTTTTCAAGTGCCAGTGTATTGTTCACCTGAGATTTCGATTTTGCAATTGCTGAAAGTGAAGAACTCAGCCAATCAATGGAAATGGACTTCCAGACAAAGATAAGGGACTTACACAAACATTTTTGGAATTATAGTTCCATATGTCCTTCTAAAAAAAGAAAAGAAAGAAAAAGACCTTTCAAAGGAGTACTGGGAAAACTGTCCAGTAGCAAATTGGATAACAAGAACCTACCACAGCTTTCAGCACGCTGATATAATGAGGTATATCCAGATGAAATGAAGTCTGCTACAGTTTCAGTATATGTTTTACCCACTATAGAAAGCCTTACTGGCGTCAGATATGCTTTGCTGGAAAAAAAAACCCAGATGAACAATTTTATTAAAGATATCAAAGGTTGTAAAAAAACACATGTCTTCACAATTATCTTTGGTCATGGAATACAAAGCTTCCAAGCATCCCCCCAATGTGACCAGTCTCAGTGTTGTAAAAAAGGAAAACCTGCATCTCGTTATCCTTAGGCTGCCTACACACGAGGAGACATGTCCGCTGAAACTGGTCCGCAGACCAGTTTCAGCGGACATGTTCGATCATGTGTACGGCCTAGCGGACAGGTTTCCAGCGGACAAAAGTTTCTAAACATGCTTAGAAACTTGTCCGCTGGAAACCTGTCCGTCAGACATGTCCGATGGTTAGTACGCCCAACCATCGGACCGAAATCCCGCGCATGCGTCAAATTGATTCGACGCATGCGTGGAAGCATTGAACTTCCTTTTGCCAGCACGTCGGTGTCTTCTACGTTCACCGCGTTCTGGTCTGCGGGGATTTTGGTCTGATGGTGTGTACACATCAGACCAAAATATCCCTTCAGACATGTCCGATGAAAACGGTCCGTCGGACCTGTCTCATCGGACATGTCTCCTCATTTGTACAGGGCCTTATAGATTTTCAATACCCTGGTTCATTACATCATAGACGTAATCACATAGGAGTGGGGATGAGATTTCGACACAAAAACAGTGTACAAAACAGCCAGTGTTGCCAAAGTTGTAGGGAAACCACCTTAACAACTTTATGGGTCTTACATAAATGATAATAGCTACAGGCTAAAATTGAAAGGTCATTTGTATAGCATTAACTTGCATAATGGCTTTTGGAACTCATTCTATGGTATACTAATTTTATAATGACAGAGAAGTAGTAGCGATGTTTATATTTTTTTTCTTGAATTGTCATAACGATTATAATTTGTGCATTTAAGATCCACCCCTTGATATTTAGCAGCAGCTGGCATAGTATCGTAGTAGATGTTTTCTTTTCTGTTTCACTCTTCATGGATGAGACAATGAAGTATGCTGTTTACATAATGTAATGGCAGGTGTAGGGAATAAATGCAAGAGCGTGAAATAGAAAGACATTTTCTTAATAACTACACTGTTACCAGGCTAGTGACACAGCTTGTGCGTCAGCAATCAGCAGAGAAATAGCATTTATGTACAAAGCAGCATGGTTTATATTACTTTGCTAATGGAACCCCTAATGTATCATGCACATTGTGCATCTAAAATGATGTCTGTATACTTGTATCATGCAGTTTTGCTTCCAGCAATAACAAAAGACATGTTATGTTTAAAATTTAAAAGTTCGGTTGGCTGAATAAACAAGATGCACATATATGTGTTTTTAGTTCAAGACATCCATTAATTCCAAGAAGTATCTAATTACTGCAAGCTATTACATCTTTAATATAAATGGTCACGATACCTGTCAAATAGGCAGCCATCAAGCAGGTATGTGTTTAAGTTAAAAAAAAAAACTGAAAATATGTACAAAACAAACATGTAGTCTACCATTGCACATTTCTATTGGCTTTCAGTCCAGATTTCTTGGATTCTGCATTCTTATCGGATGGCCCAGGGTAAATAGCAATTGGAGTAAATATGTAGTTGCCAATGAATTTTGAATTGGTTGGTAAGTTTGAATGAATAAATAACACACGGAACAACAGAGCGGATGAAAAAAATGGATGAAAAGCATAATCCATGTACTTCTTAATAGTGGATGCAATGTATAATATATCAGAACAGACACTCCATTAAAGCCAGTTCAATCGCCTTATAGGTGGAGTCTTCATAAGAGGAAACACACTGGAAACTCCAAGAAAATGGTTTCATATTGTATACAACCAAATTCAAGCTGTAGATACTGCATGCATGACATAGGGGTTGGTTTACTAAAGGCAAATAGATTGTGCATTACAAAGGGCAGTTGCACTCTACAAGAAATTGTAGAGTTGCTCCAGAACTTAGTAACAGATGTAAAGCTTCACTTTGCAAATTGTACCCTAACACATGCAAGCAAAATACAAAAAAAACTGCATGACTGGATGATGGAAGTCAGCGGAGCTTATGCTCATTTGCCAAGCTGTCTCTTGCAGAGTGCAACTGTACTTTGCAAAGTGAACAGTGTATTTGCCTTTAGTAAATTAACCCCATAATGATCGAACAGATTCACTTGCAGGTCTCACCATATGCATATGTCTAACAGCCATAAAGAGAGATGACAACTAGTGATGTAATGCTAATAATGTATAAATATCCATTAGTATTGCGTAAAACAAACACCCATACCACTTAGGTGTTCAGGTGCTACTGCAGTGATTTCAAGGAAAATCCATTTGCTGAAAACTAAAGACCTCCATTTTTTGTCAAGCACATTAAAAGAAGAAATACAGCCAAATCATAGAAGATACGACAAATGAAGGCATTCATTTCACCCTGGTTGACATTAGATAGATCATGTTAATGTGAGTGGCTCATAAGAAGACATAAAGGTAATACTTCAATAGAGTCCAAGAGTCACTGCAGTGGAACAATATATGTCAAGTCCTCCCAGAAGAAGTGGTCAATAGATATGACTAAGATAAGTGACAAGGTTCGTAATCTGTGACTTTCTCAAGCGAGCTCGTTTTGTCAACTTTTGATTACATAATAAAAAATCTAGATTTTGGTGGAATGTTGTGTACTTTGAGAAAAATATGAAAGAAAATATTTGCCCATTTGCACTACGTATTCAACATTTTCCACAAATCTCACAGATTTATGAGGATTTGAGAGCAACATGTGAAAATCATCTAGGGAATTGTAGTGAACAGATGATGAGGATCCTGCGTGGCCCTTACAATTAGGGATGAGCCGAACACCCCCCTATTCGGTTTCGCACCAGAACCTTTGAACGGACACAAAAATTTAGAACCCCATTGAAGTCTATGGGACTCGAACGTTCGAATTCAAAAGTGCTAATTTTAAAGGCTAATATGCAAGTTATTGTTGTAAAACGTCTTTGCCCCAGGGAACATGTATCAATGGAATAAAAGTTTTAAAAACAGTCGTTTTTTCTGGAGCAGTGATTTTAATGATGCTTAAAGTGAAAAAAAAAAATTGAAAAGTTCCTTTGAAAGTTCCTTTAAATATTGTACCTGCTGGATGTTACTATAAGAAAAAAGTAATTTAAAACTGCTTGCGGCTTTAATGTAATGTCTGCAATATGTATGAAAATCATTGAGAAAAATAGCATGGGTTTCTCACTTTCTGTCCCAATGACAAATGATTTAAAAAAAAAAAAAAATGTTTTGGTGCCCCTTGGCCACCTAACTGTGTTTTAAAGGTTCAACTTCACATCTATGCGATGCATCAGAGTATGTGCCTTGCTGCAGAACAGCCTATTAACCTCCCTGGTGGTATGATTCTTTCAGATTATAGGAAATTTTGCAAGGAAATTTGGCGTTTTATACTGTAGGCCTGTAATTCTTAGGAATAACTCACTTAAATCTGACCAAACACGAGCCTAAGGCCCCGTACACACGGCAGAGAACCTCGACGGGCGGAACACATCGTTCCGCCCGTCGATGTTCTCGCCCGGCCGTCAGATTCGGCGACCAGCCCGTTGTAAAGGGCGACCAGCCTTTCATCCCGACGGGCCGTCGAGCAAATAGAGAACCTGCTCTCTATTTGCGCGACGGGGTTTCCCGACGGGCGGGGCTCGCCGAATCCGTACACACGGCCGAGGTTCTCGGCAGAATTAGGCTCCCGCTGGTTTCTCGCTGGTTTCTGCCGAGAACCTCGGGTATGACATTTAAAAACATTTTTTTTATAAATTATAATATAATAAATAATTATAACTAATTATAACAAATAATAATATAATTATAATAATTATTCAATAATGTAATCAACTCAAAATCACTGAAATTTGCTCAGTTGCAGAATTGTCACTGTCATTATTTATTTTTATGACGAATTTCCCCACAAATCGCTGTCGCTCAATTCTGCAAGTGATTATAATTTATTATCGCTGTTTTCTAGCTGCTCTAAAACCATTTTTGACATAAATGGACACTTTTGGTTGCTATGGACAATCTACAGTTTGCAGGCAAAAAGAACAGTTTTTATTATGTAAAAGAACATGTAGGGCACTGGGCAGACCACTAGGGACAAGGGGGGTGTGTATTTTTTACATACAGTACTGTAATCTATAAGATTACAGTATACTGTATGTAATGTGTTTGTTTACCTTTTTGAATATGGCGCCGTTCTCTGCCCCCATGCGTCGTAACGTCACAGGGAACGGAACTTGGCGGCACACAGAGGCACTGTGTGAATCGAGCAAGCACCCGGTCGCTCACACAGCGTGGATGCAGCGCTGGATCCAGGGACAAGGTAAGTAAACCTTGCCTATGGACAATGCGAGGCGAGCTCGAGTCTGGCTCGGGGTTACCGATCGCAGCACAAAAATGTAACCCCGAGTCAGACTCTGGAATACCGCCAGGGGGGTTAATGGCTGTGTGTTTTCTATTTTGAGAGGACAGCAAATTTACACTGTTATACAAGCTGTACACTCACTTCTTTCCATTGTAGCAAATTGCAATTTCTTCAGTGTTGTCACATGAAAAGATATAATAAAATATTTACAAAAATGTGAGGGGTGTACTCACTTTTGTGAGATACTGTATATATTTTTTATTCAGTTTATTAAGCTTTTAACATTTTTTGTTAACTTTTTTTTTCATACTTTCATCAGAGTAGTTTAGTGTCACCATAATAACATTGAACTACTTTAACCTCCCTGGCGGTATGATTCTTTCAGATTTTAGGTGCTTAAAGCGGTACCATTATTTGCAAGGGAATTTGGCGTTTTATACTGTAGGCCTGTAATTCTTAGGAATAACTCACTGAAATCTATCCAAACAAGAGTCTAATAGGCATCCCGGGTATGATTTTTTTTATTAAAAATTATAATATAATAAATAATTATAAAAAATGATAACAAATAATAATATAATTATAGTAAAAATTATTCAATAATGTAATCAAATCAAAATCACTGAAATTTGCTCAGTTGCAGAATTTTTGCTGTCATTATTTTTTTTTTTTATGACGAATTTCCCCATAAATCGCTATCGCTAAATTCTGCAAGTGATTCTGATTTATTATCGCTGTTTTTTAGCTGATCTAAAACAATTTTTGCCATAAAGGGACACTTTTGGTTGCTATGGGCAATCTACAGTTTGCAGGCAGAAAGAACAGTTTTTATTATATAAAAGGACATGCAGGGCACTGGGCAGACCACTAGGGACAGGGGGGGTGTGTATTTTTTACATACAGTACTGTAATCTATAAGATTACAGTGTACTGTATGTATAGTGTTTGTTTACTTTTTTGAATTTGGCGCCGTTCCCCCCCCTACGTCGCGACGCTCGCAGGGAAGGGAATCGGCGGTACACACAGCATCAGGCGGACATCCGGCCGCCGTGTACTGCGGAGATTCATCGCTGGATCGCAGAGAAAAGGTAAGTAAACTTTTTTCTGCATCCAGCGAGGCAAGTCCGTGTGTGGCACGGGGTTACCGATCTTAGCTTAAAAATCTCACCCCGTGCCACACACGGGAAGACCGCCAGGGAGGTTAAGGGGGTGATCAGGGATTTATTTTACACTTTGTTTGCTGTTAAAATGATGATCAAAGTTTTCAACTGTCATGAATGGTTGGCTACAGCTGAGCACATGGGTTCTGTGCTTCACGAACCCGGAGAAGACTGGATGATATACTTGATTGAGGCTGCCTGTGCCGGCAGCCCATAGTAAGAGTACGGTGGTTGGCAAGTGGTTAATATAAGAATTTCAGAGACTCTTGTTCACAAAAAAGTAAATAGTAGACAATGACACCACACTTTGACAAATCCTTTCATAAAAAAACATGATGTACATCTATCAACAATTATAGCGTTCAGCAATCAATTTGGACGATGCTTGCCAACCCCCCAAATAACACAATTTACTGCCTTTGCTCGCACGTGTTCCTGGCCCTATCACTAAATGTAAACAAAGGAACGGGGTGATAGATTGTGGCCATATTTGTTCAGTTATATTAGTGTTATCCCTGCCCCAGGTAAATGAAATTGGGTGACATCACTGGTTGTCAAGGATATTTTGGGTGCCACTACTATATGATGTTCGGCTCCTGCCGAACATCAAAAGGTCTGCCATTTAGACGAACACCCAGGTTTATTCCAATTTGTGTTTGGACTGAGCCTTGAGCTCATCCCTATTTCTTACCATGTTTTTTTATAACTATTTGGGTATTAGTATTACTCATATTTTTTGCTTTGAAGGCAGCTTCTGGTTTAAATTTCTGCTATTTAATTCTTTGATGTTTTTAATTATTATTATTATTTTTATTTTTTTGTTCATGTGGTGTTTTTTTTTTAGTCTATTTAAACAATGATATTGGGGAATTAAGGAAAATGGTCCAGCGTTGCTTGTTATCCCTGGTGTTTTGAGGTTTCTTGCCTGATTTAGTCTTGTCCACAGTTTGAGGTCCATGGTGAGGTGTTCAGAGCGTTTGGTAAGCATTGATAATGGCAAAAATAGTAAGGCAGCTAATTTAGCAAAATGTAGGACCACTCACGTGCTTCTGTTGACTTTGCTCCCAGTGATTATACCTACAATAAATTTTTTTTGTAAACTTTGTTTATTTGGGTTTCTGCACATACAGAAGTATAGTAGGCAAGGGCACAAAAATCGGTAACAATTCACAGTAAAAGTACCACATCGTAATATGCATGGTATTTCCCCAGGCCCTCAACGGAGGGACCATAACAACAAGTAGCCTAGAGTATATACCGTGGATCCCTAGGGATCCCCAACTTATAGTCATCTGAACTAGTAACAACTCACTCCATACTCAGACCAACCAGCCAAACACACTCACACTCATGCATTCAGTGCCTTACAACCGTCCCGACCGTCCGCCCCCCCCTCCCGTTCCCACACCCCCCCCCCTGCCGACTACGGTTGAGAGAGCGGTGTGCAACTCCAGAAGGAGTCCTCGATGTCAAGCCATGGCTGCCATATCTTAGTGAATTTTACAGGATACACCCTATCCCTGTATATGCACTTATACATTGGTAAAACCTTATTTATCATACGGAACAGCATTTGAATAGTAGGAGCAGAGGCATTTTTCCAACGTAACAGAATCAGTTTTCTGGCATAGAATAAAATCATACGTATCATAATCCGAGCGGGTATTGTAGGTATGGAGTCGTTGATCACTCCCAGCAGTCCAGCTTCTGGAGCAAAAGGAACAGGGTGTCTTTAAAAAAAGAAAACAAGTCCTTCCAATACGTAGACAAAACAGGGCATGACCAAAACATATGTATATAATCGGCCTCTGATAAGCTGCACCTAGGGCAGGAAACTGTAGTAACTAGCAGCTTAGCCGGCATATAATGCAGCTGGTGAATACATTTAAATTGGACGTATCGGTCATTGGACCCTATAAGATCAAGGAAGCAGACCTCCGAGGCCTCCTCCCACCCTTCTTCGGACAGCACCGGAATGTCCACCTCCCATTTCCGCTGGGCAGTCTGAAATGGCGTAACCCCCGCCGACTGCAGGCGAGAGTAAACCGTTGTGATCAGCTTCCCAATATCTGAGCAGGACATAAGCTCCTCAAGAGGTGATTCAGTGAGCTCCTGGGTCAAACCTCCAAATTGTGCCCTCACCGCGTGACGCAGTAGCATGTATTTGAACAGAAATGTATCCGACACCCCACTTCTCACTTTTAAGTCATCAAAGGAGATAAATTTGTCATTAACAAAGACGTGGGATACTCGTGTGACCCCCATTTGGGTCCACCACCAAGAATCTGGGTGACCCAGGAGCTCAGGGAAGTTAGGGTTTTGCCATAGGGGAGCACCGGGAGAGAGCCCGCCCGAATCTGTAAGCATCCCATTACCTTCATGCCAAGCCAGTCAACTGACCTCTATCTGGGAGTTACGGGAGCAGCGTCCGGGAGCAGACCTATGCAGGTCGTCAACCAGCGACTCCCTAGAGCCTATCATAGCAGTCAACAGGGCAGTGGAACAAGACGGGGAGGCCTCCAGGAACCAGTCATACACATACGCGAGTTGGGACGCTATGAAATACCGCCGTAAATTCGGGCAGGCCAACCCTCCAGCCAGCGTAGCCACCTGAAGAGAGGCCCTAGCGATCCTTGGGTTCGACCCCTGCCAGAGAAAAGCATAGAGTAATGAGTCAATTTAAAAAAAAAAAAATTTTTAACAAAAAAACTGGCGATGCTCGAAACACATACAAAAATTTGGGTAGATATATCATCTTAAAAATATTCACTCGACCTATGAGGTTGAGCAGTAAAGAGGCCCAGGTTTTTAACCTGGTCTCCATATGCGATACAATCGTGGTAACATTGAGACGTTCATAAGAGGACAAATCCGTGTTAATATGTATTCCCAGGTATTTGAACGTGGGTTTGACAGATAGTTTAGACCGTGAGAGGTAGGCACAGTCAAAAGCGGGGCCAATAGGAAAGGCCACCGATTTTTCCCAGCCCACCCGCAGCCTGGAGACCTTCCCAAATTCCTCCACCACGCCTATCAGGGAGTCAAAGGACCGCTCAGTACCATCCAAATAAACGAAAGCATCATCCGCGCATAAAGAAATCTTTTCAGAGAGGGAACCATAACAAATGCCACCCACCACCGCCATCTGTCGCACTGCCAGAGCCAAGGGCTCAATGGCCAGAGCAAACAGGAGAGGCGACAGCGGGCAGCCCTGCCTGGTACCCCTCTGCAAAGTAAAAACATCAGAGACATCTTTATTGGTGCTTACCCTGGCACTAGGATTGGTATAGAGTAAACAAACCCATCGAATAAATTGGGCGCTAAAGCCCATACGATGCATGGTTTCCCACAAAAAGGACCAATTGACAGTATCAAAGGCCTTCAGCACGTCTAGTGACAACACCAGACCACTCCTCTCGGCGGCTGCAGCCTTGTAAATATGAAGGTAAAGTCGTCGGATATTGTCATACGTACTCTTCCCAGGCATGAACCCTGCCTGGTCTCTGTGAATAAGGTGGAGGATAACTTTTTGCAGACGTAGGGCCAAAATTTTTGCAAGCACTTTCACATCACTGTTTAGTAGTGATATTGGGCGATAGGATTCACACAGCAACCTATCTTTCTCGGGTTTAGGGAGCACCACTATGAGGGCTTCGCACATAGAGAGGGGGAGTTCACCGCAACGCTTGCCCAAACAGGGAGAATAATTTCTGTGACAGTTCCTCCGCATAGTTCTTATACCACTCTGCAGGCAAGCCGTCCAAACCAGGGGCCTTATTGGGGGGAAGTGAGAAAACAGCCTCAGTGACTTCCTCCACCGTAAGGGGTTTGTCTAGAATCGCAGCGTGTGACCCTGTCAGGACAGGGAATTGAAGAGACTCAAAGAATCCCAACGTCTACAGCTCGTCCGGGGGGGGGGGGGGGGGTTGGGGCAGTATAAAGGTTCTTATAGAAGTTCTGGAATGCTTGATTTATAGTTAGGGGATCCGAGGTGACAGAGTCGTCCGGCAACCGAATATGGGGTATTGTCCGATCCACATATTCCATGCGGGAGAGATAGGCCAACATCTTACCATTCTTACCACTGTGTTCACATAACCTGGCTGACAAGCGTAACTGCTGTTTTCGTGTCACCTCCACCCTGTGAAGGTCCAGAGCCCTGTGCGCCCCCACCAGGACCCCGTGGGTGTCCGGGGTAGGGAGCGCAGAATATTGGGCCCTGGCGTTCTTCAGGGAGGATTCCAGGGTCAAAAGGGTAGCCTGGGAGGACTTTTTGTGCCGGGCAATATTAGATATATATGAGCCCTGCAACGATGCCTTAACCTCCCTGGCGGTATGATTCTTTCAGATTTTAGGTGCTAAAAGCGGTACCATTATTTGCAAGGGAATTTGGCGTTTTATACTGTAGGCTTGTAATTCTTAGGAATAACTCACTGAAATCTATCCAAACAAGAGTCTAATAGGCATCCTGGGTATGATTTTTTTTTTTTTTCTTATTAAAAATTATAATATAATAAATAATTATAAAAAATTATAACAAATAATAATATAATTATAGTAAAAATTATTCAATAATGTAATCAAATCAAAATCACTGAAATTTGCTCAGTTGCAGAATTTTTGCTGTCATTATTTTTTTTTTTTATGACGAATTTCCCCACAAATCGCTATCGCTAAATTCTGCAAGTGATTCTGATTTATTATCGCTGTTTTTTAGCTGCTCTAAAACAATTTTTGCCATAAAGGGACACTTTTGGTTGCTATGGGCAATCTACAGTTTGCAGGGAGAAAGAACAGTTTTTATTATATAAAAGGACATGTAGTGTACAGGGCAGACCACTAGGGACATGGGGGGTGTGTATTTTTTACATACAGTACTGTAATCTATAAGATTACAGTGTACTGTATGTATAGTGTTTGTTTACTTTTTTTAAATTTGGCGCCGTTCCCCCCCCTACGTCGCGACGCTCGCAGGGAAGGGAATCGGCGGAACACACAGCATCAGGCGGACATCCGCCCGCCGTGTACTGCAGGGATTCATCGCTGGATCGCAGAGAAAAGGTAAGTAAACTTTTTTCTGCATCCAGCGAGGCAAGTCCGTGTGTGGCACGGGGTTACCGATCGTAGCTTTAAAATCTCACCCCGTGCCACACACCGGAAGACCGCCAGGGAAGTTAAAGGCATCCCATGTGGAGCCAAAGGAAGCGGAAACCAGCGTTGTCCCCCCAATAGTGGGACATATCCTGCCGGACCGGATCCTGAAACTCAGCAGTAGAGACCCAGAGAGGATTGAGCCGCCACAACCGGAAGGAAGGTTTGTGACCCATCACCATGTCTATAGATAGGGCCGAGTGGTCGGACAGCGTCTGCGTCAGGTGGGATACCGCCCGAACACTGGGTATTAAGTCAGGAGTCCCTAGGGCATAGTCCAGCCTGGAAAGAGTACGGTACGTCCGAGATTGGCATGTATATTCACGAGTTCCAGGGTGGCTGAGCCTCCAGAGATCTACATAGCCAAAAGATTTACACCATTGTCTAAACAACATATATGGGCATATACCACCACCAGAAGTAGTGGCGTGGCATGCACCCGACATTGAATAAAAACATAACGGCCCTTAGGATCCAGCACCACCCTGTCACAGGAGAAAGGTAGACCCTTCCTTACCAGAACAGACACCCCCCATGCATAGTTAGAGTAGGTCGAATGATAACCATACATGACCCAATACTTTTTCAGCGCCAACACCTTTGACCCCATAAAATGCGTCTCCTGCAGGCATAACAAGTGAGGGTTGTGCACTTTAAGGAAATCAAACAGTGATGCCCTCTTAAATTTGAAGTTTAACCCCCTAACATTCCAGGAAATACACTTGAACCCAGACATGAGAAAGCAATAACAAATATTAGACACCTCCACAATTTACATAGCAAAACCTCAGGGAGGGGATAGGCGGGAGCAGAGATAGGGCCGAGAACACACACACACTTGCAATACCTACAATAATTGCTTTAGGTTTTATTTTTTTCACTTCTAGTTTCTATTTATTTCATAACAAATAGTTATTTGTCCTGCAAAACTGAATATACATTCATTCTGTGAGAATGAGAGCAAAAACACTAATATTGTTATGCTATTTTTTTCTTTAGGTTTAATGTTTTATACTCAAAATAGAGTGAATTCGAAAAATGCTGCATTATGGTCACTAGATGGAGCTGATCAACATAGTAAATAAGTATTTTATATGATTTTCAGCTCCATCTAGTGTCCCTAATCTGGTATTTTCCGAAATCACTCTATTTTTAATTAATAACATTTGACCTGAAAGAAAATAGGCTAATTATATTAATAATTTTTGCTCCAATTCACTAAGAATGAATGTACACGAGACTTCACAGGATGCATAGCTCTGCAAATTTTAATTTATAAATATATCCCCAAGTCTGGTGTGCAGCAATATGGCTGGGTATTTACAATGATCAAATTTAATTAAATGTAACTGTAGCTTTTCTGAATTAGATATCCAAAGAAATTCCAAGATATATATATATATATATATATATATATATATATATATATATATATATATATATATATATATATATATATATATATATATATATACATATTGTATATATGCCCTTGCTAATAAAATGTATACTCATAATTCTGTTGTCCTTTGGTTGCAGATGCCAGCACTTCTGAGATCAAGTTCTGTTGCCATATGATACTTTTTAAGACATTCTTTTGAATCCACCTATGCCTACAATAAATGATCACTTGTTACTGTTCTGTAATGTATGACAATGCAGCAATGAAACAAAATTTCCAAATAACTCTGTCAGAGCGATGCCACTTTTATTGAACATCATTTTTCTGTAGATTTCTGTCTTGAAAACCAACCAGTATTTCAGACATAGAAAGCTGTAGTTAATTTACAGAATGCAATTTTAATCTCCAGGGTCATGTATATACATTTTCTGGTGTAAATGATGATCCCCTACCTTGTCATTTCATTATACTTTGCCAGAAGGCCTTAGAAGAGAAGTGATATTGATGAATGTAACACCAATCCATATACTTATAGGAAGTTCAGTCATGCAAAATGGATAGATGAAAACCGTATATTTTGTTCAACTAGCCTAGCTTACTATAAAGGCTTGTTAGCAGCACTGCTGATTTCATCTGGTTTCCATGCATTTTAAATTAATGGAAATTTAGTCTGAAAGTAAAATATACAGACTCATGTTTCAAACTTGCTTTAGAAAACAAATGGAGAATTTATCTAAAAAGAAAAACAACTAAAATAAAAGCAAAATGTCGAAATCAAAGGTAACCTGCCATGAGAGAAACATTGCCATTGCTCTGAAAATGCTAGTTGCCTGGCTGTCATGGTGCCCCCCTTGCTTTCTCAGGACATGTAAGACTTAAAGACTTCCAAGGTATCTCTGGTGTAGCAAGGCTCAGCACAAAATCCAGCTTTGAGGAGACTCTCATGCCGCGTACACACGACCGGTTTCCTCGGCAGAATCCATCAAGAAACTCGGTGGGAGAGCTTTTTTGCCAAGGAAACGGGTCATGTGTACGTTTTTCATTGAGGAAACTGTCGAGGAACTCGATGAGCAAAAAAGAGATCAAGTTCCTGAATTTCCTCGTCGTGTTCCTCGTCGGGCTGCTTTTCGACGAGAAACCCGAGCGTGTGTATGCTAAGAAACCCGTGCACCTTCGGTAAAAGTAGCGTTTGTAATGGAGATAGCACATTTGTCACGCTGTAACAGACTGAAAAGTGAAAACCAAACTTTTTCCTAACACGCAGTAACATTAGATTAGCAAAAGCAGCCCCAAGGGTTGTGCCAGTAGAATCGAACTTCCCCTGCTGTAGTATGTGTTGAAGTCACCGCGTTTGAGAACGAGGAGATTTGGTCTTGACAGTGTGTACGCAAAGCAAGCTTCTCGAGTTCATCGACAAGCCTAACAAGGAACTCG
This sequence comes from Rana kukunoris, assembly GCA_029574335.1. NCBI lineage: Eukaryota > Metazoa > Chordata > Amphibia > Anura > Ranidae > Rana > Rana kukunoris. The sequence continues at coordinate 350,632,499 of CM056050.1, read as the reverse complement.
ACGAGGAAAACGATGTGTTTCGCCCGACGAGTTCCTCGGTCGTGTGTACGAGGCCTTAGTGCTGCAATTCCACCCTCTCTCCTCTCTATACAGGGAGAATAGAAGGAGAGCATTAACCACTTAAGACCCGGACCAAAATGCAGGTAAAGGACCTTGCCCCTTTTTGCGATTCGGCACTGCATCGTTTTAACTGACAATTGCGCGGTTGTGTGACGTGGCTCCCAAACAAAATTGGCGTCCTTTTTTCCCCACAAATAGAGCTTTCTTTTGGTGGTATTTGATCACCTCTGCGGTTTTTATTTTTTGCGCTATAAACAAAAATAGAGCGACAATTTAAAAAAAAAATGCAATATTTTTTACTTTTTGCTATAATAGATATACCCCAAAAATATATAAAAAAACGTTTTTTTTTCCCTCAGTTTAGGCCGATACGTATTCTTCTACCTATTTTTGGTAAAAAAAAATCCAAAAAAGAAATAATTTATCGGTTGGTTTTCGCAAAATGTATAGCGTTTACAAAATAAGGGATAGTTTTATTGCACGGCTGGGTACTAAAATCAACGTATATATACGTTGATGTGCCCAGCCGTGCCATTCTGCCGACGTATATGTGCAGTAGGCGGTCCTTAAGTGGTTAACCCAGATATAGGCCATCAGATTAACCCAGATTAACCCAGATATAGGCCATCCTGCTGTGATCTTTTGGAGTGAGGCACTACTGCAACTTCAGCATTCAGAGTCTGCTGCCATCACATCAGGGACAGTTGAATCAACAGCTGCTGTTCTGAATGCCCAGGAAAAGGATGTTTCTTTGTGGCAGACTCCAGAGTGGTGAGAGGTCTTTGGCCACCATTTTCTTTACATTCCTTCCCCATTCTCTGTTGAGAAAACTCCAATTAGAGCACTCCAAAGTTGCCTTTGGGCCCCAATAAAAGCCACTAACAGCTGGGCAGTGGGAGAGTGACATAGTTAAAGCATCCCCTTAAGTCAGGCTTATAACTTTGCCTCTTGAACTAGGTTATTGGGAACCCACTGTCCATGCTTCTGGTATCATCCCATTTGCAAACTATGCATATTATACAACTCTTTATTGACATAGCTTTTCTACTGTTTATGACTTTGTTTTTTTTGTCTTACTCTACTAGGCCATTTTCTCATATAAAGAACCCTTCTTGCAGCCTCTGTGTGTTAGATTGTGCAGTATTGTCTAGTAAGTCTTCTGCACCAGGAACCCAAACATCAGTGGCTCCTTTGGGGATATGTGCTACACTGACTTTTATGATATAATTACTTGTTCCAGATTGGAGACTCTTGAAGATCTGATGCCAATGAGTCAGCATAAGGCCGCATACACACGGTCAGTCCATCCGATGAGAACGGTCCTTCACACCATCTGTTAAAAAAACTATCGTGTTAGAACGCAGTGACATAAAACACAACGACGTGCTGAAAAAAATAAAGATCAATGCTTTCAAGCATGCGTCGACGTGATTCTGAGCATGCGTGGATTTTTAACCGATGGTCGTGTGTACTAACGATCGGTTTTGACCTATCGGTTAGGCGTCCATCAGTTAAGTTTTAAAGCAAGTTGTCTTTTTTTAACCGAAGGTTAATTAACCGATGGGGCCTACACACGATCGGTTTTGACAGATGAAAACGGTCAGGCATTTTCAGAATGAGATAGAAATGGCATCCCCCTATATTTCTCTTAAGGCAAATTAACTTTAGAGAATGCTCTTTTCAATCTGGCTTAGCAAATACAATATTAACCACTTACAGACCGGAAGATTTTCTCCCTTAATGACCAGGACATTTTTTTGCGATATGGGACTGCATCACTTTAACTGACAAAATTGACGTCCCTTTTTCCCCACAAATAGAGGTTTCTTTTTGTTTACCTCTGTGTTTTTTATTTTTTGCACTATAAACAAAATAACTGTGACAATTAAAAAAAAAAAAAAAGTTTTACTTTTTTTTATATTAACCACTTCAATACTGGGCTTTAAAACCCACCTCCATACCGGGCCTATTTTGGCACTTCTCTCCTACATGTACAAATCATCATTCTTTTGCTAGAGAATTACTCAGAACCCCCAAACATTATATATGTTTTTTTAGCAGACACCCTAGGGAATAAAACGGCGGTCATTGCAACTTTTTGTCCTGCACGGTATTTGCGCAATCATTTTTGAATGAAATTAATGAATTAGAAAATAACAAAACAGTGAAGTTAGCCCAATTGTTTAATAAAATATGAAAGATGATGTTACGCCGAGTAAATAGATACCTAACATGTCATGCTTTAAAATTGTGCACACTCATGGAATGGCGCCAAACTTCGTTACTTAAAAATCACCATAGGCGATGCTTTACATTTTTTACAGGTTACCAGTTTAGCCCTGGTTCACACTGGTGCGTTTTGACATGCGATTTGGCATGTCAAATCGCATGTCAAAACGGCGGATTTTGCCGCAAATTTCCGGCAATGGCACTGTCCTAATCGGTGCGACGCTGCATCTGCGGCATTGCACCGATTTCAAAAAGTAGTCTCTGTACTACTTTTTGCGATTTCAGCCTGCGATTTACATTGACATCTGTGCAGAAACCTGCACAGATGTCTCTGAAATCGCGGCTGAAATCGGGACTGCCGGGCGGGAGTGAAATCGTGCGAGTTCAGCTGAACTCGCACTGCTTCACTCCCGCAGCCCAGTGTGAACCAGGGCTTAGAGTTACAGAGGAGGTCTAGTGCTAGAATTGTTGCACACACTCTAACGCACACAGTGACACCTCATATGTGTGGTTTGAATGATGTTTACATACGTGGGTGGGACTTACGCGTGCATTACTTATTTATTTCTTTTTTACACTTTTTTTACATTTTTTTTTCGATCGCTTTTTTTCTTATTACAAGGAATGTAAACATCCCTTGTAATAGGAATAGTGTGTGACAGGTCCTCTTTAAGGAGAGATGCAGGGTCAATAAGACCCCACATCGCTCCTCCAGGCTGGAAAGAATGAGATTGTGAAAAACAATTCACAGATCTCATTCAAACTAGCCGCAATTGCGGTTTGTTTACTTACGGGTATCCGGGCGTGATGTCATCACATTGCGCCTGGGTCTCCGACGGTCATAGAGATGACTGGTGACCATCTGCAAATGCAAATAAACGAGTACAACTTATGTATTAGGATTTATCACTTGAGGCCAGTCACTTCACTGAGTGTAGGTAAGGGTTTACATTACTTTAACCACTTGTACACCAGGCCTATTTTGGCACTTCTCTCCTTCATGTAAAAATCACAATTTGTTTGCTAGAAAATTAATCAGAACCCCCAAACATTATATATATATATTTTTTAGCAGACACCCTAGGGAATAAAATGGCGGTCATTGAAACTTTTTTTTTGGGGAAAAAAAACGGTTTCATGAATTAAAAAAATAACAAAACAGTAAAGTTAGCCCAATTTTTTTGTATAATGTGAAAGATGATGTTACGCCGAGTAAATAGATACCTAACATGTCAGGCTTTAAAATTGCGCACACTCATGGAATGGCACCAAACTTTGGTACTTAAAAATCTCCATAGGCGACGCTTTAACATTTTTTACAGGTTACTTTTTTCAAGTTACAGAGGAGGTCTAGTGCTAGAATTGTTGCACACGCTCTAACGCACGCGACGATACCTCACATGTGGGGTTTGAACGGTGTTTACACATGTGGGCGGGACTTGAATGCGTGTTCGCTTCTGCGCGCGAGATAATGTTTTAATTTTATTTGTATTTTACTTAATTTTTTTAAAACATTTTTTATCACTTTTATTCCTATTACAAGGAATGTAAACATCCCTTGTAATAGGTATCAGTGTGATAGGTCCTCTTTATGGAGAGATGTGGGGTCAATAAGACCCCACATCTCTCCTCCAGGCTTACAAGCATGACATCTGTAAAAAAAAAAAATCACTGATCACATGCTGACAGCCGCGATTGCGGCTTTGTTTACTTCCGGGTACCGGACGTAACAAAAAATAATAAATGCAACTTTTTTGCAGGTAAAATGTGCATTTACTATTTTTTGTTTTGCACCAGTGACCTGCAGATCGCTGATACCATGCAGGTCTTCTGCAGGGTGTCATTTACCTAATTACATAGTTAATCTGGTTGAAAAAATACAAAAGTTTATTAGTTCAACCAACATAGAACACCCACCCCCCCTGACACAAATAGAAAACCTCCATATATAAAATCCTATACCCACAGTTGATCCAGAGGAAGGTAAAAAAAAACATCCAATTTTCTCTAGTGGGGGAATAAAATCGCTTTATGATCCCCCCCAACCTTTCCTGGATGAACTCTATCTGTTGTGATAGTGAGAGTCCCTGTCTCTGGAAAAATTGATTTAAATTGGACGCAGGACTCTCTGTTGTGAGCAGAGAAAATTGTATTTTAAGTCTTCTGTGGAGTTGGCAAGTCCAGGCCAGGGCTGGAAGCTTGAAACCTCCAAAGAGCATTGGGTTTGACAGTCTTCAGTTCTTTGTCCAGGTTTTCCTGAAACTCTGCAGGTTGTGCGTGTGTTCAGGTGCACACACTTGTTATAAGGCAGATCTGAGGATAGCTCAGGGCAGTTGCTCCCATTTGGAATTAGAGCCCTGTCAGGAGACCTGGTTGTCTTTGTCTGAGACTGCATACCTGGTGAGAACTTCTTACCTGAAGGACAGGGAAGGTTGGGACAGCTACAGGGACCTGGGAGACCAAGAGAGGGTTTGGGAGGCTGGGAAAGCCGAGGTGGCTAGCAAGTCCAAGGGGGCTGGAGCAAGTCCCGATGTCTTGGGGAGAGTAAATATACACAGGAGGGCTGGTGAATCCTGCTTAGGCCCAGAGTAGGCCTGTGCAGCAAGAACTGCAAGTCGAGGCAGAGTGAGCCTAAGAGCTAGGTGAGCCAGCTATGAATAAGCACTGTATGATAGTGTGAAACGCGTCAGTTTTTCATCTGATTTTTTGCTGTGACATGTTTGTTTTGTGACCAGTTTTATTAAAAAGGAACAACATTGTTTTTGGAGTGCTGCCATCCTAGTTTTTTTCTACAAATCTAAGAGCTAGGTGGGTTGGTATTTTTTTTATTTATATATTTACTGGAGAAAAACCCATGTGTGGGTAATCAATTTGTGTATGAATTTTTATTTTTATTCATTTTAGTAAAAACGGGCTGCCACGCCCTTAAACCTAATAGCCGACTGCTGTGAATTCACTAGAAAACGCTTACTAGAAAATGTAAACCTGAACTGGACATTCACCCATGTTACATTATAAATATTAGTATCCAGTTATATAATGTGCATTTAGGAAAAAATCCAGGTCTTTTTTTAAAACAATCTACTGATCTGGCCAGAAACAGCTCTTAACCACTTAAGGACCGCCTACTGCACATTTACGTCGGCAGAATGGCACGGCTGGGCACATCAACGTATATATACGTTGATTTTAGTACCCAGCCGTGGGTCGCGGGCGCGCGCCCGCGACCCGGTCCGAAGCTCCAGGACCGGGACCGCGGGATTCGCGGACCCGATCGCCGCTGCAGTGCGGCGATCCGTCCCTGGAGCGGAAGAACGGGGAGAGCCGTGTGTACACACGGCTTCCCCGTGCTTCTCTGTGGCTGCAGCATCGATCGCGTCATCCCTGTGATAGGGGGACGCGATCGATGACGTCACACCTACAGCCACACCCCCTACAGTTGTAAACAAACACACATAGGCACACATCCCCTACAGCGCCCCCTGTGGTTAACTCCCAAACTGCAACTGTCATTTCCACAGTAAACAATGCAAATTTAAATGCATTTTTTTCTGTGAAAATGACAATTGTCCCAAAAATGTGTCAAAATTGTCCGAAGTGTCCGCCATAATGTCGCAGTCACGAAAAAAATCGCTGATCGCCGCTATTAGTAGTAAAAAAAATAATAATAATAAAAATGCAATAAAACTATTTCTTATTTTGTAAACGCTATAAATTTTGCGAAAACCAACCGATAAACGCTTATTGTGATTTTTTTTTACCAAAAATAGGTAGAAGAATACGTATCGGCCTAAACTGAGGAAAAAAAATGTTTTTTTATATATTTTTGGGGGATTTTTATTATAGCAAAAAGTAAAAAATATTGCATTTTTTTTAAAATTGTCGCTCTATTTTTGTTTATAGCGCAAAAAATAAAAACCGCAGAGGTGATCAAATACCACCAAAAGAAAGCTCTATTTGTGGGGAAAAAAGGACGCCAATTTTGTTTGGGAGCCACGTCGCACGACCGCGCAATTATCAGTTAAAGTGACGCAGTGCCGAATCGCAAAAAGGGGCAAGGTCCTTTGCCTGCATTTTGGTCCGGGTCTTAAGTGGTTAAGGAAGTCTATCCCACATTTTCACAGCTCTTACAGTGAGGAAGCCTTTCCATATTTGGAGATTAAATCTATTTTTCTCCAGACGTAAAGAGTGCCCCCTTGTCCTCTCTGATAACCTTAAAGTGAATAACTCAACACCAAGTTCACTGTATGGACCACTTATGTATTTCCACATACATACATTTAAACATAACCTATCTTAATCTCCTCTTCTCAAGAAAGAATACATTCAGTTCAGCAATTTTTTTCTCATAGCTGAGCTCCTCCATGCCATTTGGATGCCCTTCTCTGCACTTTCTCCAGCTCCCCGATATCCTTTTTGAGAACTGGTGCCCAAAACTGAGCTGCATATTCCAGATGAGGGCTTACTAATGATTTGTACAGGGACAAAATGATATCTCTCTCTATGCGCTCTTTTAATACAAGAAATCATTTTGCTCACTTTGTAAAAAGCTGCTTGGCATTGATTCCCCCAATTGTAATCCTCCAAATATGTATGATGCATGCTTTTTTTTAGCCCCCAAGTGCATAACTTTAGATTTATCAGCATTAAACCTTATTTGCCAAACAGCTGCCCAACAGTGTAAGTTGTAAGTTAGTTGGCAAATTGAAGACATTCTGTAAGGACGTTATTCCTCTGCATAGCTTAGTGTCACCTGCAAAGACTAAAATTATACTTCTAATCCCAGACCCTATGTCATTTATAAGTATATTAAAAAGTAAGGGTCCCAACACTGAATCTTGGGGTACACCATTAGCAACCTCAAACCATTCAGAGTACGAATTATTAACCTCTGCTCTCTGAATTTGGTTATTCAGACAGTTTTCTATCCATTTACAAACTGAATTTTCCAAGCCTGTAAACATTCCCATACACATTAACTGCGAGTGGGGAACTGTGTCAAACGTTTTTGCAAAATCCAAGTATACCATGTCCACAGCCACCCCTCTGTCTAAGGTTTTGCTCACCTCCTCATAAAACTTCTGCCTTTCATGAATCCATGTTGTCTGTTGCTTAAAATATTTTTTTCCCAGCAAGAACTCATCTCTGTGGTCTTTTGTTAAACTCTCCAGTATGTTCCCAACTCTATCAAATAAACTAACAGGTCTATAGTTACTTGGTAAAGATCTTAACCCTTTTTTTTAAATATAGGCACCTCATTGGCCTTACGCCAATCCATTGGTACTATTCCAGTTATTAAAGAGTTCCTAAAACTTAGAAACAATGGCTTTGAAATGACAGAGCTCAGTTCTTTTAGGATTTGTGGATGTATTGCATCTGGTCCAAGTTCTTTACTTGTTTCTGTCCATAGATTAAATTTTCCTTTTAATAATTTATTCAACAACATTATTAAAATAAGTGATGATGTACCAGTGATAAAAGTAGTGAACTGCCCATTTAAAAATCTCCCTGCAAAATTGCAATGAGAATCAAATCAGGACTTTGATGACAAAAACCCATAACCCTCTATTTTTTCTTTTTGAGCCATTCCTTGGTGGATTGGCTAGTGTGATTTGTATTATTATCATGTTGAAAGACCCATTTCCCGTTCAACTTTAACTTTGAACAGATGGCCTCACATTCTCATCAAACACACTTTAATATAATCTCATTGTAGTCTTTCTCTCATGTTCTATTTGGACAGAAAAGTTTTTTTCTGATTACACTTCTCATGTGGTTTAAATTAGTGCAATTTCTTTCTGATTGTACATACATGCACTTTGACCCCAAATGTTGTAAAAGTTATAAATTCAATGACATTTTGGGGTTCTTGGAGACTTTTTTATTAGCATCAAATGATCAGCTCGTTGTATGAACTTGCTGAGCCAGATAGTTTTAGACTAAGTGACAGATTGTTTGAAATCTATGCTAATTGTAGATTTTTTTTTCTATACTGTGAATTTCAAATCATTTGGCAATTTTGTAAAATAATTTGCCAGACTCTTATGCCGCGTACATACGATCACTTTTTGCGATGAAAAAAAACGACGTTTTATTTCATGAAAAAAAACGACGTTTTTCAAACTTCATTTTCCAAAACGACGTTGCGTACACACCATCGTTTTTCCCAAAAAGTCTAGCAAAGCGCCGTGACGTCCATCACGTACGACGGAACTATAAAGGGTCATTTCCATGCGGAAGACGGCCTCTTTTGCTGATATCGTGTTGCTGCGTGTTAGTAAAAGTTTGGTGAGAGACGATTCGCACTTTTCAGTCTTCGTGCTTTAATATCGTTTACTGTCGTACAGTTTGTGCTTTTGGGGTCGTATTTGTGATACAGTGCTTGTTTTCCGATCGTATCTGTTTTGGCAGTACGTTCTTGTCTACAAGTTCCTGTTTTGCAGGTCCGTTCTTCAAAGGCCTTTCTGTACTTCAGAGCGGTGTTTTAGTGCGATCTGATTTGACGACCGTTTTCTAGCCATGTTGCGGGTACGTTCTCGTCGCCAAGATCGTGCTGTGCTTCTTGTTAGGATGTGTGCTGCATCCCGGCTCAAGTCCTTGAGGAGGGCGAGGAGGACTTTGTGGGCCAAGCACTGGTTTCTTCGCAGGGACCAGTTCTCTCATATGCCTCTGCTGCGGGAGATCCGAGAAAATAACCCTGATGATTTCAGGAATTTTCTTCGGATGTCTGACCCCGTATTCCAGCAGCTTTTGGCTTCGGTGTCGCCTTATATCACCAGGCAGGACACCGTTATGCGGGAAGCCATCACTGCTGAGCAGCGGCTAGTTGCCACCTTGAGGTACCTGGCAACAGGGAGAAGTCTGCAGGACTTGAAGTTCTCGACGGGCATCTCCCCCCAGGCTCTGGGCCTCATAATTCCCCAGACCTGTTCTGCCATCATTCATGTTCTGCAGGAGGACTATATTAAGGTAAGTGGTGCCCTTTAAATGCACAAACTATGTTTTATTTAGGCTTTTGTATTTGTTTCAATTTGTTTGGTTTTAAACAGTCCATAATTAACCTGTTTGTGATCTGCTGGTAATGTTCCCTTTCATCTCCATGCATGCTGTATTCATTTTATATTTGCTCCTACATGCATCTTTTGTTTTGCCAACCTGTCCAGCTTTTTTTTTTATTATTATTTTTTTTTTGTGTCCCAAACCCACCTAGCCTAGTCCCCTATATTTTGTCCTATATTGTAGTGCTGTGTATAGAAGTCCCTATATCCCCCTATATTTTGTCCTATATTGTAGTGCTGTGTATAGAAGTCCCTATATCCCCCTATATTTTGTCCTATATTGTAGTGCTGTGTATAGAAGTCCCTATATCCCCCTATATTTTGTCCTATATTGTAGTGCTGTCTATAGAAGTCCCTATATCCCCCTATATTTTGTCCTATATTGTAGTGCACGCACAACCCCCCCCCCCTCTTTATTTTGTAATTGTATAAATTAACATTTTTTATTATTTTAATTTTTTTAGAGGTCTCAAACTCATCTTGGGCCTCCACTCCCCTTATTTTTTGTAGGATTGTGACCATCAGAGGGTGTGATTAATCTGCTTTAGTGATCCCTTATTATTTTTCCCATTTTTAACCACTTCCCTACGGCCGTACGACTATATGTGGCCGCAGGGTGGTTCTAAATCTCTGGGCTGCCGTGTTTTCACAGCAGCCTCTTTCTGTGTTCCCAGCGTGCGCTCCAGAGCGCGCAGCGGGGAACTTGTGTACTGGCCGTGTCCCTTGGACACAGCCAATCACAGATCGCCGCGAACGGCCAATCAGAGTGGCCGTTTGCGATGCGATCTGTGCAGCCAATGAGAGATGATCTCATATGTAAACATATGAGATCATTTCTCATTGCCGGCTCTCACAATGACAGCGTCCTGTCACTGGAGAGAGCAGACCGATCTGTGTTCCTTATACATAGGGACACAGATCGGTCACCCCCCCAGTCACCCCCCCTCCCCCCACAGTTAGAACACAATGCAGGATACACATTAACCCCTTCCTCACCCCCTAGTGTTAACCCCTTCCCTGCCAGTCACATTTATACAGTAATTAGTGCATATTTATAGCACTGATTGCAGTATAAATGTGAATGGTGCCAAAAATGTGTCAAAAGTGTCCGATGTGTCCGCCATGATGTCGCAGTCGCAATAAAAATCGCAGATCGCCGCCATTACTAGTAAAAAAATAAATAATAAAAAATAATAATTCTGTCCCTTATTTTGTAGGTGCTATAACTTTTGCGCAAACCAGTCGCTTATTGCGATTTTTTTTTTTTTTTTACCAAAAATATGTAGAAGAATACGTATCGCCCTAAACTGAATTTTTTTTTTAAATTGGGCTATTTTTTTTATAGCAACAAGTAAAAAATATTGTATTTTTTTTCAAAATTGTCGTAGTTTTTTGTTTATAGCGCAAAAAATATAAACCGCAGAGGTGACCAAATACCACCAAAAGAAAGCTCTATTTGTGGGGAAAAAAGGACGCCAATTTTGTTTGGGAGCCATATCGCACGACCGCGCAATTGTCAGTTAAAGCGACGCAGTGCCGCAAGCTGAAATTTCACATGGTCAGGAAGGGGGTTTACATGCCCAGTAAGGAAGTGGTTAATAATACTTCAAATTAATGTTTGTTTTTTTGGTATCAAAAAATGTTTTCTGATGTTATTTTAGGAATGTTTGTTTGATATTTTTTTATTTTTTTGGTATCTACAGTTCCCCACCACGCCACAGGAATGGCAGACTGTGGCAGCGGACTTCTCCCGGCGATGGAATTTTCCAAACTGCGGAGGAGCTATTGACGGCAAGCACGTCCGCATCGTGCCACCACCCCATAGTGGATCCCATTATTATAACTACAAGGGGTTCCACAGTGTTGTTCTGATGGCGGTGGTGTCTGCCAATTACGAGTTCTTGTATCTGGATGTTGGGAAAAATGGGCGGATGTCGGACGGTGGTGTCTTTGCCGAGACGGAGTTCGCCCAACGGCTTCTTTCCGAGGACCTGGGATTGCCGCCTGCGGAGGAGAATGAAGAGGGTCTGCCCTTCGTTTTTGTTGCAGATGAGGCTTTCGCCTTGGGTCCTCACCTCATGAGGCCATTTCCCCAACGCGCCCTCACCCCTGAGAGGAGGGTGTTTAATTACAGGCTGGCCAGAGCCAGACGGGTGGTGGAAAACGCCTTTGGCATCATGGCCAGCCGTTTCCGGCTATTTCTTACTGCCATAAACATGGCCGAATACAAGTTGAATTATCTAATTACATGCTGCTGCATTCTACACAACTATTTAAGAAGACATTCTTCTACTTACCTAACCCTTTTGCCTGATGACCCTGTTGAAATTCCAGAGGCGGCTCGTGAGGCTGCCCATCCCCAATTGGCCCCCCGAAACTCACGTGCTGTGCGTCAGGCATATGTGGACTACTTTATGGGTAGGGGGGCCATTCCAATGCCAGATCTTGGCTGAATCATTAAATTTTATTTTTTGCCTGAAACAGTCTTTTCTTTGTTCTTTAATTAATTTATAAGGTTTGTGTTTTTATTTTATCTCCTAGGTCAGTGATGGCGACCTTGTCACCCCAGATGTTTTGGAACTACATTTCCCATGATGCTCATGCATTCTGCAGTATAGCGGAACATCAAGGGAAATGTAGTTTCAAAACATCTGGAGTGCCAAGGTTCGCCATCACTGTCCTAGGTTATCATAGTGCCATGTGTTTGTGATGGACTGAAATAACTATCCCTCATTGTTTAATGTTCTCAGCATACATTTTTTTGAGGTATTTTCTAGGGTTGTCCCGATACCACTTTTTTAGGACCGAGTACAAGTACGGATACTTTTTTTCAAGTAGTCGCCGATACCAAATACCGATACTTTTTTTAAATGTGTCCCCAAATGCAGCCATGTCCCCCACATATGCAGCCATGTATGTCCCCCATATGCAGCCATGTATGCAGCCATGTATGTCCCCCATATTGCAGCGATGCGTCCCTCATACCTTTTAGATATGCTGATGCTGCCTCTGCCGCATACCGCCGTATCCCCCTGCACAATCGCGTGGCGCATTACAAGCTTTTATTCTAAAAACTTGTAAATGGCCGCGCTCCGTGTATTAAAACTTCCCTTCTCCGGATGGAGGGATCTGTCCAATCCCACGCAAGGGGGAGTGTCTATATGCGGATTCGTGCATAGACACTCCCCCTTGCTCGGGATTGGAGGGATCCCTCCAATCCGGAGAAGGGGAGTGTCAATACACGGCCATTTACAAGTATTCAGAATGAATGCTTGTAATGTAAGCTATGCGATTGTGCAGGAGGATACGGCGGTATGCGGCGGCGTCAGCATATCTAAAAAGGTATGAGGGACGCATCGCTGCAATATGGGGGGGGAAGTATTCTATTTAGGTATCGGGGGTATTTGCGGGAGTACAAGTACTCCCGCAAATACTCGGCATCGGTCCCGATACCGATACTAGTATCGGTATCGGGACAACCCTAGTATTTTCTATTCATCATTGAGCTTAAATAACAAGACACACATATTTTACTGTCAATATTTTTTTTATTTTTTGCATCTTGAAAAACATAACTTTTTTACATTAAAATTTTTAAAATATTTTTTTTTTAGTTACAAAACAAATTATTTATTTTTTTGTTACATTATTCAAAAAACAATCAGTTTTTTATAACATTATTCAAAAAATATAATCTGTTTATTTTTTTTTATTTTTTTTACATTCCAAAAATAAAATCACATTTTTTTTTATATTTTTTTTTACATTATTCAAAATCTAAAATCACTTTTTTTTTTGTGTTTTTTTTTTTACATTATTCAAAAAATAAAATCACTTTTTTTTTTTTACATTATTCAAAAACTAAAATCACTTTTTTTTTTTTTTACATTATTCAAAAAATAAAATCACTTTTTTTTTATTATTATAAACCAAACCTGTCTAACATTTTTTCTATTACAAAATAAACACTAAATAAATCAAAACCTACCCAAATAATCTATTACATTTTTAATTTGTATCTCCAGCCCTTTTGATTTTTCTATCACTTCTCGTGCAGTGTCCTGGATGTCCTCTAATTGTTTCCTGAAGGACCATATTTCGGACAGCACAAACTTGGCAGTATCCCTGTCCATTGTCGCTGCATGACTTGCTCCTGAAATGTGGGAACAAAAAAGGTATTAAAATTCGGAAGACCTACATGTAGATCATGGGTCTTCAAACTACGGCCCTCCAGTTGTTCAGGAACTACAATTCCCATCATGCCTAGTCATGTCTGTGAATGTCAGAGTTTTACAATGCCTCATGGGATGTGTAGTTCCACAACAGCTGGAGGGCCGTAGTTTGAGGATCCCTGATCTAGATTACCTGGGTATGGGTGTTATGTAGAAAATTTACCGGATGTGGTGGCAGCGTCTTCAATCATCCCTCGGGGGTGGGGCTTGGGAAGTTCCATCCTGCCTTGCTGCTTCACTGCGCCCTACGAGATTGAAGATAAGGAAAAAAGAAAGGTAAAAGATTATAAAGAGATATGAGTGAGAACTAAAAATACAAGTACAGAGTATATAAACATGTGCAGAATCCACTGCTGAGCAGACTCTCCTTTTTCTGTTTATTGGTCATATTTACTAAGCTTTTCACATCGACTTTAATTTAGGTACAAATCCACATTACAAAAGATCACAAGTGAAGTCACATTACACCAAAAATGGCAAGATTGCTGTTTGGGGACACATGAATTGGTCGTAGGAGTCGTCGTTTGTTCAAATAATAACAAATACAAAGACGTTTTTTGGGAATGATATAGTGTTTATACACTCCTTTTTGTCCATGCGAACTAGGCGCATGATGATATTTAGCACGAAGATTGTCGTTTAGTAGGTCGAAAAACAACGTATAAACGACGACTCCTCCGACCACTTTTTGTGCCCACAAACAGATACAGTACAACCTGAAATTAAAATCACATGGCACAATTAACAAACACCACAAATGTGTCAAAAAATAAAAAAACTTACTTTTTGCCCGAATCAGCCTCTTGATATGCTGGAGTTGTTCAGGCTCTCTGTTTTTGAGGTCTGACCACCTCTTTCTTAATTGTTCTCGAGTCCTGCGTTTGCCAAATTTTTCATGCAGCCTCCTGATCACCTTCTCCATGATGTCGGCCTTCACCCTGTTTGGATGCATGTAAGGGCCATGCTTCCCATCATAATCCTCCCTTTGTAAGATGGTGACCATCTCCACCATCTCTTGGAAGGCCATGTTTGAGGCCTTGTACCTCCGCCGGGATCGTCCGGTTGGCTGGGCCTGGCCTGCCTGATGGCTTGAGCTTGCCATATTTCTCGCCACCTTGTTCTTGCCTAAAACACACCCACAAAGAAAGATCGAGAAAGGGGCGTGGAAAAGACGAGACCGAACGTCAGGGGCGGGATCTCGTGCATCGCGTCACACGTTCGCGCCTTTTAAAGGGATCCACGTCATTGCAAGCGCCGTTCACAACCTGCGGAACAAGGCGGAAGAGACGATCGGATCATAAGACGGTATGTAGCTGGATTATGGACATTAATAATATTAGGGAACAGTGGATGATTGTGTGGGCTAGAAGATATGGGGGGTTCATTGCAAGCGCCGTTCACAACCTGCGGAACAAGGCGGAAGAGACGATCGGATCATAAGACGGTATGTAGCTGGATTATGGACATTAATAATATTAGGGAACAGTGGATGATTGTGTGGGCTAGAAGATATGGGGGGTTCATTGCAAGTGCCGTTCACAACCTGCGGAACAAGGCGGAAGAGACGATCGGATCATAAGACGGTATGTAGCTGGATTATGGACATTACAAATATTAGGGAGCAGTGGATGATTGTGTGGGCTAGAAGATATGGGGGGTGATTTACTTAAAGGAAAAGACACTTTGCACTACAAGTGCACTTGGAAATGCAGTCGCTGGAGATCTTGAGGAGGACATGCAAGGATAAATTTAGAAATAGCATTTTAGCATGCACATCATTGGCTGATAAAATCAGCAGAGCTTCCCCTCATTTCTGATCTACCCCTCTCAGATTTATACAACAATTGCACTTCCAAGTGCACTTTCAGTGCAATTGAAGTGCAGAGTGTATTTTCCTTTCATAAATAACCCCCATGGTGTTTAAAAGCTAATAAGTAGTAGTGGCTTGACTGACACTAGGCTTTGGTTTTTGTTTTGTACATGCAGAAATAATGGAGGCCTTTAAGGATCCCGAATTTTTGACCGAATTCATCCAGAGATGGAAGGAACATCCAGTTCTCTGGCAATCCAAAAGCAAAATTAATAAAAACAAAGATGCCCGGAAGAAAGCAAAGGAGGCCCTGCTTGAATATGTAAAAACAAGGGTCCCCAACGCTACATTGGAGACTGTTAAGGCTAAAATCAATTCGCTTCGGGGCACCTACAGGACCCAACGGTCACAAGTCCTGGCCTCAATGAGATCTGGGGCTGCAGCTGACAGCGTCTACAAGCCTAACCTGTGGTACTATAGTCAGCTGCAGTTCCTGGATGATCACATAGAGTCCAGGCCATCCATGTCTACCCTTCCCCCAAGGAGGCAGTCCAGTGTTCCCTGCAGTCAGCCCTCCAGTGTTCCCTGCAGGCAAGAGCAGGCAAGCTCAGAGGAAGAGCCTGAGTTCATGGAGAAGCCAGATTGTGACCCATGGAGCCAGGTATTGCATTTTCAGATTCATTTTTGTAATGCAAAGTATAATAATGATGAGTAATTTATATTACAAGTGATCGAAATTATATAAATGATTGGCCAAAAAATTTGGAAGATATCACTAAGCAATAGTGGCAAAACAGAATGGGGACAAGATACATAAATGCAGAGGTCATAATGAATGTGTGTCATTTTCTTGTACGCCATTAGGTACACCATACAGTGGCCGCAGATGTTAAACACCCTTTTTGCCCATTAACATTTTGTCCACCCTAAAGTAAAAAAACGGTTGGGTAAAGGCCCCCTACTTTGGAATTTCAGTCAACATCAACCCCCCCCCGCCCCCAGCTCCAGGGGGCACATATCTAAAGCTGTGTAAGGGGCCACAGAATTAGGGATGGAGGGCCTGTGATAAATATATTTTAGCATTCAATTATGATATGTCATTAAGTTAGAAATGTGTGTGATGAATGAAGCCAAAAAATAAAATATGTCCCTTTTTTATTATACACAGGCAGAGCAAAGCCATGAGGAGACAGGCCACGCAGTGAGCCAGGAGGAGGCAGGCCACGCAGTGAGCCAGGGGGAGGCAGGCCACGCAGTGAGCCAGGGGGAGGCAGGCCACGCAGTGAGCCAGGGGGAGGCAGGCCACGCAGGGAGCCAGGAAGAGGCAGGCCCCACTGGGAGCCAGGAGGAGGCAGGCCCCAGTGGTAGACAGGAGTCACGCCAGCGTTATTGTATCTCCCAAATCCCTCCTATCCGGAACCCAGCAAAAAGGGCCAGAAGGCTCATGCAGATGGAGGAGGAGACCCAGGCCATGCTCCGTGAAGCAACTTTGGCCATCAGAGAGCAGCCCAGTGAGGAAGAGGGATTTGCAGCGCTGATCGCTGCCAAGCTTAAAAATCTAGAGCTGGGCCAGCGTGTGTGCTGCGAATCCCTTATGTTCCAGGTCATGAGCATGGCCACACTGGGACAGCTCAATGACGATATTGGCATTGGGCTGATTCGCACTCCTGTCCTTACTGCGCTTCCTGGTCTTGCTCCATCTCCAGCCCCTGCTCCTTCTCCTGCTCCTCCTCTTCCTGAGCCTGCTCTGGCTCCTGGCACGTCGGCTCCAGGAACACAGCCCCTGAGGACTCGACCTGCAGGGAAGGCTGCAGGGAAGGCTGCAGGGAAGACTGCAGGGAAGACTGCAGGGAAGGCTGCAGGGAAGGCTGCAGGGAAGACTGCAGGAAGGAAGAAGTGAGGAGATGGTGCCCCGAAGCGAATTTTTTTTGGCCTTCACAGCCTTCATTGTTTTCTTGGTGGACCCTTGTGTTTACAACTTCAAGCAGGGTCTCCTTTGTTTTTATCCAGGCTTCTTTGTTTTTATTTGGTTTTGCTTTTGGATTGCCAGATGGTTGTACTTTTTATTTATTTACCTTTTCAACCTGAATAAAGGTATATTTTGGTTGGTTTGCAAATTTTGACCATGTGTATTTTTTACAAACAAATATAGAGATTGTTATAGTGAGTAGGCAGACACATTTTAAAAATTAAAACGACATTAAACAAGGAACAACAACCTCCTTGTGGGTAAATTAAACCACAAAAAATAAGCTGCTGTGGTCACTGCACACCCTCCAAAATCCTTAAAAAAAAATTGTAGTTCAAAACATCTGTTAAAAGATATTACCCCAAAAAAATTACGTGTCCCAAAAAACAAAAAATAAATAACAAAAAGGGCCCAAAAAAATAATAAAGTCAAAAGGTGGACAGAAATATGTCAAACAAGATGAGCCACAACAAACTAGGAGTTTAGGGTAGCTTGGAAATGGTTTAAAAAGCATTGTGGCAAATACAGCGCATTGTTTTCTTCATTAGATTTAAAATAACGAATGTGCTTAATCCATTCTAAACAGTAGTTTTACCAGAACGAGCTATCCCATCTCAGAAATTGCTTCTGAGCACGCGCGGGTTTAAAACGTCATTTTCTATGTCGTTTTGCCCACACACGATCATTTTTTATGACACAAAAAACGACGTTTTGAAAAACGACACAAAAAATTCAAGCATGTTGGAATTTTTTTTTGGTCGTTTTTTTGAAGACAAAAAACGACGTTTTGCCCACACACGATCAATTTAAATGACGTTTTAAAAAACGTCGTTTTTTTTCATCGCAAAAAGTGATCGTGTGTACGCGCCATTAGACCGCGTACACATGATCAGTCCATCCGATGAGAACGTTCCGAAGGACCGTTTTCATTGGTTAACCGATGAAGCTGACTGATGGTCTGATGTGCCTACACACCATTGGTTAAAAAAACGATTGTGTTAGAACGCGGTGACATTTTTGCGTTTTAACATGACGATGTGCTGAAAAAAACGAAGTTCAATGCTTCCAAGCATGCGTCGACTTGATTCTGAGCATGCGCGGCCTTTTAACCCATGCTTTTGCATACTAACGATCGGTTTTGACCTATCAAGTCAGGTGTCCATCGGGCAAATTTTAAAGCAAGTTCTCTTTTTTTGACCGAAGGATAACTGCCCGATGGGGCCCACAGACGATCGGTTTGGACCGATGAAACGGACCTTTAGTCCGTTTTCATCAGTTTTGACCGATCGCGTGTAAGCGGCCTTAGGTATTCACAACTTTCTTTTGAGGGCCTTCAAGAGCTCTTTTGATCATTGCATGATGACACCATACATGTTAAGATGCAAAATTAACGAAAAATGTTCTGGACAGCCGCACTCCAAAAAATGGTTAAGCGCAATGGTAAACGCTTAACCATTTTTTAATTTTGTGATCACATTGTATCCATTGTACACACCGGAGGGTGTTTTGTTGTACAATCTCCTTTTTGTTAAACCATTTTTGATCTATGCCATGAGGAGGCTTCCTTTTTTTTTTTTTCCTTTTTGATCTTTATGTTCACCTATTGGTCGCCATCAATGCGAGGGGCAACTACATCAACTTTTTGCTCCATCACGGACTTACCTGCACCATGGGCCACCAACTGCATTGCCTTCTGGAAATCGTTGAGCAGCCGCTTGTTGGAGGGATCATCTGTAGAAGCAGACACTACCCTTATGCTGTTTTGACTCACCACTCTTGTGGGGGAGTCCACATCTCATGGTAAGGGTACCCATCTTCTTCTCTTTGGTGGCGGTTTTCTTCATCTATTCAAGTGGTGATATTATCTGCATGACATTAGTATTTATACCAGCTTGTTGGTCCAGAGGACTAAAACACTGACTGTCCATCCTATTATGCACATGACACTAATTTTACATTTATTCATATCTTTGCACGTTTGTGAGACTTGTGTTGAGACAGAGTTCCCATTTTTGGGAATCGTTTGTTGTTAAGACATTTTTTCATTTATGTCACATTTGCCATCAGCATCTATCCACATGTATTGGTAATATCTTCATGTTCATTCACTATTTTTTATATTGCATTCAGCTTGCTTTATATCACTTTGGTTTACCATCAGCGCTGCACTTTCTTTTTCCCATGTCTATGGGAATGTTTGACCATTCTTCCAGAAGCGCATCAGTGAGGTCAGGCACTGATGTTGGATGAGAAAGCATGGCTCGCAGTCTCCGCTCTAATTCACCCCAAAGGTCTTCTATTGGGTTGAGGTCAGGCCAATCAAGTTCCTCAACCCCAAACTCATTCCTCCACTGGTTTACACAGGCAGATCCCCGTTCTATGTATTTTACCAACGATCATCAGATGCCAGAGGACATAGATCGGCTTCTGCTGAAGTGGCCCGCCGGCAGTGCACATGTGCCCCCTTTGGGCAAAAGTGCAGAATCATATATATGTATGTAATTCTGCATAGGAAACCACCTTGTAGCAGTAAAACTGCTATGGGGCAGTCGGGAAGTGGTAATAAATACTGTTTGGTGAAGAGCAACTCTTTTGCTTAAAGTGCAACATTAAGAATGCTAAATTCCTTTAACCACTTAAGCACCTGCCCCTGGGCAACGTAGGGAAAATTTGTCAGACGTGACTTTGAGTGTTTATACTGAGATGATGCCTGCAGCTGTTGGCATCATCTCATTATCTTTTTTGGGGCAGGCAGAGCACTAATTAGCCACTGGATTGCTTTTACAAGGGCCTTCTACCACCTTCCCAGGCTCTCCCATCCCACCGGGAAACTCTGGATTGTGCTAAAGATTTTTTATCTCTGGTATTTATTTGATGTGTGATTTTTATGTTTTTTAATAATTGAAGTGATTGCAATTATTAGGATATATTTGATAGTTGCCAAATTTGGTTCTGCTGCTTAATGTTATAATATTGCACTGCGGGAGAGGCAGAAGGATTGTGTTAATATCCAGCATGTAACAATGAAGAGATTCAGTATGTCACAATATAGCCAAGCAATATACAACATGCCTGCTACATTTGGCGTGGTTATTCTATGCATGAGAATAAGCATCTGGGTTGTTATGGAAATGCCATTGTTACACTGAAGGAAAATCAGATGGATTGTCTAAACATTCATTTTATAACCATGGAGAGTTGTTACATTGTATCTGAGCAGTAAATGGTATGTTTGCTATGCGCGGTAAAATTGTATATTAAGTATCCTTGCTACCGGTATGTGCGTCAGAGGTGTTTCCTGCATGGGAATAAGTATTAGGACCTTAGCGTCTTGGTTGCTATGAGAACACTATGTTTAAAGCAGATCTTCACTGATTAGCACTTCCACTTATCTGACTCCTTTCCCTCCCTATTACGCAAATACCTTTTTATTTTTGCATTAACCCACTTTCACCTAGATGAGGATAATTTTTATTTTTTTATAAAATATAGCGAATATTCGTAAATATCGAATATTCGTGATATTTTATCCAAAAAAAAAAATAGCGAAATTTCGCAATCATTTTCGCTTTCGCATATGCAAAATTTTGCTATTTTTTTTCCATAAAATATCACGAATATTCGATATTAACGAAATATCGCGAAATCGAATATGGCGTATTCCGCTCATCACTACTAGTCTATGGAAACAGGCAGAGACCTGCAGTGTGTCACATATGTGCAGACACCCCACAGGTCTCTGCCAGATCCCATAGCTTTGGCAGAGACATGCAACATGTCTGTGATTGTGTGGAATGTGTTTCCAAGATGTTTGATCAAGAGCAGAGCAGCAAAGTTGAATTTTGGACTGAAAGAAAGACAATACTGGACTCTATGGGCTAGTAAATATGTTTACTTTTTTTAAACTTACATATAGAGATATTAGGGCTAGTAGAGTAAAGTTGGAGTTCCAAAAATGTATTTTCTAGTGGTTACAATTATTACTGCTGCAACATTAATTATATAATATAATTATATAATATTGCTACAAGTTTGCACTTTGCATGGAAGATCAGGAGAAGAACAGCAGTTTTTTGGGTTGGAGAATTTTGGGTTGGACTAGGGAGTATTTATTTATTTATTAATTTACTTATTATAAATTTATTAATTTACATACAGGTACAGTTATCAGTCACTAGAAATGTAAATTTAGCTAGCCAGATGAAGTTTGAGTTGCTTTCTTTGTGCAGTGGAAGTACTCTTTGCACAGTTTTTTTTTTTTTACAGTGTAACAGAGTTGTTTTAGTCATGGGAATAAGCATTAGGGCTTTAGTGTGGGGATTTCTATGTTAACACAGTGTTTAAGAAGGCATGTGTGATACCATGGTGCAGCCTTGACAAAGCCCACAGTGAAGAAACACGTCAGTTCAAAGGTGCAGTGCTGAGTTCAGAGATGTAGCTAGGATCCATTATTGGTAGTGATTTCAAGAGCCATAAAGGGAAGGTGCATGTATGATAATCTGTCACTTTGATGCTTGATCTCCTAGTGCTATTGTGCACAGGTGAAATATGAGTCTGTTTTACCCCAACATGTTTTATGAATAACATTTACAATTTTACACTATATGCAATTTATTTTCTGATCCTATTTATTATTTAGCATTTGGTACTTGATTTGTGAGGAGGTGTTAACAGAGGTGAAACATTTCCCAAAGAAGAAAGTTGCCAGGAAAAGTATATTCAGTGCTTTTACCTTTTCTTAATGGGAAAGGTAAAAGGACCGTGGATTATTTAATTACATTTTTATGGACTCCAAACAAACTATAGTGAGATTGTGGAAATTGCTGGTGCTTAGCTTTAAAGAGGTGAAGAACAGGATACAGGGCACCCTTATAAATAGAAAACTGGGACGGTTCAAAGTGGATGTAAAACCGAATTATTGTTTTTTTTTTTATGTCACAATGTACAGTATAAGATTGCCTATCATCTGTGCCCTGTCTTACCACACAGAGTTAATCCAGCTCTGAGCAATCCTCTTTTATTGTTCAGTGAAATAAAACAGATTTAAGCCCCATACACACTATCCATTTTACTGCAGGTTTTTCTCCTCAGATTTACCTAAACCATGTAGTGCAAGGGCCTGCCTGATTGCATACAAATTGAAACTCTTAAGTTTTGACCTCATATTAGATTAGTTTTGGTAAACCCGAAGAGAAAAACCTGCAGGAAAACTGATAGTGTGTATGAGGCTTCACAGAGAAAAGCCTTAGTCTGTTCTGCCCCCTTGCTGTGAGTGACAGGTTATTTACATATCTCATGCACTAGCCTGGAAACAGGCATTATTTTTTAATTCCTACCCCCACTCCTTTTCTGAAGTCATGTGATTACTTTTCTGGATTTTGACTGGATGTTAGTGATCATAGCAAAATTCAGTGTAAGGAATACACAGGGAAAAATGCATGTTGACAAGGGGAGTGTAGAGGAGGGTGGGGGGTCTACTGACATCACGACTCCACCCACAGAGCTCCAGACAACAGAATCTGTAGTTTTTCAGTTCTTATAACAGACAGAGGGGAGACATTTGACAGGTAAGGATACATGCATGAGGCATGTATATCTTTATAGATCAGATTTATGGTAGTAGTTTAGAAAGGATGAGAGTGGGTTTACATTCACTTTAATGATAATCATTGCCACTTCTTAAGTACCTGGCAGCCTTGACTGGATCATTTTTCATCTTCTCCGCAGTTTTGCTTCCTAGATGCCTGAAGGTGGAGTGAACCTGGTGAGTTCTTCAGGAGCCCCTGGAAGGAGGAGCAGGTTGGGGGTTCCTCCCCATCCTTCTTTTTCTCCTTCCCCTCTGACTCCTCCTCCCTCCCTCTGTCCCCCTCTCTCCTCTTACTTCTTTGTTTCCTTTCTTTTCCCGCTACATCCTCTTCTTTCTCTCCTCCAGTTTTCCCTACTGAATTTATCTTTCACTCCAGTACCCAACACTGAGCCCTCCTTTGTCCTTAATTTATTTTACGTTTTGTTTTACGTTTTAGAGAACATTTGGCAGTGGGGAAAACACCCTACTTTGTAAATTCTCCAGGGGCTCACGAGTGCATAGGCTTTAACGGGGGGGGGGGGGGGGGGGGGGGGATTTTTCTTGGTCTTCCCATGTCATCACTCTCATAGTCCTGGAATGCGTAAACTTTGCCACACTTAATGGTTTTCTTTCCTCCTCTCCTCTTTGGTTTGTTTTGATTTTTTGCCATTGACTTTTAGCGCACAACACTGGGTGATGGCACTTAATCTGGCTTTTTGGAAAACAATAAAACTGGTGATTTAAGTTTTGTGTCATACTGTATGCAATGTGTAAGTGCTGTTTTGTATTCTTTTTCAATAAAGATAAAGTGAAAGGACGGTAAATTGTTCAATGAGTGTGTTTACAGTTTTAGGTAGAAGGTGGTGGATTTTCCACAAAAGAAAATGAAATAAAGATTCTTTTTTTTCTACTACTCAAGATGTACTATATCACACGTATATAGTCCTTTATTGTTTTGCTTAAGGATCTTTGTTTTATTTATATTTTTCTTCCATTTTTTGTTTTGTTGTATTTAGAAGTGCATTACTTCTATATTATTGCATTTGTGTATCAAGAGAGCTTGAACATCTTTGGTGCACCAGCTGGGTTTTTTTTTTTTTTTTTATGTATTTTGAATGTTGGGGATATTTATGTTTATTGATTTTAACAAGCATGGAAAATTCTCACAAATTACATATTGATTGTAACATCTGAAGCCAACAACTCTATTTTGAAGACCATGGAAGTCAGCGTACATTTTTCCTGCAGTGGTCTTTTTTTTCACAATTGTAGCTACAATTTTAAAATGTGACTGCTGCTGTTTTAAAAAATAAAATAAAAAATACTTATACCAAGGTTATACTGGGCTAGAAAAAGGAAGAATTCTTGCTTTTCACAGCAAAAAAAAAAGATTATCCTTTTCATTATGCCAGTGCAGTACGGGAAAAGTAACAAGATGGTGTGCAAAGGGTAGATTTTTTAGGCACTTTAGCATTGATTATAAGGAGGCTATGTTACCTACGAAATGGTCATTATGGGTATAATGCTCAAAGTTTAGCAGGCATCCCATAGGCTTTACATGTTTCACTGGTTTCTGTAAGGCCGCGTACACACGAGCAGACAGATTTGTTCAAATCGGTCGGGCCGACCGATTTGAACAAATCTGTCTGCTGGGGACATATTGGTTTGATTGTGTACACACGATCAAACCAAAATCCCCGCCGGCAGACGGCGCGGTGACGTGGCGGTGACGTTGACGCCGCCACGTCACCACACCAGGAAGTAAAACACTTCCGCGCATGCGTCGAAACCTTTCGGCGCGTGTGCGAGAAGACATGTCTGCTGGTTAGCGTTCTAACCAGCAGACATGTCGGGCGGACGGGTTTCCAGCCGACAGATTTCAAAGCATGCTTTGAAATCTGTCGGGTGGCCAAATCCGTCGGCTCACCCGTACACACGGTCGAATCTGTCTGCTGGGACGGTCGGGCCGACCGTTTCCAGCAGATAGATTTGATCGTGTGTACGCGGCCTTAGGGCTTAAATTGGCCATACACTTCTTGAAATTTGGAGGATTCCTGTTAAATTGGACAAAACTCAAGCTGTGGGTGGTACTTTTGGTACTCCCTGCACAACAAAAGTCTATATTTCAAGCAACTTCTATGAAAGCAGGCGGTATGAAATGAATTGGCCAAACAGAAGTTCAGATGCAAGCACTGTTCATGTATTCAGCAGCCACTGGAGAAGTTGGCATGCCTCTATCCATGCTGTATAGAGTGGATGGGGGAATCAATACATTTCTCTCTTTCAGCCTACAGGGCCGAATAAGAGAAATTCAAAGTATCTCTGACCAACTTTAGAGACATGTGCCAAGGCCATTATTGATAAAACAGCTGATATCAATTATTATTACATAGTGTTTTGTATATCTCTTGATTATTTATGCTGCTTCTGCAATGTTTTTAGCTATCACTTTATTGAGCTTTTTAATAGGTCATACGTTTACACATATTTCTGCTGAGGTATGCCTCTGTTTAAAACAAACTGTTTATTTTTGGCAATGATAGAAAAATGTTTTCTGTCCTAACCTATTTTTTATTTCTTGCTCCCAATTCGAAAAGGTGTACAAATATTGTGCGTGAAATTGTTTTTATTCTTTTTTTTTTTTTAAAGTATGACTAAATCCATTCGGTAAAAATGTTATAAGCAGAACATATTATTGTAATTGTTTTCAGTCTTTTTATATCTGCAGCTTTTATTAAAAGTATGTAGTATGCGCAAATAGTTAAAGTAATCAAACAGTCAAAAACAAAAAGAATCTGGTATATCAAATCCAGAAAACAAGTCCCATGTGATAAAACAGTCTATTGTTACATACTGTAGTTACATAGTAGGTGAGGTTGAAAAAAGACACAAGTCCATCAAGTCCAACCTATGTGTGTGATTATATGTCAGTATTACCTTGTATATCCCTGAATGTTGCGATCTTTTAGGTGCTTATCTAATAGGTTTTTTAACCTCCCTGGCGGTATGATTCTTTCAGATTTTAGGTGCTAAAAGCGGTACCATTATTTGCAAGAGAATTTGGTGTTTTATACTGTAGGCTTGTAATTCTTAGGAATAACTCACTGAAATCTATCCAAACAAGAGTCTAATAGGCATCCTGGGTATGATTTTTTTTTTTTTTTTCTTATTAAAAATTATAATATAATAAATAATTATAAAAAATTATAACAAATAATAATATAATTATAGTAAAAATTATTCAATAATGTAATCAAATCAAAATCACTGAAATTTGCTCAGTTGCAGAATTTTTGCTGTCATTATTTTTTTTTTTTATGACGAATTTCCCCATAAATCGCTATCGCTAAATTCTGCAAGTGATTCTGATTTATTATCGCTGTTTTTTAGCTGCTCTAAAACAATTTTTGCCATAAAGGGACACTTTTGGTTGCTATGGGCAATCTACAGTTTGCAGGGAGAAAGAACAGTTTTTATTATATAAAATGACATGTAGTGTACAGGGCAGACCACTAGGGACATGGGGGGTGTGTATTTTTTACATACAGTACTGTAATCTATAAGATTACAGTGTACTGTATGTATAGTGTTTGTTTACATTTTTAAATTTGGCGCCGTTCCCCCCCCTACGTCGCGACGCTCGCAGGGAAGGGAATCGGCGGAACACACAGCATCAGGCGGACGTCCGCCCGCCGTGTACTGCGGGGATTCATCGCTGGATCGCAGAGAAAAGGTAAGTAAACTTTTTTCTGCATCCAGCGAGGTAAGCGCGTGTGTGGCACGGGGTTACCGATCTTAGCTTAAAAATCTCACCCCGTGCCACACACGGGAAGACCGCCAGGGAGGTTAAGCTATTGATGCTCCCCACTGAGACCACCACCCATGGAAGGGAATTACACATCCTTGCCGCTCTTACAGTAAGGTACCCTCTACGTAGTTTAACCACTTAAGGACCGCCTACTGCACATTTACGTCGACCGCCTACTGCACATCCTTGCCGCTCTTACAGTAAGGTACCCTCTACGTAGTTTAACCACTTAAGGACCGCCTACTGCACATTTACGTTGGCAGAATGGCACGGCTGGGCACATCAACGTATATATACGTTGATTTTAGTACCCAGCCGTGGGGTATCCCTATTGTGGGGTCACCAGTATGGTAAAATGGTGTTGTGTCAAAGTAAAAAAGAGTGCACAAGTTTCAAATTTATTTAAGCTAAATAAGCATATCTAATGTGCAGAGAGAGTTCCAATCCAAAATGTGAATCACTCAAGCGTACCTCCACCTTAAGGTACCTCTACCTTTCCGACAAAAAGTTTTATCCCTATTGTGGGGTCACCAGTATGGTAAAATGGTGTTTTGTCAAAGTAAAAAAGAGTGTAAGTTCCAATTTCATTTAAGCTAAATAAGCGTATCCAATGTGCAGAGAGAGTTCCAAATCCAATATGCAGATGACCTGATGTTTTCACTCACGAACCTGACAGTATCTCTCCAGAACCTATTACGGGAATTCGCAACATACGGGGCGCTCTCCAACCTAAAAATCAACTTTACCAAATCAGAGGCAATGGGTGGGGGGATACCGCCGCTGCAGCTTACACACCTACAATCCAGTTTCAAATTGAAATGGACGAACATGGCCTTGAAATATTTGGGCACGTACTTCCCTCAAAAGTTCTCATGACTTTATAAACCCAACCCCTACTGAAAACAATCAAAACACTACTGAACCAATGGCACACGAGCCTGCACTCCTGGCTAGGCCGCTGTATTGTCCTGGAGATGACTATTTTTCCGAAATTTCTTAACCTTATGCAAGCCCTACCCATCCACATAACTATATCCTATTTTAAGCAGGTACAATCAGTATTCACAGAATTTTTATGGGCCAAAAAAAAAGCCAATAAATTACTTGTTCTCCCCAAACATTATGGGGGCCTTGCACTACCAAATATTCAGGCCTACCACCAGGCAGTACATCTGGGGAGACTTATAGATTGGTGCCATCATCAAGAGACCAAGCTTTGGACTCAAATGGAGCAATCTCAAAGTCTAGTCCTTCTTCGTAGAGCCCCATGGTGCTATTCAGCTTTATCAGCCGAAATCAAGTGCCACCCATTGATCAGAACCTCATCATGAATATGTGCCTGGCTCATTTCCCAGGCATCCCTGTCCTCTCCAAACTCCCCTCTGTATCCCATACTGGGGAATCCCCAGTTCACACCAGGTATGCATAATGCGATCTTTCGGGGTCTGGACAATGCAGGCCTATACCAAGCTTCTTACTTTAGCTCTGGGGGGCACTGGAAAATGGTCACAGAGCTCTCCGACTTCTCAGGCCCGTTTCGTCTGGACTTCCTGAGAGCGTTTCAACTAAGCAATTTTCTCAACTCTAAGCAACCCCCTGCGGACAGTGGTCGTCCCACTCTTGAACACGCCCCTGCAGACTTTGTACCCCTGGAAATACTCAAATGGGAAAAGGAGTTAGACCGCCGGTTCAGCACCACAAAGAGACAGCACATACTCAGATTCACACACAAATCCTCGCCAAAATCCTGACGACCAATTACAAAATGTTATCATGTTGGTACAGAACCCCAGCACTACTACACAAGTTCTTCCCGACAGTGTCTGACCTTTGTTAGCGATGTCAGGCAGACAAAGGGACCCTGGTTCACATATTCTGGTCATGCCCCAGACTAACACACTTTTGGCGTGTAGTCCAGTCCATGTGTCCAACATTCCCAATAGGGCATACAAGAAGAAGTCAGTGATTCATCATTTGCTAGATGCATTCCGCTCCACTGGAAATTCCCACTTCCACCAACTATTGCTTTATGGCTTTAAAAGTTGGAGGCCATTAAACACATGGAAGACCTCCACAGCGCAAGATAGACAGGAGACATTTTCCCAAACCTGGCAGCTGTGGAACATATTTATATTCTCGGCTGAGGGCCAGGCATTGCAAGGGACCACCGCCGATGTTTGACCACACATGACTCGGCATCTTATCTTTCATGCTCTTTCATACCCCCAAATCCCCATTTTCTCTCTATTTCTTTATCTCCCTATTTTCTCACGGTAGGGTCTGCCTACTCTATATTTTAACTCCTATTTTGGGGAGTTCTATGGAAAATGGAAAAGACAGGGGGGAGCCCATGGAACAGCAGTCTCACAGCACAGCATACTGGTGGCATACACACAATCTCCCCCAGGGAAGGGGAACCTTATAACGACTCTAGATACCATCCAGGGCTGCACCCCCGATAAGATGTAAGATGGACAGGAGATAACGTTTGGGCATACTACACTATGGGCCAGATTCAGGTTGAGTTATGCCGGCGTATCACTGACTTTGCGCCGGCGTATCTGTTTTCTGTATTCAGAAAACAAGATACGCCGGTTTGCAGGAAAGATCCAACAGGCGTAATTGTATTACTCCCTCAGATATTAAATGCAATTTTAAAATGGCCGCCAGGGGCGTTCTAGCTGATTCACGCCGAGAATATGTAAATCAGCGAGATACGCCAATTCCCGAATGTACGCAGTGATTTTACGCTGTTTCCGTAAGGGGTTTCCCGGCGTAAAGATAAAGCACCAAAAAGATGGCGCATCCTATGTTAAGTTTTTTACATTTTTACGCCGTTTGCGCAACTCGTCCGTGAATGGGGATTTACGTTGATTACGTTCACGTCGAAAACACCGTCATAATTCGGAGCATGCACACTTGGATTTTTCAATGGTCGACGCATGCGCAGTACGTTCGGCACGGGGACGCGCCTAATTTAAATAGCATACGCCCCCTACCCGCCCAATTTGAATTAGGCCGCCCAATTTACGCTACGCCGCCGCAACTTTACACACAAGTGCTTTGTGAGTACAGCACTTGCGTGTAAAGTAGCGGCAGCGTAACGTAAATAGGAAAAGTTACGCCGCCGCAAAGAACCGCTCGCCATCCTGAATCTGGCCCTATATGTATACCTAGATGTAACAGATGTCGGCAGTTTCTTATGTTATGACATTGTATATCGAGTTGTGTTTATGTGATGGTATTTTATTCTATGTATTGCTTTGTAACATGGCGGTCCATGTGGGCCTGATATAAATAAACAATTAAAAAAAAAAAAGAAAAAGAAAATGACAGCTGCAGATTGAAAAGGAAAGGTAATTCTTAATAACGTTCAATTACAATATGACTTGTGTCACAATTATATATGCTATATTATTTATTTTAATTTTTTTCCCCCAAAAATTACCCTTTTAAGTTAAAGGAGTTGTAAAGGAAAAAATGTTTTGCCTAAAATTAATGTCTGCAAGGTAGACAGACAGAATAGTGTAATGATTCTGTTAAAAAAACGAGTAAATACCTATTAAATTCCTTCATCTATATCACCTCCGGCGTTCTAGTTTCTGTTCTCTCATTCACTTCCTGGTTTGCATGACTTGTTCATGTAAGAACTACATTTCCCAGTATGAATTGCGGCACGGCCAATAATTCACACCTCCTTGAAGTCTCTAACACGTAGAGAGTGTCCTTCCACACAGATGAAGTTCCCTGGAGGGGGCGAGCATGTTACTGACCACCGCAGTAAAGTCTCCCTTCACGGTGGTCAGTAAAATCAGACAAGCAGGAAGTGAGCAGAACAGAGAAAAAATAGAGCAACTTCGAACAATGAGGAAGTGAAAAGAGGAATGTCTGCAGGTAAAGGATGCTTATTATGAAAAAATATCCTTTACAACCCCTTTAAAAAGCACTGCACTACTTGTTCTACCCTCTAAACACCTACCCAACTTCTCTCACCATCCAGCCCTGTGCTCTTGTGAGACTCTAAGGGGGCGGGGCTTACCAGCACTGTGTGTGTGTCTATGGATGCACACAGAGGGAATAAATAAATTGCAGTGCTAATACTAACAGGAATTAAATAAACATATATTTTTTTGATTTCATAATTAAAATACATGTAACACATTATTGAGATAATAATTTGTAACTGAAAACAAAGTGCTTATGTGCATAAATCTAACCAATCTGTAACCACAATTGTGCAAAATGAATCCTTGTGCAAAAAATCTAAGTGCTGAAGTGTCACAAACAGTCCTAAAATATTCAAACAAGTCCATAAATCATAAAAAGATTCAGGTCTCCCAGAATAAAACCCGATGGATACATAGGTTGGTCTCATTGATCTCAATTGTTGTATATCAAATTATTAATTGCGTCTGAAGAGCCAGTCTCATGACCCTTTCTGCCCCTTTTCTTGTCACAACACACTTTGTCATGTGAATAAGGTCTATGAGTATACCAGGCTCTAGTCAACACAGCATAAAGGGGATTCTATCTGGGGCTTTGAGTCTATGGTGCTTTTGGACTAAAACCCTCCACTTGGAATTCTCTCATTGACCAAGCGTTTGACCCCCCCCCATTGTGTTCTTGATCAGACCCCTTTACTAAGAGTTCTCAATAATGTTCCTATTTATGGGCAAAGGTTTCTCCCTTGCCTATTATTCACAATGTTTTATTGGGCATTTTAGCCCACATAGGGGGTCAGGATCAGATCCTAGTTTCAGGATTCTCCTCCATTAGTACAAGTAAACATTACACCATCTGATACTATATTACACGTTGCATCTACCATAATTCTGGCTCCGCCATAGATTACCCAAGGTAGTACATATCACACAAAGTGGGGCCCGTGCTTTACTGGGGGTACCATATATAGATTAGGATGTTTTTACCCCATAGGTTTTTATATGTATATCATCCTCATATTTGGGGCATGTCCCCCCCCTTTTTTTTTACCAATTTTTAAAAATGTTCTGGTAGGATTACCACATACATATATTTTATATTTTATATTATATATATTTTTTTTATTGTAGTCATATAGCTTAATTTTCTACAATAATTCTCCATAGCATTTGTTTGGTACATGAAGAATGCTATCATTATTTTATTGATGTCTGCAATCAGCACTTGTAATATCTGTAATATCTGCATTGTTTTTAATATCTGCATTGTTCCAAACAGCAGCATGTGGGAATCCAATTTCCTCATCTGACCACCAGGGGGATACCGGAGGGAGGTGACAGGAGATATGCAAACATATAATGGGAAGTCCGACCAGCTAGGATATGCCCACACAAGTACGCCCATTAGAGCAGGGACCTCCTTAAAGGGAAATCTAAATGTTAAAGTTGTCATCAAATCAACAGGTGAGGGTAAATCTTCTAATGGGCAGAAATGTTCCAAAATTATGGGTGTTTGTAGCGCACTGCTTCAAATTGTGTATGCGGCCAAATTGGTTTAACAGTGGGTTTAAAGGGGTATTATTAAACAACTGAGTCAATGATGGGTCAGGAGTATATAATGCGCAGATTGCCAGGGTTAGAAGTACAAAGGTCAGGCGTAAGTAAGTAGTAAGTAGATTATATATTACAGAGGTCAGACATAAGTAATACATGGACAGCAGATGTCAGGAGTAATAAACACACATATTGAAGCAGACATATTGGAGCAAACATCAGGAGCAAGAAACAGTCTTCAGAAGTTAGATTAGAAATAGATCCCAGCACTTATAGTAATTAGGGTGGCACACTGCAAATACATAGAATGATAGACTGCAAGGATGAGATTTTTTAGGCCCCCCCCCCCCCCCCCCAAAAAAAAAAAAAAACAGAACTAAAATATAACATTTTATGAAACCCTGATTGAAATTGATATAGTTGTTTAAGACGTAATTGGAGGTTAAAATTATACAAAAAAAACACCATAAAAATAACATCAGATGTAGCAAAGAACTGAATTTTACAACTGAAAACTCTGATGCGTTTTGATTTCGATAAACTTCATCAGGAGATATAGGGTATAGACTTCATAAAGAGAACCGAGGTCAGGAGCAAGTAACACACAAAGTTTAGAGGTCACAAGTAACTACGGTAATGCAGAGAATTAAAGGGTCAGGTCAGGAGCAAGTAACGGAAAGGTTGCAGGGTAATAAGTGCAGCTATAATATGTCTAAAATATATTATACCTTATCCCTTGGCTTGGTGGCTCACTGATTGTGTCTGGTTTCCCCAATGTGAAAGTCTTGCATCCAACCATCCCCCCTCCCTTCTTTTTCCTTGGTCTGCCCTGGGCATCCAACTGCACAGTAAACTTGGAAATATGCAGGCCCCTTTTGGAAGTAAGTACAGCACACTGCAACACAGTTGAAGGTTTGCGATTTGCTGCCGGGCTTCTGGGAGCCATTCTAAAGACCCATTATCTGAGGACAGTCCCCTCACAACAAGGACTGCCATGGGATACAGGACAATGAAAACCTTAAAACAGCACAGGAAACGGCAGGTTCTGAATAATTCTATCACCATTTGGCTACTTAGTGTGATAGGGACTTGTGAATTGCAAAAGTGACAGAAAAACAAGAACAGTAAAATATTTTGACAGGCAGAAAGTCAGATATATGTTTATTTGGCAGGAGTAATACTTTAGTTGGCTGTCTGAAGCAGCCCACTAATAATTTAATGCTATATTTATTAATGGCCAACTTGTTATGATCACATTAGCACAAAAATGAAATAGCCCTGGCATTGGTACAAGACATGAAGTGTAGCTTGCCAGCACAATGACATTGTTACTGCATTCATTTTTATAATAAGCATGAAAACATCTATCAATATGAAACCATTGCTACTAATGCCACAAGTTGTAAGATTTTGGGTTACAGAAATTCTTTTTTAAGATTTTTTTTTTAATCTTCAGAATTATTTTGTGCCCTAGACCTTCTGTATAATATACATACTACTCATTGCTTGTTAATGAGAAATCTCTGTCTGGCTAATGAGGTACTTCTTTCAATTATAGTAACCTAATGACCTCACTGATCTTTTGCGCAACAAAAGACTTGGCAGGTGCTCTTCTAATGCTCTCTGGTTTCTTGTATTTTTCCTCTCAATCTCTGGTACGTTCTACATTCCCAACATACACATAATTTGGCAAACTGTCTCCAATGTCAAACGTTTTCCCACCTACTAGGGTCCATTCAGTTTTGCTGCTCCTTTAATTAAATAAATGCACGGCCTTTCCACTTTCTTTCTTCCTCATGCTCATCTATCTGGTTTCCAGTGGTACATCACCGATAGCTACATTATGGAAGGCACACCAAACATAGAATTATAATAAGAACCAGCCAAGTGTATTATTACTTCTGTACTAGAGTGCAGCACAGTAAGAGACACATCCCACTTGAACTTAAAGGGACACTAATGTCAGGGATTTAAAAAAAACAAAAAACAAACATGTGATACTTACCTCCACTGTGCAGTTCGTTTTGCACAGAGTGGCCCGGAAAGCTGTCTTCTGGGGTCCCTTGGCGGCTGTCTGGGCTCCTCCTCGCAAAAGCTTTCCCTCTTCATGCGAGGGCGCTCGCACGGAGGAAAGCTTTTGCGAGCGCGCTCCCGTGATACAGCAACGGCCATAGCCGCCGACTGTATCACTCGGTTCTGACAGTGGAGGGCCAAATGATGCTGCAGATCATTTACCCAGGTACTCCTAACTCCGCAGGTATGGTCTCTTTGAGGTGCTGCAGGGGGGAAGCAGAGAACATTTCCTCTGTAAGCATGTCCAGAAGCCCAGGGAGTTGTGAATGGAGTTAAGGCTACCTGTGCCGGCATCTGAGCTTAGTGAGTAAACAGTTACATTGTTGCTATACCAGATGCATTGTAAAAGTATGTGGTCCTCCGCTTAGGCCAAAGATTCATGGACTGCTCTCCTAAGTACAACAAAGCATACTGTATGTTTCAGCAAATCTAGATGTTCTCATTTTTACTTGACTTGGATTCCCATTTGCAGAAAGTCCAGGCAGTCGAAGATTCTATATGTAAGGCCAGTTTAACAGCCAATCCAAAACTATTTGTGATAGGCTTAGAAGCAGTCTGGTATTTGGGTAAAGGTGTCAGAAAATATCTACATGAGCAAGAGAGAAGCAATGAAAAGTTGACCCAAGCCAGTGTTAAAGAATATCTTAGAGCCTTTTCAAAGGTTGTAGGATACTATCAGAGTTCTGTGCCTAACAGCTCCACTTACTGGAATAAATACGCCACGGTGAAATTGAATATGTATGATGCACAGACGTGCAGCAGGATATATCCCCCTTGGATTGTTTAGGCAGAAATAGAAATAAAAGCGTAAATATATTTAAAAGGCAACAACACCATAATAGAACAAGAAGAGGTTCTGAATAGTACCAAAAATAGTAAACATTGCTCACATGCATGTAAATCATGACAAAAAATACATAGGACCTAATGTATATGAAAACAAGTACTCAAAGATAATAAAAGGCACCCTGGGTACTGACAAAAGAAAAGCTATGGTAAGTCCGTTTGAGTTGCTACGATATATCCCCAGTGACGATGTCTAATTGAGACGAAACGTACGTCGGGAGGATAGACACGCTGACATTGTCAGAATAGAGATAGGCAATAGGGAACAGGGAATAGGGAGCAATGCAAGATATACAAGATGGTTTCTGCTTCTGCAAGAATTTTATGGAGGCCAGAGACCTAGCAAGAGAATTTTGATAGACTGTCACGTTTTCTCTCTATGTTGGCAAAATGTGCTCTCTCCCACAGGTATGAGCAGAGAATGTGGATATATGAGGCATTGACTGGCAGGATTGAGGACTGT
Organism: Rana kukunoris; assembly: GCA_029574335.1. Classification (NCBI taxonomy): domain Eukaryota; kingdom Metazoa; phylum Chordata; class Amphibia; order Anura; family Ranidae; genus Rana; species Rana kukunoris. The sequence continues at coordinate 350,596,890 of CM056050.1, read as the reverse complement.
TCATCTTCTCATATTCCAGTAGTCTGGTCTTATTAAAAACAAACTTTTTTTCATAGATATTAAGTTCTGTTTGGGGGCAAAGGCTTTGTGCTTTGGGTTGGATAAAGCCTCAATTTCTAGGTTAGTCTTTCACCTTTTAGGCAGACCTTATTGGTCTCAGTTGTGCACAGGCTTTTTTGTATGTGAGCTACGTGATGCTCAGGGCTCTCTGTATGCTGTTATAACCTGTTGCTGTGCAGAAAGTCCAGGCAGTCGAAGATTCTATATGTAAGGCCAGTTTAACAGCCAATCCAAAACTATTTGTGATAGGCTTAGAAGCAGTCTGGTATTTGGGTAAAGGTGTCAGAAAATATCTACATGAGCAAGAGAGAAGCAATGAAAAGTTGACCCAAGCCAGTGTTAAAGAATATCTTAGAGCCTTTTCAAAGGTTGTAGGATACTATCAGAGTTCTGTGCCTAACAGCTCCACTTACTGGAATAAATACGCCACGGTGAAATTGAATATGTATGATGCACAGACGTGCAGCAGGATATATCCCCCTTGGATTGTTTAGGCAGAAATAGAAATAAAAGCGTAAATATATTTAAAAGGCAACAACACCATAATAGAACAAGAAGAGGTTCTGAATAGGACCAAAAATAGTAAACATTGCTCACATGCATGTAAATCATGACAAAAAATACATAGGACCTAATGTATATGAAAACAAGTACTCAAAGATAATAAAAGGCACCCTGGGTACTGACAAAAGAAAAGCTATGGTAAGTCCGTTTGAGTTGCTACGATATATCCCCAGTGACGATGTCTAATTGAGACGAAACGTACGTCGGGAGGATAGACACGCTGACATTGTCAGAATAGAGATAGGCAATAGGGAACAGGGAATAGGGAGCAATGCAAGATATACAAGATGGTTTCTGCTTCTGCAAGAATTTTATGGAGGCCAGAGACCTAGCAAGAGAATTTTGATAGACTGTCACGTTTTCTCTCTATGTTGGCAAAATGTGCTCTCTCCCACAGGTATGAGCAGAGAATGTGGATATATGAGGCATTGACTGGCAGGATTGAGGACTGTTCATCTTCTCATATTCCAGTAGTCTGGTCTTATTAAAAACAAACTTTTTTTCATAGATATTAAGTTCTGTTTGGGGGCAAAGGCTTTGTGCTTTGGGTTGGATAAAGCCTCAATTTCTAGGTTAGTCTTTCACCTTTTAGGCAGACCTTATTGGTCTCAGTTGTGCACAGGCTTTTATGTATGTGAGCTACGTGATGCTCAGGGCTCTCTGTATGCTGTTATAACCTGTTGCTGTGCAAGACAGTTGACTACTGACAGAACACTAAAAGGTACATGGGGTTGCCTGTTTGAAACATAGAATCATAGAAATGTAGCGAGTGCCTCACGGACCCGCATCTTCCTCTTGGCACTGCCGGGATTCACACACACACAGGCTCTCAGGGAGTGACATAGCCTGTCAGCTCCTGTGAGCGAATTCTCCCCTCCCTCTCCTCTTCTCACTGTGCATTGAGGAGAGACACACACACACACACATAGAGCTGTTCACTCTGCTCCCTCCCCTGCTTCCTCATTGGCAGGGGGAGGGAACCAATGGGACTCATGCACAGCAGTAACAAAGCATGATGGGACATGTAGTCTTCAGCACAAATAGCCCCATTCTAAATCCATTGGGCAGAACTATGGATTCCAGCATACTCTAGGATAGGGATGAGCTGAACACCCCGCGTTCGGTTCGCACCAGAACGTTCTAACAGACCACAGGTTCGCAAGAACATTTAGAACCCCATTGAAGTCTATGGGACTCGAATGTTCGAATTCAAAAACGATAATTTTAAAGACCAATATTCAATTTAATGTTGGAAAACGTCTTTCAGAACCCGGGTCTTGCCCCAGGGAACATGTATCAATGGAAAAAAAAGCAGCGATTTTAATGATGCTTAAAGTGAAAAGAAAAATGAAAAATTCCTTTAAATATCGTACCTGCTGGGTGTCTATAGTAGTGGCACGTGTTTAGAAATGTCCCTGCACAACATGATATTACTATAAGAAAAAATAAATGTAATACTGCTTGCGGCTTTAATGTAATGTTTGGTCCCTGCAATATGGATACACATCATTTTAAAAAAATAGCATGAGTTTCCCCGCCACCACTCCCCCCAGGTCATTACAAGACCCAGTGCCAATCCTGATCTCCCTGGGGCCCTAAGCAAAATGACATGGCACATTAAAAATGAGAAGCGGGGGGCGCTGACGACAGTGACATGTCACATTAAAGAAAGTTGAGAAGCGAGGGGAGGGGGTGTTCTGCTGTCGAAAATGACTCAGCCAGCGAGTTTAGAAGCGGGGTGAGGGGGGCGAAAATGACTTCTCACCAGGCGGGGGCCTTTAGTAATTTGTGGGGCCCTTTGCAGCTTTGTGGGGCCCTAAGCGGCTTGCATAGTGAGCCTATAGCGGGGATCGGCCCTGACAAGACCCTTTGGCCCTATTTACTTTGAACAGCAGTATATAAGACAAGGACTGTAGGTTTGTTAAGTAGAATCTGAACCATGTCATACTGTAATTGGAGCGCAACAAAGAGCCACATGCAAAGTATTAAACAGCAACTAAACGCATTTGCTATTAGTGCACGTTTGCTGTTTAATACTTTGCATGTGGCTCTTTGTTACGCTCCAATTACAGCAAACGTGCAGTTACAGCAAATGCATTTAGTTGCTATTAAACAGCAAACGTGCACTAATAACAAATGCGTTTAGTTGCTATTAAACAGCAAACGTGCAGTAACACTGAGTATGTTTAGGGGTAAACAAAACCGCACACAGGCAATACAACACGTTAGAACACTGCAGCTAGCACAATCTCCTGTCTGACAAATAGAAATAGCTGATCTAGCTAAGCTATACAGTGTATAAATATATGTTCAACTCCTAGGGATGTATATATATTCTCTACACACTGTAAATTAAGCTAAACTGACTAGCCTGCCTGCTATCTATCTATCTGGTAGAAAAGACACTGGGCCAGATTCAGATACACTTAATATTGCGCTGCGTAATGGAAATACTCTACGCTGCCGTATTTCACCAGGCTCTACACCGAATCCTGGTAGATTTTTGCCCGTACGATACGGCAGCGTAGTCTATTTCTCGCCGCGTAATCGAAATACGCGATTGGGGGCGTGAAGCATTTAAATTAAGCGCGTCCCCGCGGCGATCGAACTGCGCATGCTCCGTTCAGAAATTTCCCGCCGTGCATTGCGCGAAATCACGTCGTTACGTCATTCGTTGTTTGAGTAGCGTCGTTTACGAACATTCCTATTCCCAGACGACAAAATTATAAAAAATGTCGGAAAACTTAGAAATTCGACGCGGGAACAACGGCCATACTTAACATGGGCTGTCTAATATTAGAGCAGCAAAAAGCTCATATAGTGTTACGTAAAAAAAAGATGACTAACAGGGTGAAGCGTCCAGTTTTAATATAGCCAGTAGGGCTACCTAAAGCGTTTAAGAAGGGGTGGGCTCCCTTCAGTCCATCTGCCCTTCATCTATCCATCAGAATGCATGTGCTTCCACTGTGGTAGTCATGTGATGCATGAGTGGGGTAGTCTGTCTTAGGAGTTAGGCCATTGACCATTGAACTAAGTGCAGTGTTTATAGTTTGTGGGCCCGTGGTGTCAGGGGACAGAAGAGAGAGGTCTGCCATGAGTGAGGGTCATTCCTCTGCTCTCCTCCTGCCTGGACTCATACAGCCAGGGCTTTTTTTCTCAGACAATAGGTGCAGGAACTCCCCCTTTCCAAGTCACCCCTTTTCTCCGCCCCTACCCACCTCCCAGTACCGCCCCTTTTAGACAATAGAACCAAGTATCATTTTGTGGTGCTAAGAAATTTGTATGGAATTTGGTAATGATATCAAGAGAAACTGTGAAATAGATCCCATGTAGTCAGTTATAATAGATCCCCCTAACAACAATAGACCAACCACAACAAAATCTCCCCCCAGCAACAGTAGACTCCCGGCAGTATCAACAGATCTCCGCACAGTCAGTATTAATAGACTCTCTGGCTGCAATCAACAATAGACCCCTCTCCCAACCGTAGACCTCTTTCAGCAACAACTGACCCCTTAGCAACATAAGACACCCCCAGCAACAATAGGTCCCCCACCAGCAACAATAGACCTCCCTGCACAAATAGATCCCCAGCAGTGAGCACACCCCATTACCACTTGCCATTACATACAGTCAGTCCAAAAGGTGCCAGAACTGCGTTCCCCTGTGTTCCCGCTGAAAAAAAGCCCTGCATACAGCCAAATATAAGTGGTGACAAATCTACTATAGAGTTTGCCATCTTCGATCTGATATTGTGAAAGTGTTTGCCTCTGCTCTTGGGGTTTGAGGAATCCCCTAAAAGTAGCCTGATAGTACCAATGAGTTATATTGCTCTTAATTCTCAGTCATTGCTATGCATTTAATTTACTTCAGATATACTGCTACTGTTACCCTTTTTCAAGAAATTTAACAGTAAAGACTATGGCCCGGATTCACAAAGCACTTACGCCAACGTATCTCGAGATACGCCGCGTAAGTGTAAATATGCGCCGTCGTATCTGTGCGCCGTGCCCACAGAACTAAAATACGCCTTAAAACTGGCTTCAGTCCACCGACGTAACTTGCCTACGCCGGCGTATCGTGGGCACATAGTTACGCTGGACGCATCTGGCGCTCCCATTGATTTCCTATTTAAATATGGAAATGAGGGAGATACGTCGATTCACAAACGTACTTGCGCCCGGCGCATAATATACGTGGTTTGCGTAAGTCGCACGTCCGGCGTAAAGTTATTCCCCATATATGAGGCGCAACTCATGCAAAGGTATGGACCAGGGAACACAGCTGGCGTATTTTACGTCGTTTGCGTAGTACGTGAATAGGGCTTGTACTAGGTTACATTCACACCATAGGCAGTGATTCAACGTATCTTAGCCAGTTGTTTTGACGTGATTGTGAGCATGCGCACTGGGATGCGGCCACGGGATGGCACATGCGCCGTTTGTTTTATGTACTTGTCTGGCACTCGGCCCATCATTTGCATTACTCACGCCGACTTCAACTTACGAAGACTTACGCTTTCAAAACCCAGCGTAGATTTGGGAGCAAGTGGGAGCAAGTGCTTTGTGAATACTGTGCTTGCCTTTCTGCGCTGCGTCGGCGTAGGGTATATTAGATACGCTACGGCGGCATAAATATGCGCCAATGTATCTATTTCTGTGTTTTACTATAATGTGTGACTTTCATTGGTGGTATTGCACTATCATTATTGCCAGGTGTGACAGAGGGGCCGAGACTGTTCCCGGGGCTGAGAAGCTGAGTACAGAACCAAAAATACTTAAGGGACTCCTCCAGGGGTAGCACTACAGAAAAGTAACTGCAGAAAGAGTCTTTTTCTTTTTTGTTTTCCTTTTGTTCTTATTTTTGCACAGGTTTTTTTTTGTATGTGAGCTGTAGGATCCTGCTGCTAGGTGAAAAGCTAGGTGAAAAGTGGTCTGTCCGTCGTCAGCGAGCTCCAGGAGGTTGTGTCCCAAGACAGTGAGGTGGCCGCATGTAACAATGCGGCCTTGTGCTGCCTTTTGATCCCTCGTCTAGTTACATGCGGCCACCCCACTGTCACTGTCTTGGGACACAACCTCCTGGAGCTCGCTGACGACGGACAGACCACCTGTAGATCCCACTGGATCCTCCCTACTTTCACAGAGGAGCTTGGCTTGGAACTTTCCACATGTAGTAACCGGGTAAAAAAACTGTACTTTTTCATTTATCTAACCTACATTGATCATTTGTCCTCCTTTTACCTTCCTTCCCCAACTCTGGGACTCTTCATGTCCCCTGACGGGGCGGATATATAGGAGGTCAACATCTTTATTTTATCCTTATAATAATGACAATAACTGTATGTAATACCCTTTTTTTCAGTTTTGGCAAAAAAACAAAAACCTCTGAAGAAGACCTCTTGGTCGAAATGCGTTAGGATATCTTGCATCACCTGTGCAATTACTTATTCTTTTGCATTGTATAATTTTTATCTTAGCTGCCTCAAAACCCCACTGGTGAAAGTTTCTCTGTCAATGCCAGTTGAGCTTTTCCCCCTATGAATTGCCCAAAAACGTGCAATAGCCCATTAATGATATTGTCATGATGTTACTAGATTTTATAGAGGAGGTAAACCAGAATGCAGATGTCATTCAAACTGACCCATCATTAACATTCAGGGCCCATTCACACCAGTCCATTTATTGTGTTGTACATTAACATGCATTGTATAAAGGCAACCTATTCTTTTTAATGTTCTTCTTTTTTTAACACAATGAGATAGAAAGTTTAAAAAGGCTTTAAAATAATAGTTTTAATACAATAGCACAAAATGATAAGAGTGCATACAGTAAGTTGATTTCTTTCATATGTATAATAAAGACAATAAATGACTATAATTCCACTTTAATGCTGTATGTTAAAAATCAGTACGTTTTATGAATGTTATTTACTGACAGTTGGATGAGTAGTACTCAGTGAACAATTTTCTATGTCTGTGAACCCTAAGATTCATTGTTAGGATGACAGTATGTGGTCACATTTACTGGCTGTCAGTATATGTAAATTAGGTCTGTAAAATAGGCCTGGTATATACATGCTGTGATCAATCATGAGGAGGCAATGCGGATTCTGTCAGATCATTGGACAATTAATTCTTTCTCACGCTATCATCCATCTTATGCACACCGAACCTTTACTTTCACTTCCTTAGAATTAAAGGTAACTGGAAATTAAAAGTATATCCATTGCAGCTATACATTTTAGGCATTGGTTTTACTTTAGGTATCGATACATCTAGAATGTTTTAACACTGAGCATGTTACACTATTTTTAGTGATGATAATTAGACGTTGATGACTGAATCTCAAACGAGTCACTCTCTCAGGGATAGTGCAGGATCCTCCCCACTGTGCGGCTCCAGGTCTCACAGACAGGCAGGATTTCCACCTCCCTGTCATCTGTCCACTTGCCACTGACCATCTCGGCAGGCTATCGGACAAGCTCCTTTCCTCCCCTCCAGTGACTTACACGGCTTTCCCCCGGTTCACCTGACCCCCCCTGCCTCCCTCAAACAGGTAAGCCATTCCTTGGGAACTGCAGGCGGCTGTCCTTTTTAGGACAAGCCGCAGTAGCTTCCCCCAACCCCCACGGCTCTCCCCCTCTCTTCACCCCCACACTACTACCCCCGCTCGGGCGTCCTACTCGCCACCCATCCCCACAAGCCTCCGATATCCTCGGGTGCTGTATTCCTTTCCCTCCGCGCCGGTCGGTGGGGATTCGCGGCAGCCGCGACTTAGGAAAGGCCGTGGCTTCACCCGCGGCCTAGCGTCGCGGCGCTCCCAATCCCCAACAATCGGCACCTAACTGTTCCAATCGGGCCAGAAAGCCCCCCCTACCCCAGTAGAGCCCCCTTTGTCCCCCGATCATCCTTTTCAGCCCCCTAGGTGGCACTGGTCCACTTAGTCTGGTACCCCCCCAGCCTGGATCCTGCTGCCAGGTCGGCGGCCATCTTGCTCCACCCAGCCCTATCCCCCCCCTCTCAAATTCATTTAAAACTTGATCCAGGGCTTAACCCGATTGCCTCTTTAGGGGTCAGGAAGGAATTTTTTTCCCTACCACAGCCAAGCTAGGATCAGAGGATTCAGTTATCCTTGAGAATCCACCCCCCCACCCCTCTGTTCTACGGCGGCCATGGTTAATCGGCAATACTCGGCGGAGAACATTTGGGATCTGAGTCAATTTGCCGCAATACTGCCGGCCGCCACCAAAAAAGCCCTAAGAAATCTGCGACTTTTGAGGATCGATCGACGATCGACTACCAAAAGTCGCAGCCATTTACCCCAGCCTAAGCACATATCATGTGCTTTGATCAACACTAGATCGGCAGTAAAACACCGATTAGAAATCCATAATTTCTTATTGCAACATGACTTAGACTGCCTCTTTATTACAGAGAGCTGGCTCACAGCCGACTGTAACACCATTCTAGGAGAATTGGTGCCAGAAAACGACCGTATTATAACGGAAAATAGAATAGGGCAAATAGGAGGAGGACTGGCGGTGATCCATAAGACGCATCTTGCGATCAAAAAACCAAGCCTTCAAAACTCTCTTCCATTCATGGAAACCCTTACTCTGCAACTGCAAGTAAACTGCCAGGAGACCGTCCGGATTCTACTCTGCTATAGGCCACCCGGCCCAAAATCGCAGCTTCTCCCATCATTGACGGACTTTATCTCCACCTATACCCTTAACAGCAAACACCTTTTGCTGCTCGGGGACTTCAACTCCCCGCAAGACCCCATTGCCGACGCCTGCATCGACCACCTGGAAGGATTAGGGCTTCAGCAACTAGTATGTGGGCCCACACATGCTTCAGGTCACATGATTGATCTTATTTTCAGAAAAGATCTGGAAATAAAAATCTTGGAAAATGAACCATTGCCATGGACAGATCACCATGCAATTAAATTCATTATTTCCGAATTTCCCCCCCTTAACAAAAACATCAAATCCAGGGACAACACACTGGACCAGATGTCTGAAGAAGCTCCACTCGGAACTCTTCAAAGCCACATTAGGGGAAAAAAATAAAAACAATTCAGCCACACCAAACGGCGGAAGAAACACTGGAGGCCATAAACACAGCACTATTGCAGTCAGCTGACTTGATAGCGCCAAAACTTAAGACCCAGATCCGGAAAAATAACTCCAGCTGGTTCAATAACCAGCTGGCATTACTGAAGCAAGAGCGCAGAAGGGCAGAAGCCGCCTGGAAAAGAAGCTCTTCAGATGAGAACCTCTCGATCTACAAGGCAATAACCAGAAAATATTACAAGCAAATCTTCGAGGCCAAGAAAAACTATCAACGGTGCCCTAAACCGCCCCCGCGAACTCTTCAAGCTGGTCACTCAGACCATGAATCCAGGATGTCTTGAAGCCCCCAACTTGGATACACAAGAATTTTGCGATGAATTATCGGATTGCTTCATTAATAAAATTGAGGCAATCCGGCAAAGCATTCAGCAAAACAATTTCTCTCCTAGCCCCCCCGTAATTATTTACTCAACACCTGCAGTAATTCTCCACAGTTAGGTGAGTTCACGCTGGAACCCATCTCCATGCAGACCACAAAAAATATCATCGGCGCTCTGCGCAACAGCACTGCGCCAAATGATATTATCCCCACCAAACTGCTGAAAGAATGCACCGACATCCTGGCACCTCCTGTCACGCAGCTTATCAACCAATCCTTCAGGGAGGGCATAATGCCCTCCCAGTTGAAGGAGGGCATAATTCAACCCATCTTGAAGAAAGCCACCCTGGATCCTAAGGACCCACTCCATTGGCGCCCCATAACAGGCCTAAATGTTCTCTCCAAGGTAATGGAGAAAGTAGTGGTACAACAGCTGCAACAGCATCTAGATAGCCACAACTTACTTGATCCATTTCAATCAGGATTCCGTCCTGGACACGGGACGGAAACAGCATTGCTTAAGATATGGGACGACGTTCTCGAGGCCGCAGACGAAGGAGAATCTTCTCTTCTGTTTCTGCTGGACCTAAGCGCAGCCTTTGATACAGTAGTTCACAAGCTTTTATTGACTCGGCTGGCTAAAATAGCCAAAGTCGCAGAAAGCGATCTATCCTGGTTCTCCTCTTTTTTGGAAAACCGATCGCAAATAGTGAAGCTAGGACCCTTCACTTCTGAAAAACGCACATTATCGTGCGGAGTCCCTCAAGGATCCCCCCTGTCGCCGATGTTATTCAACATCTATCTGCGTCCTCTTTTCGAAATCATCAGCAGTCAAAAACTGCTATATCACTCATATGCAGACGACACGCAACTGTACTTCCGCATTTGCAACAAAAAGGATTACCACCTCAATCTAGAGACTTGTCTCTCTTTGATAGAGGACTGGATGACAAAGAGTTATCTCAAACTCAACGGAGCAAAAACAGAACTTCTTCTGTTTCACGCCAAGCGTAGGAATCAACCGGCAACAACTTGGATCCCCCGTCTATTCTGGGCAAAATCATCACCCCTAGCGCCAAAGTCAAAAGTCTTGGGGTCATCTTTGACTACTACATGACAATGGACGCACAAATAGGGTCAGTAGTCAGCGGATCTCACCATCTGCTGCGCCTACTACGCAGACTCACTCCTTTTATTCCCAAGAAAGACATAGTGGACGTGGTGGGAGCGATTGTAAACTCCAGACTGGACTATGCAAATGCCCTTTACCTCAGACTCCCCAAGTACCAAATCGCTCATCTTCAAGTCGTTCAAAATACGGCAGCCAGACTTGTGACTGGGAAAAAACCCTGGGAATCAATCTCACCTTCACTGAGATCCCTTCACTGGTTACCAGTAAAAGACAGAATCACCTTTAACCACTTAAGGACCCCCGCACGCACATATACGGCCACAGAATGGCACGTACAGGCACAAGGGCGTAAATTTACGTCCCCGCCTGAGTGCGGTTCGGGGGTCCCATCGGGACCCCCTCCGCGGCGTGCGGGGGTCCCCCTATCTCTGGGAGCGATCCTGGATCTGCGGGCGGATGTCCGTGATATCCGCCCCCCCCGCGATCGCTCCCAGCCAATGGGAGCGCGCTCCCAGCCTGTCACTTCCTCCTCCTGTGTTTACACAGGAAGGAGGAAATGATGTATTCTCTCATCGCAGCGCTGTTTCCCAGCGCTGCTGATGAGAGAAGACATCACAAGTAAGTGTGCACCAACACAACACTGACACACACTCACATAGGCATATTAACCCCTTGTGATCGCCCCCCCATTTTTTTTTTTACTAAAGACATGTGGCTAAATACATTTTGGCCTAAATGTTTGACTAAAATTTAGTTTATTTGATTTTTTTTTTAACAAAAAGTAAAAAATAGTGTTTTTTTTTCAAAAATGTCGCTCTATTTTTGTATATAGCGCAAAAAATAAAAATCGCAGAGGTGATCAAATACCACCAAAAGAAAGCTCTATTTGTGGGAAGAAAAGGACGCAAATTTTGTTTGGGAGCCACGTCGCACGACCGCGCAATTGTCTGTTAAAGCAACGCAGTGCCGAATCGCAAAAACACCTTGGGTCATTTACCAGCGTATTGGTCCGGGTCTTAAGTGGTTAAAGCACTCTGTCTAACGCATAGATGTATCCATGGGAATGCTCCCCATTATCTATGTGAAAAAATAAAAGCTCACAATCCCAATCGTATTCTGCGATCCACCAATCAAAATCGGCTTCAGATACCGAAAGCCAGATACAAGTCCAAAGGAGACAGGAGATTCGCTGTCCAAGGTCCCAGACTATGGAACGCCTTACCAGCCAGCATTCGGCTGGAGGAGAACCACTTAGTCTTCAGGAGAAAGATCAAGACTCATCTCTTTTGATCTCAAAGGAGACAGGAACAACAAGCGCCCAGAGGCGATTTACTTTGCATGTGCCCAGCTATATAAGTTTTCATTCATTCATTCATTCATTCATATGACTTGACACTTGGAGCATTAAAGTGTGTGTGCATTAAAGTGTATTTTCACTTTTTCAGCCAAGTTGGGATAACACCTACTCTAAATTAGTAACATATTCCCATTCACATAGCATAGCTAAATGATAAAATATTTTAAAATGGCTATTTACATTTTTAGATGTTTTCTGGAAACAATGAAAAATTCTACCCCATTCACTTTGTTTATGAGGCGTTTGGAGAACAGTGTGTGCATAATTATAGTAATTGTAAACTTATAATTTTTTTTAATAACAAACATGTCATACCTACCTGCTCTGTGCAGTGGTTCTGCACAGAACAGCCCTGATCCTCCTATTCTAAGGTCCCCTGCTGGCACTCTTGGCTCTCCCCTCCGCCGAGTTTCCACCATAGCAATCTCCTGGCTGTATTTTTAACCACCTCAATACCAGCATTTTCTTAATTTCCAGAAAATTATCTCCTTAGGGTGTCTTATGCAGACAGGAGAGAAAGCGTTGCACCTCAATGTTTCCAAATCAAGCCCCCTGTCTGTCTGCCCTGCTAGATTGGATTTCCCTTTGTATGACCTTGAACTGGATTTTGGACTATTCCCTGAACTCAGCCTGCCTTACAGCTGGGCTGTCAAAGAACCCTGCTGCCTGTCTGCCAACCACAAGTGTTTGCTTTGTTTTGTTCCCGCCTGCCCTGGCATGGTAGCCAGGCAATATAGAATTGTGTATAAGATCTGGGGCAACTGAGTACAGGTAGGCCTGCTTGCCTTATGTGAAAGGGGGCTGCTATAGGTGAAGAACACAGTAGTCAGCTATAGTTTCTGACCACCTGCATTGGGGTAGACGTGAGAGTAAAAAAAAGGAGGGAAGAGAAGAAAAAGGCGCATCAGCCCAGTGTGATACCGTAGACAATTTAATGAATAAAAATGTGATAAAAAACTACTCACAAAGCAGCATATAGGGCTTGTCGACTACACTTTAGTAGATATCCCTCGAACCACACTCCAGATGGGGGGAATGAAGATGTGTCACTGCCGAGCCCAACGCATAAGCATAAGCCCAACGCGTAAGTCGGCAGTGACACACCTTCATTCCCCCCATCTGGAGTGTGGTTCGAGGAATATCTACTAAAGTGTTGTCGACAAGCCCTATATGCTGCTTCCTCTGTGAGTAGTTTTTTATCACATTTGTATTCACTAAAGTGTCTACGGTATCACACTAGGCTGGTGCGCCTTTTTCTTCTCTTCCCTCCTTTTTTGCTACTAGGATATTTCCCATTCATGAAGGGCAGCAAGGTCTATGTTACCAGTTTTGGCAATTTCTCCATGGAACATTGATTATTGGACAATCCACTCGTGTGCAGGAGTTTTTGTTTTCTGTGTCTAGACGTGAGTGTAGCATGTTGTGGAGCAAGTCCTTGACCTCCTGGCATGAAGCTGGGAGAATATGAAGGTATCGCTTCCAAAAAGGTGGAGCATCGCCCATATGGATTAAGTGGTCGATGGCCTTGGTGTAGCCGTAGGCTTCTGGGCTGGCAGCAAAAATCAGTAGATGTTTTTAAAAGAGTTGGTGAAGCAGCCTTAATTGCAGAGGATTGACCCGGAAGGGGATGTTCAACTGTTCATACAGTAAATTGTATTGTGTCTTGTCCAACAAGGACATGGCTGCTTGTAGTGGGGCACAAATAACCTTTTTGGAGTTTCAAGATTAAGTGACGGGGCACTAAATACAGGTGTGGTAACGTGACAAGGTTGGGGAGTGAAACCAGGGTTGGACCCAGATTGATGAGCTGCACAAGAACCTTTCCTTTATGGATCTTTGTACAAGATGTGTGCAACTAGCCACTACCCTGGCACTACTGGGTTCTTTCGGGGTTCCACCATTACTGTGACCCCTTGAAGCTTCTTGTGGGCCCTGATGGGAAGAGATCAGACTACCTCTTGGAGAGGTGCCAGGAGTAGTTTTGTTTTGGGGGGCGTGCAGACAACTACCACCTGTTAAGGCTGAATCCTTGCTGCCATATGGTGAGCTTTGTAAGTTCGTATTACATTAAACCACACAGCTCACAGACTACAGCCCCACACACGCCAACAAGAATGTTCAAATTTGGCCAGCAAGCGGGCAAGTTTAAGTCTTTTAACACATTCTTGCCCAGAACAATAGGCAATGCCGAGCTTATCGGATCATGAGTCACCACTATCCCTACTCGGTCCACCACTTGATTTATACTCCATACCAGTGACCTCGGAACCTGCGTCAATCAGACATGGGACCTCTTGTCCATATTACGAGAGTAGCCATCACAAAACTTGGCATGACCACAGACTCTGGTTTTGTTGGGACCTTGTGTTTACTGTCCCAGGGGTTGTCCCTCTGCCCTAGGATCCACTAGTTTAATGGTGGCCTGCGTGAGCTTTTAAATTCAGGCCTGCCACAGTGTTGGTTAATTGTCCAAAGAGGCAACACCACCAACATTTCCAGTCCTCCTCTGGGTCCTTCAACCTTAGGCGAAGGGAAGTGGCAGAATCCTGTTTAAGTGAGGACAGTTCTGGTTTCAGGGAGGCCATGTCCAGGGCTGTGTGATGGCTGACAGTTGTGAGGGGGCGAGGTGCTCCTCTTTTATGTGTGATGGATCATACCTTTTTGTCACTTCCACAGTGGCTTCTGCCTCTTCCTGTTCCTATGCAACCGTGCTCACCACTTTAAGACATTTTTGTAATGTAAGCATCTAGAAAAATATCCGTCACACGTGCATAAAGTCCTCTTGCCTCATAGGTTAATATGAGAGTGCTAGTCTGGACATGACAGGCACAAATGATATTCATAAGCAAACATGTTGATTTCAAAACAAACAAAACATAAATCTAAAAGAAAAGGTTAAGGTTGCTCTTTATGATGAATTTTCTTCATATTCTCTGAAATGTCAAAAATCGCAATTAGACAGAATTTCACACATCATCCTGTGTATTTGTACTTTGGCGTGCTGTGGTAGGCATTGAAAATCATTTCAGACACCTAGGTGAGAAATCCTTTATCCCTTGAAATATTGCATACTGTGTTTAGACACTCAGATATTTGCCTTGTTTTTGTTGTACAGAGATCAAAAATCAGTAATCCTGCACACACAGACCTTTATCTTACTCTCCTGATTTGCAAAGTGTACTACACCGCAGTGGCACGGTATAAATACAAACATATGTCCTGTCTTGTACAAACATAGGGCCTTGGTTCTAAATGCTTCTGCTCACATTAGCAAACACACACTTTAGTTATGAGGCAAATACATACACGTGTTATGTACAGTGGCATTTTTGGCTTCCCTGCATTCCCAGGCTCTAATAGAGACGAGTGCTTGAGGGAGAAGGAGGCCTCGCTGGAATTTCCTGAGGCAGCATAAAGTTTTGCAAGCAAAACATATCCTAAACACAGATGACCTTTTGTAGACAGGCAGAAGGATATATTTTTTTTTTTTTATTTGTGTTGGTTTTATTTTTCGGTGGTACATTTAAAGTCTTGCAAAGCAGACCTTATGCTGTTACTCACCATGAGAACCTGTTCTTCCAAGGGCTCAAAATATTCTCAAAACACTTGATCATTTTAATAAGTAGCTAGTGAATGATCCTTTATTTCAGACACCACAGATCATGAATCTTAAATCAGTCATTTCATTTTTAAACATAGAATGCTTGTCTTTTATAAGGTGATATACATCAAATGGCAGGTTTTATTGGGTGTGTGATACACAAAATATCAAACAAATAAATATTTTAAATAAATTGCAGTATGCATTTGATAAGGACTACCAATCTTTTAGGCTCTAAAGTGAACTTGTTCATCCCACTTGCATGACAAGAGCAACAGGTGAATATCAGTGCTGCTCCCGGGTCCCCATAGCTGTTTATTCTTACCTTCCTTTTCCCAAATTCCCAAATAAGGGTGTAACTGAACCTCCTAAAGATGTGTGCAACTAGCTACTGCCCAGGTTGTATAGTGAATAGTCCTGTACTGTCTATTGGTGACTGGAGACCTCAGCATACAGATCTCTCTAAGATAATGGTAGACACACATCTATCATCTCTACTATACAAATACTTTATGTAATAGAATATGAATAAATATGACTGTTGCTCTGGTAAATAGGTAGATTAGCAGTCACATTGTTTGCAAACATCTAACCTTGTCCAATATACTTTTAAAACTTGAACCAAACTACATGAGACTTATCTTCAGTCTATAGTACTAGGAATCTTAGCTTAGACCCAGTATTTTTCCATAAAGTTATTATTACTGTAGCTCCTGAGTGTAACAGGTTTTTCCCCCAAAAAGGTGAAGAGGCAGCCATGCACACAGCAACACTCCATTCACACCGACTCATTAAACAACAACCTTGCCACCCAGGGGCATGGAGAAAGATGGCAGATTACCTCTGGGGGAGGTCTGCCTACTCCCAACTCCTGCAGTCCGGCTCCTCTCTCGAGTACACGCACAAAATACACTTTAAAAAAAAAAAAACAACAACCTGTTGATCGCAATCTACCTCTGGATCTGGGGAAGCAGACAGGTAGATTACAATCAAGGCTGTGCTGATGTTTCCCTCAGTCTCTGCCGACGCCGCTCTCCTTTCACTAGCACAGTGGAGTGAGAGGCAAAATAGTGCTGGATGGAAAGCGGGAGCATGGCAACTGCTTTCGTTAACTTTTTTTTTAATACTTTTTATTGAGTTTTCGTGTAAAAAGAGGGTTACATAATAAAGCCTCTGGGCATACCCCGACTTGAACAACATACATTGTAACAACTACAAACTTAAACTACTTGTGTCGTCAAATTGGAGGGATACGGTGAAGGATAAAGAATCGTTTACATTAGGTGACCACTTCAGGGAGAGATGTTGAGGTTGAGGATAACGCATCTAGGTGTACCTTTGGATAACAGCAATATTATGCATTCACCGCTACAAGACATTTAGTAAACAAAAAAAGGAATCCGGATCCTTTTTTTTTTTTCTTCACTTCAGACTCCACCTCATAGAGTTTTCGTAAATTTTACGTAGGACGCTCTTTTAATCCCTTTGTGTCTGTCCGAAGGCGTCTCTATTTCTGGTTTCGCATCATCAGTGAAATCAACTTTTTTCTTTTGTTTCGATTTTTGTATGCCGACTTTTTTTTTTTTTTTCCCCTTCAGTTGCTCTGTATAAGTTTATACATCACAAAACAAACCAAGAAAAAAGAACATTATATACTCTATTTCTCATTCTTGTTCAATCTTCCCCCTCGTACTCTCCCCTTGTGGGTCTTCTCCCCCCCTTTTTTTTTTTTTTTCTTCCCCCCCGCTCCTCCCCGCACCCCACCCCTTTTCTCACCAAAAGATTCACCCTCTTATTTTATTTTTTCCCCTCCTATCCTTCTTTTCCTTTAAGTCCCATCTCTTAGATTTTCAGCGTAGCTCCAGGTCTTCTTAAATCTTTTCCATTTATCCCACTTCTGATTTTGATTCTTTTTATTTCCCTCGATACTGTTTTTTAAATCTTCCATGACATATGTTCCTTCTACCGTATCTATCCATTCCCAGATCTGGGGGCATTCGGCCTCTTGCCATTTTCTAGGAATGAGCCTTTTAGCCGCATTGAGGAGGTGTGGGACTAGGGAGTTTTGATATCTTTTAATGCTTTCTTCTCCTCCATGAAATAGGACTGTCCACGGGTCCATCTTAATTTTCTTCTCTGTGATTTCCTCTATAAAACCTATGATGGTCTCCCAATATTTTGTAATTTTAGGACATTCCCACCATAAGTGAGCCATCGTACCCGTAGACCTGCACCCTCTCCAACACTCTGCTGATTGCCCTTCTTTAAATTTGCTTAATTTGTCTGGTGTTATGTACCATCCCGTCAGGCATTTGAAGTTCATTTCAGCCGTCCGGATGTCGGTCGCAGAGGTGTGTGTCAGTTTTAGTATTTTCTTTATTGTGCCCCTATCCCGTTGTGTCCCTAATTCCCTCTCCCATTTTTTAATAAAAGGAGGTACCTCCTGCTCTTCCACCTTCAATAAGATCTTATATAATTTCGAGATTGTTCCTTTAGAATTTCCTGTGGAACTTAATTTTTCCAGTTCAGTTAACTGTTCTCCCGTCCTTAAGGGTTGTGGTAGCTTTCGGATAAAGTGTCTGAGTTGTTGGTACCTCCAGTTATTTATTACCATAACGTTTTGTTTTTTTTCTATTTCGTTCAGTGATAGTAAGTGACCATCCTTTATAACGTCTCTTAGTTGTGCAGTGTCTTTTTTTATCCAATTTCCTCCCACCGAGACTTTACCTGGTTCAAAATAATCGTTATCCTTTAATGCTATAAGCGGTGAATTGTATTCTCTTTCAATTTTTTTATAAATAGTGTCCCAAATATTAAGTGCAGTCCTGGTGATCTCGTGTGTATTTGTGCCCAAAGCCCTACTTTGAGGGGGATTCCATATTATTTTTTCTAATTTCACCTCTGATAGTGTATTTTCTATACTGACCCACCGTTTTTCTTTATTTCCTCTGGCCCATTCTACTACTCTCGATAGAACCACCGCATCGTAGTATTTTTTTATGTCGGGTACTGCAAGTCCCCCCTTTTCTTTTGGTTGTTTTAGAACCTGAAGTGAGATCCTATGCTTCTTATTTCTCCATATGTATTTCATGATCAGATTTTTTAGGGTCTGAAACAATATTTTTGGCAAGGGAATAGGGAGCATCTGAAATTTATATAAAATTTTTGGTACCAGTACCATCTTGCAAAAGTTTATTCTGCCTATCCATGATATTGGCCTATTCTTTACCCTTGTTATTTCTGCTTTAATATCATCTAAGAGTGGGATATAATTTATTTCGTAGATTTTTTTAAATGAGATTGTTAATTTTACCCCTAAATACTTAAGTCTTCCAACCCACGGAAATTGGTACTTGGCTCTAAGTTCTTGTTCCTCTGCCCTTGATGTATTTACGTTCAGTACTTCCGTTTTAGTAATATTTAGTTTAAAATTTGAAATTTCTCCATATTGAGTACATATTTCAAGTAATTTTGGGATTGATGTTTTGGGATTGACTAAGTAGAAGAGGATGTCATCTGCGAAAGCAGAGAGCTTATGTTCCTCTCCATTTATTTTAACTCCTTCTATGTCTGGACACCTACGTATCCTTGCCAGAAGGGGTTCTAACGATAGAACAAATAGCATTGGTGACAATGGGCATCCCTGTCTTGTTCCATTTTCCATTTTAAGCACCTGGGACAGGCTTCCATTTATTTTTATCCTTGCTGTCGGGGCTTGATATAAAGTTCTAATCCACCTCAATATCGTCTGCCCAAATCCCATTTCTTCTAATGTGTTTAACATGAGTCCCCAGTCTACCCTGTCGAACGCTTTTTCTGCGTCTATCGACAGGAGTAGACTGGGGACCCCGCTTTTCCTCATCCCCTGGAGGACAAGAAGAGCCCTCACTCCATTGTCTCTTCCCTCTCTTCCCCGGACAAACCCTGTCTGATCAGGGTAGACAAGTTTTGTCATCTCTTGTTTGACTCTTCCTGCCAAGATCTTAGCGAATAATTTGATGTCAGTATTTAGCAAGGAAATCGGCCTGTATCCTGCGCAGGTTATACCGTCTTTTCCTTTCTTTGGGATTACTGTAATGGTCGCCTCTGCAGCTTCTCTACTTAATGGGTAGTCTGTCCCAAGCCCATTAAAATATTGGCAGAGTCTAGGAATAAGTATTTCTTTACATTTTTTATAGTATAAGACGGTAAATCCGTCCGGACCCGGGCTTTTTCCTAGCGCTGAATCTGCTAAAGCTGCCTTAATTTCATTTTCTGTAATGGGCCTATCCATCATTGAGGCGTCTTCTTGATTACATTTTGATATCCCTGCTTCTTTTAGAAAATCTGCTATTTTATTCTCCTTTTCCCCCTGTCCCCACATCCTCTGTTCCACTGCGTATAACTTTTCGTAATATACTCTAAAGGTCTCTGCTATTACTTTTGTTGTATAAACTGTCTCCCCTTTCTCATTTTTAATTTTTTCAATGTAGTTTCTTGTTTTTTTTTTCTTTACCATCCTGGCTAGGTGTTTATTTGTTTTATTTCCCCACATGTATCTTTCTTTTGCAATTGTATTAAATTCCCTTTTTGCTTCTAGGTCTAGTAGCTCCTTTAGTTCGTTTCGTTTGTTCACAAGGGCCTGATATATCTCTCGTTGTTTTACCTTTTTTTTATGTTCTTGCTCTAGGTTAAATATCTCTGTTATTAATTTATCTCTTTTGCAGTTTCTTTCTTTTTTTTTCCTCGCCCCTTCCGAAATCAGGGTCCCTCTTATAACTGTTTTGTGTGCATCCCATAATATTGCCCTCGATATATTCTCTGTGTCATTAAACCTAAAATAATCTTCTAATTCTTTTTTAATCCTGGCTAGACTACCCTCGTCTTTGACTAATTCCTCGTTAAGCCTCCAGTTCTGAAATGACCTCTGGTCTTCTGTTACGTTCAAAGTCAAGCTTGTTGGTGCGTGGTCTGAGAGTGTCATGGCTCCTATCTTTGCCTCTACCACCATCTCCAAGCAACTATGATCCACAAAGATATGGTCAAGGCGGGAATAACTACAGTGGACAGGGGAGAAAAACGTATAATCCCGCTGTCCCGGATTCAAGATTCTCCATACGTCTACCAATTGGTTTCTGTATAGGCTATTTTTTATCTTTTTTAAGAGTATTTTATTCATCTCTTGTGCCTGTGAGGTCTTATCCACTCCTGGGTCAAGACAGAAGTTCAAGTCACCCCCCAGGATCACCTTTCCTTGCTTGAAGTCTTTCAATTTTTCGAGCAAGTTTACCAGGTATTTTATCGGATGTACATTAGGGACATAGATGTTTACCAATGTACATTCCATTCCTTCCAGTTCCCCCTTAAGAAAGAGGAACCTCCCCTCAGGATCCACCAGCCTGTCTGTTAAGGTGAACCGAACTCCTTTGGCTATACCAATAGCTACTCCCCTAGCTCGTTTGGAGATAGTATCTCCATAAAACCAGACGGGGAAATCTGGTGAATATAATTTTATATTGGATTCTAATGTAAGGTGGGTTTCTTGCAGGAAGGCCACATTCGTTTTATAGCATTTCAGTTCCTTTAGAATCTTGTGTCTTTTTGTTGGACTATTAAGACCTTTTACATTATACGACATAATTTTTATTATCGGCATCCTTTTCTCTTTTTCCCCTTTTCCCTTCTCTGTTTCCGGATAGCGCCTCTGTCAGTCTTTAGGCTATTCTTTCTTTTTGTTTCATTTGGTGAGATAGTACCTCCTCCTACCCTCCCTCCCCCCTCCCTCTCCCTCCCTTGCCCCCCTCCCCCCCCCTATCCCCCCATCCCCCCTTCCCCTCCCTCCCTCCCACCCCCCCTGTCGGCCATCTATCGGCCTCTGGGCCAGCCTCCAAATTTTGGCCTGGCTCAGATCACTCTAGGTGGGACCTGGGGTTTGACTCTCCTCCCCCCCATTCCGGAGGGGGGAGAGATGCCGGTCTTCCCCTCCACATGTGATGGCATAGCCTTGTCCCCCTCCCCTCTCTTCCCCCCCCCCTACTCCCAGCCGGGGAGATCCGGTATTTGAATATCCAGTCTACTACAAAATGTTTTAAGGTCCTCCGGGAATCTCAAAACAGCGGATCTCCCCTCTTTACTCCCTATTAGACAGGCCGGAAATCCCCAGTTGTATTTAATTTTCTGAGTAGTTAACTGTACTAAGAGAGGTTTTAATATTCTTCGTCTTGCTAGTGTTTCTGAGGCTAAGTCGGAAAAAATCTGGAGCTCTGATCCTTTATAAACCATAGGTGGTTTTCCTCTTAAAGTTTTCCAGATCTTTTCCTTTTCTTCAAACGACCTAAATCTTACTACAACATCTCTTATCCTTTCAGTGTCCATTCTTCTGGGGTTACCTATGCGATGTACTCTGTCTATCCTAATTTGTTCTTCTGGGGGTCTATCCAATAATGGACTGAATATTTCCTGGATAATCCTCCTAAGCTCCTCCCCTTGCTCTTCCGGTATTGCTTTAATTCTTAAATTTTTCCTTCGGTTTCTATTTTCCTGGTCTTCCAATTTATATAAAATATGCCTCTGTTGTAATTTTATCTGTTCTATTTGATCTCTTAGATGTATGGAGTCTTGTTCTTGCTTTTCCGTTTTCTCTTCCACAGACTCAATTCTAGATAGAAGATGTCCTAGGTCCGTCCGTAGTATTTGTATTTCTCCCTTAATGACGTTTTCCAACCTCAATAGCATCTCTGCCATTTCGCTCTTTGATGGGCCCAGTTCCTCCAGCCTTTGATCGTCCGTCCCACTACTCTCTGGTTCACTACAAAAGGTCCCTTCTTCCCTTGGTTCCATAGATTTTTCTTTTAAGATTTTATTTTGGGAAGTCTTGTTGTCCAGCTTTTTATCTTTGTTTGTTTGTTGTTGTTTTTTTGTCTCCTGAGTTCGTGGACTATCCTCTTTTGTCATATATTGTCTAATTGAGGAATCCGGATCCTATTGTGTTGCACTCTTAGGCCACGTACACACGATCAGACCGGTCCGATGAAACTGGTCTGCAGACCAGTTTTATCGGATCAGTTCGATGGTGTGTATGGCCCATCGGACCGTTGTCCGTCGGACCAACGTTTTAAAACCTGCTTTAAAATCTGTCTGACGGACACCTGTCCATTGGACAGGTTTGATGGTTAGTACGCAAAAGCATCGGACCAAAAACCCGCGCATGCTCAGAATCAAGTCGAAGCATGCTTGGAAGCATTGAACTTCGTTTTTCCAGCACGTCGTTGTGTTCTACGTCACCGCGTTCTGGTCTGATCGGATTTTTGGTCCAATGGTGTGTACACACATCAGACCATCAGACCACTTCAGCATTAGAGTTCTGGCTGCTTGACGGCAGGCCAGGGAGCCCACCAGACCCAGGTAGCAGATCGACACATTCAGGGGAACATGAATCATGATCAAAGTTTCAATGAAGTTTGTGACCTTGGTCCAAAAGGCCTGGATCCTGGGACAGGATCATAACATATGGTTGAAGTCAGCATCTGCTTTACCACATTTCCAACAGTTGGAGGAGGAATTTGGGGAAATTTTGGATAATCTTTGGGGTGACAAATAAACCCTGTGAATCAGTTTAATTTTTTATCAACTGATCTCTAATGGAGATAAGTTGTAGAAAAGGATACTCCCAAGCGTCTTCTCAGTCTTCCGAAACCAGGTTAGGGATCTCACCCTGCCATTTAGAGAACAAATACTCCAGACCAAAGTGGAATGAGGGTAATAAAGCTTTGTAAACCGTAGAGGTGGGTTTGATCAGAGAGACATGCTCTAATGTGGATTCAAGGTTGGACCAAAGGAGAAGCACTGGAATGAATAAAAATTGGGTAGCGAAGTCGCGGCGTATTTGAATATATCTAAAGAATTGGTCATTAGTAATCCCTAATTTCTACTTAAAGGAATCAAAGGGTAGAAGGGAGCCACTAATAAAGATATTTTCTAGTTTATTGATAACTCTATCAGCCCAGAACCTTGGGTCTGGGACAGTCAGAAACTTTGATAAATGTGGGTTGAGCCACAAGGGGGTGTCCGGAGATCTAGTGTGGGGTCCCCTTGGAGTTTACATACCTGACACCACTATATAAAGCATTTCTCAGTGCCTCGTAGGAACCGAGGTGTGCGGCCACAAGGACTACAGCGGCATTGGTATCATCAGAAGCTATTCAGTTATGGGCGTGTGAAAGTAGTGCAGCAAAAAAATATTTCTGAAGATCCGGACAGGCTAGGCCACCCTCTGTACAGGGCCTTTTGAGTATAGATTTACTTATTCTGGGGGGGGGGGGGGTTGACTTCCACAGAAAGGAGGCTGTAGTGGAGTAAAAATTTTAAAAGAAGGCTTTGGGAATCCAAATAAAGAAAAAATAAAGCATAAAGAAAAAATAGGAGGAATTTCATTTTGAGTAGGTTTATCCTACCTATGGGGGATAATGGCAGGTTATTCCAAGCTCAAAGTTTTAATTTGAGTTGGGTGAGTAAGGCAAGTTATCACACCAATGTTCCCCCCCCCCCCCAAGGAGGTTGTGTCCTTTGTTAATTACACATTGTATTTCGGAAATGTTTGATGGCTATTCACCAGAAAAACACAATAGGCAAGGTTTTAACGTAAATTCAATTACCATTTATTCTGGCCCAAAAAAATTAGAACAAGAACGGCAACACTTGAGCAATTCACAAAATACATGCAGACTTTTTGGACACCAAAGGCACATTCCACCATGATCAAGAACAAAATCAACAACCTCAGGAGTCACAATGTGCTCCCCAAATCACAGAAATTAGAAGCAGCAGCAGATGACCTAAATGACCCCAAACTGTGGTACTACAACAACCTCAGTTTGTGGCCAAATCAGCTGGAAGGCAGGGAATCACTTTCTGGTCTTCCTTACAGCCCTCCTACCAGGCTGCCTTGCAGTGTTACTTCCACGGCCCCGTCCACGGCCCCTTGCAGGTGGTGATGATTTGGCAGCAGGAGGAAGATGAGAAGCAGGCCTAGCCGGGTCACTCAAATCAGTGTCCCTTGTCAGCAGGTCCCTTCTCGCCCACCACAAGACCTTGTGGGCCAGGCCAGGCCCCTTTGTTCCTCCCCCTAACCTTGCAGCTCATTTGAGAGGAATGAGCTGTAGCTCTCTGCTGGGTTCAGGGGGGCCCTCATGATCTGGGATGCCTCCCTGATCACCTGCAGGCTCTCCTCCTCCTGCTGCCTCCAGCGCCTCTTTCGGGTTGGTCGGCGCATCTGGAGGGGAGGCACCTGTGAGGTGGTGCTGAGCCTGGGCATCTGCTGACATCCACTCAGCCCAGCCTCCTCCTGGCTGCCACTCACCCCTTCGGCCTGGCTGACATCTTCGGGAGCTTCCGCCTCCTGGCTGGTCTCTTCCTGTGTAGTAAAAAGGGACATGTTTTAATATTTTGCACAATCAATCACACACATTTTCATGCTCTTGATTGTTTTCTTTTGTATTCATTTAAATTGAACAGACTCTCATTCTGACCCCTGCAGTTGGCATCCCTGACACAATTCTTTCTGCCCACAACTTTTGTTTGTGTTTACAAGCTTTCCTTTTTGGTTACAAATTCATCTCAATAAACCAATAATAATTTTCAGCCAATAAATATGTTGTAAACTACTATACCTCACTGAAGATTAGCAGATCTGCCTCCTCTATGTCAGCCAGCTCCTGGCCGCACTCTGCAGGGGTGTGGGGAACCGTGGAAGTTCCGCTGGAAGGAAGCGTGGAAGAAAGGGTGGAAGGAAGACTCCTCCAAAAAGCTGAGGTGTTTGTAGTACCACAGCCTGGGCTCCTTTACATCACGTGCTGCTGCTCCTGACCTCTGTTCATGCAATTTCTTGTATGTCTTCCTGTATGTGCCCCTGAGGTTGTTAATTTTATCCTTAATCATGGTGGATGTGCACTCTGGAATCCAAGTCTGCATGTATTTTGCAAATTGTTCAAGTGTTGCCGTTCTGAAATTGGCTTTGTGGTAGGCTGGGTTCCTGGAATCCCAAAGGCAGGGGAGTTCCCTATATTTATCAATAAATCGGCTGAGATTTTCGGGAACGTTCATTTGCTCCATTTTAAATTTAAATTTATTTCTAGAATACCATTTTTTTTTTATAAACACTAGGCTCAGCTTTTACATTGTCAGAATATGCACACAATCTTTTGAGCTTCAAACACAGTGTCTCCTGCTGCTAAAATTCTGCCCCATTGTTATTGAAAATGAGGATTTTACCTGCAGACCCTGTGTTTACATTTCACTAAATAAGTGGCATAAAAACATGCAAAAGTAATGATAGCATTCATCAAGGCACTATTGATGTGTAGATATCATGCCCCTCAGCATTGATGAGATGATACACTGCCTAATTACCTCTGTCCAACAATCACAATCGTTGCCTGATCTGATACACAATAAAATAAAGAGGTTTTGCAGTCTCACATATATATTTGGAGATGTCTCCGAGCAGATGGAGAGCAAAAATTTATGGGAGGCCCCAAGATAAATAATAGCGCAAGGGTGCAATCAACATATAAACTCCCCATCCCATGACTCAAGTCTGTAGGCCTCTGCTCGGCCCATTTTCAGATTTACCCTCATTTCTGCCGTTCCTCACTTCCGCTCGAGCAGACTCTGCATAACAAACGTAATCACGACGTTCTCCTTATATACCCTGCGAATGCGTGAAACGCTGCCATCTTCGCCTGCCCATGATGGACCCTTTCCTCTTTTCCACGCCCCTAATCATTGTGAAAGGAGAATATGGCGGTGTCACAGGAGCGTGGTTAATCCTGTCCCGACGAGGAAAGTCCGGAGACGGGAACGTCACTATCCAGGCCCAGGCGCTACAAAGCGACAATATGTCACTAGAAGAGATGGTGGAGATGGTGGACATACTACGGAGATAAGATTATGATGGAGATCATGGCCCATACAACACCCCTAATTGGAGGAAGGCCAAAATAATGGACAAAGTGTCAATGAAACTTTATGACATATTTGGGGTCACAAGGTCCAAGGAGCAGCTCAGAAAAAGGTGGTCGGACTTGAAATTGCATGAGCCAGAGCAGTATAGGAGGATCAAGAGAATTCTTGAGAAAAGTAGGTAATTTTTATGTGCTTTTTGCAATTGTATTTATAATTTGTGTACATGTTTTTCTCCATGTGCTTCTTTGGCCTGGTTGTACTTTTGAACATGGCAAATTTACTTGTACAAGTTGGCAAAGTGTAGTATTTTCACGTTCGTAGTAAACATCGTTCCTCCACATCGTTCCTCCCAAATCCAATGTTTTCCGGTGTTCCAGGAAAAGCACACCTGGACATGCCTATTTGGCGTAAACCAAAGTTTATAAACATTGTTGTCAGGCTGATGTGTATGTTCAACCTTACTAGAATGTGAAAGGCAAACCGGATTCATTCACACAGTGATAATAAGCAGCTGTTTACACATCTGGACTCAGGAGCACCTGTGGGTCCCCCATATCATACATTTTTATTGGGGTCTCCCACAAATCATTCTTTGGGGGTGCATCCATGTGTGTAACTTTGCCAAAAAGCAGAAGTATTCCAGCTTGTGAGAAGTCAGAAAAACAAAGGTGATGTTTTTAGGATTGATCCCAAACAGACAATTGTACCCCACTTCTAAGCAATGTTTTCTATTTCTGCCCTCCAATATCTGTATGCTGAGTATACCTTGTGTTTCATTTTATTAGGGGAAAAAAGAGGACACCATTCGGAGGAGGCAAGGAGGCCCAGACCCTAAAAACCCCACCAACCTCAGCATGTGGAGGAGGAGGATGTGGAAGAAGGAGTTGTGGAAGAAAGAGAGGTGGAAGAAAGAGAGGTGGAAGAAAGAGAGGTGGAAGAAATAAAGGTGGAAGAAAAAGAGGTGGAAGAAGGAGGTGTGGAAGAAGGAGGTGTTAAAGATGAGGAGGTGGAGATTATCAGCACAACAGGTCAGTGTCACCCCAGCTTCACAGGGAAAAGAGATGTAGGTAGGCCTGCACATTTCTAAAAAACCCTAGTGGTTTGTTTTTTAGGGGATGAACATGGTGGTATCACAGCATCTGCTAGGACACCTTTCTCCATTGCTAGTGCCCAAATCGTCATCCAACAAATTATGGAATGCAGTACTGAAATAGACATTATGAGGAATAGGATGAATGTCATTGAGCAAAATTTTAAGAACACCCTTGACATGATGGGCCGTATAAAAGATTAACACCCCCCCCCAAACCAGTTTCAATGTTATGTTTTGCACAACAATTTGTATTGGATAATCCACACGCCAAAATTTGAAGATGCATACAGTGTGCTATCTGCCATCACAGGATATCGATTGTCTGTGCTTTGTGGGTGCAACCCCTTCCTCGCTACTCAAGTAGGTGAGAGGAAGGGTTTGCACCCCCAAAACACATCCATTGATCACCCATGCTGGCAGATAGCACATGTTGACATTTGTCATGGTATCAGGATAGAAATCCCCATTTGGCCACTCAAAATGTGTGCATCTTCAAATTTTTCGCTTGTTCGGAGGTGACATCACCCCATCACATGTGTTTAGAACAAGGTTGAACTTTGTAAGTTCCATTGTTTGGAGATACTGTCTTTTTGTAAAAACGCATGGTTTTTATACAATATAAAAAAATAAATATATTTTTTTTAATTACCAAAAAAACGCACAAGTTGAGCACAGAATAAAAAACCCACAAAAATACAAAAATGGAGTGGCTTCTTCTTTCTATGCTCAATACCAGTTTGAAGATGAGTGATTACTGTGCAATTGTGGTTATTTACTAAAACAGAGAACTACATTTGGGACTAGAAGTGCACTATTTGGAGAACCAGGGAGATAAACAAAAGAAACCAAAGCAAGAATGACAAACAACTGTATAAATTCCAATGGTCAAATTATTTATTAATTAATATTTCTTTCTTTTGGAGTCCAAATTAGAAAGAAATATGTTCTGGCATAGCAATGGCCCCCCGACCTATGACGTACTCAGCATATTTGTCTCGTGCCTCACAAGCAGATTGGGGGGCCAAGCTAGCGCAACCAGTGTCCAGGCCAGGAAAGGTATCTGAGGGTAGTCCTGCCTCAGCACCAATGTTGGCTAGGTACGACTGGGAGTGCCTGCATAAAAAATTATGCAAAATGCAACAGGCAAATACAACAGTGTTCAATTTATATTCCGCCAGATGTATCGCTGTCTGTAACAGGCGGAACCGGCTGGCCAGTATCCCAAAGGCATTCTCGACTACCCTCCGGGCTCTGGCCAGCCGGAAATTGAAAACCCTCCTCTCCGGTGTGAGGGTCCTCTGGGGAAAAGGCCGCATGAGGTGAGGTCCAAGCACGAAAGCTTCATCCGCGAGAAAAAAAAACGGAAGTCCCTCCAAATTGTCTTCATCCTGTGGCAGTTCCAGACCACCAGATTGTAGATGCTTGGCAAACTCAGTCCACGCAAACACACCCCCATCAGACAGCCGGCCGTTCTTCCCCATGTCCACATACAAAAATTCGTACTGTGCCGACACCAACGCCATCAACACGATACTATGAAAACCTTTGTAGTTGAAATAGTACGACCCCGAACGGGGTGGCGGCACTATGCGGACGTGTTTCCCATCTATTGCCCCTCCGCAGTTCGGAAAGTCACACCGCTGGGCAAATTGGGAAGCCACAGTCTGCCATTCCTGTGGTGTGGAGGGAAACTGTGGGGACAAACAAAAATAAAAAATGAGTACTTTGGCACATAAACATTACAATCACCATACAAAATACATCCTTGCACAACATCAGTATAACATTTATTGTTGGAGTGAGTATTTCATGGCCAAAAATATCGGCCCACTTATCAGACTCCTCACCCCTCTGATGGCATTAAACATTTTTATGGGGGGGGGGGGCAGAAATACAATGGAGCAGACACACATCAGGTTGAAGAAAGACTAGGCTAGGTGTGTTTGGCCCTAGGATAGCATGCTGGACAGGTTAGTGAAGGGAAAGATGCATGTAGGCCAAAAAAAGAGCATGAAAAGCTTACAACATGCATGGGGACAAAAGGGAACATTCACACAGCATATTACAATCATGGTCATTAGGGAAATATGCAAGAAATACAAGACATTAGCACACAATAAAAAGACATAGATTGTGATGTCTGCTCGGCCGTGATGGCTTGGCGCATGACAGTGTCCTGCCTCATGATATAGGGGGACAGAAGATCCAATAGACGGTGAAAAATGGGGTCCGTCATACGGAGAAAGTTCCTGAAGTCATCAGGATTATTCTCCTGGATTTCCCTAAGCAGAGGCATATGAGTCACGCTGGCGCAACTAATTCTTGGCCCAGGAACTCCTCCTCGCCCTGTTCATCATGCTGCTCCATCATGGCTTCAAACCGGTCGGCTGGTCAGAACGCACTCAAAACAGAAAGCACCTCCAAATCCAGCAATACCTGTAAAGAACGCACTGCAAACAGATACAAGCGGACAGGACGGTGCTGCAAAGCAGAAACGACCCGACAGCCATCACAAAATGCCAAATACGAACCCACAAGCACACACTGAACCCGAGAATACGATCTGTAAAAGCACGGAGACTGAAAAGCGCGAATCAGCTCTAACCAAACTTTCGCTAACACGCGGTTACACAGAATTAGCAAAAGTGGACTCAAGGGCGGCGCCGAAGGCTTTGGCCTTTCCCTTTATAGTGATGTCGTACGTGGTTTATGTGTCCGCATTCTGACCCGATCGGATTTTGAACTGATGGTGTGTACGCACACCAGACCATCAGGCCGCTTTAGCGGTGAACCGATGAAAACGGTCTGTCGGACCATTCCCATCTGATGGACCGGTCATGTGTACGCGGCCTAAGGGGTATAGATTTAATTTTCCTGGGTAGCCGATTAATCCAATTAATGTCCAGTCTAAGGAGGCATTTTTGTTTCCATTGACCGCCAATGAAAGAGCATTCTTTCTCCCTTAAGGACCATTGTTCTTTCCAATGACCTTCAATGTAAAAGTACAGTTTTTCACTGACTAACAATGTAAAAGGCATGCTTTCTATTACTGAACACCAATGCAAGGGGTATTTTCCTCAGTCATTGACCACCAGTGTAAGGGACATTTTTCTTCAAATGACCAAAAACATAAGGGGGAATGTTTCCACCTACTTACTACAAATTTAGGCAAATATTTTTCCTGTTAGTAAAAGGTATAGGAGGTGGCAATACAAGTCGCTGGCTGCAAGGAGAACTGAGCACTGGAAGCAGTTGCCAAAAAGAAGCAGCCAAAGGGCAAAGGACTAGTCACTAGGTGTTTTGCTTTATCATGCCAGAGCTTCCATGAAGAAGTGAGCAGCACTATAGTGAAATATCATAACCCAAATCTTCTGAGAGCAGCAGTCAGAGGCAGAAGTTCCTTGGAACTCACAGTGCAGATATACAGGAGTGCCCAGGCACACTCACGTACCAGGAAGTACACTAAAAACTAAGTTATCTTTTAAAATCTTCACTTTTAAAGTGTCACTAAACCAGCATCATAACAAACTATCAATACAAGCTGTATTACATGCTTTTCATACTCAGCCAGTCCCTATAAGATTCATTTTCTGTATTCTGCAAAAAACCCGACTGATCCTGCTGGTGTCTATTTCCACCTTCTGTTCATGTCCCCAATTCAGCTAGGGATTTTGCAGTTGTGGTGGAAACTTTGCACATGCTCTGTGTTCAGTGAGTTTCTATGCTGAGCATTTCCTATGGATCACATCTGAGCAGCCAATGTGATTATAGAGTCACATATGTGGGCGTATACACAGTGGTAGATGACAGCCCACTTCCTCCCTCCTCCTCCATGCCCACTATAGCTAAACACTATGGGAGTGGGATATTACATGTAGGTTAATGGTGGCTTCACCTCCTTCTTATTCTAAGGTACAGGCTGACTCCCATTAGACTCACTTAGCATAGGGGCACAAAGCAACAAACAGTGATTTATTCAGAAAAACTAAAAGTAACAAACTTAAACAAAGTTTGGTCAAATCCTTGTATGCTTTAAGTTCACACTGATGAGACATAGGATCCAACTTGTGAGACCCCAAGTCGGATGACACGTGAAATTCAATGTCTCCCTATGAGAGTTGTCCTAACCAATACTACACAAGTCTGTCTGACTTTAGAAAAGGTTGCTGCACTACTTTAGTCTGACTTTGTTACGACTTTAATGCCAGAGTGTAAAATGCAGGGCTTTTTTTTCAGGGGGAACTTGGGGGAACTCAAGTCCACCACCTTTGGCTCAGACCCTTTGGTGCCTGCTCACCACAATCACTTGTAAACACAGAAGTCTGGTTTCTGTGTTTACAAGTGACAGCTCTGCACTCTGTGTGTAACCCCCCTGAACTCTGCACTCTGTATGTAATGCAATCCTGGTATTTAATGCCTGTTTAAGACCCTTCTACTGTTTGTGGATTCTGAATGGGGTCGTGGTTGAGTTTGTGCACCTATTTTCTGAGAAAAAAAGCTCTGGTAAAATGTCACATCAACGTCACATCTATATAGTTAAATAGTTAGTTGGGTTGAAAAAAGACACAAGTCCATCTAGTTCAACCAAAAAAGTCGTATTCCAAACTTGCACAGAAAGTCGTGTGACTTTGGAGTCGGGCTAGCGTGAACCGAGCCTGAAATGAGAAGGCAAGAAGTGGAGGGCATCATTTACAGGTATTATCAAGTCTCATTATTTTGAGACTTTTCTTTATAAATGGGTATAATCCAGCAAAGACAGACTAGCTTTAGACAAAAATTGCATCACAGAGCCCAAATTATTTTAAATTACCTATTACCTATTATTAAGTCTTTTGACATACATAAGGCTTGCACTTTAGGGGCCAGATTCAGGTAGATCGGTGTAATGTTATGCGGGCCTAGCGTATCTCAGCTGCAGTTCATTCAATCCCCAGCTATTGTGGCTAGGTAAGCAGATAATCAAGGACAATCTGTGCTTAGTAAGCTGCAGTGGAGGCCAAAGGGGACATTGGGGATCTAATATAACTCTAATTTCTTTATAAAGAGGACCTGCCACTGCTCATGCTTACATAAAGAGGGCGTGTTAGCAATAAAGATGGTAAAAGAATGAAATCATAAAAAAACTAAAAACAATAAAAAAAAATCAAAAGCACTGTCATACCCCCTCAGACACATGCAAATGAAAACGCAAGCAGGGCATGAAAGTGTATATGCACAGCAATGGCGCCACACATGTGAGGTATTGCTAAAAACATCAGATTTATGGTAACTCTAAACTGATAACCTGTAAAGGTTTTCAAAGCAATATCGAAAATGTTTTGCTATTTCACGGGTACACGCAGTTGAGGCATGATATGTTTGGTATATATTTTCTTGACACAACCCTATATTTAAACATTTTCAAAAAATTGGATATTACATAATGTTTGTATAGCTAAAATGTAAATTTGTGTATTTATTATTAAAACAATATGTTTGATAAACAGTTGTGAAAATATTGTGCAACATAAAATAAAATGAAACAGTCACCATTATATTTTACAGGGCCTCTGCTTTCACAAAACATAATTATTTGGGTTTCTAAGTAAGTTTCTATAAAATATACTTTTTTGAACAAATGCGAAAAAATAGAAAAATTGCTCCTGATTTCAAGCATGTAAAGTGTCCTTAGGGAGCTTTCAGTGAAAGAAATATGGGAGCTCTTTTGTAGCTATTTTACTGTCTTGCTGTGTTCTTGCTTGAATATTTTATGAGCCACTGAGAAGAAGTAGGAGCCTTGGATGCACTTGCTACATACTTGGCTATTGATTTACAGAGGAATGAAGCCAGAGGAGCAGCATGGCTGACATTTTTAGAAGCAGTCAGAAATGGAGTCCATATATTAACCTAGTCGAAGTTGGTTTTATCCCTTCTTAAACAATGTAGGACGTAATATTTTAAGTAGTTAGATCTATGCTAAAATTGTTTTAGTTAACCAATTCAGCCCCAGAAGATTTTATCCCCTTCTTGACCAGAGAACTTTTTACAATTAGGCACTGCGTAGGTTTAACTGACAATTGCGCGGTCGTTCGACGCTGTACCCAAACAAAATTTGCATCTCTTTTTTCCCACAAATAGAGCTTCTTCTTTTGATGGTTTTTTTTTCACCTCTGCGTTTTTTATTTTTTGCCCTATAAACCAAAAAAACAGTGACAATTGTTTTTTTGTTTTTTTTAAAACAATATTTTTAACTTTTTGCTATAATAAATATTTAGGGGGCAATCAAGGAGTTAATTGTGTGTTCCCTCAATGCGTTCTAACTGTATGGGGATAGGATTGACTGGGGGCGGAGACATATTGGTGTTCCTACTTAGTTGGAACAAACAATATGTCGCCTCTCCCCTGACAGAACAAGGATTTGTGTGTTTACACACACAAATCCCTGTGTTGGCTCTCATGCGCGCGATTGCAGATGGCCACACCCCTCGTGTCCCCCGCCGTGCAGCAGGCACCCCCTGGGGGCTTCTTAAGGGAAAGCCGTACCCGTACAAGGTTTCACCCAGGAGAGCCATTGTGCTGCAGTATATCTGCGTGAACTGGTCGGTAACCAGTTAAACTACTTTTAGTTTATGTTGGAACTACGACTCACTATTTTTACCATATATGTGTTATTTTCTTATGCTGCCACCATATGTACTTATATATGCTAATTCAATAAACAAATTTGACAAGGAAAAAAATGGAGTTCCTTATTTTGCTTTCCCCATATGTTTTGTTTAACAGTCATGATGCAAATAGTTAACTGACATAAATAAATTATTTGAACAACCTGGTCATACCAACATACATTTTTAGGCCAAATCATTTTCAATAAGATATTTAAACACATGGTAAAAATTAGGGTAAAGACATATTTTTAGTCAAAACAGATATAGAATTATTATTACCAAATTCAAGAATAGCTGCAAAATGACAGCCTTACAAAAGTGGATAATCACAAACATTTCTGTATATAGCTGCTCTAAATTCAGAGTTCTCATAATAACATACAGGTGAGAGAACATCAGTGTGAATAAGGAATGTCAGCTTTCCATAACACACAGTGTAATGTGTCATCCAAAACTAACTGAGCCAGGTGTGAGTGTACACATAAACCAACGGTGCCCAGGACATTGAAAAATGAATGCATGCACTATATGCCCTTGCATGGCATGAATAGAACCTTAGAACTGAGCCCAAGCTGTGTAGTCTGCACATCTGTAACAGAAAAATAAAATGCAGAACAGGGGGTGCCATGTCATAAAGTTCTAAATGTGACAATAAAAAATGTCCTACAGCTGAAACAGGTGACTGTAAGTGCCTCATCGATTACTAGATCGACTTTATTTAGTTAAGCAAATGTGTTCTAAACTATCATTTTATGAGTGCTCCATGTTATTATAAACAGTGTGTAATTTATATAAAGGTTTTATTTTTTTCCATTTCAACTATAAAGGGACATTTACTGCTAATGCCAAACTGCTTTCAAGCAGAACAAAAATGCAATTTAAATGTTGCTAAAAACAAACTGATAGTTTTAGTTAAATTTTTTTTAAGGTTATATGTTTTTTTAATTTTTTTATTTTTTTTACTATGTATGGAAAACAACAACACTGGCCAACAGTTCCTGGTCAAGCCTGTTTTAGGGGAACAGTGGATAGGCTGAGATGGAATTTTCCAGTCAATCACTATTTCTTCCTCCAGGATGGAAGGCACCTGCAGCGCTCCTCCTCTATTCTCCATAGGCACAATGATGCAAATTTACCTCTTGTGAAATTGCATGTTTGTTTAATGATCATTTCTAAGAACGAGTTTGTCGGCTGAATTGTGTATGCACGACTGGTCTTTGCCTATTGTCTGATGGTAGCTTTATCCTTCTTAAGCCTCAAGCTTTAGGTATCTTTAGCTGAAAAAAATGACAGCATGCAATCCTGCCTTTTAAAGGATAAACCGTATAGATCTGGTCATTTCGTAAGCTGCTACAGTGATAAATGTTCTACTAACAAAGCAAATGTCAAAGACACACATGAATAAACAGTAAACATTTGCAAAACTTTTAATTTCCATTTTAAAATATTTTGCGCAGTTTGCTCAATCCACTTAGCAAATCTAACTTTGCATAGTGACATGTAAATGAGTTCTGCACTGATTATGGATCACAGATGTAAACAGTGGAAAGGGTTCAATTTAGTTTTCAAATGAGCTGATTATCCAGCAGAGCAATGCCTGTCACTAAGAACAGAATGATCTACAATTTCACCTAGATACTATACTGATCAGCTCAGTCAGCCATACAAATTCTGTAACATTTAGTTTAACAACTGCATGCTATAGATAATGATATTTATCCAACTTCCTACATAATTAATTTTACTTCCTTTTTGTATTAGCTTCAGATGAATTAAGGTGGGTCAGTGGTTAGCAGGCTTG
Organism: Rana kukunoris; assembly: GCA_029574335.1. Taxonomy (NCBI): domain Eukaryota; kingdom Metazoa; phylum Chordata; class Amphibia; order Anura; family Ranidae; genus Rana; species Rana kukunoris. The sequence goes on along the minus strand of CM056050.1, from coordinate 350,561,239 downwards.
GAATACTTTATCAGGGTTTCAACTCCCATTAGAGCACTCGGCATAGAGATTTCTTGCCTCCCTTTCTTTGCATACCTTTTCCTGGTTGCTTTAGTTTCCTAACATCATCCAAAGATATAATGATAGTTAAAATGTTTTTTGCTTGAAGCGAATTCGTGGGCAAGGTATAGACATTCAAGTATATAGATATTCTTAGCAGTAAATAATCTTTAACACAAATTTTCACTGAGCTCTGTAGCCACAGGCAATTCGGAGTGATTCACTCTCAAAACTCAATGAATGAAGTTGTTCAAGTTGGTTCTCTTAGTAGTTCATCTTGCATTACTTCAACCTCCCAGAGCACCTGCATTGTATTTACATTACATATGAAACTGTAAGGCTGCTATGTAGGGATAGGCAGAGTTATTTCCCTGTGAAATTATCAATTTTACTTGCTCCACCATGCCTGCAGCTACATAAGTCAGCGAGGGCTTGTTTTGAAACAAGTTTTGTATCTATTATCCTTGCGCTGCTATGTATAGACTCACAAAATTGCAATAACCAGAAAATAGTTGAATAATGTGGGGCTTGAGGTTCCAGTGTCACATTTTTCACCTTTCAGGGGGGAGCAGATACCTGTCTAAGACAGGTATTTGCACACACTTTCAGGCATAGACCCCCAATTATTTGCAGGGGTCTATGTCACGTCCAGCATCACCACACTGTCTTCTGGGAGACACACAGGTCCCAGAAGACAACAGGAACCAGTGGCATTGCACAGTGCGAGTCGCGCATGCACAGTAGGGAACCGGGAAGTGAAGCCAGAAGGCTTCACTTCCTGATTCCCTTACCGAAGATGGCGGGGGACAGCAACCGAGACAGAGATCTGCATCAGGTGCCGACATTGCGGGCTCGCTGGACAGGTAAGTGTCCTTATTTTAAAAGTCAGCCGCTGCAGTATTTGTAGCGGCTGACTTAAAAAAAAAAACATTTGGCGTACCTCCGCTTTAACACCTATATGTGTTTCCAGATAAACCCAACTGTGAATAATAAACTTAGTGAAGCGCTGTATTTAGGTTTTTGCTACCCTAGTCCTGACTAAACTTGCGCACCCCCCAATTTAAAAATGACCAACCCCTTCCTGTCAAGATCACACTCAATCATTTTTATAACCCACCCTGTCATCTTCATGGGAGGAGGACAGAGAGGGACGCCGCGTGAGGAGGACAGAGAGGGATGCTGTGGGAGAAGGACAGAGAGGGATGTTGTGGTGGTCAACAAGGCCTACAGCAGGGATATACAATTAGCGGACTTCCAGCTGTTGCAAAACTACAAGTCCCATCATGCCTCTGCCTCTGGGTGTCATGCCTGCTATGCCTCATGGGACTTGTAGTTCTGCAACAGCTGGAGGTCTGCTAATTGCATATCCCTAACCTGGAGGATAGCAGGTTAGGCACTTTCTAATGACTCAGTCCCTAGGATAAGTAATGGATAATGGCTCTTACCAGACCCAGCGAAACCGCAACAGTGATTCCTCTGGCTGGACATTCGCTTACTCTGGATTGCCCAGGCTGACTTTAGTCAGTAGTGTAGCATGTCTGTACCCTGACAGTGGCACTGGCTTTCTACCCCTTTGGTGGTGCTGGTACAGCATGGTGCTAGTGGTGTGGATACAGTGGGGCATTCTGGTGGTGTGTGTACAGCGTGGCTCTCAGGTGGTGCGGGTACAGCGTGGCTTGGTGGTGCGGGTACAGTATGGTTCTCTGGTGGTGTGGGTACAGCGTGGCTCTCTGGTGGTGTGGGTACAGTGTGGCTCTGGTGGTGTGGGTACAACGTGGCTCTGGTGGTGCAGGTACAGCGTGGCTCTCTATCTCTCTGGCTTCTCCCTACACAGTCCTCTCTTTTTCTCTTCTCCTGTAGCACTCTGCTATTTGCCAGGTTCAAGGTTCTCTCTCGCCCCCCTCCAGAGTGCATGCATGCTGGAGGACTGTATCCTGCTGTCTGTAGATACACTTTGAAGGCCAATCTTCTGGGACTACACTTCCCATGATGGGGAGGGGGGGGGGCAGTGTCCTCTGATTGGCCCTCTGATTGGCCAATGGGGAGGGAATAAGATCGGGCAGAAAGTCAAGTGGCATTGCAGGGAACATGATTGGGGCCGCTCTCTCTGTTCTCATATTTAGCTGACAGGAGAAAGGGGAGGGGGCGAGCGGGGGAGAAATACACAGACGTTGCGCAGCTCTCCTCTCACTGTCACAGCGCCGCTGGCAAAACAGAGCAGGGGAAGACATCACCGCTTTGCCAGGGGAGGGGGGGCAATGGCACCCACTACTATTGCTTCCTGGTGTCACCCGGGTGCAGTCCACCCCCTCCCCCGCGCGTCTATAGCGATGCCAGTGCCAATGGATTCAGATGGTGGCCCAGCTTGCGGGGGCATTTTTTTCATGTGGAGTAGCTCTTTCCCCCCGCAAAGTGCCATCCTAGGCCTGGGTCTTGTCGGCCTAGGCCAAAATACAGCACTGCCTCTAGTATTAAAAAAACGTGTAGGTGTGAACAGTACTAAAAACTGCTAGGCTCCAAATACATAATATCATAATAAATACAATAGTGATGACCCCCAAATAAAAATTAAAAAAAACACTCAGTAAACTATAGTTTAGCACTATATCAGTCTTTCTAAGGCTTCATGCACACTTGGTTGTCATTTACCATGGTCACGGCAAATGCAAAACGCTGCAAAATTGGCTCAAGTGTAGGAGCTGCTTGTGTACATGTGTAGTGCAAACTGAAGCTCCGTTTTCACTAATTGACAAAGTAGTTGTTCAGCGTTTCAGGCAGTTTTTGATCAGGATCAGGTCAGGTTTGCATAAGTACCAGGTCAGGTTTACATGACGATCAGGTCAAGATTTTATCCTGTTTACAACTGAATGACATGTGCGATTTATAAGCGTTCCCATAGAAGTCAATGGGCCTAAGCCACACCGCACTGCACAGAAAATTGACAGGACTCTTTTTAAATTTGCACTGAATCCGTACTCTGACTGCACTGGACATATGTGAACAGGCAGAAAAGAAAGCACAGTGTTCTTTCACATGTCATGCGAATTAGATGTAGTTCACAATGCATCCAATTTGAATATGTATAAACCTAGCCTTATTCTCTGAGCATCATCTGCTTGAGGTTTACTGCACACTGAAAACAAGTTGCCAGCCACTATAGTTATACCCCTAATGGGAAGGTTTATATGGACCTGCACAAGGTCTATATATGAGGTGAGCACATACTTTTAACGGTGGAGGGACACTAGCTGTTTTCCTATGGAAACACAGAATTCACAGAAGTGTACTTATTTTAACCACTTGCCGACCGCCCCATGCACATATATGTCGACAGAATAGCACTCCTGGGCAGAAGGACGTATATATACGTCGCCTTTAGAGAAGCGGCATTGTGGAAGCGCGCAAGCCTGACTGCGAGTCCCCCAAGTGGGGATACTTGCGATCATCTCACGGTGAGGAAGAACGGAGAGATCCTGATGTAAACAAGCATCTGCCTAGTGACAATTACACTAATCACCGCTTCCTGTAATCGGAAGCAGTGATCACTGTCTTGTCACACATAGCCCATCCCCCCTTAAGTAAGAATCACTCACTAGGGCACACTTAACCCCTACAGTGCCATCTAGTGGTTAACCCCTTCACTGCCAGTGTAATTTTCACAGTAATCAGTGCATTTTTATAGCACTGATCACTGTAAAAATGACAATGATCCCAAAAATGTGTCAAAGGTGTCTGATGTGTCCGCCATAATGTCACAGTCACGATAAAAATCACAGATCGCCGCCATTACTAGCAACAAAAAAAAATATTAATAAAAATGCCATAAAACTATCCCCTAATTTTGTAGATGCTATAACTTTTGTGCAAACCGATCAATAAACGCTTATTTTTTTTTTACCAAAAATATGTAGAAGAACACGCATCGGCCTAAACTGAGGAAAAAAAAATGTTTTTTATATATATTTTTGGGGATATGTATTATAGCAAAAAGTAAAAAATATTGCATTTTTTTCAAAATTGAAGCACAATTCTTGTTTATAGCACAAAAAATAAAAACTCCAGAGGTGATCAAATACCACTAAAAGAAAGCTCTATTTGTGGGAAAAAAAGGACGTCATGCTGAATCGCAAAAAGTGGCCCGGTCTTTGACCAGCATAATGGTCCGGGGCTTAAGTGGTTAAGGAATTTGTTCACATCTACTACCTGTATTTAGAGCATTTGTCACACATTGTGTTATCACTAAGGAGGTGTTATATATCACACTTATTTCTCATATATATTTTGACTTATTGTCACATATTGCATATGTTTATGCTACCATGGCAGTAATTTGCATGATTTTATTAAGTGTTTTTGTGGAATTTGGCGGTGATCACCATTGTTTAATGATATATATTTAGAAACTAGCAATTTTTAGTACCGTCCATATTTACATTTTGATTTTATTTTAATACTAGAGGGGTACCGCTTCACTAAGTTTATTATTCACAGTTGTTTTGAAGCATGTTTACTGCTTTATGAAGAATATGTAAATATCTGAATGTCCAAAGCCTTGGCACAGGTTTACTATCAGCAGACACCAATTAAAGCCTACCCCAGTTCAGTTCTCTTTGTGGTGTGCAGCGAGATCATGAGGATTATAGGGATCCCCAGAGTGTGCAATCATAAATTACAAGTAATATTAGAAAAGCCTCCAGTACATAATGTGAGAATGCTGCTTACATGGCTCCCAACTCTCCCTAAATTTAAGGGACTGTCCCTCATTTGGAACAAAGTCCCTCTGTCCTCCTCATTTGTCCCTCATTTTGGGGTGATCTATACAGTCATATATAAAGTGCACTACTTATCTATCAAAAAGTGTTTCACAGTGCTAAACCTTTTATCCAATTTCTAAACTTCTGCATTAGTAAATTCCAAAAGCCAATAAAAAGGAATAGTAGTGGTATAAAAAAAAAAACCACTGATGCGTTAAGCTAATCAGTTTTTGCATACTTCTTCTTAAACCTCTTAGTGCCTCTTGCCTCACACCCTTTAAGAAGTTTATAATGCTGGGAGGCAGGGCGCAGTTTAAGATCACGTGACCGATGTGATTGCCTGTCACGGCAGTTGTCCTCGGCACAGGTGTATTGGCAGCAATTTATACAAGAATGCGGCCCCTCTGCGCTAAGGATCAGACACTAAGAGGCCCTTTATTTGCATATGGCCGTCGCCAAGGGTGGCACAGCAGGAGTTGTGTTCTATGCCTACATACTTTTGCTAATAAGTGCCCCTCATTCCAATCTCAGAAAGTTGCAAAATATGTGCTTGGGTGAACTGAAGAACAGACATCTTAAGCCATCCACACTTTATTCACTCTCTCATTTAACAGACAGACTGGGGATGTGGGTGAAGGACAATGTATTCTCTGGAAAAATAAAAAAAATGGTGGTTGTGAGAGTCTTCCTGTACAAACAAATCTGCAGCAATGGTCCACTATGTCATACAAAAATAAATTATGTTTGTCCAAGGTCCTGCCCATATTCGCATCAGTGTGCGTCTGATGCAGGATGCCGCCCCACCGTTTTACCCGATGACTGGGTAGGATGCACGCCAATCCCGGTATGGCGGAAATACACTGTAGCATAGTGTTGTTCAAACTGACTGGCACTATAAAACAAGCTTCACTGGCTCCTTTGCCCTCCATCCACTCTTTTGGATCCAGGTTCCTGTATGCATGCCATCCCTTTATGTTGATAACTGTACCGGCCTGTTTTTGGTAAATAGCAAAGTCATTACTTAACTTCTTTGCATTAATTAGTTGCCATTATGCACTGTTGTTGAGCTTGGCTTTAACATGGATTTTTTTGATTCCATAAGTCATTCCTTTTACAATAATATGTTACTTCTATGCCAAACTCTATTACTAAAACATGCTTTGACTGGCTATAACTCTGAGCAGTTACTAATAATCAAATTGCCATATATGCATGGGCCAATTGCTGTTGCCATGTATATATATACAGTATATATATCTATATATCTATATATATATAGATATATAGATATATATATCTATATATCTATATATATATATAAGTTCCATCTCCTTTTTTCTCCATTATTTTGCATATTTTCTATTTATTTAATTTTTTGTATAGATTGTGAACCTGGCACAGTGTATATAAATTTCCCTGCTTGCTTCTGCTTCTCTGGGGGCATTTCATTGCCTGGTCTCGCTGTTTCTCATTAAGACATTAACATGTAAGTTCAATCTTGTACAAATTACATAAGAACAATGAATGGATGCATTTTTCTGTGATTTATTTATTATTTATTCATTCCATTATAGAAAAACGGGGGAAAATACTGCCCTAAACCAAAACGTAAAAAATATATATGTAAAGCCGCTGACACTCAAACAAAGTCTAACGTGCAATATGGGAAAAATAGTGTAGCGCTAAGTGGGAAAACACAGTAATGGAATACATGTGTGTATTATGAAGTGCACAAGGATGGCGGGTGGAATGGAATAAAAAATTATAATGAAACCACTAGGGCATGAAGGGGAATGGGTGTGAGCCACTATTCCACAGTGCAGTGGCGTCACTAGGGTTGGTGTCACCTGGTGCGGTATAACATAGTGTCATCCCCCCCAATAATTTTTTTCCCCCCTAATAACACTGCATATATTGGCAACAGTAGTGCCGTTAATAACTTACAATCAACTAGCAAATTTGAATAACAAAATCATATGAAAATAATAGACTTCAAAGCTTAAACTGTTAAAAAACTGTATTTGTTTTAACTGTGCCATGCCAAACGCAGCCACTGTGCCATCAAACGCAGCCACTGTGCCATTAACTGTCACCACTATGCCATGCCATCAAACGCAGCCACTGTGCTATGCCAAACGCAGCCACTGTGCCATCAATTGTTACCACTGTGCCATCAATTGTCACCACTGTGCCCAGCAATTGTCACGACTATTCCATGCCATCAAATGTAGCCACTGTGCCATCAATTGTCACCACTGTGCCCAGCAATTGTCGCCACTATTCCATGCCATCAAATGTAGCCACTGTGCCATCAATTGTCACCACTGTGCCCAGCAATTGTTGCCACTGTGCCCAGCAATTGTCGCCACTGTGCCCATCATTGCAGCCCCTCCTGTGCCCCATGTTCCAGTCTAAAGTCCCTGTCTGTGGGAAGGTGTGTTGTTGATGCTTGGTACGGTACCTTCCATGCCAGCAGGATATCCATGATCGCCATCAGCAGGCAGGGTCTTTTCTCGTTTTGGATGGAAACAGTGCTCCTTCCAGAGGATCTTTTTGTTGTGAGATGGAGTGGTCCCTGGTCACCTGCACCTTCAGCCGTCCTCATTTTCTGCCCCCAGTCAGCCTGTCCTCTAAGCGCATGGGTGGGGGCAACGAGCAGAGGGGTGGTGGAGATCACAGGGGTGGGGAGGGGCAAGCAATGGGGGGCTTGAGGGCACTGGCAGGGGGCAAAAATAACAGGGGTGGAGAGCACGGAAGGCTAAGGGGGTGGCTGGAGACCACTAAGGGGATCTTGAGAGCACTGGGGGGGGGGCAAAAAGGAACAGGGCTGGAGAGCACAGGGGCTGGAGAGCACTGGGGGTACAAAGAGCAGGGGGGAGTGGAGAGCAATGGGGGGAGCTTGAGAGCACCAGTGGGGGCCAGAAAAAACAGGGGTGGAAAGCAGAACAGGGGTGGAGAGCACTGGGGGGTGTGAAGAACAGGGGTGGAGAGCACTGGGGGGGGGGGAGAACAGGAGTGGAGAGCACTGGGGGAGAACAGGGGTAGAGAGCACTGGGGGGGGGGGGGGGTGGAGAGAACAGGGGTGGAGAGCACTGGGGGGGTGGAGAATAGGGGTGGAGAGCACTGGGGGGGGGGGTGTGGAGAACAGGGGTAGAGAGCACTGGGGTAGAACAGGGGTAGAGAGCATGGGGGGGGGGTGGAGAGAACAGGGGTGGAGAGCACTGGGGGGAGACCAGGGGTAGAGAGCACAGGGGGGGGGGTGGAGAGCACTGGGGGGAGACCAGGGGTAGAGAGCACGGGGGGTGGAGAGCACTGGGGGGGCACTGTGATGGTGGCTGAAGAAGGATGGGGGGGATCAGAGGGGGCAGAAAGAACAGGGGTAGAGAGAACTGTGGGGGGGGGGGCTGGAGAGTGTGGTGGGGGAGAACACTGGGGGAAGCTTCAAGGAGAACCTGATAGGAGGAGAAGCAGGGGGGCTGCATATAGATTAATTGAGCTGTCTATATTCCTCCATACAGCCGCAGAATGCTTGATTCTCCTCCTCTCCCTCCTGCAAGCATTCAGCGGCTGTATGGAGGAATATAGACAGCTCAATTCTTCTATATGCAGCCTATATGCGATCCGGCTCCTATTAAGCATGACATCTCCTGTCTATCCTCACTGAGCTGGTCTGCCTGGGTCTGTGTTCGGCGATAACGCATTAACACGGTCCCGCCCCCCTAGACAGGCTCGTGTGATAGGCTGAACACTGATTCTATCTACTATCACATGAGCCGGTCTAGGGGGGCGGGACTGTGTTACAGCATCATCGCCGAACACAGACCCAGCCAGCTCCGTGATGATGATACACAGGGCCGGCCTTAGGTGTTCAGGCGCCCTGTGCGAGATAATCCTGTGGTGACCCCCAAATGGCCCCTGTAAATCAAATTATAGGGTGGTATTGAGGCGGTTGGAGCGATATAGGGCAGGTTGGGGTAATATAAGACAGGTTGGGGTGATATAGGGCAGGCTGGGGTGGCATAGGGCAGGATGGGGTGGTAAAAAGCAGGGTGTGGTGGCATAGAGCAGGTTGTGGTGGCATAGGGCAGGTTGGGGTGGTATAGGGCAGGTTGGGGTGGTATAGGGCAGGCTGGGGTGGTATAGGGCAGGTTGGGGTGGCATAGGGCAGGTTGCGGTGGTATAGAGCAGGTTGCAGTGGCATAGGGCATGTTGGGGTGGTATAGGGCATGTTGCAGTGGCATAGGGCAGGCTGGGTGGTATAGGGCAGGTTGTGGTGGTAGAGGGCAGGCTGGGATGGTATAGGGCAGGCTATGGTGGTATAGGGCAGGCTGAGGTGGTATAGAGCAGCTTGTGGTGGTATAGGGCAAGCTGGGGTGGCATAGGGCAGGTTGGGGTGGTATATGGCAGGCTGGGGTGGCATAGGGCAGGATCGGGTGGTATAGGGCAGGCTGGGGTGGCATAGGGCAGGTTGGGGTAGTATAGGGCAGGTTGCGGTGGCATAGGGCAGGTTGGTGTGGCAAAGGGCAGGCTGGGGTGATATAGGGCAGGTTGCGGTGGTATAGGGCAGACTGGTGTAGCATAGGGCAGGTTGTGGTGGTATAGGGCAGGTTGGGGTGGCATAGGGCAGGTTGCGGTGGTATAGGGCAGGTTGCGGTGGTATAGGGCAGGCTGAGGTGGTAGAGGGCAGTTTGTGGCGCTATAGGGCAGGCTGGGGTGCTATAGGGCAGGCTGAGGTGATATAGGGCAGGCTGAGGTGATATAGGGCAGGCTGAGGTGGCATAGGGCAGGCTGAGGTGGCATAGGGCAGGCTGGGGTGGCATAGGGCAGGTTGAGGTGGCATAGGGCAGGTTGGGGTGGTATAGGGCAGGATGCGGTGGCATAAGGCAGGTTGCGGTGGTATAGGGCAGGCTGGGGTGGTAGAGGGCAGGCTGAGGTGGTAGAGAGCAGGCTGAGGTGGTAGAGGGCAGTTTGTGGTGCTATAGGGCAGGCTGGGGTCCTATAGGGCAGGCTAAAGTGGCATAGGGCAGGTTGAGGTGGCATAGGGCAGGTTGGGGTGGCATAGGGCAGGTTGCGGTGGTATAGGGCAGGCTGGGGTGATAGAGGGCAGGCTGAGGTGGTAGAGGGCAGTTTGTGGTGCTATAGGGCAGGCTGGAGTGGCATAGGGCAAGTTTCAGTGGCATAGGGCAAGCTGAGGTGGCATAGGGCAGGCTGGGGTGGTATGGTGCCAGGTCAGGGACTTTATGTAGTGACATGTGCAGCAGTGCAGTAACTAACTTACAGGAGTGGAGGAAGCAGCCACACCCCTAGCTACACCCACAAACTCAGGCTGCCTCCGGAGACATTGGTTGGAGATCCCTGAGGGACAGCATTAGCTGGGGGAGTGTTACAGGCAGGTAGCCCCCCCCCCACGGCCTGCGGGGGGGACCAGAATGGATCTGGGAAACAGCGCAGAGGCTGTGAGCTGCGAGAGAGACACCAACAAGGGGAAGGAGGAGGGAGGGGAAAACTCTGGTGCTTGAGCGCCACCACCTCTGTGGCACCTGGGTGAACTGCACCCCATCTAGGGTCGGCCTGATGTCACTCACATTCTGTGAGCTGTGTGTGCTGCACGGCTTGCACACCCCAAAGTCCGGCCCTGATGATACACAGGAGAGAGAGGACAGAGAGCACTGCAGCCCCACAACTCAAACCGGCCACATTACAGGCAGCCTACCAGGATTTCTCCTGATCTCCCGATAGGCCATTGACCATAATATAATGTCAGCAAAAAAAAAAAAACACAAAAAAAAAAAACATTTTTTTTTTTTTAATCGGGATGGTGTCACCCTTCTAAGGGTGTCACCAGGGTGCGGACCGCACCCCCCGCACCCCCCTAGCAGTGCCTCTGCCACAGTGATAAACAAATTCAAATACATCAAATGTATGTAAGTCCACTAAAAACAGAAACAGAAGAGTGGTGTGAGTACACAAAACATAAAGTCCACTGAGGCAGATGCACCACTTCCAGATGCAGATGACACCATACATTTATAGTAGGCAATGCAATAGCTTGTGGTTCTTTTGAGAATTCTCAAAATGGAAAAAGTTGGGTACTCTTACCAGATATGGTGGACACACATGCCATACAGTAGTGGGTCAAAAAGACTTTGAACCCTTGGTTCCTCCAATGCTGTATACTGTAGAGTGAAAGGCCAAGCTGGACCAGACGGTGAATCCTGAATTCCCAACAGAACATCAGGACAGCAATGGCAAGCCGGCAGGAGGATCAGTCCAGGGGAAGGCAATGGGGATGAATGTTCTCATCAAAGGCCCCAATAGGGAATACAATATAAAAATAGCTCCATATGGTGCAGATCAACCAAATAGGTTTTATTTTAAATTAAATGTCATACATCAAATGACAAATATAGATTAAAGTGATCACGAATTAATAAATGTAAAAAGCAATGTAGGGAGCAGAAAATGCTGGGCTGATGCGTTTAGACTCTGAGGGTCTTTAATAGGGGTTTATCTCTGCCTCCCCACATTGCTACTGTATTCTGACATCACCGCATCACGTGTACAGGACCCAGAAGAGACGGGTACACGTTCTGTTAGCCGGCCGGCTTGTAATTTTATATGCGATTTATCTATCTACTAAATGTAAGTGCACATCTGTTTTTAACCCAATAAATCTGTGTTATGGTTTTACACTATGTGAGTCTCTCCTGTTTCCATATGCCTTGATTGTATATTGGTAACTGCTGAGGACTCTCCACGCTATCAAGGATACCCGTGTTTCTGGTGGATTGATGTTGACTTGTTCCCCGCTTTATCTGATCTCTTGTTGGGATCTCAGGCTCTGGTAAGGGTCAGTGTTTTACGTTGGTGGAGGTTCTTTGTCCTGTGTCATTCATCACAGCATTTGTTGAACAAACACCTCAGAGGAATCACTACGTTCATACTGTATGCTTTGGATTTATTTCAGTCATTGCCTCACCCCACCTATTTTGAAACATCTTGGTGGTGCACTGTGAATCAGTGTCTGGACTTTTCATTCACTTGCACTAATTGGTGATATAATTTATTTTCTGTCTACCGTTTAGTTTTTTATATTATGTATGTTTTTTTGATGAGACTTATCACTCATTCACCTAGCGCGACTCCCTCTTTTTGCTACTGTATATATAGACTCTTCTCAAATAATGTGTTAAAAACGGATTCACCCCTAAAACATGGCGAGGATGGAAGTGCCGCTGGCGGTGTGCACCTCAAGCCTCGATGTCAATCAGATTAAGAACGAAAGAAGTATCTACTGATCACAAGAATAACAATGAGTGCTCCGATAAATATAGGGACACATGTAAATATAAAAATGAAATAAGAGATAAATAAGAGGCCTGTCATAAAGTGCATCGCCATCTTCACTTCAAGCCTCGCCATGAATGGCAGATAGATGATAGACATTTCAACCAATGAGGACAGCCTCATTAGGGTGTCCTCCCTCACCCAATCACAGACAGGAGACGTTATGACTAAAATGATGCGTGTCATACAAGCTCATGTTCCACCGCCACAGCATCATCGTAGGGGAGGCGTATCGGGACAGCGCACATCCAGTCATATCCATGTCCCACGAATGGAGACGCGGCAAGGTGTAGCATCATCACACGCAGTATTGATTGGCCAATAGCGGAGATGGGGGGGGTAAGCGCATAAACCTTCATCGCCTTCACACAATGGCAGCTGTCACCAATGAAGGCTCAGCTAGCGGCCAATGAAGCTACAATAGGAACGCAGACACACACCATCTCCACAGAGGGCCAACAGACACTGCCTTTATGATGTCTCCTATACAAACAATGAGGTCACATCTGGATAAATGGATGATTATTACCTGACAAAGAAAAAAAATAAAAAATAATAATATATATATATATATATATATATATATATATATATAAGAATCAAACCATACACAAAAATAACATTAACTATAATAATGTGTAGTGCATAGAAAAGCACCCCAATCAGGTCTATCATTGAACATGGTCCTGATATATAAACAGACACAGAGGATTTGGGCTGTGTCACAACTTGAGATCACCGGACACAAAATGCCACTCAAGACTGGTTATTGAAATAGTTGATATCCCAATCAACGTTCATACCATGGGGTGAGTAGCACTTAGCACATAGCACTACCCCTCCAGTGTGGAACAAATTTGTCAATGATCTGAAACAGTGTGCCAGTTGGATCTTTGCTGTCATGTTCAAGTTAGTGGAGTGGAACACTGTGTTTAATACAGCCCTTTTGAATTTTGGCTAATAGTCATTGACCCTTACTGAAAAGATCCTAATTGTATGGCCCACATACTGTTTCTGACATGGGTACATAATTAGGTAGACTATAAACCTAGTGGCACATGTAGTGAAATGTTTTATGCTATAACTGCGCATTGTGAACGTGGAAGCAAAAGAAATAGTCTTACGTCTGCCGCAGATGTTATGCAGACAGATATTGCATTTTCTACACGGAAAATAACCCTTACACTGTTGAAAAAAGGAAATGGTTTTGGGAGGGTCTATGGTATTGGGGGCAATCTCACCCTGAATAGAACGAGCGCCTCTGAAAATAATACCTGCTTGCTCTGGAAGAGAGGGCCCCAAAACGTTATCACTAAGCAATACTTTCCAATGTTTTTTCAAAATATTTTTAATCTCTTCACCGCTGTGTGGAAAAGGAAGTAAAGAAAGACCATTTGAATTTATTCTCCTTCACTGGTTTGTGGTGGTCTGCCAGTAAAGAACTTCTGTCCACCAAGGAAACAACTGTACCAATGTCCACATCAAGATCGGTGGATCTATAGCCCTTTTCAAGGAATCTCTGCTTTAGAATCTGATAATGGTAATGAAAATATGTGTCATTGGTGCAGTTTCGCCTGAGATGCAGAAATTGCCTGCTAGAGTCCGAATTTAGCCACAGGCTATGATGGTAGCTATCCACTGGAATGTAGCCTTTCCTGTCTGTGGGATTGAAATACGTTTTGAATTCCAGAAGATTGTTGATGGCCGAGATTTCCAAATCCAAAAGTGGCATAACGATTGTGGGTACATATGGGTGTACTTTGCGAATTGTCTCTGCAACGCTGTATACTGGCCTAGACCAACAAGACCCAGGCCTAGGGCAGCACTTTGCAGGGGGAAGCATGGAAAAGTCCCCGCCAGCTTGCGCTACACTGTTGTGTAGTGCCAGTCTTATGGGGCGAACTGCGCCCCATAAAGTGGCCGCACTGCTTCCGGTGTGCAGACGGCCAGCATTCCGCAACTGTTGGGGGTTAGGGCGGCTTCTAGTTTTGTCTGTCCTGGACCACAAACCTTCCTCACTGTGCTATATGTTTCTGCTGCACCATTGGCATGGTTATAGCTTCTTAGTCCTCTTCATAAAATTATGATAAACTTGTGCTTAAAGTAGAACTATAGGCAACACTTTTTTTTTTCATCTTGGATAGTGTAAGCAAGGGTTATAGGCACTGTCAGTTTATTTTTTTACCATCCCTGTCCCACTGCAGAGATTTACCTTCACTTCCTGCCCCATATCTAAACAGGAAGTGAGAGGAAATCTATGTAAATGAAGGGAATTCATTGCCCCCCAGGCCCTCAGAACTAGTGTCCCCACTCGAAAATTTCAGGGTGGGTCTTAAACAGCAAAGGGTGTGGCCTTGACAGAAAGGGGTGGGTCACATTTAAATTAGGGGTTGCACGAGTTTAGTTTGGCCTAGGGCAGACCAAAACTAAATTACATTACTGCTCTACCGTATGCAAATCTATCGTTATGCCAAGATCTAGAGGGCACACCATAGTTGTCAACATGGTGAAAATCCCTAGCTTCTCCATGATGATTACCCCTACCACAGGTTGGATGCCCCCTACTCCTATTATTGGAAGGGTGTCTGCCCCGTTTGTTGATCTCCTTGATGGTACACATTCTGAGTTCTATTTATAGGAGTGTGGGCAATGTCACTATTATCCAAAACTCTAGGAATAGGGGGAGGAGGTGGCTCATGAGTTAATCTCCTATCTGGATTATGAGTTATAGCTTTTGAAACTTTCATAGTCGAGACAATACCAGCCGGGTCTATACCTGTGGTGACTTTTTTCTGCAAAATAAATACTAAATTGGCTTTGTAGTCATTAATATCACAATTGTATTTCTTATTTCTCTGGTGCCTTTCTTCCTTTTCAAGATGATTCCACTATAGAAGCAACACGTTATGTTAATGTTCTCACCCCTGAAGAAAGAAGGTATTCTGAAATGCGTCAGAATGGTCCATGGACACCCGTCATGGTGGTCACATCACGGTTGTCCTGCAAATGAAGCCCTCATTGTCACCGCTGGAGGCTGCATCCACCTTCACCCATCTTCCTTCTGGGTCTGCGGACTCCGGATGTGTGAGCGGCCAAAAACGTGTGACGTCACTCCTGGGCTTGCGTGCAGGAGCCACTGGTCACAGAACTGGGCTCTGAAGAAACGGCACGGGAGGCCGTTTTCATCCAGGTGCTTTAAATGCATGTGTTTATGTTTGTGGTAGTCATTAGACTGTAAATTAGAATGAATGTTATTAGTATTTGTCATAGTGCTGCTGAATATGTTGTAGCTACATAACGGAAAATCATTTTGTAAATGTGATTATCATGATCTGCCAAGCATACAAGTT
This sequence comes from Rana kukunoris, assembly GCA_029574335.1. Taxonomy (NCBI): domain Eukaryota; kingdom Metazoa; phylum Chordata; class Amphibia; order Anura; family Ranidae; genus Rana; species Rana kukunoris. The sequence continues at coordinate 350,545,749 of CM056050.1, read as the reverse complement.
TATGTCGGTGGTAAGGAGAAAGGCTAAAGAAAGAAGGATGACCAAGTCAATGCTGTCTTATTGGGGAGACTTTAACCTGTCCATTCTCAACTCACAACAGCTAGTGCGCTACAACAGACACAAGTATACCACCCAATCCTGTTATTTCTGTCCAATTTGTGCAACTGTGATCTCATGTTAAAGATGTCTTTACTAAAATGTATATAGTAACAGCACTAATTATTTTATACAGTGTTCACAGTTTTTCCACAGTGTGCTGAGCAGAATGAGCAGAATAACTTTCAGTATTCCTAAATGTTTAACAGCTAGAGCCGAAAGCAGAGGTCTAACAGGGTTCTTATTACTGCTGTGACACCAGGTATCGAAAAATCATGAACATGCCCTAAATATATATAAAAAATATTTGTCAGAATGTTGTGTTTTTAAGTATTACTGTATCTGACCACACATCTCATAAGTTACTTAAATGTCTATAGTCAATTCATTTTCCAAATGAAATCCCAGCACCCCAAGTCCTACCTCCTAAATGTTTATACTGAGAGCGAATTAAACAAAACAGAAGGAGCTTCTATCTTAGTTTTAGCAAATAATAATCATTTGTATTTCTGTAATAACTTATGTGACAAAATCACCAATAGTATAGCAAGATTCTCCAATTGCACTGTAGTGACATTGCTTTAGATTCATTAAATTGAATGCATTGCATAAGGGCTCATTTACAAATTTCAGCATTAGCAGAAGTTAAATCTTCTCTTATGTTGCTCCTCTTATTTTTTTCTTACTAAACATGCAATTTATAATAGCTGGACTTGTTATTGCATACTCAGTTTACCGCTGAGCATGTGTTCGGTAAGCAGCCATTATTTTAACAGCCTTAATTTTGCAAAGTATTCTATTTAAACAATGCTTTGTGTGCAATGTGTGAAATGGCAGACAGCAGGAGCCGACACAACAGTGGGAGCCAGTGTCGGGAGAAGACATCAGTGTGGGAGAAGAACCAACAGAAGACCCAGAGGAAGAAGACATCAGCAGCAGAGGGAGAAGATCTAGGGGGAGAAGACATCACCGGATAAAGAAAACACTGGAAATATGACAGGGGACATTCTTAATTTTTACTTAACCACTTAAGACCAGGACCAAAATGCTGCTAAAGGACCTTGCCCCTTTTTGCGATTCGGCACTGCGTAATTTTAACTGACAATTGCGCAGTCGTGCGACGTGGCTCCCAAACAAAATTGGCGTCCTTTTTTCCACACAAATAGAGCTTTCTTTTGGTGGTATTTGTTCACCTCTGCGGTTTTTATTTTTTGCGCTATAAACAAAAATAGAGCGACAATTTTGAAAAAAATTCAATATTTTTTACTTTTTGCTATAATAAATATCCCCCAAAATATATATAATTTTTTTTCCTCAGTTTAGGCCGATACGTATTCTTCTACCTATTTTTGGTAAAAAAAAATCGCAATAAGCGTTTATCGGTTGGTTTTCGCAAAATGTATAGCGTTTACAAAATAAGGGATAGTCATAGTTTTATTAAATTTTTATAAAAATTTTTTTTTACTACTAATGGCGGCGATCAGCGTTTTTTTTGTGACTGCGACATTATGGCGGACACTTCGGACAATTTTGACACATTTTTGGGACAATTGTCATTTTCACAGCAAAAAATGCATTTAAATTGCATTGTTTACTGTGAAAATGACAGTTGCAGTTTGGGAGTTAACCACAAGGGGTGCTGTAGGGGTTATGTGTTCCCTGTGTGTGTTTACAACTGTAGGGGGGTGTGGCTGTAGGTGGGACGTCATCGATCGCGTCCCCCCTATAAAAGGGATGACGCGATCGATGCTGCCTCCACAGTGAAGCACTCCAGCGGCGATCGGGTCCGCGAGTCCCGCGGTCCCGGTCACGGAGCTTCGGAACGGGTCACAGGAGCTCGTGACCCACGGCTGGGTACTAGTACCGACGTAAATATACGTGGATGTGCCCAGCCGTGCCATTCTGCCGATGTCTATGTGCAGGAGGCGGTCCTTAAGAAGTTAAGGACTTTGTCAAAAAACTGTGTACTGTATTTATTTATTTTGACACTTTTTTGGCGAATATGTAGGGGTACCCCCTACTCATTCACATCGAGGGCGGAATCTGGGAGCCCCCTGGTAAAGGGGGCTTCCAGATTGTACTAACCCCCCCCCGCACGCAGACCTCCACACTCACCACCCAGGGTTATCAGGAAGAGGCCCTTGTACCCAACAACACAAAAATAAAACCCATAGCTTATGAAGTGCAACCCTGTAGGGGCCACTCCTAGCAAACACTCCCAGGTATATTCTGAAAGGCGTAGTGAGTCTTTTGAAAATGTAATTTTTTGCTACAAATTGTTGGAAAATGCAGGAAAGAAAATTAAAATGTATTTTATTACACAAAGTTGTCAATAATAAGGTATTTCTAGCACACATCATTGGCATACTTAAAATTGCATCCCAAAAAACATTCTGCTATTCATTCTGAGTATGGCATTACCATATGCATGAGGCCTTTTCACAGCCTAACCAATCAGCCAAGAACCAATCAGAACCTTCAGGTGTTCCAGGGCACAAATTGTACATCTAATTTCCTGACTACTTTTCATATTTTGGGAGCCCCTGGAGAACCAGGACAGTGGAAACACCCACAAAATTACCCCCCAAAAAGCACCCAAGGTATTTTTAAGAGGTACAGTTAGTCTTTTGTAGACTTAATTTTATTGCCATGAGTTCTTGGAACATGTGGAACGAAGTTACACAAAGTTTAAGATATTTCTGACACAAAGTATGGACATACTTTGAATTACAACCCAAAACACATTCTACTCATCCTGAATATAGTAATACCACATGTGAGACTTATTCACTGTCTGGACTGATTATGTATCGAACATTTTATTTTGTGTATGACGCAAATCAACCAATTGTGTTAAAACCATGTAATGTAATGGTCAAGAAATATAGCTTAGTGTAGCGCCATCTTTAGCAGTTCCAGTTCCTATAAGTCAAACAAGCCTAGCCTACTGGTACGTGGCTGCCCGATGTTCACTGGCCAAGAAGTACAGGAGGCTGTAGAAAGGTAGAACAAACAAGTTCCAGTTGTTCCAGAAGTGCATTTGTTACCAGGGGAAAGCTTGGACTTATGGTTTGCAGAAACACATTCAGTTGGATGTGTAGATGGGTCAGTTCAGGTGGCGGGCAGAGATATGGTCAGCAAGCAGGTAAAGAATTGGTCGAGGCATCAGGCAGAAATGTGTTCAATAAACAGACCAGGGTCAGTATAGGTAGCAGACAATGGCAACATTGGCATTGCAGTGATTAGGATAACTGTTGCTAACTGCATTGGTCTGGTGACACTGGGATTTGTGTAGCAGCAATCAGGAACACTGTGGCTGACCTACATTGGTCTGGTTCCACCAGGAACTAGTCTGGCAGCAATCAGGAAAACTGTTGCTGATTTTCACTAGTCTATTGACATTGGGACTGGTGTGGCGACAATCAGGGACACCGTTGCTGTCTAATACCGGTTGTGGTAACACTGTGACCGGTCTTCATGGTAATAAGGAACACTCTTCGTGGCATACACTGGCCTGGTTACATTGCAACTGGTGTGGCAGTGAACAGAAGCTTGCTCTACTGTTCTGGTGCGGTGGCAATTTGAATCCAGCTACTCTGGTCTGGCAACCAGGGCAGCTGATAAGGGAGTACCACTGTTCTTCCTATATGGGGTCCGGGCCCCATGAATTCAACAAGGGGTCCAAGCAACATTATGTTACATTATAGGTTGAACACAATTTTTTAAATCTTGGCTGCAGCTCCTAGATTTTCCAATAAATAAATAAATAACATTTCACTGGGCCCCACCATTTCATCAGTGGTGTGCAGGAGACAGCAGCAGAGAACCCTTTTTTTTTAATTTCAGTGCGCAGACAACCAGTGCAGCATTTGCTGACAATAAATGTAAAGTTGCGAACCCCAGTGTGTATGTCCCTGGTGGAGTGATATATTATAGATGCCTATTGGCCTTGCTCCCTCAGTAAGTATCAGGGGCAGAAGGTGGGGCTGCAGCCAACAGTAACTGTGAGAAACTGTAGCTGTCCATCAGCAAGGTGTGTATGATAGGTATAGTTTGTGCATTGATTATCATCCAGGTGATGGTAGTGGAAAGGACAGAGGTGCAAAGGCTAAATAGCACAACTGATCAAGCACCTTTTTACTGGTAAGTAGTACCCCATCAAGGCCCTTCATATAGTACACTAACCGTTCACGGGTGCTAAGTGTTTGTACTTGTAGAGTATACTTCTAAAAGTGCAAACAGTCTGCAGCCATGAATGATACACAGCACCTGTACTGTGTAATTGTGATAATGTTGATGATTACATAGAGACGGTGAGATATTTTCCTATAGGCCTCTTGTGTTTGGGGGGGGGGGGGTTAAAACACGGGCTCTGCCTTTTGTTTTTACACCCCCAACCACCCCCCCCCCTTATACTGCAAAGGTAGCAGGGAGGGGAGTACAAATGCAGTGGCCATGATGCTTTTTATTCCCATCAGAACGGCTTCTATTTGAATGCAAGTCAATAGGATTGTAGCATACATTTGAAACACATTTATGCAGCTTAGATTGAAGTTTTAAAAAAAAAAAAAATACTAGGCAGGAATTCTATTTCCCATGAAAGCCAAAGAAACTTTTGAGATTCAACTGATATCTAAAGTTTAAAATCTATGAAGCCTTCCCCCTCAAGATCCTTTTTGTTAATTTTCACTTTTAAGTTTTCAGATGTTTAAAGTTTAATCCAGAGTCTTGCACAAGAAGGAAACCTACTTTATTTTAGGTAAAACCGACTTAAAAATTGTCTTTTTTGTATTGGGCACATAAAAATTACATGCTGGAATTTTTTGTTTTTCCTCCTCCTGTAAGATAACAAAACTTCAGTCTTCATCAATGTGGTGACAATTAAAATCAAAACACAATGCCAATATTTTAGATGCCCATATTTTACAGGCAGACAACCAACATAATTTTGCACAGAATGAAATCATGATTTAATATATAATAAACTTCTTATTTATTTTATGCATATTCTCTTGTAGGAGATGTAATGTAACCACATTTTTATATACAATAGGCACATTTTCTACCTACTCGATTGTTATTTTCTTATACAGTAGTGTAGCCATGTTTTCTGAACATACCAATAGGGAAATGTTGATTCTGGCAGTTAAAAAAATAGATCAAGATTCGTATTTTTGAAAACCTTTTCTGTGCTGTTTTATGAATATTTACAATACCTATTAGCAGGCTCTGGCTTAGGCAGATCATACATAATTTTTTCTTTTTTTTTTCAACCAACAAAAAAAAAAAAAAATGACTTGACTCCCCCATCCACACGCTCAAGTGGATGTGGGAATCCTTCCTGCTTTCGGCTATAACCGGCGGCACTGAGCTATTGGAAAAAACCTGACAGACCTACTTCTATACAGTATACAAACAGCTTGCCCATACATTTGGCCGATCCCTGCTAAACTGAATGAATTTCAATCCATGTATGGTCGCCTCAAATAGAGGTTTACAACACCAAATTAAGGCCAAGATGATTTAGAGCCTGTTAATGGCTCTGCCAAAGGTTGTACAGACCCTGGGCTAAGTACTGTTTATTCAACTCAGTATGCTAGTTGCTATAATTATGCGAATATAATCTTATAGGAAGATTGTTGCTTTAATTAATGGTCTGGCAACAGAGACTTCTTTAAGGAAACATTTCCTAGTAGAAACATTGAGGCTACGATTGCAGACTTCTCATTTTAAAATCTCTACTTGGCTGGCTGGTATGCTGATCATCAGGTTTTGATACTTTTAGGCACTAACCCAGAATAGGTTTGCAAATAGAGCTCATATTTTAAGCAGAGATCACACTACTGTGTTGCAGTAACACACTAGGGGGTTATTTATGAAAGGTAAATCCACTTTGCACTACAAGTGCAAACTACAAGTGCAAAATGCACTTGAAATTGCACTGAAAGTACACTTGGAAGTGCAGTCCCTGTAAATCTGAGGGGTAGATCTGAAATGAGGGGAGGCTCTGCTGATTTTATTATCCATTCATGTGCAAGCTTAAATGCTGTTTTTTTCCTGGCATCCTTGCATGTCCCTCTTGGATCTACATTGATCGCTCTTCCAAGTGCATTTTTAGTGCAATTTCAAGTGCACTTTGCACTTGTAGTGCAAAGTGGATTTGCCTTTTCTAAATAACCCCCTATGTATGTGTTAGTCTGTTGAATTTCCACTTATTTCCACCCCAGGGCATTAAGGCACTACACATGTGCTGCAGTGAGTTGCAGTGTTCTGCTGTGTGTTGATTTCCTGAAACAGGGTCATATGCAATTTCATCCATACTGTCCTGTGATGGCAGCCTAAAAAAATGTCTGGTCTGCCTTAATCAAATGCACCTTAATACACAAAGTATTGAAGTCAGTGGGTTAGTATTTTCAGACTGTGGTGACACCAACTGTAGAGTTACACTCTGTAATGAATTGTGCAGTTATCCACAATAGCTTACCAGTCAGTTAATTCTGAAACAAAAACACTTTTAATCACTTAACCCCCGACCATATTGCTGGTCAAAGACCCGGCCATTTTTTGCGATTCGGCACTGCGTCGATTTAACTGACAATTACGCGGTCGTGTGAGGTGGCTTCCAAACAAAATTGGCGTTTTTTTTCCCCCACAAATAGAGCTTTCTTTTGGTGGTGTTTAATCACCTCTGCGGTTTTTAGTTTTTGCGTTATAACCAAAAATAGAGCGACAATTTAAAAAAAACATTTTTTTTTACTTTTTGCTATAATAAACATCCCCCAAAAATATATTAAAAAAAGCCGATACGTATTCATCTACATATTTTTCGTAAAAAAAAAGCAATAAACGTTTATTGATTGGTTTGCACAAAAGTTATAGGGCCAGATTCAGATACAATTACATTGGCGCAGAGTATCAGAGATACACTACGCCGCCGTATTTTACCAGGCTATACGCCAAATTCTGGTAGATCTTGTCCCTTACGGTACGGCGGCGTAGTGTATTTCTCGCCGCGAAATCGAAATACGCGATTAGGGGGCGTGAAGCATTTAAATTAGGCGCGTCCCCGCAGCGATCGAACTGCGCATGCTCCGTTCAGAAATTTCCCGCCGTGCATTGCGCGAAATAACATAGTTACGTCATTCGTTGTTTGAGTAGCGTAATTTACGGACATTCCTATTCCCGGACGAGTTACGTAAAAAATAAAAAAAGACGTTGACATTCGACGCGGAAACGACGGCCATACTTAACATGGGCTGTCTAATATTAGACCAGCAAAAAGCTGGTATAGTTTTACGCAGCAAAAAGATGACTAAAGATGCCGTAAGAGATTGCGATTGACGTTCGTAATTTTGTGGATCGTCGGCAAAAGCTCATTTGCATACCCCGACACGGAAAACAACGGGAACTCCACCCAGCGGCCGCAAATGTATTGCAGCGTAGATCCGAAGGCGTACGAACACGTAAGCCAGTCGGATTGAAGCCCGCAGCCGTATTTTCATGGTTTGAGGTTTCAGAGTAGTGAAAAAACGCACGTAATTTGAAAGTACTCCAGTCTAACGCGAGTTAGACAGGAGTAAGGGCTCTGTGAATCTGGCCCATAGCGTTTACAAAATAGGGAATAGTTTTATGCCATTTTTCTTAATATTTTTTTTTTACTAGTAATGGCGGCGATCTGCGATTTTTATCGGTACTGCAACATTATGGCAGACCCTTCGGACACTTTTGACACATTTTTGGGACCATTGGCATTTTTATGGCGATCAGTGCTATAAAAATGCCACTGGCAGTGAAGGGGTTAACACTAGGGGCGAGGAAGGGGTTAATCATGTTCCCTGGGTGTGTTCTAACTGAAGGGGGTGGGACTGACATGAGGAAATGACAAATCGCTGTTTATACATTGTATGAACAGACGATAGGTCATTTCCTCCCTGACAGGACGTGAATGTGAATTGGTAATGGGGTACGTTTTACCTCTATCATTTAGCAAAGAAAGTGTAACAATTGTAAAAAAGAAAAACTGCCTTTTTTAAAACTTGTTTTTGCATTGATACATGTCCCCTGGGGCAGGACCCAGGTCCCCATACACTTTTTAGGACAATAACTTGTATATTAGTCTTTAAATTAGCACTTTAGATTTCAAACGTTCGAGTTCCATAGACTTTAACAGGGTTCTAAAGTTCACACAAACTTTTGGTCTGTTCGCAGGTTCTGGTGTGAACCTAACAGGGGGGTGTTAGGCTCATCCCTATCATCAACCTTATATTATTGCACAGTGATCCAATATATACTGCATAAGCAATTAATATCCAGTGAGCCTACACTAAATAATAATAAATAAAGTGCTTCCAAACATATATAACTAAAGTGCTATTCCAGGTTTCTAATAGTGTAGAGAAAAAGTCAGACACCACTCCTAGGTGAGATTGAAATCAGGAGGACAACGATACCCAGATGATCAGGTTTAAAGTCTTCAGTGATGTAATGGATTGCTTTCAAACCTTCATAGCTTTTAATCCTTCATAGATCCGTGTTGCTCAAAAAGAAAAGAGTGACATAACTCATTGCACAGATAAATAGACTGGGAACAACATGTGTAATAAAACCACAGTTGCACTCACACATGCCCCGCAATATGATCACATATAAGGCCGCGTACAGACGAGGAGACATGTCCGCTCAAACATGTCCGACGGACCGTTTTCAGCGGACATGTCTCCTCGGATTTTGGTCTGATTGGACGAAATCCCCTCGGACTGAGGACGCGGTGACGTTGATGCCGCCACGTCACCACTCCAGGAAGTAAAATACTTCCATGAATTCGTCGAATCCATTCGACGCATGCGGGAGATTTCTGTCCGCTGGTTAGGCGTACTAACCAGCGGACATGTCCGACGGACAGGTTTCCAGCGGACAAATTTCAAAGCATGCTTTGAAATTTGTCCTCTGGAGAAACCTGTCCGCTAGGTCGTACACACGATCGGATATGTCCGCTGAAACTGGTCGGCGGACCAGTTTTAGTGGACATATCCGATCGTGTGTACGCGGCCTAAGAAGGTCAGTTGCATAACAGAACTCCTCACTTAGCTGTCTGCGCTCACACAGCACTGACGTCGTGGGCTCCTCCTTACGGGTTACATCACAGGACACGTGACTTTTTCAAAGGCCTTTAGAGATTTGCAGAGGTGCAGATTTAAATCTGGATTATAATCAGGATTTTTATGTAGTTTTTATAGTATGTTGATATTATGTTTATTTATTTTTTGGGGCAATGCTAAATAAAGTAGTGTATTATTTGCATTTTGGTAGTTAGATTTTTTTTTGGAATGTTTTAATCTGTATTATTTATTCATGGTTGTATTTTAATTGTATGGATGGTTTATTAGAGTATTATATTTTTTATTTGTTTTATGAGTGTTAATTGCTGTTGTTGGTAATTGTGTTGTGTCATTGTATCTTGTTCTGTTCATTGTTGTGATCTTGTGTTGTCTTTGTTGAGTGTGAGCCGCCGTACACACGGCCGAGGTTCTCGCTGAAAACCAGCGAGAACCTCGCTGGAATGCACATTCCAGCGAGGACCTCGGCCGTGTGTACGGTCTCGGCGAGCTTCCCGTCGGGAAGCCCGTCGAGCCGAAATAGAGAGCACGCTCTCTATTTCCTCAACGGCCCGCCCGGAAGAATGGCTGGTTGCCATTCCCGACGGGCGGGTCGCCGATTTCGACGGCCGGCAGGGAACCTCGACGGGCGGAACGATGTGTTCTGCCCGTCGAGATTCCCTGCCGTGTGTATGCGGCCTGACAATAATTTCCCTTTGGGATTAATAAAGTATTCTGATTCTGAGAACAAAGCTACACGTAGGTAGATTTGTAATGTGGAAAAGATCAGCTGCAGGGCCCTTTGCTGGTTCCATGGTACAAGTCCTGTTTAAATACTTTCTCTCGACCGACGTCTGCATTACCGCCCTGCATTCAGACAGCTTTGCAGTAGCCATTTCATTAACAGAAGATAAAGTCAGTAAAAAGGTAAAAAAATAACACAATGATTTATTTAAAAAAACACTAGTTTAGATATATTTTTTAGATGGCTGTTCTCATGTTTCATATGTAATAGGTGACTGACTTTTTCCAGAGCAGGCCTTCTCTTTTCTATCTCCCTAGGCTTTCAAAACTGACAAGCTGGAAAACAGCCATGTAGTATCCAGATGCCCAAAGTATCAAGTTAGACAGTGAGAGATACAAATGCTCTCAAACAACTCATTTGTTAGTAGAAAATCCATACAGAATGTCTCTTCTGTTATTGCCTGTGTTTTTTTGCGCTTTCTGAAAGTGTGCCACACCTACAAGATATAATAGACGTTTATGGCAAAGTACAGCTAACCCACAGAAAATCCACAGTTCCACTGCTCTTCACCAACGGTTTGGCCAAATCGCAGTGCATCAGTGTGAAAGCAGTCTTAGGCCCCTTTCACATGATCGGTCTGACCCAATCAGACTTAATACTCACCTCTATGGAGCACCAGATGTAAACAGAGTTGTGTCTGTTTACACCCACTTACTGAAAAAAAAAATAGAAAGGGATCTGCCCCCTTCCATTTGGGTGAATCGGATTGGATCAGAGGTAGCTACAGTAGAGTGGGCTGTGTCCGTGGACACGGACCTGTCGTCCTCCTGCTTCGCTTATTGTGGCCCGCGATCAGTTACCAATTTCGCTTAAATGGCCCTCGGCCTTCAAAAGGTTGGGCACCCCTGACCTAAGCCCTAGCCCCAGGTCTAGCACTGGCTGCTAAAATATTTATTGCTCCCAACCAATACTCCACGTGAGCTAGCAAAGAGGGGCAGTGGTTCTCCTCTGATTCATTCAGCTGTAAGTACCGTATTTATCGCGGTATAACGCGCTCCCGCATATACCGCGCACCCCTAAAGTGACCCCCAATCCTGTGGAAAAAAAGTTATTTTTGTACTTACAGTTTTGGTGTCTTGTGCGGCGTCCATCGGCGGCCTTGTCGTGTCCGGCGTCCTTCTGCGGCTTCGGGTGTCCTCTTCGGCGGGTCCGGCGTCCTTCTGCGGCCGGTCCGGTGTCCTCTTCGGCGGGTTCCGCGTCCTCGCGGCGTCCTCGCGTCCTCCCCGCTTGTTTCCCGCGCCGAGTTTTGAATACTGCGCCAGCATATACTCAGCGCAGTACACTCGGGCAGGCTCGGCAACTGTCGCGCTCACATCCTGTACGTCCAGGACGTGACCGCGGAAGAAGCCGAGACTGGCCGAATATACCCGAGTGTACTGCGCTGGGTATATGTCGGCGCAGTATTCAAAACTCGGCGCGGGAAAGCGGGTATCGGCGTATATCGCGCACCCACGATTTTGCCCTGATTTTCAGAGCAAAGAAGTGCGCGATATATGCCGATAAATACGGTATGTTGTGATTTGAACAACTAGTCAAATTAAACCAGTTAGTAAAGCAATTTGCAACATAGCAGTAAAGCATGCACAGAAAAACTGGAATTGCAGTTAAACTCTACATGCTAGCTATCGGTGGTAACTATGAAATATTAATTTACTGACTAAATAGAAATAAAAAAAAAACAATTTTAATTCTTCAACATAACATATAAAGAAAAGATCTACAAAATAATTATACTGTACTTCTTTTTAGGTTATTTTTTAGACAGGTGTACACTTGCTTCAGTGTTTAAGTAACAGAATCACGAAGACAATACGACTGAGAACAAAAGTGTCATTCATTCTAATTTTAAACCGCAATCATTTTTTTCACTATTGCTATTAGGTGAGTACATGCTGACAACTTGTATTCCCTAAAAAAAAAAAAAAGAATTGCAATGGCTAACAGTTTAAAAAGACAACTTTAAAATAAAATACATCCAATCAACTGAATAAACCTAGAAAATGACTGGTAGCCTTGGATTCTAATAAGGTGATTCCATAGGATAAAATATAAGGGGATTTGTCTAGTAATGGTTTCAGATAGACGTGAAGGGTGCTATACAGATGTTTACTGACTATTACAGGGCACAAAATTTCAAGTCCTGAGCTACTAGCCAGGCCTCAAGGGTTACTCGCCACCAGTTGCCCCAACCGATCCCTACCCTGCACTGCCCCTAATCATGCCCACATAAATTATCTCATGAAATGACACTTAAATGTTTTTGCAGAATTAAGCTGCAAAAATAAATATTAACAACTTTATCAGTGCAGCCTCACCTGTGTCCACCATTGCAGCCTCACCTGTGTCCACCATTGCAGCCTCACCTGTGCCATCATTGCAGCCTCACCTGTGCCATCATTGCAGTCTCACCTCACTTGTTCCCACCATTGCAGCCGCAGCTTACCTGTGCCCACCATTGCAGCCACAGCTTACCTGTGCCCACCACTGCAGCCGCAGCTTAACTGTGCCCACCACTGCAGCCTCAGCTTACCTGTGCCCACCATTGCAGCCTCACCTGTGCCATCATTGCAGCCTCACCTCACCTGTGCCACCATTGCAGCCCCAGATTACCTGTGCCCACCATTGCAGCCGCAGCTTACCTGTGCCCACCATTGCAGCCGCAGCTTACCTGTACCCACTATTGCAGCCACAGCTTACCTGTGGCCACCATTGCATCTGCAGCTTACCTGTGCCTACCATTGCAGCCGCAGCTTACCTGTGCCTACCATTGCAGCCACAGCTTACCTGTGCCCACCAATGCAGCCTCAGCTTACCTGTGCCCACCATTGCAGCCTCAGCTTACCTGTGCCCACCATTGCAGCCTCAGCTTACCTGTGCCCACCATTGCAGCCACAGCTTACCTGTGCCCACCATTGCAGCCACAGCTTACCTGTTCCCACCATTGCAGCCTCGGTTACCTGTGCTTAGCATTGCAGCTGCAGATTACCTGTGCCCACCATTGCAGCTTCACCTGTGCCATCATTGCAGCCTCACCTCACCTGTGCCACCATTGCAGCCCCAGCTTACCTGTGCCCACCATTGCAGCCGCAGCTTACCTGTGCCCACCATTGCAGCCGCAGCTTACCTGTACCCACTATTGCAGCCACAGCTTATCTGTGGCCACCATTGCAGACTCAGATAACCTGTGCCCATCTTTGCAGCCGTAGCTTACCTGTGCCCACCATTGCAGCCACAGCTTACCTGTTCACACCATTGCAGCCTCGGTTACCTGTGCTTAGCATTGCAGCTGCAGATTACCTGTGCCCACCATTGCAGCTTCACCTGTGCCATCATTGCAGCCTCACCTCACCTGTGCCACCATTGCAGCCCCAGCTTACCTGTGCCCACCATTGCAGCCGCAGCTTACCTGTGCCCACCATTGTAGCCGCAGCTTACCTGTACCCACTATTGCAGCCACAGCTTAACTGTGGCCACCATTGCAGACTCAGATAACCTGTGCCCACCTTTGCAGCCGCAGCTTACCTGTGCCCACCATTGCAGCTGCAGCTTACCTGTGCCTACCATTGCAGCCGCAGCTTACATGTGCCTACCATTGCAGCCGAAGCTTACCTGTGCCCACCAATGCAGCCTCAGCTTACCTGTGCCCACCATTGCAGCCTCAGCTTACCTGTGCCTACCATTGCAGCCTCAGCTTACCTGTGCCCACCATTGCAGCTGCAGCTTACCTGTGCCCACCATTGCAGCCGCAGCTTACCTGTTCCCACCATTTCAGCCTCGGTTACCTGTGCCCAGCATTGCAGCTGCAGCTTACCTGTGCCCACCATTGCATCCTCAGCTTACCTGTGCCCACCATTGCAACCTCAGTTACCTATACCCACCATTGCAGCCGCGGCTTACCTGTGCCCACCATTACAGCCTCAGTTACCTGTGCCCACCATTGCAGCCTCAGTTACTTATGCCCCCCATTGCAGCTTCAGCTTACCTGTGCCCACCATTGCAGCCTCAGTTACCTATGCCCATCATTGCAGCCACAGCTTATCTGTTCCCACCATTGTAGCCGCGGCTTACCTGTGCTCACCATTGCAGCCTCAGTTACCTGTGCCCACCATTGCAGCCTCAGCATGAAGAAAGAGAAATTACAGAGCGGATATCCGGCTGTTACAGCCGAGTTTACATTACAATTGCCTCCTCTCTGCTCAGCTCGTGGGTTACACATAGCCCTGCCTCCTGACCCCACTCCTGTGATAGACAGGGTGCCAGTCCAATGCTGGGACGTGTTCTGTCTATCACAGGAGTGGGGTCAGGAGGTGGGGCTATGTGTAACCACGAGCAGAGCGGAGAGGAGGCAATTGTAATGTAAACTCAGCTGTAACAGCCGGCTATCCGTTCTGTAATCCCGCGGCTTTTCTCTTCCTTATCTTCTCTTCCCCTAGGGTGATCGATGGGAGCACAGATCCCGATCAATCCCACATGCCGGCAGTACTCGCGCCCCCCCAGGCAGCCTAGCTCCTCGCCAGAAACAATTTTCCACTCGCAAAATGCGAGTAGGCGAGTGGAAAGTTTGAGGGCTGGACTATTATATCATCTGGAGAAACACATAAAATTATACTTTAAAGTGTATTTCCACTTTTACAATCAGATTAGAGAGAACCCCACTATATATTTGTTATTAGTTCCCATTCACACATAATACCTAAAAATAATGTCCCTATTGCTAGGTGTAGGTGGGAAGAGAATGGGAGAAAGCATAGATTTAGAACATTCGAGATGAGGGCTATGGTAGAAAAGAGGAGTAAAGTTATGAAGGTAGTAAGAAAGGCAGGGAGAGGGTTTAGAGGAGAGGGAAAAATAATGATTAGGAAGGAGGGGTAGGGGGAAAAACAAAGCCCTATGGAGTCTGGCCAAGCACATGGCTGCCTTGGTTTTGTAGGGGGATAGTTCCAGAGTGAGAGAAGGGAATAATCTAGGTTTATAGAGTGATTATATTCTAGCCATGGAGATGTTTTAAGGAATTTAAAGTAGGTGTCATTAAAAACTGCAGTAGGTTTCTCATGTACAGTACCACAGTGCCATTTACTTTCTGTTTCACGTTCACAAAGTTGAGAGTTCATTTTTTCCAAGCATTGGCCAGCAAGAAATATGAAATCCATTAATTTCCTTTCACATCTGCAGAAGTTAGAGACTTGCCTATGTAATATATTTTCCCAGGGATTCTGAATCAAAACTCACAATTCAGAACTGACCTGATCAAATTTTCTATGAAGTAGATCTGAAAAGGACGGGCTTTAGGGCAGTGCCACCATACGTGTATTAGGGTACCACATTCTCCACAACCTTAACAGCAGGCAGAGAGGCCCCAGGGATTAATTTAGCGATAAGGTCAGAGGCCATGTACCAGACAGAAATCACCTTGTAAGAGTTGTGCTAATATGTTAGGTGAGCATTTTACTGCGGTGGTCCAGATTTTGTTCCAGTTAGTTATGTCTTATGATTTTCTTAGGTCCCTCTTCCGTTTCTTCATATATAGAAGCTTTGATAAGCTTGTTGAGTCAGTATGGGCAGTGTACAGAGTGGGAACAAGGTCTGTGGAATGAGGGACCTTCAGGAAGTGATTTTTAAAAGCAGCCAAGGGTATTGGGCAATCTGCACAATGTTTAGTAAGGGTGCTAATGTAATGTCTGATCTGCATGTATATGAATGTTTCCATGTATTGCAGTTTCCAGTGTTAACTAAAATATCAGAGTGTGGTTTTTCATGTGCGGGGAGGAATGAAGGTTTGTGTAGAATCCCTAAGGCCGCGTACACACGAGGAGACATGTCCGATGAAACAGGTCCGACGGACCGTTTTCATCGGACATGTCTGGAGAGGTCTTTTGGTCTGATGTGTGTACACACCATCGGACAAAAATCCCCTCGGACAGAGAACACAGTGACGTATAACACACCGACGTGCTGAAACACGGAAGTTCAATGCTTCCACGCATGTGTCGAATCAATTTGACGCATGCGCGGGATTTCGGTCCGATGGTTGGGCGTACTAACCATCCGACATGTCCGACGGACAGGTTTCCAGCGGACAAGTTTCTAAGCATGCTTAGAAACTTTTGTCTGCTGGAAACCTGTCCGCTAGGCCGTACACACGATCGAAAATGTCAGCTGAAACTGGTCCGCAGACCAGGACGTGTCTCCTCGTCTGTAAGCGGCCTTAGAGTGGGAGGTGAGGTGAGATTAAACAGCTGGAATGCCATTGTCCCATTGGAGTCCCATTGTCTTTGAGAATGTTGCTGAATGGGATCTGTTTTTGAAGGTCATTGGTGTGGAGGTAGCCAGATTATTTTGAAAGTGAGCATATTCTATGATATTGACGTGAGTCTAAAGGGGCAGTGTTAATGGGAAGTATGTAGCAGTGCTAAAGGTGTTATCTGGGATGCAGTATAGTGTTTTCCTAGATTAGGTATACCCAGGACACCCACTATCTTGTACTAGTATGGTATGGTGGATGCTAGCCTTATCCTGCACTGGTGCCAGATGGATTTCAAAAGTGTCTTTTATTCAGTGTGCATTATATGGCTGGGAATTGGGATAGTAAATAGTAAATAAATGTTACTTTTGGTTTCTAAGACCCTGCAAGTCTTACTGAGTTACCTTGTCATCACCAGTAATGAGTCACTAAATCTTGTTAAGTTTTTCTGACTTTGTGCTGGATTTTTTGCACTGTAAACTGAACTGTGCAGGCTAAAGTGTAGATTGTACTGCTAGCATATATACTGTTGACTTAACTGTCTGTGCTGAAGTGCAGATGTCACTGGTGACATGGGCACAGTAGACTGAGCTGATGATGTCGACAGTGTACTATATACCCCTTAAAATTCACATAGGGGGTGGTCCTGTATCTAGGGTCCACCTATTTTTAAAGCAGGCTTCCATATTCTAATAGCACACCAAACACCTGACCAGGGCTGCAGGGAAAAGTCTTGTTCTCATTAACTTAGGGACAAGGTGCTTTGGTGGGGAGGTGGTCTGCCCTATCTCTCCCCCCCGACCATTGTTGAGGTCATGTGGCCTGGAATGTTTTAGGAGGGGGCATAAATCTTGTGTTTTGCATGGGGTAGTCCATTACAATAGAAGGGATCCCCCTTGATATGCCACTGACCAGGATAGAAATCATGGGGCCCCCTTACAGCCTACCTGATGGGGCCCCCTTCAGCTCCACCCCTGGTCCTGCCTCTTGTCCCTCCTTCAACCCCACCCTAGCTCCGTCCCTGGCCCTTCTCCAGATGCCATTGTAGTGGGGTCCTGCCATCATTGACTATAATTAATAGCGATTCAGAACGGAATCTCCATCATCGTTCAAGTTATGCTGTACATAGGTTTATATCTGTTGGAACAGTGCATTGTGGGATTGAAAGAATTAGGAGACACGGACTCCATTGACAATTTGTAGAGAAAGACTACACTTCCCAAGATGCCTTGCCCTCTGCTGGGCACATGACACCTCTGCACAGACTTATGGGGGAGGTTACTTAAAGAATGGGCGGGATAGGACTCGCTCTCTCGGGACCTGCACGCCTTCCTCTGCGGAGCTGTGGAGAGCGTCACAGCCCCGTAGTTAGGCCTGAAGCCTGGGGCTATATCCATCGGCAAGGAACAAGCCCAAGGGTGCCCATCCCACGTTCCAGGAGATCGGACGGGTGGATCGATTGCTGACCGGAGCTGCTGAAGACAGGATATCGGAGGCCTGGCGTTACGGTGTGCTGTGAAGCATCCTAACTTTACGAGAGGCTCAGGCGGACTAGGCCTGATCGGGTGAGAGGGCACTTGCCCAAGTTCCCATACTTAATACTCTCCACACTAAAAAAATCCCTTTTAAATTCCTCAATTCCTTAGAATGCCATTCATTGTAAGCTCTAACGAGCATGGCCCTCTAAATCTGCCTGTATTAAATTGTATTGTAACTGTACTATCTGCCCTCATGTTATAAAGCGCTGCGCAAACTGCCAGCGCTATATAAATCCTGTATAATAATAATAATATGCCTAATATGTACAATAAAGCACTAGAATAAATTTGGCATTGTACACTTGGACAAATATTATTTTTGGTACTTGCAGTTAGGGTCCTTTCACACATGCGGACAGTATGTCCGTATTTCATCCATCCGTTTTTGGATGAAATACAGACATACATGTATCCCTATGGAATAGCGGATCTCATCAGTCTCCGCCATGGTCCGATTTTGCAGATGAAGGAAAATCCTATTTTTCCACCTGTCTGCGGAACGGATCAGGTGAACACGGACAGACGGTCCCTGTTCATTCGATTCCCCCATAGGGGAGAGTGGAGATCTGAGTGTGCAGGGACCGCCCTGTCACCTGCCGACTCAGCGGGGATCAACGGAGCAATCCCCGCTGAGCAAGCGGATGAGACATGTACGGATCCTCACAAGATCCGTACATGTGAAATGGGGCTTTAGAGAAAAAGAAAAACCCTGGGCCAGTGCGTTCAGGAAAAAACACCCAATGCACCCAAATGCGTGTAAAAACGTGCGTTAATGCTAGGCTTGAGCTTAATTCATTTCACTGACCAGAATAAATTAATATCCTGGCCAATGAAATAAATAGATGCGCTTGACGTGTTTTAAAAAAATGTGGCTTTAGCTGCATTTTAGAAGCTACTTTTTCCTGCCTGGAAAGAGATGAGCAAAATCTCAGTGTGCATGGGGGTTTATTATAGTCAGTGATGGCTCTTCCGAAAAATCATAGCCTAAATATGCATGTGTATTCCCTTTGTAGACAGATTATCTTCTCCAGAGTATTGCAAGTTGTTTAGGAAAATGCATCCTAGGTTACCAATAATTTACCCAAGATTGGTTGGCTTGGGAGTGTCTGTATAGTTCAAACAAGCTGAAGTTGTTAGATGTGTCCACGAGGCCAGTATTGTAGAGCAGTCTTTCAGCTATGGCACGGATTGGAAGTTGGTGTCACTTGACATTTAGATGTATGCATGAATAAAAATGTAGGACAATGGGTAACATGAAGTAAATGCACAGTAATATTTTCTGTATAGCAGCTGATCCTTGATTATTTTAAAATCACAAAATAGTTTGCACAGTGTAATGTTTCTTTCAGCTACAGATTTCTGTTTTCTATGACCTAGATGGCCAAACATGTTCTTCTGTTTCTTATGGATTATAAAGAAGAGTACACACTGTGACTGATTAACTGCTTATTAGATTTTTTTTTCAGATGTTAATTTTAACCTATTGATGAGAGTAACCCCTATACATAATTTTGCTGTCTCCATTGCATTCCTGATCACACTGCCTTCTTTGGTTCAGTGCACCTAAAAAGAACCATTATGCTGGATGAAGCTGGATGAGAGTAGAGGTCATTGTGTTTTATTAATGTATAAGCTGGGCCATTTTTGAAGGCTTAAAGCTGAAGCGTAGTTACAAATATTTTGGGTTATACTGCACCAGAGATGTAGCTTACCTCCAATGAAGGTTATCCTACATCCTGCTGGCTGTTGGTTAAGGTGAAGGAACGTGCCTCCCTCTTCATCCACTCTTTGCATTATTTTCACTGAATGTAAAGCATTCTGTAAATGGGGAGGCCCTGTCATTTGTCTGCTGATCCTCCATTCACATAATGCTTTGCATTTTGTAAAAAAAAAAAAAGTAAATAGACAATTGGGGGAGAAGGGGGAAGACAAGTGACACAATCCTTCACTGTCTATCTAGCTAAACCCCTTTAAACTATAGCCATTTCTGACAACTCCTATTTGTGCAATCCATCACTATCCATTCATTTTCCATTTCATGCTATATACCTAATAAATAGGTTCTATATGACTGGTAAAGTTGTCTTAGACAGGCTTCAAAGTATAGTGCATATTCATACGATTCTTTATACAATCTCTATTTTTTCTTGGATGTTTTTCAGCATCTTTTGTGAGGTTCATGCTATCGACCTGAGTACTTTATGAAATGACTCATACAATTGTATTTCTTGGCATCAAAGACCGCCTGATGTTCAGTGCTGGTCCAGCCTCTGCAACGAAGAGAGACTAAAAAACAGCCCTAGACTTCAATGTATCTCTTTCATCTCCCTTCTCCTTTATTCTGTTTATTCTGCGGATGAGATGCCACAGATCATAAAATAAATACGCTGTAATATGTGTGTGTCTTAGAGCGAGTCTCTTTTTTTCTGTGCAATTTAATGACTAGGATATATAAGGTACGTGTTTTTTTATTTTTAAAAACATTATCAATAAAATCATACAGTTGTTATTTGCTAAAAGTATATATCCTAGTTTAATGTGATTGTATAACCAACAAAGAATAAGTGCAACAAAGAGCTTTGGTATTAAGACAAAAACTCCTCTAATATGCATAAAGGCAGAGAGATGGCAGCATGAGTTAATAAAAAGAAATGATATTGTATTCTTGTTTATGGTTACTGTCCTTGAAGAAATGGGTAGTAAAGGATGAGAGATATCTTTCTGTGTTTTTCATCCAGTCTTTGAGAGAAGGAAATATGCATGGAACCCTATTAAAGATGCTGTATTAAAACTTTGTATCTCACTTTTCTGGCAGTGTCGTGCATAATGAATTTTTCTCACAATTTATTTTTAAACTGATATGCATCTCCTCAGTTGGATTATGGCCTAATTTTAAATATACTCATACATAAGGGATTCTTGTTTTACCTTTTATCTGGTATAATCAGATCCTTAGAAGGTCGCTTTTGACCTGATGTGCACAATGCACATTCACATTCACATTCACTGTTCAAGTGCTTGTCAGGCAAATGTTGTTGTTGTATTGTTTAACATCGGTAGAGTTATCTGAATTTTTCACATTTATTGACTGATGTCATGGGTGAGATTCTCAGAAGCCTTGAGGATTTCAGGGATTTTTTTTTTTGGTGGATGACTTGAGGCTTTATTTAACAACTTCTCTTGTAGGAAGGTTGGTTAGTGGGGTTACCCTGAAAGAAGCATGTGGATTGTTTACCCTTCAAGGGGAATGTTTGTTAAGCCTTTTTTGGATGAATACATTCAAAGGTGACTATGGGTGAGAATACACTGTTACAACTAAAAGAGAAGGCCCGTGGCTCAGTGTAAAGGTACCCAGACATTTTTCTTTTGAGGGAGCAATGCACACTGTGTATTAGAGACAACTGTGTCTTACATGTTGCCCACTTTTGAGAAAGTCTGAATGGGTCCTGAATTTTCAGAAGTCTTAGATGGGTCCTAGACCAGAAGTTGGAATACTTGGGCCTAATCTGGTACAGATGCCCAGTCAGAAGTGATTTTCTCTCTAGACAAATGTCCTACTCTAAAGACTCAGATGAACTTACAAAAAAAAGTACAGACAATAACTCAATCCACTTTGCATGGAGGGTTTGGAGAAAATGGAGGCTCCTTTGAGGCAATTCTAGTTTCCCCATTTTTTTTCAGACCCCTTCAATAGAATATTTTGATGGCAGGGAACAAGAAAATTCCATAGCTCAATTAAAATACAGATCAACTGCACCTGCAGTTCTTTTCAATGCTTCTAAGACCCCTTTCACACTGAGGAGTTTTTCAGGCGGTACAGCGCTAAAAATAGCGCCTAAATACGGCCTGAAAAACTCCTGCCCAGCCTTCTCAATGTGGAAACCCAGAGGGCTTTCACACTGAGGCGATGCGCTGGCAGAAGAGAAAAAAATCTCCTACAAGCAGCATCTTTGGAGCGGTGAGAGGAGCTGTATGTATACCGCTCCTTCCCATTTAAAACAATGGGAGACCGCTGTATTACCGCCCACAATGTGCCTCTGCAGAGGCGCATTGCGGGTGGTATTAACCCTTTATCGGCCACTAGTGGGGGTTAATACCGCACTGCTAGCGGCCGAATCCCGAGGCAATTCCGACGGTATAGCGCCGCTATTTTTAGCGGCGCTATACCGCCACCGCACCTTCCGCCCCAGTGTGAAAGGGGCCTAAATGATTTTAAAGCATACTGCATTTGCCCATCAACGCCCAGCTACAAAGGCTGCAGAGATTTATATTCTTACAAACGGCCATTCCTCTTTAAAGCCTTTATAATTATCCTTTTGAAAATATTGTAAGCGGTCCTGTATCTACTTTTGGCATTCTCTCATGTCAAAGAACTTATTACATTTTCAGCAAATTGCTTCTAATTTCTGTTTTTCTGAAAAGTCAACCTAGAAAAAAAATGTTAAGCTGCTTTGTGTTTAGGCAATATTGTAAAAATTACTATCCAAAACCTAAAAATATAAATATATGTTGGGTAAAATATTTCTCTGGGGCATTATCATTTGAAGAAAACAATTATAATAATTCTTAAAAATACCCACATCATTTCCTATTTCTTTTCATTAATTTAGGCTGAATGTAACTTAGTATGATCCTTTAAGAAGCCTGAGGCTAAGATCTAACTACCGTATATAAGACATAATTCTTTACTTTAAGCAATGGCAAATTAATAATGCTTCTTGCCGCTTAATTTACTCTCCTGTTGAAATATTATAATTCATTAATCCAGGAAATCATTATGAAAATGTGGTTATTATTGATGGATGAAAAAAGCTTAATAAATGATATGGATAGTACATGTGCACATGTTTGATTAAAGCCATGTTTAGACCCTATTTACTGCATGTTAACGCATCTGTACTCTGACATATTTTTTGTTTCATTTTAAAGGAAGCTTCAACATTCCCACAAAATGACTGTGAATTTGAAACTCCAGTTCTGCACCCCTAAAAGGCATCAATGCTTTGCTATAACATGTCTAAGGAGTGTACCACATAGAACATTCAAGATATCGTTTTGTGAATTTTATATTTATAGTTTTCATAGGAAAAAAGGTAGCAAATTACAAAAATAGAATATAGCGAATACAATTGCAATACAAGTCATATTGAAATTGAATGCTATTAAAACATCCCTTACATTTTCAATCTGCAGCACTGTCATTTTCCGTAAAATGCATGCAATATGGCAACCTGAACGCCCACCAGATATGTAATTTCCTGCTTGTGTGATTGGCTGACTAGTTCTTACAGAAGTCTGCACTAAGATAAAAATTTGATTTTGAACATTCTCCTGCAACATAAATGTAATTTTTGGTGAGCTACTCCCAAAGGAAAAGCATGTCTAAAGGGATGCAAACCCTGTAATTTTCCTTGTTAGAGCCATGCAGGTGCAGCAGCTTGATAATTACAATACCACTCACATACAGGTTCCACACTTTCCACATGAACACAGACAAGCCAACAGCTATTCCTTTAGAATGACGAAAGGTAGGAATCTGCAACAACATGTTTTTAAATCCTTACAATGAACATATATTGCCCAGAGGGGAATGTTTTTTTTCCCTGAACAAAAACATAGTTATTCTGTAAAATAAACACCATTTCCATTTTTTTTTCTTAAATCCGCAGCCTAAATAATATCTTGTGCCATGAAAGTCTCTCTAGGTACTCCAGTTTTGCTCCTGTGTGGTCACTCTTTCATATGCACAGATTAAGAATACAAGTGGCCATGCCAACACACAATGGAAGGCCTGTCCAGAGCAATTATTTCTAACTGATAGAGGAGCGAGTACATATAGCCAGAAATCAGCTGAAAAGCATTAAGGAAGCAGCAGTGAGATGAAAATAAAGATGAAAATGGTGAAAACAGTATTTTATGGGAAAAGGAAGGCAATTGTTTATGATATCTAGTTCTTAAGCAAACTAAATGCCATCCAGTGGTTAATATCTGCTTTAAATCTAATTTCCTGTCTTACACTTTTTCCTTTTAGTCCTTAAGGGGCTGTAAAGGAAATTTTTCTTTTCCCTAAATAGCTTCCTTTACCTTAGTGCAGTCCTCCTTCACTTACCTCATCCTTCGATTTTGCTTTTAAATGTCCTTATTTCTTTTGAGAAATCCTCACTTCCTGTTCCTCTGTCTGTAACTACACACAGTAATGCAAAGCTTTCTCCCTGGTGTGGAGAAAGCCTCTTGAAGGGGGAGGGGGCAAGCAGGAGTGTCAGGACGCCCACTAACACACAGCTCCTTTCTCTATCTGCAAAGTAGAGAGTGTCCTGACTTGCCTGCTTGCCCCCTCCCCCCTCAAGAGGCTTTCTCCACACCAGGGAGAAAGCCTTGCATTACTGTGTGGAGTTACAGACCTAAAAACAGGAAGTGAGGGTTTCTCAGAAGAAATAAGAACATTTAAAAGCAAAATGGAAGGATGAGGTAAGTGAAGGAGGACTGCACTAAGGTAAAGGAAGCTATTTAGGGGGAAAAAAAATCCTTTATAACCCCTTTACTCCACCTCTCTCTTGAGATCCCTGATTTAAAAACGGTGGGTCACTTGTAGGTGCTGAACAGAAAGGAGTACATACAGTATGTAATCCAAATCATTTGATGGAGGGGGGATTATGGTGTGGGGTTGTTTTTTAGGGGTTTTGCTTGGCCCCTTAGTTCAAGTGAAGGGAACTCTTAGGGCATCAGCATACCAAGACATTTTAGACAATTTCATGCTTCTAACTTTGTGGGAACAGTTTGGGGATGGCTGCCTTCCAGTGCACAAAGCAAGGTCCATAAAGACATGGATGAGGGAGTTTGGGGGTGGAGGAACTTGACTAGCCTGCACAGAGTGCTGACCTCAACCCGACAGAACACCTTTGGGATGAATTAGAGTGGAGACTGCGAGCCAGGCCTTCACGTCACAAATGCGCTTCTGGAAGAATGGTCAAACTTTCCCATAGACACACTCCTAAACCTTGGGGACAGAGTTTAAGCTGTTATAGCAGAAAAGGGTGGATCAATTCAATACTAAACCCTACAGACTAATACTGGGATGCCATTAAAGTCCATATGTGTAAGAAGGCAGACAGGTATCCCAATACTTTAGATCAGGGATCCTCAAACTACGGCCCTCCAGTTGTTGTAGAGCTACACATGCCATGAGGCATTGTAACACACTGACATTCACAGACATGACTAGGCATGATGGGAATTGTAGTTCCTGAATAACTGGAGGGCCGTAGTTTGAAGACCCATGCTTTAGATGATATAGTGTATATTTGTCAATTCTCAAAGTAAAAATTCAGTTTTCTTTTCTCTGTGTCTTCACCTGGTGATCTGGTTAGTAACACAGTCCATGTATTAGAGTGCTCCCACTCTGGATGAAGGAGCACGGTGGGCACCTTTGCACAGCAGTATTGTCTGTCTTGAGGGGGAGGGGGTGGAGTGTTAGATATACTAGGAGATTTAAAGAAGAGGGGAAGGAGAAAAGGCGCTAAACAACCAATAGTGTAAACGGTTTAATAGGTGTACATAAAAAAACATTGTGACATGTTCATCTCACAGAATGTTTTCAGGTAAATAGTCTGTGCCTGGATGGACTGTGTGCAGGATCCAGCATGGGATCTTGAAGAAGTCCTGAGCGGCTGCTCTGTGGAGACAGAAGGAAGAATGCTGGAACCATGAGCTGCACAGAGCCTGTTGACAGCTGACAAGACCTGGAGTCAAGCATTGCAGACGTCACCACGTTCATTAGCTTACCAGCTCATCGAGCAGACCAACCAAGTCTGCTGCTGGAAGTATCTGCACACCTTCTCTTTTTAGTTCAGCAAAGGACTCAGATAAGTGCAGGGTGAAAAGACTGTTTTTTTCAATGTCAGTGCAAACTGAATAAAATGTAATTTTTTAAAAACCCGCTACACTATGGAGTTCCTTTTTTATTTTTATATGTTACACACTCAATCCATCTGAGTTTAAAGATCTGCTGAGCCCTGTCTGGAAGTAGGAAATCTCAGCGTTCCGGAGGATCCCTGTGTTGATAGCAGTGGAGGAAACCCCGGGATCGAACCGTGGATAATAGTGTTGAGTGCCCTACTGACCCCTCCAAGGGTCCAGCATTGTGGTAAGCGGCCATCCATTACTTCTTAAACGAACAGATGTGGTCTATCAACTAAATCTTCCACCACTTTAACCTCTTTACTACCGCCCACCGTCAAGTGACGGCGGCACGGTAGTGCTCTCGTTCTGAAAAGGACGTCACATGATGTCCTTGCCTTGCCGAGCCACCAGGGGGGTGCACACGCGATTGCCCAGTTACTGAGCAGGACCGTGCATCTCTGTGTGTAAACACAGAGATCCACATCCTGTCAGGGAGAGGAGACCGATTGCTGTGTCCCTTGTACATAGGGACACAGATCGGTCACCTCCCCCAGTCAGTCCCCTCCCCCTACAGTTAGAATCACTAACTAGGGTACACATTTAACCCCTTGATCGCCCCCTAGTGTTAACCCTTTTCCCGCCAGTCACATTTACACAGTAATCAGTGCATATTTATAGCACTGTTCGCTGTATAAATGTGAATGGTCCCAAAATAGTGTCAAAAGTGTCCGGTGTGTCCGCCGCCAATATCACAGTCAGGATTAAAAATCACTGATCGCCGCCATTACTAGTAAAAAAAAAAATGTAGCCGCTATAACTTTTGCACAAAAAAATAAAAAACAATCAATATACGCTTATTGCAATTTTTTTAACCAAAAATAAGTAGAAGAATACATATCGGACAAAACTGAGGAACATTTTTTTTTATATATATATATTTGGGGATATTTATTATAGCAAAAAGTAAAAAATATTGTTTTTTTTTTAAATTTTCACTTTTCTTTTGTTTATAGCGAAAAAATAAAAAAACACAGAGGTGATCAAATACCACCAAAAGAAAGCTCTATTTGTGGGTAACATGTTGCATGACTTTGCGATTGTCATTCAAATTGTGACAGCGCTGAAAGGTGAAAAATGGCCTGGGAAGGAAGGGGGTGAAAGTGCCCAGTACTGAGGTGGTTAAAGGTGCATACCTTACTAGGCCTATTTTTGACCCATGATTTACTATAAACTAAATACTTGCACTCAACTGACATTGTCTGTAACCACTGTCTTTACTGATAAAGATGTCTAATCTGTTGCCGATGGTGTTGTGCTGATGGTCTTGTGCTGATGGTGTTGTGTTGATGGTGTTGTGCTGATGGTAATGTCTATTGCTTACCAACACACCTAACATCCTATTAACTTCAAGCATGTTAAGATTCGTTCCACATAGAGATTAAAGAGACAAGAGACATTATTTGTGCCCTAGTTGCACGTAAGCTATGGCAAATTGAGACTGGCTTCCCTCTTATACAAAGCAAAGTGGAAGTAAGCTTGTCCTTTTGCTGATGGAGAAAAAAAATCTGTGCCAGCAAGTCTAGATTAATCAATAGCTTATGTTCCTACAGCATAAAGTATTACCACTCCTAAGAAAGAAAACCAGAACAAAGACTCAGAAAATAACAAAAACATCATGTGATTACTGTCACAGAAAGGAAAATAATAAAATATTATCATAAAGTCAACAGATAGTGGAGAAAATGCACTTAACTGTATGCATAAAAAAAATAATAATAATTGCAATCTAAATTACTGCAATATAGAATCACATCAAATACCATTATGGAACTTTAATGCCTCTCCAGTTTGCCATGTCCTCCTATCTTTACAGATTTTAGTGTCTATAAAATGTGTTATCGTTTATATATGTAGGCGTGTTCTACATGGGATGAAATATTATTCTTATAAGTCTGAACTACAAGTAAACATCTAAATGTACAGATGAAACATACTGTATACATTTAAACTATACTATTTTATCTGCTAAAGTATTCAAAGTTTTGTACAGCTCTGTTTGTGATTCATATACTTCTGCCAGACAGTATATTCAGCACTTTCTCTGTTACAGTTAAAGCACAAATACAGTTAAGATGGCCATAGACGGGTTGTTTTCTTTTTTCATTCAGTTAGTGGGCTAAATCGGAAAAAAAAAAAAAACAGATTCCTACAAAAGTTTTCCAGCCTGTCCCTTCAAAATAAGTCAATGCAACGATCTCTGGCTACCATTAGAACTTTTGTTTTAAACCATAGTACCACACTGTGTGAAAAATTAAAAGCAACTTTCACTGCAATGCCCCCATATCACTGTTGCTGCAGACTATTTGGTGGTCCAGCATGTTGAATACAGTATCAATGGAATTAGGAATAGTGTCATATAGAGGAAGTTTGAGTTAGGTGACAAAGGAGAATTTACCCCACAGGCCAGTTCTGATAAAGATTTGGTGGACCTGACTGTAAATACTTCACAATTCAGGCATTGACAGGAGTTGGATCCTCAGTCACTTGGCAGATGGTGTGCATTTAATTGCTTTATGTAGCTAGTCACTTCCCATTTAGATGCATAATCCCAGGTTTGGCAGAGAAATGTCTTTCAGCACCAACTTATTTTGTGGCTCTAAGGCCCCGTACACACGAGCAAATATATCTGTTCAAATCGGTCGGACAGAACGATTTGAACAGATCTGTCTGCTGGGATGTATTGGTTTGATCGTGTACACACGATCAAACCAAAATCCCCGCCGGCAGACAGCGCGATGACGTGTCGGTGACGTGGCGGTGACGTTGACGCCGCCACATCACCGCACCAGGAAGTAAAACACTTCCGCGCATGCGTCGAATCTATTAGACGCATGTGCGGGCAGTACACTAACCAGCAGACATATCGGTCCGACGGGTTCCCAGCCGACATTCGGCTGGCCAAATTCGTCTGTTTGCCCGTACACACAATCAAATCTGTCTGCTGAAACGGTCTGGCAGACCGCTTCCAGCAGACAGATTTGATTGTGTGTACGCAGCCTTAAAGTTGTTCTCACACTAGGCAATAGCCCCCTTCCCTATTCCCCCACTGGTCTGCCCTCACACTCTGCTGCATAAGCATGTGCACATGGGGTGCCAGATGTGCCTATGTACCCTAATCACCCTGTGCTGTGCAGATTCCCCCTGCTGCCTGGTTGTAGAGAAAGGAACTGGGAAATCTCTGTTCTCAGTCACCTTCTCTGTTTCAAAAGTAAGACAAATTTCACCAAAGCCCCCACAATGGGGCTCCTAAAAAAATAATTTCAAGAAAAGTTTTAATTGTAAAGAATAGTAAAAAAATAAAGATGTAAAAAAAAAGAAAAGAAGAAGAAAAATACTCTCTGCTTTACTGACACCATCCAATGCTCTACTGCCACTGTCCTCTGCCCTACTGACAAGGTCCACTGCCCTACTGACAAAGACCACTGCTCTACTGACACTGTCCCCTGCCCTACTGCTTTGTATATATATATATGTATAT
Organism: Rana kukunoris; assembly: GCA_029574335.1. Lineage (NCBI taxonomy): Eukaryota > Metazoa > Chordata > Amphibia > Anura > Ranidae > Rana > Rana kukunoris. The sequence goes on along the minus strand of CM056050.1, from coordinate 350,516,537 downwards.
ATATATATACACACGATCAAACCAAAATCCCCGCCGGCAGACAGCGCGCTGACGTGTCGGTGACGTGGCGATGACGTTGACGCCGCCACATCACCGCACCAGGAAGTAAAACACTTCCGTGCATGCGTCGAATCCATTCGACGCATGTGCGAGCAGATATGTCTGCTGGTTAGTGTACTAACCAGCAGACATATCGGTCTGACGGGTTCCCAGCCGACAGATTTCAAAGCATGCTTTGAAATCTGTCGGCTGGCCAAATTCGTCTGTTTGCCCGTATACACAATCAAATCTGTCTGCTGAAACGGTCTTCCAGCAGACAGATTTGATCGTGTGTATGCAGCCTTAAAGTTGTTCTCACACTAGGCAATAGCCCCCTTCCCTATTCCCCCACTGGTCTGCCCTCACACTCTGCTGCATAAGCATGTGCACATGGGGTGCCAGATGTGCCTATGTACCCTAATCACCCTGTGCTGTGCAGATTCCCCCTGCTGCCTGGTTGTAGAGAAAGGAACTGGGAAATCTCTGTTCTCAGTCACCTTCTCTGTTTCAAAAGTAAGACATCAGGGGTTTGTTTAAACCCCTGAAATTTCACCAAAGTCCCCCCAACGGGGCTCCTAAAAAAATAATTTCAAGAAAAGTTTTAATTGTAAAGAATAGTAAAAAAATAAAGATGTAAAAAAAAAAAGAAAAGAAGAAGAAAAATTATCTCTGCTTTACTGACACCATCCAATGCTCTACTGCCACTGTCCTCTGCCCTACTGACAAGGTCCACTGCCCTACTGACAAAGACCACTGCTCTACTGACACTGTCCCCTGCCCTACTGCTTTGTATATATATATATATATATATATATATATATATATATATACACACACACACACACACACATGTGTGTTTGAGCTTTGGGGTGCACACCCTAATGCAATATATATATATAAACAGATGGTCTGATGGACCGTTTGTGGTTTAAACCGATCGTGTGTGGGCCCCATAGGTTATTTAACCATCGGTTAAAAAAAAGCCAACTTGCTTTAAATTTAACCGATGGATTTCTTACCGATAGGTCAAAACCGATCGTTAGTAGGCACGACCATCGGTAAAAAATCCACGTATGCTCAGAATCAAGTCGACGCATGCTTGGAAGCATTCATTTTTTTAGCATGTCGTTGTGTTTTACGTCACCGCCTTCTGACATGATCAGTTATTTAACCGATGGTGTGTGGGCACGAAGGACCATCAGTCAGCTTCATCGGTTGAATGTATAAGAAATAGTGCAGCGCAATATAAATACAATTAAACTGAAGTGCAAAACACAGTTGTTATACTGATAACAAATGAATCATGAATGGTGCATAAGTAATGCAAAAATCTGTCAAAAAAGTGAAAAATTCCAAAGGAATAGGGTGACAACCACTCCAAATCTTCACCAGTGACTTTAACTTTAAATAAGTGATCCCTCTACCGTTAAGAATGGCTACTCTCACCTTAGGTTATGTACCCCTGTTTTACCAGGCAGTCATACCAGCAAAAATCGATAGACAGATTGGTACAACATGTGGATAGCAAACTTCTTAGGCTTGACAGCATTGAGATCGAGGATAAGAGAAAAAACAGATATAAGTGCTCTCTGCTTTAAAACGGCTTAGGTTTATTAAAAAGGCATTAACAGGCTACTCACATTAGCCCGAAAGGCAAAACGGCAGAAAGGAAATACACACAACATGTGTCTTTTTAGAGATGGCAGCAAGCGACTTCAGGCTCCTTCCCCCTTACGCATTACGTTGTAGCAACTTCCTCATCGGTTAACCGATGAGAACGGTCCTTCAGACTGTTCTCATCGGATGGACTGATTGTGTGTATGTGGCCTTACAGTTTAACTGTACCAAATCCTTTCCTGGGCATACAACCTGGCTGGCCAGGAAAGGGGAAGGCTTCAGGTTTTCACTCCCCCCCAAAACCATATCAAGCAACATGCCCTCATTTTTGGGAAGGTACTTTGCCAAGGGAGCTTGGCACATCTCCAGTGTACTTAACATAGGAGGGTAGCTCATATACATGGGGCCAGATTCTCAGCGGCGATACGACGGAGTATCTCAGATACCCCGTCGTATCGCCGTTTTCTTTGCCTCGTATCTATGCGCGTGATGCTTAGCATCACTTTGGCATAGATACGCTTCAACATCCGACAAGTGTAAAACCATTACACTTGCGGTTCGTAGTTGTAATGACAACTCCGGCCACTAGGTGGCCTTTACGTTTTTTCTAATTTGCATATGCAAGTGAGGCTAGTACGCCGATTCCCGATCACTTTTACGCCGCCCCGTCGTCGCGTACATCGTTTTCGTCCGCGTAAGGTTACCCCAGCTTCTATGTGGAGTAACCTTACGAAGTACCGTCGGATGCCGTCGGGTGCCATGTTAAGTATGGCGTCGGGTCAGTGTCGGCTTTTTCCGTCACTTACATCGTTTTACTAACTTGTTCGCGAATAGGGGCATTGCATAGTGACGATCACGTCGTTTTGACGTCGGTTTCAACAGCGCTTTCCGACGTGAGCTGGAGCATGCGCACTGGGCTTTTTCCCCGGCCGGCGCATGCGCAGTTCGTTCGACGCGGGGGCGCGCTTAATTTAAATAGAAACCGCCTCATTTGAATTACGCGGGCTTACAATGGGCCATTTTCGCTACACCAACGCAAACGACGGAGCAAATGGTTAGAGAATACGGCACCTGCTCTAGTACGATGCGGCGGTGTAGTGCAAATGGCTTACGATACGCAAGCGAAATTCTATGAGAATTTGGCCCTAGGTCTTTAATAAGTGAATCAATATATTTCCCTTCTCTTTCGAGGGGTCCTTTAATGGCTGAAACAATTGGCCTGCCAGGTGGATTATTGGCATGAATTTTGAGGATAATAATATAGCATGTGGGGTTGTTAAATTCTTCTACTTTCAGCTTCAAAGGCAAAATTGAGCTTTTCATTTATAAGTAATACCAATGCAGGGAATACCAATGCTGCCTCCTTTTTTTGTCCCTCCCTGCAAAAATTAGGGAGTATTTTTCACTATATTTCGCTTTCTTGTAGGCCTTGGTAAGTCATGTGTTCTTAAAGCCTCCTCACTGGGATCTCTCCCTCAAAACCTTAGCTTCCTGTTCAAAATCTTGCTCATCTGTACAATTGCGACGGGGCCTTACTGTATGTACTGACCAACTGGTATGTTTTTAAATAGTGTCCTAGGGAGAAAGGTCTCTGGACGTTGTAGACTGTTAGTTGCAGTAAATATTCTCTACAATTTAGTTTTAATATAAGCATCCTCACTTAGGATGATTGTTAGTTCTAAAAATGTAACCCTCTCTTTATGAAAGTCACATGTGAAATTCAAGTTGGGGGGTTGTCACCCAAAGTCCCCACAAAGGATTTTAACTCTAAAGCCAATACTCCCATCGCAAATGACAGCTCCCTGACCAGTTCCTAAATGTCAAGAAATTGGTTAGGGATGCTGGCTGATGTCATTGACAAAATATGTTCATTGACAATACCTTTCGGCTTGTTTACCATTTAAACAAGCTTTAATTTAGTAGTGATAGTGATTCTACCACTAATTGAATAATTTCTGGCTTTTGCAGCTGAAGGTTTGAGCAGGAGTGTGAACTGGCCAAATCTGGTCTTTTAATTCACTCATTCAGCAAACTGTTTACAGTCTGGGTTTGGGTCAAACTAATGGTTGAAGTAAACATCAAGTTCATCCCTATCTGTGTGATACCCAGCCCCCCAGCCTATTACTTCTGCCATTGTTGAAAATTTTAATTTTGATAAAGTTCTAAAACAATCATGCCTGACTGCAGACTGAAATGGAAAAAATATTTTGTAATAAGATTTTAAATAATATTACAGTACAAAATGGCTTAAAATAATACATTTTTAAAAAGGCTATTGTTTTTTTCTTAAGGAAGAACAGTTTTATTTATAATGTTTTGTCTCTAGTTTAGATCAAGGTAAGGAAACCATATTTGGTTTAAGGCTGAAAATGATGTTGCTTTCTGTTGCCCTGTCCCTGAAATTGTTCTAGAGGCACTTTGATTTTCGACATGACAGTGCTGTCATATTTACCAAATGTCTGTAGCACTGAATGTCTGTGATGGTTTGCCAAAATGTTCTGGACTGCCCTGTTTCAGTTGGGCGTATGAATAAAACCTTAGTGACTCAGTCCATGGCTTATTGCTATATATTTGCTAGTGAAGTACATCTCAGCGCCAGCTGGAGAATCCCTAGCTCCTTCTAATGCCAAGTTTTAAGATGGATTAACAGAATATTTGGTTGTGTTGGACCAGTGCTATTCAGATTCTGTTCGCTGTTTAAGTAGTTTTGCCAGTAAATTCTGCTGTTGCCATTTACTGCTTGAGCAAGTTTAATCTAAAGAACAGTACAATATTATACATGGATGTGTGAAGAAAATAGTCTTCATTGTACTGTATTAAGAGTTGGTCACTGCCATGTATGGAATGGATTATTAGAAGTTCCTGAAGCCAGAAAACCTGTATTTACTTAAAAATCTAATCTGGTAATGGGAAAAATCTGCTAGCTGTGTCCGGTGAGCCTTTAATAAATGACACTAATAAGTGTTTAACCACTTCAATACAGGGGATTTTCACCCCCTTCCTGTCAGACCAGCTTTCAGTGCTGTTACATTTTGAATGACAATTTTGCGGTCATGCACCAATATGATTTTTTTCCCCCACAAATATAACTTTCTTTTGGTGGTATTTGATCACCTCTGCAGTTTTTATTTTTTCAGCTATAAACAAAAAAAAGAGCGTCAATTATGAAAAAACACAATGGGGTAGATCGCGTACCTCGGCGCATCTTTATGCAGGTATAGCGTATCTTCTTTACGCTACGCCGGCGCAACGTTGAGAGACAAGCATGGAATTCACAAAGCAAATGCTCCCAACGTTGCGCCGGCGTAGCATATAGTCGTCAGCGTAAGCCGACATAAGTCAAAGTAGGTGGAAGTGGGCTGGAAGTGGACGTAATACATTTAAATGAAGCGTGACCCCATGCAAATGATGGGCTGAGCTTCAAACAAGTACTAAAAACGAATGGCGCATGCGTGAGCGCAGGCTCACAGTCACGTTAAAATAACTGCCTAAGATACGTCAAAACACTGCCTACGACGTGAACGTAACCTACGCACAGCCCTATTCACGTACTACGTAAACGGCGTAAAAATCTACGGCGTTCGTTCCCTGGTCCATACCTTTGCATGGGTTGCGCCTCCTATATGAGGAATAACTTTATGCCGGACGTAACCCTTATGCAAATCGCTTAAAACATGCGCCGGGCGCAAGTACGTTCGTGAATCGGCGTAGCTTACTCATTTGCATATTTAAAATGGGAACGCCAGATGCATCCAGCGTAACTATGCACCCACGATACGCCGGTGTAGGCAAGTTACGTCGGGCGGCTGAAGCCTTATTTTTCGACGTATCTAGCTTTGGGAATTGGCGCATAGATATGGCAGCGCACATTTGTACTTACGATAGTGTATCTCGAGATACGTCGCCGTAAGTGCTACGTGAATCCGGGCCAATATCTTTTACTTTTTGCTATAATAAAAATACCATTAAAAAAAAAAAAATTACTCAGTTTAGGCCGATATGTATTCTTCTACATATTTTTGGTAAAAAAAAATTGCAATAAGCGTACCGTAAATGTATTGGTTTGCACAAAAGTTGAAGCGTCTACAAAATAGGGGATACATTTATGGCATTTTTATTTTTATTTTGTTTTTTTACTAGCGGCGGACACATCGGACACTTTTGACACTATTTTTGGACCATTCACATTTATACAGCGATCAGAGCTTTAAAATTGCACTGATTACTGTGTAAATGTGACTGGCAGGGAAGGGGTAAAATGTGTATCCTAGGGAGTGATTTTAACTGTAGGGGGAGGGAAATCACAAGGGGGGGAAACCAGTCAGTGTTCCTCTGTACTGGGAACACACCATCCTCTTCTCTCCTCTGTCAGGACATGGATCTGTGTGTTTACACAATCGTAAGTGCCCGGATGACATGTATTGGGTGGCAAGTGATGCGACTGGCATGCACAGGCGCCCCCTAGAGGCTCGGGAGGTAAAAGACGATATGACGGCAGCCCGGAGGGACAAAGGGTTCCTGCTGCTCCCGTCATATGTCTATGCGTGGTAGAGAAGTGGTCAAAGAGATGAAGTTTGTGTAAAACAGATTTTCACAGCTTCTTCACCATGGCAGGACCCTTAAAAAAAATCAGAACCAAGTAACCTTTACTAAAAATTATTTTCACGTAAGCTCTCAGTACATTAGAATTATTAATACGCTATATGTATAAGAATAAACATAAGAAGAAGGAATGTGGGGTATGTAGCATACTTCACACCAATGCTGTATCCTGGCCTAGGCCAACAAGGCCCAGGCCTAAGGCAGCACTTTGCAGGGAGGGGGGGGGAAGGACGTGAAGAGTTCCCGCTGGCTGTTAGTGTAATTTTAATTGTCCTATGGACCACCTGGACCACAAACCTTCCTCACTGTGCTATATGTTTTCTGCTGCACCATTGGCATGGTTATACTGTAGCTTCTTTGTCCTCTCCAAAAAATTAGCAGAAACTTGTGCTTAAAGTGGAACTATAGGGGGGGGCGTGGCCGGGAGTCCATGAGAGAGGCAGCATGAAACCTTAGCTCCAGCTTCTCGCAACCATCCTGAAGGCATCCTGTCCCCGATCTTGCTCCAAAAGGCACTGATCTGCTCTTAGGATGGTGGGGACCCCGATCCAGGCATGATGGTTAATAAATACGGGCCCCCGGCTCCCCAATCCACGGAGGAGCAACGGGCCCAGTCACAGAGGCAAGATGGTGCCGATCCCCCAGCAGCACGCGCGGCCGCGCAACAGCCTGCTCCATCTGCAGCTCAGGACTCATATCAGGGGGTGAGTGGCTCTGTTCCTGCCCTATTTCATACCCAGGCTGAGACATCTAGTTCTTCTAAATCTCTGGGATGCTGGCAGAGATCATGGTGGCCATTAAGGATGTTAAAACGTCCCTCACCATTCAAATGGAAACATACATATTGACTTCTCCCTCCTAAAGCAAGATGTCCATAACTTAAGGGATAGGACCGGGGAGGTAGAAGGCCGGGTCAGTTCACTGGAAGATGTAGTGCATCCCCTGTCTGCCACTATGCGCATGACCACGGATGAGTTGGGGGCCCTAAGGGCCAAGCTGGATGATTTGGAGAACCGATCCAGAAGGAACAACCTCTGCTTTGTGGGGTTCCCGGAAAAATCAGAGGGGTCTCGCCCGGAGAGGTTTCTGCACCAATGGCTGCATGACGCTTTTGGGATGGAGGAATTCTCCAGAACCTTTGAAATTGAGCAGGCGCATCGCACCCTGCCGCGTGCTCCACAACCTGGGGCCCCCCCAAGATCCCTCATTGCCAAATTTCTAAACTTCAGGGATAAGGTGGCTATACTACGGTTGGCAAGAGAAAAGGGACCCCTCAAGTTCAATGGCAACAACATTTCCATTTACCCTGACTTCTCAGCTGAAGTGCAACACCAGCGTGTATCCTTTGCTGTAGTGAAAGACCGCCTTCGCAACGAAGGTCTTCCCTATGCGATGTTCCCGGCTAAATTGAGAATTATCCATGAATGAAAAGCTCACTTTTGCTCCAGCCCTAAAGACGCTATGGCCTGGCTAGATGCAAGATTTGGAAAACGTTACCAACACTGTCTCAACTGATCCTGTAATATATGGCTTAGAAGTTCTTGTTTACAATCCTCCTTTCCTTTTCCCTGAGTAATTCCTTGGGTGATGGGCCTCGGAGAGTTAGGCCCCGGTTGCTTGGATGATATGGGGGGGGGGCATGCCCTTTGAATTTCCCTTGGGTCAGGGGGTCTGGTTAGATTGGCTATCCCCCTTCTCTGGGCCTGAATGACTCCCTTTCGAAATGTCATATAATTTGTTTGAAATCCCACAGAAGGAGCCAGCACTACTGTATGATAGATGACTCTGCTGTGACCCTAGTCGGCAATGCATGTTGCATTGCGTGTAAGGTACTGTTGATATACTGCCACTTGCACTGTTCACTGTTGTGCCTTTTATGAATCATATTCCTTTTTGATCCTACCTCAGGGACAATTCTAATACATCTGTGAGCTTACATGGAACTGCCACTCTCCCCATTACTAATAGGTGGCGTGGCCACAGGACTATCGGCTTCCTTTCATGACAGTTACTGAAGGGAGTGGAAAATTGTTTTGGGATCCAATGCTTGCTATGTTGGGGTTGGTAGAGCAGGGAGGGGGGTGGGAAGGGATGGGGGTTCAGACGGCTTTCCCACAGGTTTGTTATGCAGGGAATGTCCACCCACGGTGAAAGTTAAGGGATAAGTTTGCTCCTGTGTGTTATTATTTTCTACTATTGATATGCCACGACTGTCAACTATATTGCAAGTTTTATTATAGGTGGGGTACTGCATTGACTATTTACTATTGCTATGCTCATGTGCTAATTGTATATACCCATGGCTGACACGGTTAGAATTATTTCTTAGAATATTACAGGGTTGAATTCACCTCACAAGCGGTCCCTGATGTTTTCCTATTTGAAAAAACACAAGCCTCATATTATCTGTCCTCAAGAGACGCACCTTATGGGCCCTACGCTAAAAAATCTTAAACGTCCCTGGTTAGCCTCCCAGTATCATGCCACTTACTGCAATTTTTCGAGAGGGGTCTCAGTCTTAGTGGCCTTTATAGTGATCTCGACTTCCCTACGGCGTTACGTCACGTGCCTCGTGACTTCATCAGGGGATGAGCATGTGACGTAACGCCGTAGGGAAGTCGAGATCACGTGACACCCGCACAAGCCGGAGGCCAATAGAATCGAGGCGGTAGTACGATCGCTCCGTCTCCTTAGCTGTTTTTATTTGTTTTTTATGACATTTTCTCTTGGATATGATTTTTAACAATAAACCAAACCCACTGGTTCCTACTTAGTTCACCATAGGAGCATCTTCTTTGTATTTTTTCTCCTTACCCATTACATCTACCCGGTGGATTGCCGAGCTTGGATCACCACAGCCACTTGGATGCTTGTAAGGAAACCGATTTGGGAAAGCGAGATCTCCTATTCTGGATGACGCATACTATATGCCCATATATAGCACCCTCAAGGTAAGGAAACTACAACTCCTATGTGGATTCATAGATACAGTTAAGCATCCAGAGCGAAGACCCTCACCATCTAATCATCCAGCCCATCATCACACTACCATTCTATGACTGTTTTGTGCTAGTTTAAGACTGTTTTGTGAATATATCCCTATCCAGTACACCTTGTCACTGGTCCAACAGGACCTGATTGTCACGTAGACCCACTTGCTTTATGGGATTCTACCCATTGACACACTGTATATTTGTTTCATGCACCTATAGCCAGTAGCTATTATTGCACTAATTATTGTATTTGTGTAGTGTTCACTTATCACTTTTTTGAAGCGCTCATCACTATTTATTTATATCTCATTTATGTGCATTGTGGTCACTTTAGATTGAGCTGCCTCATACTTGTTGATGCCACCAGATCACGCATCTGTATACTCACAGTAGCGCATTAGATTTTACTTTTATTCACTCTTTGCAGTTGTATGGTTTTGGTCCTCGCATGGTTGCCTGGATTAGACTCCTCTATACCATGCCGCTTGCCCGTATTTGCATCAATTTACAGGTTACGGATACCTTCCAAATTACTAGGGGGACCAGACTGGGGTGTCTGTTGTCACCCCTGCTATTTGCCCTGGCCATGGAACCCCTCGCTAATTGGATACGCAATTCCCCACTTCTTAGGGGATTGCCCATCAATGGTATAGAGGAGCGAATCTCGCTATATGCTGATGACACTTTGGTGTATTTGGCAGATGCCCAGGGCTCACTAGCTAATGTGTTAAAAATGGTGTCTGACTTTGGAAATTTCCCGGGATTCAGAGTGAATTGGGAGAAGTCCATTATCTATCACATAGATCGGTCACCTAAACTTCAAATTCACTCAGACTCTAGATTGTTGGTGGCCACCTCGTTTAGATATCTGGGTGTTGTGGTCCAGTTGCCACTGTCCCTGTTCATTGTCAATAATCTGGGCCCTGTGCTACTTCAGCTGCAGTTTTAGACTAAACAGTGGAAAGACTTGCCTCTGGATCTAATGGGACGGGCCAATGTCTTAAAGATGATATACCTACCTAAACTACTCTATGTCTTAGCAATTGCCCCATGCAAAATCCCTAAATCCTTATTTAAGAGCATTGATTCGATATGTATAGCATTCCTATGGAATGGTAAGGCCCCTAGAGTGGCACTGGAAACACTTAGACTACCGTCTGATCTGGCGGGAATGGCTTTCCTTGACTTCTACCTCTACTACCAAGCTTCCCAACTGGTGAATATTCATGACTGGTTACACCCTGACTTAAACAATGCGTGCACTACTACTGAAGGGGCTATGGTCACGTCGTTCGAGACATTACACAACGTTGTCTATCGCGGGTGCACCCCCCCCCAGGACCGGGACTGACTGTGCTGCAAACGTCGTTGTCGCTGTTTAGAACAGTGACTCTCTAACATCCCCCGGGGTCCTGGGCGACCTCTCCAAATAATCCACTATGGTTCAATACATCGCTTCCATAATTTAATTCTCTGCCTGACCCTCAGAGATGGATATTTAAAGGGATTAAATATCAATACCACCTATATACCCCAGAAGGCTTTAAATCCTTTGCCCAGTTAAGAGACGAATTTACTCTTCCCCCCAATTTTTTTTATTTTTACTACTAGCTAAGGCACGCTGCACGAGCCCAGTTTGGCTCCTTGAACAGTCCACTTGCGATTCCTGACCTAGAAAAACTTCTGCGTTCCCCGGACCGAACTAAACTCATCTCTAACTATTACTTAGTCCTGACTGTGAACTCTAATGCCACGTACACACGATCACTTTATGTGATGAAAAAAAACGACGTTTTCTGTGAAGTAAAAAACGACGTTTTTGAAACTTCAATTTGCCTACACACCATCGTTTTTTCACAATGCTCTAGCAAAAGCGAGGTTACGTTCATCACTCTTTTCCATTGAAGCTCGCTTCATAACTAGCTTCTGGGCATGCGTGGGTTGAAAAATGTCGTTTTAAATGAAGTTTTTTGCTACACACGTGACTTTTTGTGAAACAAAAAACGACGTTTTGAAAAACGACACAAAAAATTGAAGCATGCTTCAATTTTTTTTTGTCGTTTTTTACAAGACATAAAACAACGTTTTCCCCTACACACGGTCAATGAAATTGACGTTTTTAAAAGCGTCATTTTTTTTCATCACATAAAGTGATCGTGTATAGGTGGCATAATTCTAGATTTAAGGCCGCGTACACACGACTAAATAAATAAACAGATCGTTTTGATCGAATTTGTCTCCTGGGATATGTTGGTTTGATCGTGTACAGACAGCGCGGTGACGTGGCGGTGACGTGGACGCCGCCACGTCACCGAACCAGGAAGTAAAATACTTCCACGCATGCGTCGAATCCATTTGTCGCATGTGCGGACAGATATGTCTGCTGGTTAGTGTACTAACTGGCGGACATGTCGGACGGACGGGTTTCAGCAGACAGATTTTAAAGCATGCTTTAAAACTTGTCTGCTGGAAAAACCTGTCTGTTCGCCCGTACACACGATAGGATTTGTCTGCTGAAACGGTCCGTCGGACCGGTTTCAGCAGATAAATTTGATCATGTGTACTCGGCCTAAGGCGTTACAGAGCAAGTGGGAATCCTTAGATATTACTATGAGGGAAGATGACTGGTCTGAGTTCTGTGATACTTTTAAGACTTCTGTTATAGCCTCCAGAGACAGGGTAATTCAACTTAAAAATTTTCACCAATCGCACTTGACCCCGGCTAGGATGCACAGAATGGGCATACTGGCCTTGGCGGATTGTTTCCGTAGATGTGGTCAGGTGGCTGATTTTATTCACTGCTTCTGGAGTTGCCCCATTATACGGGACTTCTGGAGAAGTATAGGGTCCTTCCTCTCTTCTGCTTTGGGGCTCCCCAATATACTGGACCCTAAGAACTGTCTGTTGGGGGTCTTTGGTGACCTCGCTTTTCCCTCCCAGGTCAAAAAATTGCTTTGAATCCTATACTTCTATGCTAAGAAGTCCATCCTACTGACCTGGAAGGAGGCGGCGACTCCGACAAGGGGCCTGTGGCTAAAACTAGTCAATGACGCCCTCCCGCTTTACAAGCTCACTTTTGAAATTAGGAAAATAAATAAGTCATTCCATAAGATTTGGGGCAGGTGGCTGGCTAGTCCCCTGACCCTATCTCCTATTCAGCCATGAAGGGCAGAACTGGTGGTGTAACCTCCCTTTATTAGAATAACCTCAATAAGCAGTCCCACAAAGTGGTAATAATGCCTTTATATTTTGATGTATGTCACTTCCTATTCTGACTAGCTACTTCTTTATGTGCTGTTGATACTGGTATAGAGTGATTCAGGTGCAAACTGTCTGTTGTTGTATGTTCTGTGATGTTTAATTTTTTTTTGTGTGCATTTAGTACTGTTTTGTTGTTTCATGTGCAAAGCTCAATAAAAAATATCTTTAACCACTTAAGACCCGGACCAATATGCTGCCAAATGACCCAAGGGGTTTTTGCGATTCGGCACTGCGTCGCTTTAACAGACAATTGCACGGTCGTGCGACGTGGCACCCAAACAAAATTTGCGTCCATTTCTTCCCACAAATAGAGCTTTCTTTTGGTGGTATTTGATCGCCTCTGCGATTTTTATTTTTTGCGCTATATATAAAAATAGAGCTACATTTTTGAAAAAAAAAACAATATTTTTTACTTTTTGTTATAAGAAAAATCAATAAACTAAATTTTAGTCAAACATTTAGGCCAAAATTTATTTAGCCACATGTCTTTAGTAAAAAAAAAATTGCAATAAAAATTTTTTAGCTACCTAGCGGGAACAGCGACACTAATACATCGATCAGAAAAATGATCGCTTAGTGATGCTGGCAATAGGGAGTGAAAGGGTTAACTAGGGCGGTGATCAAGGGGTTAAAAAATTATTAGGGGGTACGGGGGCTACCCTGGACCTAACACTAACTGACTGTCACACTGCCTGTCACACTGACACTAAATACAGTAATCATACATGTATGATTACTGCATTCAGTGACACTGTGACAGGGGGGAGGGGGGGCAATCGCAGGGGTTAAATGTGTTTATGTGTGGTGTTAGTGCAGTGTAGTGTTAGTGCAGGACTTACTGTGTTGTGATCTCTCCTCAGCGGTGGTTGAAAAAAAACACAGAGGGAGAGATCACATCGCTTCCTCCTTCCTGTGTTTACACAGGAGGAGGAAGTGACAGGGCAGGCGCGCGCGCATTGGCTGAGAGCGATCCGGAGGGGGCGGACAAAAACGAATAGCCACCCCCTCTTGTCGGATCGCTCCTGCAGCTGCGCGGACTGCCGCATGTATGGGGGGGGTCCGATCGGACCCCCGAACCCCCCCAAGGCACCAACGTTGATGTGCCTGTCGGTGCCATTCTGCCGACGTAAATGTACATGCGGCGGTCCTTAAGTGGTTAAAAAAAAAAAAAAGTGGAACTATAGGCAACACTTTTTATCATTTTGGATTGAGTAAGGGAAGGTTATAGCCCCTGTCAGTTTATTTTTTACCATCCCTGTCCCATTGCAGAGATTTCCCTTCACTTCCTGCCCCAAAGCCAAACAGGAAGTAGGAGGAAATCGATGCAAATTAAGTGAATCCAATGCCCCCCCCCCCCCCCCGGCCCTAAAAATTAGTGTCCCCACTCAAAAATTTCAAGGCAAGTTTAGTCAGGCCTAGGGCAGCACAAAACCTAAATACACTACTGCTTCACACTGAGAGTAGATCATTTTTCATGCTATGCTATGCTCTAAAAAACAACATGTCTTCAGTAATAATCATGAAATTAAACAATTAATAATAAAAAATAACTTTGATAGTGACAACTGTAGCATCCTTTTACCTGCTACACTATACTGGTAGTGAGTGGAAGAGATGCCCCCCACCTACATTGTCGGTGGGTGGAAGAGTCCATCCCTCCCATAGAGTCCATCTTAAATGCTCATTTATTCTAAGGGCAAGGAGCAGGCAGAATTACCTAATTTCTCACTCCCAAAGGCTTTCTCTCCCTTTAAATAACTGGTCCCATAGAAATAGCTCCCCTTTGCTGGTTGTGTTGCCACCCTCCATTTGACACCACCACATACGATGCAACACCAAAACAACAAGGTGAGTGGGTAAAGGGCATATTTACATAGATAGTGAGTGGAAAATATGTCCTCTTACTTTGGTAGTGAGTGGAAGAAGAGCTTCTTTACATTGGTTGTTATTGAGAGGAAGGCCCCCTTGCATTGGTGGTCAATGAAAAAATACCCTGTTACAATGGTAGCCAGTAAGAAGATTGTCACTTACATTGCCTAGTGCCCCCTTACATTGGTGATTAGTGGAAGGAATGTCCGGTTACAGTGGTGGCCCCATCGGAAGAATATCATTAGGCCCCAAATGAAACAAAGCGGCACAGCTCTTAAAAGTAAATATTAACTGTATAAATATAGATAAAGTCCAAGACCTTATAAAGTCCAGACTTTATTTATATTTACATGTATTATTTATTTTTAAACTGCTACTATTTAATTTTATTTCATTTGGTGTATAGTGATGCGCCCCTTGGTTTATTTGGGGTTTCATGATATTCAGGTTCAGAGCACCCTATTGGTGTCTTGTGGCAGCAGCTAACATAGGTTATGTATATATTTTTTTAGCGTAGGTGTTTTTTTCACCCATTGAAAGAATACCCTTTACATTAGTGGTCAGTGGGAAGAATGCTCCCCTTACAGACAGCTAAAAATCATCAATAGTGTCAGAGGTTACTTACTGCCTGGAGACCAATACTCGCACGTCTACACCTACAGTACCTGTCACCGAGAATGTGTTTCCAGCACGACAGCATCGCGCTGATTCTCGGCGACAGGGTGCCGACATCTCGCACTCGCTGGAATAGAAAAAGCACATTCCAGCGAGCGCGTCATAGAAGCGACGGGGATCCGACTTGGATTCCCGCCAATTCTACACACAGCATTTGGTATGAATCATGAGGGGGAACTCCACGCCAACATTTTAAATAATAATTCGGCATGGGTTCCCCCCCAGGGGGCATACCAGGCCCTTAGGTCTGCTATGGATTGTAAGGAGAACCCCCCCATGCCGAAAAAATGGCGTGGGGGTTCCCCCACAATCCATACCAGACCCGTATTCAAAGCACGCCGCCCGGCCGGTCAGGAAAGGAGTGGGGACGAGCGAGCGCCCCCCTCCTCCTGAACCGTACCAGGCCGCATGCCCTCAACATGGGGGGTTGGGTACTCTGGGGCAGGGGGCGCCCTGTGGCCCCCCACCCCAAAGTACGTACCCTGTCCCCATGTTGATAAGGACAGGGCCTCTTCCCGACAACCCAGGCCGTTGGTTGTCGGGGCCTGCGGGAGGGGGGCTTATCAGAATCTGGGAGCCCCCTTTAATAAGGGGGCCCCCAGATACCGGCCTCCCACCCTAGGTGAATGAATATGGGGTACATCGTACTCCTACCCATTCACCTGGAGGCAAAGTGTTAAAAGTGTGTGCTAACCACTGAATGTTCTTCAGATTTCATGTGACCTGTGTTCCTGTTTTTGCTGACCTGGCTTGTTCCTGGCTTGTTCCTTTCCTTGCTCTGTGGATTTTGGATACTGACATCAGCTTGTCATCAGCTTGTCTCTGACTACTCTCTGCCTGCTTTCCTGGTACTGACCCCAGCCTGCTGCTGGACCTTGCTCTGCCTGCTTACCTGGTACTGACCTCAGCCTGCTACTGAACCTTACTCTGCCTGCTTCCCTGGTACTGACCTCAGCCTGCTTCCTGACGATGCTGCTGCCTCACCATGTATGACCCTGGTTTACCTTGACAACGCCTCTGTGCATGGCAATCACCTGCTACCAAGCTACCAGCACTATGGTTCTTTGAGCCGTGTACCTCTGTCACCACATTCAGGGGTGCTTGGGCCAGAGCTGCAAGGGTGGCCCTTCCATCAACTTGGCATCCAACCAAGATACGTGACACTTACCTAAGGATTAAGAGGATAGGTGTGGCAGGCACAGCACTATGAAGTGCCTCATGCGCTGTGGCATTAGAAGAATTGTGATATCTCTGACTTTTCAGTCCAACAAGACTGTCTATTACTCTGAAATTCCTCTATTGCCGTTCTATGGAAGCAGTTGGTTTAAAGAACACACCAAATGCTTAAAATAACTTCTTTATTAACTACACTTTTCTTCATATATAATGCTGCTACTTTGCAGCAGACAGTCTATGTACAAAAACACGTGATGAATAAGTATAACAGAAAATGGTGGTTCAAATATTCAATCTTGTCATTTTAACATAAGATGGTGAATATATTTCTTTCTTCAGTATTTATACTCTCTCTCTCTCTCTGTAAGTTATCAAAGCATTCTCTGATTTCTCTGAAGGGTATAACTGTGGTTTGCAACTTGGTTTGCAGGGTTGCTTTTGCAGGGTTAGCTTAGTTTGGTTTGGTTTGTGAATTAGGTTAGGAGGTATGTTATGGTGGAACTACAAGTGAACACACAACTACAAGTGAACACACAACTAGATCAGTATACAGTTCTAACCACACTATTTACAATAAGAACATATATATAACTGTGTCACATACCTATTTTTAGCCCCTGGCTTCCATAAAACACAACTTTGGCCTGTCTGCTCTGTGTCTCTGTCTCCATGTGGCTCTGTGTCTCTGTGTGGAATAATCTAGCAACACATGGAGTATTAGGAACCTCCCAGACAGAGTGTTTGTAAAGCTGGCTGTGACTAGTCAAGACTCTGCTCAATGTGAGATTGGCTGTGATTGGGCCAAGGCTTCTGATGAGTCACAAAAGCGTAACTCAATGCTTTCTGGCATGAATACAACTGTGAATAACTTTGCTTTTGTCTCTCACATATAAACATGTGCTCTACATTAGGTTCTTAGCAGACTTAGCTGTATATACGTGTAGATTATATTAGCTACCTAGGACAGGTTCTAGCTGGCCAGCTACAATAGGGCCCACTATTTCCACATGTTTTGTTCTGCCAAGTGATTTCAATGTCATCAGCAGGCAAGAAATGAATCTGCCACTACTCAAGAAACCCTTAGAAATCCTAGGGTTTTCACAAAACTCTGGCTGAGAAATCCTTGTCTAAAGTCCACATGTACTGAATAAAAAAAAGAAAAAGTATTCACTTTTTACACTATAATCTACCACAAATACCAAAGTAGGGGAGTTTCTTAATTCCACTAAACACTAATGTAAGGGGATATTGTTCTTCCTACTAGCACCCATGCAAGAGGGTATTTATCCTATATACTCCTGATCCCTGCAATATGTACATTACATAGGCAGCACTCTGCACCTCTGTCCTCTGTCTTTCATGCTCATTAGCCCTGCACTAACTATGCTATGCATTGCCTACTCTATTACTGATTTACTATGTACACTGTACTGTACATTACAAAAATCACTGGTGCACTCTCTAAGCTGGACTGTATTACACCCTCCTTCCCCATACATCCTTATGCTTTGTTGCATGTTACCTATCGCTGAACCCTGCACTTATCTAGCTGAAGGCCGCTATTGAAGTATCCTGGTCTTCCATAAAACCACAGCAGTGCCACAGGCTGATAGCTTCCATGCCACGCCGCATTGAGGCAGTAATTGCTGCAAAAGGGGCCCAAACCAAGTACTGAGTACATATGTATGCTTATAATTTTCAGAGGTTTGATATTGTTCTATGTACAATCCTTGTTTTATTGATTGCATGTAACATTCTAATTTTATGAGATTGTGGATTTGGGGGTTTCATGAGCTGTAAGCCATAATCATCACAATTATGACAAATCACGGCTTGAACTATCTTGCTTTGCATGTAATGAATCTTATATATTAGATTCACCTTTTAAGTTGCATTAGTGAAATAAATACAATTTTGCACGATATTCAAATTTTTCGAGTTTCACCTGTATGTTGTGCTCTTTGTAATGTACTCACTGACCACTGCAATCACATGTTGTGCTACATGTTGTGCTGTGGGTTACATATGTCTGACTACCGAGCTTCATACACTATGTTGTCCTTACTCCATGCGCTCTCGGTAGTAGATATTAGTGATTATTGCACCCTACCCACAGTTCTGTATGTTAAATACTCTTGAAAATGCATTAAATAGTCTAGGTCAGTGATGGCGAACCTTGGCACCCCAGATGTTTTGGAACTACATTTCCCACGATGCTCATGCACTCTGCAGTATAGTTAAGCATCATGGGAAATGTAGTTCCAAAACATCTGGGGTGCCAAGGTTCGCCATCACTGGTCTAGGTTGTATGCTACAGTCATGATTGCTGCACTCTGTAAGCTGTTCTGTAAATTACAAACTTCTGACTGTGATGTGTTTATTGTCTCAACTGTTGCTGGTTGCAAAGTAGTCCCCAACTATTTAATTGAAGTTCTTATAAACTGTAGGCTTGGGCAATTTATCTTCATGTCTGTATTCAAAATTTGTGTCTATGTGACTCTTGCTTGTTGCATAGATATTATTTTGTATCTGGAAACTACAAGGTTGACAGCAAATGTGCACAGTGTATGTGGTTTGTAGGCTGATTGTTGTTAACACTGTCTATTTAATCCACTCACACTGTGTAAGAAAATGTGGCAATGCCCACTGTTCAGCATAATATGCGTCGGTACTTAAAAATCTCCATATGCAACGATTACATTTTTTTTACAGATTACCAGTTTAAAGTTATAGAGTAGGTCTAGTGCTAGAATGTTTGCATGTGCTCTAACGCACGTGGCAATACCTCCCATGTGTGGTTTTAACACCGTTTACATATATGATATGCTTTTAATTTTTTTTTATTATTATTTGACTTAATTTTTTTTTTTTTTACACTTTATTTTTTTTTTATCACTTTTATTCCTATTACAAGGAATGCAAACATCCCTTGTAATAGGAATTGTTAGTGACAGGCTCTCTTTATGGAGAGATGTGGGGTCAATAAGACCCCACATCTCTCCTCTAGGCTGGAAAGCATGAGATTGGGAAAAAAAATCACCGATCTCATGCTGACAGCTGCAATTACGGCTTTGTGTACCTCCAGGTACCGGGCCTCGGACGGTCATAGAGATCTCTATGGTCTTCATCCGACGCTGGCCGATTCATTCACCTGGGCCCCCCGATGATACGGTTGAGCCCGGAGAAGCACTGGATGGCGGCCATTACTATTACTTTCTCCAGGTATAGAGTATAAGTTAGACAAGGATCCCAAGTTTTCTCAAATAACTTAAAGCGGTTTTTCAGCCTTTTACTGTTTAATAAAAGTCAGCAGCTACAAAAAGTATAGCTGCTGACTTTTAATAAACAGATACTTACCTGTTTCACGGTCCAGCGATGCGACTGCACTAAGCGTTGCTCCTATTCCCCTCCTCTCCTCTGTGCCTCCATTCACATTCTGGGCACCTGGCTGTGTCAGCTTTCGGCTTCACGGTTGGGCACACACTGCGAATGCGCGAGTCGCGCTGCGCTCCCTGAATGGACAGGCGATCTCCTGGGACCTGTCACATGTCACAGCAGATCCCCTAGAGGGAGGGGCCATCTAGGGGCAGAGGAGGAGTCCCCTAGGTGGAAGTAGGAAGTGGGACAGGAACTCCCACTCCTAACGAAGCATCCATCCCCCTCCCCCCGAAAAAAAATACATGCCAAATGTGGCATGTAAGGGGGCGAGGAGTGCTTAAAGTGGAAGTTCCATTTTTGGGTGGAATGCCGCTTTAACTTTATCATTCAGAATAGCAGAACGTTTTTCATTTGTCATTATCCATGACATTTTGGTCTTTACTAGGTCAAAACATATTGTCGATTACTTCATAGACCTGGCTATTGTAAATCTTGTTGCTAAGGAATATGAATGAGAACATCCAGGGCTCTCTATATTGGTTAGTTCAGTAATTTCTACAGGGGGGATTTTTTAAGGTTGATCTGGATCAAAGAGTATATGAAATTATATACTGTTTGCAAATCCAGAAACTTTCTGGCATTACCACCAAACATGGTAACGTGTGCCCTCCACACTCTGGGATACAGAAAGCCAACCTCAATCGAACCATATACCAGTATAAGGTTACTTTATGCTTTAATAAATGTAATATTAACATATGAGTGAGACGAATAGCGAGCAAGTTTGTGGTAATCTTTATTATTCAGTTCTTCATCCATATCATGTTCCTTAAATAAGACCAGATAGCCTGTTGAGTTTCCTACAAAAATGTTTGAAATTCATTTGATAAAAAAATCACTTCCAAAAGGTTACTTGACAAATTACTAAAATAAAAAAAATAAAAAATAACAGCGGTATATACTTCAAAGCCCTGCTCCCCACTTGTGGAAAGCATGTTTTTCCTTGCCAGTACTACAAGCATTTGGTGCCAATGTAGCAGCTGGTGTTGTACTACAGCTAGGAAACCAGGGCTTCTGTTATCAAGCCCTAGCACGTTTTGCAGTCGAAGGATTCTCCTCATCCAAACTGCTTCAAGTGTCAGTAAGCGAGTCACTCTTATCAATCATTTTATAAACATAGTCACTGTGACTAATCTTAGTATTTAAATTGCTACCTTCCTCATCCAATTAGCACAGGATGTTGTATGCTTCTTCTGGATACTTACTATAAAATCTTTATTGGTAACCCCTAAAGAAAAACACTCTAACACCTACATACCTGCAAATATAAAGATATAACTATATAAAATAATCCATTTTTTTTTTCAAATGACAAATATGCTAAACAGAATACATATATTTTTTTTATTTAATGAAGAAACTGACTAATGGACATATAATCGAAATAACCCCTGTATTGCTGTTCCAATTTTTGCAGCCGATAAAGAAAGTCGATGACCCTTGGACGGACTAGTGTGCCACTTAGGCTCTTTTTCGGGGAGTGGTGTAGGAGATAAAGGCATTCGCTGATACAAGAGTGCTGGCAGGGAAGTGGAGCTTGTCCTAGCTCTTATGGTGGCTGGATAGAGAGATGAGGAAGTCCCCGGCGCTACACAGCCATATTAAAAAAGTTATATGTAAGAAGTGCACCCCCAACACATTGATGTGAACAGAATATATATTTATACTTACTTATTTATATATTTATGTATGCATTTATTATTGTCTGTGTTCATTTTAAAGAGACAGGGCACCATTTTTTTTAAAGTTTATGTATTCATTTCCATCAAGTGTGAACAAGGCGAATCAATACATTTACTCTGATTTGTGACTTAATTCACCCCACACTACTTCAGAAGTATGAGAGACATTTACAATTTTTTTTTTAAATGAACCACTTTTGAACAAGGTGCCACTCCAAAAATGGCCTGTAGACATTCTTTAAGAGTCTACTGAAGAAGTCTAGACCTTGACGTAATGGGGCGCGGAGCCTACGTACAGACTTCACATCGTGGCCATCTCATGAAACCGCTGATTTTATACTTGATTTTATGCTTGTCCAGCTTGGAATGTTTTACCTATTTTTGATATGTGAAATAAATATTTTAGAAATGGAGAGCACTAGATTCTGTCATTCTCATTAATCTTCCATTGGGCGAGAGCTATTGGGGCTTCCCTGAGCCTATTGAGGGGAGTGTGAGAGACAGACTATTTAAAGTGCCAACACAATGCCAGATATATTTGTCATCCCCAGAGTGGAAACTGCTGATTTTGACTTGCTGGTAAAACAGGGGTCAACATGGGAGGTGAGCAGCCTATAATACTAGTGGAGGCGAGTACAAGCACTTTTGGAATCATTTTTCACTTTTTGGTGAATCGTTTTTTGTGGATATACTACACTCAGTCACTTTTATTAGGCGTTTAAGGAAAACAAACCAGTCTTACAGCATCAAGTCAATCAATACCGTGATAAGTACAGACATATTAATTTATAGGGGAAGGGGGGGGAAAAAACATAAAGGAGAGATAAAAAAAAGGGGTCTCCATTTTAGCACTATTGCCCATTGGATAGCACTAAATAAGGTATGAACTAACCTCTGGTTAGGGGGTGGGACCTCAGGTAGATCAGCAAAAAACAAGCATATGGGAAAAGTGAAAGTTATAATAGACCCTGTAATATGGGCTACAACGGAGGAGGCTTGTTGCCAGACGGGTTTAATGGACTTACAGCTTCAAAAAGGTGTGGATCCCCTAAAACAGGTGTCTGGTACCGCTCAAACACCGTGGCAGAGCTCCATGCATTCAGACAGTAGTTCTAAGTGAACTAATTTTAGATATTTAAATAACTCTGCATGGGGAAGGTTATACCATTGTTATAGGCTGGAGGATGAACTAAAAGAAGAACCTTGTAATAAGGATTCTAGTATCTAGGCCATTGTCTATCCATCTGGAGAAATTGCCAGAGGAGGTAAAAGCTGGAGGAAAGTTTAAGCTCCCAGATAAGTGGCCAACAGGTGGAGGGAAAAGATAAGGTCCAGTTTGTCTTTATAAAGGGACCATAGATGGTATGATTGACTGACTATTTCATTCCAGATAGATAGGTCTTTCAAACAGATTGACTTCCGCCATAAGAGACCAGGAAGGTTATCTGTCCATATAAATTGAATAGCCTCTATTGTGGACCAGAAAACATATAGATCACATGGAAATTAAACAATAACTTGGGAAGGATTGACATCTTCACCGCTTATATCCTGCCAAGGAACACAATATGGTAGGAGAACCAGATCCTTAACCATTGCTTAGAGCGTAAAAACACAGGAGGGTAATTTATCTGGTACATCCTTTGCCGTGAAGGGGCCAAACGAATTCCTAGATAGGACAACGATCCCTCAGACCATGCAAATTGAAAGTTATCTCTCAGTTTCGCTGTCAACAAGGGAGGCAAATTAATAGGCATGTCTGTACATTTGGAGAGATTAAATCCTAGCTCTGAAAGATCATAAAAGGTTTTCAGTGTAGCAACAAAGCTAGGCAAAGAGATCATGAGGTTAGTCAAAAATAATAAAACATTATCCACACACAAGCTTAATTTTACTTGTTGGGCCTTTTTAGCGTAGCCCCAAATATTGGAATTCATTCTTATAGAACGTGTCAATGGCTCAATTGCAAAAACAAAGAGCAGTGGAGAGAGTGGACAGGCCTGCCTTATTCCCCGTCCCAGGGCAAAGTATTATGAATTGCAACCTGGTAGCCTTATTCTAGTGCCTGGGTGAGTGTAAAAGGCCCGAAATCAATGCACAAATTCTCCTCTGAAGCCACACTTGGCTAAGATGAGTTCCATATTAACACTATCGAAGGCTTTATATATGTCCAGGCTCAGCATCATAACCAGTTGAAAATAAAGATTATCTTCTTGTATAATGTTACAGGCAAGACAATATCTGTTATTTGTCTGGTTGGAATGAGGCCCGATTGATCTGGGGAGATCAGGGAGGTGATGACTTTGGCTAGGTGGTCAGCTAATAGGTGGCCAAATAGTTTCAGATCATTATTGATGACCAAAATGGGTATTTGTTCGTTTTGGGTAGGAGGGACATGTTTGCCAATAGCATATCGTTCGGGAACTGGTGGCCTTTCCATATATAAATAAACATCCTAGAAAGTCGAGGGGCAAGTTGGCCTACACATTTTTTATAATATAGGGTGGAAAATCCATTTGGGCCTTGGGGCTTTAAAGGTTTTCAATGATGCTATAATGGCAGAAATTTCATCTGAGGAGCAAGGGGTGTTCAGAGAACTAATCTGTGCATCAGACAATCGTGGAAGAGGAAGATTCTCTAACCAGGCTAGGGAGGCGGGACAAGGCGATGGTGAGAGTAACTTTTCAAATAAGTCTAAAAATATTTAGTGAACCTCTTGAGGGTGTGTTACCATTTGACCTGCTTGGTTTCTTAGCTTATAAATATGAGGTGGTTGGAGGGAATGCTGGAATTTCCTTGTAAACATAGAGGAGTTTGAATTGCTATATAAACAGGCTTTCAACCTTCTAATGGACTCTGTTTCTTTAGACATGATGGTGTCTAGTGCTGACTTTGTGTTGTTAGTTCTGGTTAAGACATCAGAGGAATGAGATGAACTGTGAATTTGATATAGCCTATCCAGATCTTGTGTAAGGGAGCAGATATCCTGTAACTTCTGTTTCTTCCTCATAGATGCTATCTTTATAATATGAGCCCGCATTACTGCCTTATGGGCCGCCCAAAGTATGGAGGGGGAAATATCCTCTGTATCATTGAGGTGGAAATACTGGCCCAAATGATCCAAAATTTGGTCTAGGATAGCTGCGTCTGTGAGAAGAGAATCGTTCAGGCTCCAGGAAGCTGTTCCCGGAGCAAGACCAAGACGAGAAGTGTGGAATGCCACTATATGGTGATCTGACCATGGGCAGATGTGTAAAAACCTTTAGATTAATTAACTAGTAGAATTGGAAGAGCAATAGATATAATCTAGACAAGAGTAACTGTCATAGACTAGAGAGTAGAATGTGTACTCTCTGGCCCCGACATTGTGAGCTCTCCAGGAGTCTATAAGTTGGGAAGATTTAATCAATTTCTGGAGGGTCTTAGGGAATTCTTTAGCATGCTGCACATCACAGCTTCTATCTAGTTTGGAGTGTGCCACTAGGTTAAATTCACCTCCAGCCACCAAATGTGAGGAATTATATCTATCCAAGATGACAAAGAAGGATTTAAAAAATGATGCTTGCCCATCATGCATAAACTGCATATACAGCAATTATGATGGCTTTTCCCTGAAGGGAACCTTTAAGGCTCAAAAACTAGAAGGATCCTTATACATATTTAAAACTTCAAACTGTTAGGAATTCTTAATGAAGATGACCACACCCCTAGACTTGTTCTCACAGGTCGTGAAAAAAATGGTCTAAAAGATTTATGGAAATAGGATGGGTGGCAGATGTTAGAAAAATTAGTCTGCAGCAATATGACTAAATCTGTCCACATGCGCTTGTAAGCGCAAAAAGCCTTTTTTTTCTTTTTTGAGGAAAAAAAAAATCCTGTGACACTGTGGGAAATTCTTTTTAAACCCATGGCTTCTGAACTAGGGGGAAGCTCTCATATAAGATTGAGTCCAAGTCAGGGGGGAGCTCCACGCCATATCATCTTTGTTCCCATTATTGAGCGGTAAAGGGAAAGTTGTAATTAAGTGTTATCTTCTCTTTAAGAAAAGTATCTCCTTAGTGATATAATTGATTACGTTAGTGCCGATATAAATGCTAGTGTGGGAGGAGCCTAGAATTAGACAGGACATAGGAGTGAGATAAGCTAAGAGAGTAGAGCTGTTAAGATGTAGTCTCCTACAAAGCTGATTTAAAGGGCTGTTTGCAAGGCTGAAGGTCCAGGACAGATTGTACAGAAAATGGGAGGAATTGCTTGTAGTCAACTGTCTCCTCTTATCTTCTTTTGCAGGTCCTGCAATGTGGTCCATAGGGCTTTGAAGGCCCAGATAGAGTCCTCTGAAAAGTGGTGAAGCCTAGGTGCCATCTAGGAGCATACCTGGCTGGGCAGAGCTATGGGAAGGACATTAGAAAGAGAATGGTTTACTAAAGAAAACACCTACATTCCCCTGGCCTTCAGCTGCAGGTCCTGTGACTTGGTGATGAAAGCTTAGTACACTTAGTATACACAAGGAAGTAGTCCTAACTCTGTGGTGCTCTGAAGGACAGGAATAGTGGTGTGGAGAGAAGATGGCTTAAAAGATGCATACATGTGCGCTGAACTGAAATGACTGCTACAGAATATCTAACCTTGCATGTGGCATTCCGTGCCAAAGATTATGCTAGCATGTTCATTTTTTTTTTTTTTTTTTTACTTTTACTTTATGCTAGCATGTTAATGTGATTTAGCACGGAAAAGTAAATAAATACTGTAAATCTGCATTTATTTGTGGACATTCCTTTTTTTTTAAATATTAGGACCTCGGGTCAGGAGTATGACATAAAATGGCAAAGAGTTTCTGAACAACAGGTGTGGGACAGAGACTTGTACAATTTGATGCCAACATCTGCCCAATCGTAGTACCCCTTACAGCCTGGCTGTGCTGGGACTGTAGCAGCAGGTGGTTAATCAGTTTTGAACACAAGTTTTTTGAGATAGCAGTTACGAGCTGAACCTTGCAAGTTAAAACCATGGAACTACTTGTACCAGCATGTCTACTGGCCTTTGGGAATCAAGGTGGCAGATTAGCAATTTTTTGGCGCTCTTAGTTTTTATGTATAAGTGATGTGGAAGGCTGCAGTGCAACTAGATAACTTTTACATAACTCACATGTAGCAACTCTGCCCTGGTCTGACTAATGTTATTAATTTGCTCTGTTGTATGCAGCTGAACAGAAATGTATCTTTTAGGTCAAGTTAGGACTCCCTATGTCTGATGGTTGTTTGCTTCTGCCTGCCTTTGGAAGAAGCTTCCAGAAATAGAGTGTGAGGGTTAGCCACTGGGTTATTATGTTTTTATCTTACCTTAGCCAATCCCTGGTGGTAGGACCAGAAATTGTGGCTGGGGAGAAGATAAATGTTTGGGAGAGTCTGATCAGAGCTCTCTCATGGGGTCTCTGCCCTGGAAGGCATCCTATGTTACTGAGGAGATGTTGCTGTTAGGCATCAGCATGTACTTGGCTGAGGACTTAAAGAAGCCTGGATTAAGGAGAACCTGCTTGAGGAAACTGCCTGCAGAAGCTTGGCTGGAGAGGTGGGAGACCTCTAGCCTGAAGCTCCAGGTAGGAAGTACTCTTTTGAGGGTAGACGCAAGAGATGCTGCTGAGTATTGGGACTGCTTTTACAGGGCCTCAGAGTACTGGCTGTTTTTTTTTCTTTACTTATGGGCCCAGGATCTTAAAGGAAGATTTCCTCTTATTACTATAAGTGCCAAGAGTATCATGCAACCTCATCTCTCTACCCAACTGTGTTCAAGTACTACAATAGATCTTAAAAAATACACCTTTAGACTGAGCCTGTGTTTTGTTGCCAAACAAGTAAAAGAGACCAGGGTTATTTCCAGCAGCCCCTTTCAAGGGGGTGAGCACTACACGTATGAGGCACTCCCCCCACATTCCTTGGTTTTCAGACCTACTGGTGTTAAAACAAAAGGAGATTAGTAAACACCCATTCCCCGGTCTCCTCTGCTGAGCGTGATCTAGGAGGAAGGTGGTGACCAAAATGACTTGACCAATTAAGGGGTCTAAGGAGTGGCAAAGGGAATGTCAAAATGTTTTTGATCATGCCACTTCCTCAGTGTGCCCTAGTAACCAATATATTATTTTAGAGCACATAATTATTTTTTAAATAAACGTAACCATATGTATCAGATGCCCAATGGCGGACCAACCATGGGGCGGGGGGGGGGGGGCGACCCGCACCGGGTGCCACACACTGGGGGAGTGTCAGGCCAACGCCCCCCTCCTCCACGTCTGAGGCATGGCCGCGGTGACAGCATGATGGACGGCAGACTAGCCGGTAACTAACACCCAGCCGCAGCGTGAAGCTGCGACCGCCTCCTCCCCTCCTCCGTACAAGTGCTCACACGCGGCGCTCAGATCATCAGCACTACGGGTCTGGAGGCAAGGGAGGGTGTCACTCTGCACTATTGTAAGGGGGGTACTGTATATGAGGGGGGTTCAATATTGTGGGGGGGGGGTGTTGTGTATAGGGGGGTTCTGTATGTGAGGCAGGGGGCTTCTCTATTGTAGGGCAGGGGGGTGGTATCTGTATGGGGGGGCTTCTGTTTTGTAGAGAGGGGGTGTTCTGTATTGTAGGGGGTGGTATCTGTATAGGGTGGGTTTTGTATTTGGGGGTGTTCTGTTTTGTGGGGGGGGGGGTGTTCTGTATTGTAGGGGGGTGGTACCTGTGTGGGGGGGGGGTCTGTATTGTAGGGTAGGGGGTGGTATTTGTATAGGGGGGTTCTGTATTGTTGGAGGGTTCTGTATTGTAGAGGGGTCTGAACTGTACGGGGGGGTTCTGTATTGTAGGGGGGCCTGAACTGTGGGGGGGGGGTTCTGTATTGTAGGGGTGGTATCTGTATGGGGGGTTTTGTATTGTAGGGGGGTCTGAACTGTAGGGGTGGGTCTGTATTGTGGGCGGGTTCTGTATTGTTGTTGGGTCTGTATTGTAGGGGGGGTTGCACTGTCCAGAGGTGCAGTCTAATAAAGGGGGTCCAGAGGTGCAGGGTGCTGTATAATGTAAAGGGGGTCCAGAGGTGCAGGGTGCTGTATAATGTAAAGGGGGTCCATAGGTGCAGGGTGCTGTATAATGTAAAGGGGTATAGTGATGGAGGGTTTTTGGTAATGTAAAGGGGTCCAGAGATGCAGGGTACTGTGTAATGTAAAGGGGTCCAGAGATGCAGGGTACTGTGTAATGTAAAGGGGTCCAGAGATGCAGGGTACTGTGTAATTTAAAGGGGTCCAGAGATGCAGGGTGCTGTGTAATGTAAAGGGGTCCAGAGGTGCAGGGTGCTGTGTAATGTAAAGGGGTATAGTGATGCAGGGTGCTGTGTAATGTAAAGGGGCCCAGAGGTCCAGGGTGCTGTGTAATGTAAAGGGGCCCAGAGGTCCAGGGTGCTGTGTAATGTAAAGGGGTCCAGAGGTGCAGGGTGCTGTGTAATGTAAAGGGGTCCAGAGGTGCAGGGTGCTGTGTAATGTAAAGGGGTATAGTGATGCAGCGTGCTGTGTAATGTAAAATGGGTCCAGAGGTGCAGGGTGCTGTGTAATGTAAAGTGGTATAGTGATGCAGCGTGCTGTGTAATGTAAAATGGGTCCAGAGGCGCAGGGTGCTGTGTAATGTAAAGGAGTCCAGAGGTGCAGGGTGCTGTGTAATGTAAAGGGGGTCCAGAGGTGAAAGGTGCTGTGCAATGTAAAGGGGTCCAGAGGTGCAGGGTGCTGTGTAATGTAAAAGGGTCCAGAGGTGCAGTTGTGGAGAGGTGGTACACAGTAGTGACAAAGACATATTGAAAGGATACAGAGGTATGCAGGGGACACAGTGGGGTGTTTGTACATTTTACCGTGGGGGGGGGTGCCAAATGTTCTAGGTACGCCCCTGCAGATGCCTATATCACCTTGGAGATGGACTGTGCTAATCTACCTCTTGCACCTCATAATAGGTGTGTTTAGTCCTAAAATGACCTGTACTTCCACTCACAGTAGAATATACATATTTTTTTAAATATTTCTCAATCATAGCTGGAGTTATAAAAATTGTATAATGCTTAACTCTGTGTAACTTAAAAGCCTAGACTGCAGATGTGTATCACATATCAGATAGACCTTTTAGGATCCATTTTCAGGCCTGGACTGAGGGGCACTTGTTAATTGATTTTATGGCCTCCAATTAGTCATTTACAATTAGGTCCCTTGACAGGTCTCCGGTTATCTGGATTCTGCTTATGATAGCCTTCAGCATTTTATAATGGCCAATTAATGTTCCCGGAGACTTTGCAGACTCTGGGCCAAAAGTGTTGATTTCACTTAAGCTGTTTAAGAAATACCTTGCTTTTCCTTAACTCCGATGACATCAGTTTATTACCCCCTTAAGATGTGTTCATTACAGGCTGAATTTGAATTTACATACAGTATTTTGGGAGAGGGTCTGGCTCTGTGTCTGTTTAAAAAAAAAAAAAAAAAACTGTCACTGATGCTTGTGAATTTTAAAACAACAAGATTGCCCTGCCTTTGCCCACACAGTTTTGGGGTGCTCATACTTCATTATATTCACAGTAGTATTTTCTGAAAGTGGTAGGGGAAAATAAAAATATATATTTTAAAATGTATGTACTGTGAGAAACTGTATTTTATAGAATAAATATATTTTTTGTTTGTTTTGCGCAGACTCAGATTGGGAAGTTCGAGAAATCTTGGATCTTCATTCATGTCTTAATATTACCATTTAAAAATCAGGTTAATTTAATAAGAAAATAGTTTAAC
Source organism: Rana kukunoris (assembly GCA_029574335.1). Classification (NCBI taxonomy): domain Eukaryota; kingdom Metazoa; phylum Chordata; class Amphibia; order Anura; family Ranidae; genus Rana; species Rana kukunoris. Next base: position 350,486,394 of record CM056050.1, on the reverse strand, counting down.
AGATGTACTCATGCTCTTTGTGGATAGTCTAAACATAACAGAAATCAATCAACTGAGTGACTGACTGTTACAACACAGTAAATAAACAATGTCATCATCAGCTAGAGCTTAAATGGAAATGAGCAAATGCTGGCAAAAATTCCAATAAACCAATACTATACCAACTATATTATTCAGCTGGAAGAAAATCAAATACATAGGGATGCTTAATATTTTCCTTTCTGCAGCAGTGAACTTAAAACACAAAAATATCCTATTAAAACTGTAACATTGTAACATGTAAAACAAAATCCTCCTGCTCTGGTGTTTCGCCAAACCCGGGTAATGTAGTGTAGTCTCACGGCAAAGTCTAAAGTCTTGCAGCCCTCCTCAGAACAAACGGTGTTCATATAGCTAAAGAAAGAAAGAAAGAAAAGAAGGGAGAGCGCATCGACCTAGTGCATTACCACTTACATTTTTTATTAAGAACAGAATAAAAGTGATAATCCTACTCACAAGGAAAACTAGGGTAAGCGCTTTTCAGACAGCTGGACTGGGCCTCGCGGCACCTGCCAGTAGAACCTCAGACATCTGGACAGGTGACGCGTTTCTGGGGCGTACCCCCTTCCTCAAAGCTTAGGTGGTCCGTGGTGACTCTCTCCTAAATGCCCTCAGTTATAAATGTGTGTTACAAACTGACTTAAGCTATTTAAGATATACTGACTGACATCTCTAGAGTAAGACACACATATGACAACTGAGTAGTTGCATTTAGTATAAAAAAATAGAAATTGCATTTAAAAAAACTTTTGCTGTTAATAAGCACTACACTGAAATTTTTATTTAAAAATTATATAAATTATGCAAACATTTCCTGGCATCATGCTTACAAGTATTTCCTTATACAGCAGATATTCAAATAGCAGGGGGCCACTGGATTAGCTTAACCACTTTCCCACCACGCCATAGGCATTTTACTGCTACGGCGCGGCGGGGTTATCTTGACACAACGTCCCTGGGACGTCGTCCTTCACTTTCGCGATTGCGCGTCTAGGAGACCCGGCGCATCACGGATCACGGTAAATTGCCGCTGATCGCGGCCGTTTACCACGTGATCGCGCCGTCGAATGATGGCGCGATCACTTGTAAACAAACGAGAGGGAGGAACAAATGACGCCGGTTCCTCCCTCTCCCCTCTGTACAGTGTGTGAGGAGAGGGGGGGAAGCGGGGTGTCAGCAGCTGAGCTGTGGCTGGATCTGTGACAAATGCAGTCACAGATCCAGCCATCCCTCCATCCATCCCAGCTCTGCAATCCCCCCAGTACCCAGCAATCCCCCAGTACCCTGCAGTACCCCAGTACCCAAAAATCCCCCAGTACCCAACACTCCCCCAGTACCCAACAATACCCAGCAATACCCCAGTACTCAGCAATACCCCAGTACTCAGCAATACCCCAGTACTCAGCAATGCCCCAGTACTCAACAATACCCCAGTACTCAACAATACCCCAGTACTCAACAATACCCCAGTACTCGGCAATACCCCAGTACTCGGCAATACCCCAATACTCGGCAATACCCCAATACTCGACAATACCCCAATACTCGGCAATACCCCAATACTCGGCAATACCCCAGTACTCGGCAATACCCCAGTATTCTGCAATACCCCAGTACTCGGCAATACCCCAATACTCGGCAATACCCCAGTACTCGGCAATACCCCAGTACTCGGCAATACCCCAATACTCGGCAATACCCCAGTACTCGGCAATACCCCAGTACTCGGCAATACCCCAATACTCGGCAATACCCCAATACCCTGCATGATACTTTGCAATACCCCAATACTCTGCAATACCCTGCGCGATACTCTGCAATACCGCCTATGGGGATTTTTAAGTAGCGAAGTTTGGCGCCATTCCACGAGTGTGCGCAATTTTGAAGTGTGACATGTTGGGTATCTATTTACTCGGCGTAACTTCATCTTTCACATTATGAAAAAAAATTGGGCTAACTTTACTGTTTTGTTTTGTTTTAAGCACAAAACAGTTTTTTTTTAAAACACGCGTTCAATAAATTTCTGCGAAAATACCATGCGAGATAAAAAGTTGTAACGGCCGCCATTGTATTCTCTAGGGTCTTTGCTAAAAAAGCATATATAATGTTTTGGGGTTCTATGTAAGTCTGGGTGTTCCAGAACGCCTCCCTGCATGTTGGGCCTCTGTATGTGGCCACGCTGTGTAAAAGTCCCACACATGGGGTATCGCCATACTCGGGAGGAATAGCAGAATGTGTTTTGGGGTGTAATTTGTGGTATGCATATGCTGTGTGTGAGAAATAACCTGCTAATATGACAGAAACAAGTTTTTTTTTTTTTTACAGAATTTTCAGTCGTTTTTCTTTTATAGCGCAAAAAATAAAAAACCCAGAGGTGATCAAATACCACCAAAAGAAAGCTCTATTTGTGTGAAAAAAAGGACAAAAATGTCAAATTGGTACAATGTTGTATGACTGAGTAATTGTCATTCAAATTGTGAGAGCACCGAAAGCTGAAAATTGGTCTGGTTAGGAAGGGGGTTTAAGTGCCCAGTGGTCAAGTGGTTAAAATAAATAAATAATAATAAATAAAGGTATAAATAATGATGGCGAATTGCTGATCTTTTGATGAACTGGTGTTTTTAAAGTTGTGGTGGAGATTTGGCATCTACATGGATGTGATCATGCTTAGTATCATGATGTTTGGCACATTTGGTATGATGCACATAGACACTGTGAGAAATCAGTCAATGCTGTATGATAATAGGGAAAAATTATGATTGACGTGCTGCACACCAATGGGTGACAAAATGAGTTTTAATTGTGTATGGGTTAGGAAGAAAATTGAAAACGGTTTTGTGTTTCGGAGTATAAAAGCTGAGCTGCAGAGAAAAACTAAGTAAGACGGTACACTGAAAGGGGTTAACTACTGCTGCTGCTAACTGAAGGAGGAAGACAAGGAAAAAATATCTCTCTATACAATAGCTGTCATATCAGTTAGCAGAGCTGACAGCTGACTAAAGATGGCAATGTATATATTTTAGAAACCTTAAACAGTGCTCTGTTCACCTAGCATGGGCAGCCAGTTTATTGCATACTGGATAATGTCCAGGGTTTATAAAGTGCAATAAATCATGTGAGATTATTCAAAACTCATCTCCAGGCTAATTTTTCTTTCATAATGTCTTTTATGTGTACTTTGCTCCAGCTCTGCGTAAAGACCGGTGAAGTACTCAGTCACTGACCAAAAGGTCTTCTTTTTGTGGCTTCCAGTGGAAGGATTCTACTGGGCCTTTACATCACATCCTACTCAAGTTGGGTTCCCTGCAGAACTATATTCCCCCTTAACCCTCAGCCCGCATATACAGAGTGTGTAGGGCAGGTACTTGGAAGATTAGCACATAAATCTTTAGTAAATACAAAGTCTGACCTTACAAGTATGCACCTTGTGTTGGAAAAGTGTCACCGTTTCTCTTCTTGATATCTGTTTGCACGGTGCATCTGATTTACAGATTAAAGATACAACTGAGCAGCCTGGAAACTGTTTTTGAACATCTTTAACCACTTCAATACCGGGCTTTTATACCACCTCCATACTGACACTTCTCTCCTACATGTAATAATCATCATTCTTTTGCTAGAAAATTACACAGTACCCCCAAACATTATATATGTTTTTTTAGCAGACACCCTAGGGAATAAAACGATGGTCATTGCAAAGTTTTATCTCGCACGGTATTTACGCAATCATTTTTCAAACGCCTTTTTTTTTGTAAAAAAAATTGTTTCATGAATTGAAAAAAATAACAAAACAGTAAAGTTAGCCCAATTTTTTTGTATTATGTGAAAGATTATGTTACACCGAGTAAATAGATACCCTGTCACGCTTTAATTATGCACACACTCATGGAATAGCGCCAAACTTCGGTACTTAAAAACCTCCATAGGCAACACTTTATTTATTTTTTACAGGTTACCAGTTCAGATTTACAGAGGAGATCTAGTGCTAGATTCGTTGCTGGCACTCTAACACACGCGGCTACACCTCACTTATGTGGTTTAAACGGCGTTTACATATGTCGGCGGGACTTACGTGTGTGTTCGCTTCTGCACGCAAGCTATCGGGGACAGGGCGTTTTAATTTTTTTTTATCTTTTATTTATTTTTTTGACTTATTTTTTATTTATTTTTACACTTTTTTTCATTTTTTTTTCCACTTTTATTCCTATTGCAAGGAATGTAAATATCCCTTGTAATAGGAAATGTGTGTGACAGGTCCTCTATAAGGAGAGATGCGGGGTCAATAAGACCTCACATCTCTCCTCCAGGCTGGAAACCATGAGATCGGTGAACTCGGTATAAGACCATTCCACAGTTGGTGAAATTTGACCACACCCACTATTTGATTTGGTTCAGAGGGTGGGGGGGGGGTCATCCCCTGTTGAGTTTCTGCACCTATTTTCTGAGGAAAAGCCCTGTGCGTAACCAAATAACCCAAAGTCTGAACAATACTCTATTTAGCAGCATTCAAAAAGTGAAAGCTCAGTCAGGTCTTGTCATTTTTCTTAAAGTGAATTTGATGACTTATGCCTCGTACACATGACCATTTTTCTCGGCAGGAAAAAAAAACAATGTTTTTCCCAACGTGATTCCTCTCCAGCCTGACTTGCATACACACGTTCATGCAAAAAAACATCCGACCAAAGCGCGGTGACATACAACACTTACGACTTGATTATAAAGGGGAAGTTCCTTTCAAATGGCACCGCCCTTTGGGCTGCTTTTGGGCTGCACACTTGATTCTGAGCACGCGCGTTTTTTTTCCCCTCGGAAAAGCATACAAACGACCATTTTTCGCAACGAGAAAAAAAATTACAGGAAACACGACAAGAAAAAAGAGAGCTGGTTTCATCGAGAAAACTGTTTTTTTTTCGCCGAGAAAACTGCTAGGGAGCATACACACGACCGGTTTTCACGACCAATATAAAAAATGGCAGTTTTCTCATCGTGAAAACCAGTCATGTGTACAAGGCATAAAGCTTAGAAAAGTCCCTGTACACACGATCGGTTCGTCTGATGAAAACTGATGGACCGTTTTCATCGGACGAACCGATTGTATGTGGGCCCCATCATTTTTTTTCCCATCGGTGAAAAAAATTAGAACCTGTTTTAAAATTTGGTTAAGATATGGTTAAAAAACCGATCGTCTGTGGGGAAATCCAGAGGTCAAAAATCCACGCATGCTCAAAATCAAGTCGACGCATGCTCAGAAGCATTAAACTTAATTTTTCTCAGCACGTCGTTGTGTTTTACTTCACCGCGTTGAACACGATCGGATTTTTAACCCATGGTGTGTAGGCAAGACTGATAAAAGTCAGCTTTATCGGATATCTGATGAAAAAATCCATCGGTCCGTTTTCATCAGACGAACCGATCGTGTGTACAGGGCATTACAGTAATTTTTTTTAAAGGAAATGTGCTGTAGTAAAACTGAATGCTGGGGAGACTGGTTGTTCATCTACAGTAAATAATGAACCTACTAAACTGATTGAAAAAAAGCCTTAACAGTTCTAGTGAAATCAAATCCACATCTTGTGTATGTTATTTACCTATCTAAATTCGTAATGTTACTTTATTTCACGTTAATTAGGATCACTTTACAGATGGAATATGTTTGTTATATTATACAGCGGGACTTTTTGCATTAATGAAAGCTTTGCTAACCAAAGCATGATGTACGTGCTTTCCCAATAAATAATGGCATATTACAAATTTAGCAGTTCCCATAGAGCTTTTTTTCTAATTCTTTCTAGAATGCTGACCACCCATTGTTCTGATTATATTTAAAAGAAGACTGCACCACAGTAATCAATCTTCTGAGGGAAAGCGCTTGATCCAGAATAAAGTGTCATTGGATATTTAGAACAAAATATCATAGGACTAGGAGAAGGGAGTTAAATCAGATTTTTAACTGAACTCCGGACAAACAACTAAATACACATAATGAGTACATATAATGGAGCTGTTGTATCTTCCGGTGGATCTGTTTTTCTGGCTATTACAGTTCTGTTTCATATATGTGTGGCCTCAGGCGATACACATATATGAAACAGATGCTCCTACATAAGTTGTACCGGTTTTTCTGCAGTCTTCTCTTCTCTACATCTGCTTAAAGTCCAGAATTTTAAAGCTTGCCTGAACTGTCAGAAATAAAGAGGATGGAGAGCTGAAGTTAAACTCTCCAGAACTCAGTGAGGAGAGCTGACTGGAGGGAAGAGACACACCCCCCTTCACACAACACACATGAACAGAGCTGAGGCTATCAATCAGCTGGAGGTCTCTTCCCTTTTTTCTCTTGGTGAGGAACGAAGCAGTAGACAGAAATTACACTTAGTGCTCTTAATTACGATACTGTAAGTACACACTATAGAAGAATATTGTCAGGAAAGGCTTGCCAGAAGACGAAATGGTTCCTGCAGGCTAACTTCTGTTCCATAAACTTGTCTTAGTAAAGGTGCGTTAGCACGTGCTGACGTGCATTCTCAAATGCACGTCCCGTGACAGATGAAGGCGCCATATGGGCTATTTAACCACTTAAGGACCGGGCCTATTTTTCAGACTCTGTGTTTACAAGAAAAAATAATTTTTTTGCTAGAAAATTACTTAGAACCCCCAAACATTATATATATTTTTTACTAACACCCTAGAGAATAAAATGGCGGTCCTTGCAATACTTTCTGTCACATGGTATTTGCGCAGTGGTCTTACAAGCACACCTTTTTTGGAAAAATCCCCTTTTTGAAATGTAACAATAGTAAAGTTAGTCCATTTTTTTTTTATATTGTGAAAGATAAAGTTACGCCGATTAAATTGATACCCAACATGTCATAAAAGGTGTGGTATCTCGCGCCAATAAAAATTAATGTGACAACAACATATAATTATAGTGAATAAGCAGCTCCCCTAAGATAGAGACCTCATCAAAGGTCTGAACTAAACAGTAATGGTAAATGGAGGGGGCGCTAATATTGAATAATAAGAGAATAAACAATAAAGTGAAATCTAATAAATGGTCCGTCTGAACCAACAATAGCAGACTTAGTGAGCAGCAACACACTGAAAATAGTGAAATAAAAATAGATTGTACAAAAAAAAAAAAAAATATATATAAAAATATAAAAAAAATTGGATACGTAAAAACAACGCACTTCCGGTCCCGCTGGTCCCCTGGCCTGAAACGCACGCCAGCTCCCTAGCGAGGAACTCGTATCCGGCATGGACTTCACCCCAGTTCCCCAGCGAGGAACACTCATCATAGCCCATCCTGCCATGCTGACTAGCCTCAGTGCCGGGTCCTAGGCACTACTAAAGTAAGAGGCCATTTGGCTATGCTGTTTTATCTGTGACATATTTGAAATAAACTGTACTTCACTATGGTGGTTTCCCCTCTCCCTCCTTCATGAGAGTGTTTGATTCCGGGAAACATAGAGCTGCGCAGCTGAATCATTCAACTGGTTTAGTGACCGACTGCTGTATTTTACCTTTTCTAAACAATCAGGTCAACACCATGCGGTAAGGAGCCATCCATTAGTGCACATTTGGGGGATCTTCTTGGTGGAGGTGGACACCTTTTACAATGAATTCTCAACAATTTGCATCTGAGAAAGATTAGCCTTGATTGGACTTTATCTAACACTCTTTGAATGGACTTGAATTTATTTATTTATTCATTTTTTTTTTTTTTTTTGTACATTCTATTTTTATTTCACTATTTTCAGTGTGTTGCTGCTCACTAAGTCTGCTATTGTTGGTTCAGACGGACCATTTATTAGATTTCACTTTATTGTTTATTCTCTTATTATTCAATATTAGCGCCACCTCCATTTACCATTACCCAACATGTCATGCTTCAAAATTGCGCCCTCTCGTGGAATGGGGAAAAACTGTTACGCTTAAAAATCAGAGGTGAAAAAATTCTACAGGTTACTAATTTTGAGTTACAGAGGAGATCTAGGGCTAGAATTATTGCTCTAACGATCGTGGCGATAACTCACAACATTTTCATAAGCACTCATGTATGCATTCACTTCGAGCAAGCTCGTCGGCACATGGCACTTTCATTTTTATTTATTTTCTGACACTGTCCTTTTTAAAAAAATTGGGTCACTTTTATTCGTATTACAAGGAATGTAAACATCCCTTGTAATAGAAAAAATGCATGACAGGGCCTCCTAAATATGAGATCTGGGTTCAAAAAGCTCTCAAATCTCATACTTACACTAATATGCAATAAAAAAAAAATCCCCATTAAGATCATTGGGCGGAAGTGACGTTTGATGAGGCCATCTTCCCCTCACTCGGCAACCAGCCAAACACAAGAGATGACCCGATTGTCTCCGTTGCTACCGGTGGCTCAGGTGAGCAGAGAAGACCACCGGAGTGAGGCGTGAGGGGGCCCTCTCCCGCCACCGATAAAAGTGATCTTGTGTCGAGTCCACCACAGAGACCACTTTTATCTGAAAGCGGACTGCTGGCTGAAGAAGAAGATACCGGGATTATGGCAGCTATCTGCTGCTATAACAACGGTATTCCTCCTCAAACAGCCGATGTATAATGACGATGGGCGGTCCGTAAGTGGTTAAACTGGGTCAGTACCCATGATCATTGCTGTCTTGTCTACAGCGTTCCCGATATCATCCTGTTCCCTGTTTATCTGCATCTGATTCTAGTTACCTACCCGGCTTGCTCTGACTACTCCTGCTCTCCACCTGCTTCGACCATTTTCCTGTCTCCGAATCTGTACCTGATCTGATCACACTGCGTATGACCCGGCTTTTCTGACTCTGTTTATGTTCCAGTCCATACAGAGCTATCTTGTTGCAAGCATCTGTCCATCTGCCATTGGGACCTGCTTTTCTGCTGACTACGTCCAAGTACCAACTTGTTCCATCTGCTGTCGTCTGGCATATCACACAAGGAAGCCCAGCAGCTGGCACGACTACCGACAATGCACCACTTGTCTGCTCTATCAGGGGTGTAAGAGAGGCCTTCCTCTGCATATCAGGTTCTTCCTATCAGGTACATGACAGATATGCTTTGTTCATATTTCATGTCTGAGGTCTTCAACCACTTGTTTTGCATCAACAGGTTTTGGATTTATGGGTAGGTCAAAAACTCATGCACAGGGCTGTGGCATCACCAAAGACTGAATAACACAAATTTATAATAGTGCTGCCTGCCCTTATAGTAATGGCACCCTGTAAACAGACCACTACTGCAAAAGGCCTAGAGAGCTTTAACATTAGCATTTGTAACAAATGACAAGCAGTTTTTGAGGCTGAGTTACATACGTCTGCATCACAAAGCTGGGGACCAACTGCATCATTTACTTTAAGTAAATGTAGATTATGGGGTTAGTGGACCATAACATGCTTTCTATGTCTATTTAAAGCTAAAAGATTTGCAAAATGAAGGTTAAATTAGTGAACCAAATTGGGTTCAGCTGGCATCCCCTTAAAGAGACCCCATCCAACTTAAAAAATTTAAGGTAAAAGAGCAGTAAAAAGTATTTATATGCTTACTTGCAGTGTTTTTCCCTTTCATAAAGGATTTATTTTATTCATCTGAGATGTGTCTTTGAAAATATGATTACTACAGAAAAAAGCTGTGCTTTTATTTTAGGGCTGGTATTATAGGGTTTTTGCTTCTTTTGGGAGTTTCCTGACTTATAAATTGACGTGTCTTGTTTCTTTTTTTTTCTAGGTGCTCCTGGCCATCATGTTCATCTGTTCTTGTAGCTGCCTTTTGTTCACAGTACACCGTTTGAAAGGAAAAGTAAAATTAAGTGTAAGAACTGTGTGAATCACTTACATTCATCTTATTTCACTAGAAAAACAAAAGCAAAGATGCGCCCCTTTAAAATTGCATCATAATAATATGGCAAGGGTTAATGAAATCCGTAATCCCTTAGATAGGGGCCACTACTAATAAACCCTTGAAACAAAGTTCATTGAAAAATTCATTCATAGGTATCCGTCCGATCGTTCTTATATTGCATCACATAAATTAAATCACCCAGTGACAGATGGAAACACCGTGATCCCTTCACCAATAATAGGATGGCCGCTTACCAGAGGGCAAGCCACATGAACGGTCGGCTATAGCCCAGCCGCGGCCTTGTAATCCTGGGAAAAACGATCCGGGAAGATCCCACGGGACACTAATCTGAAACACTCGCAGACATCCGGGGGAGAGGATGAAGGAGAAAGTGCACCATAGTGTAACTCCGTTTTGACAGTAAATTTTTTTTAAATAATAAAATAGTTGTACTCACATACAAACAGTTGAAAACAGCATGTAAAACAAAAATGCCGGCCGGCAATCAATAGGAGCCCTCCCTCTGAAGCGTGGTGACGTTACTACGTAGAGCTCCAGACGCGTTTCGTCATCAACGGACGTTGTCAATGGGATGGGCTACCGTAGTAAGCCACCTAGTATTATACCCGGACCTCGTTGTGAGATGCATATCAACCGCAGCGAAGGCGCCATCTTAGTTGAGGTAAATGTGCCCTTACATGAAAAGTGACATGTATAATTCAGTATGGTAATGATCAGAACTCGGAAGGGTAATTAAAAAATATTAATTATAAAATGTATATAAAAACATCAAATTTTACTGACATATGGGTTAACATTGAAATGAATTAACTCTTGCATAAAAATAGTAGCTGCAGTACATAATTAGACGGCGCTGCACTGACACAAGCAGCACCTCCTATAGTCACTCCAAGCCGATCTCATACATGATTCTAAGATTACAGAGCTCAAAGCGATCAAGCGGCATGGGTAAATACTAAGAAAACTTCTCTTTCCTGTTTTAAACCCTTTGGGCAAAATGTATATATATATGCCCATAAGCCCCAAAATAAAAATGTATATGCCCATATACCCTATTCAGTATTGTCATTCCTAATGTCCCCCAGAGGCTAAGAAATCCTGTAAATTAACCCCTCATTGGGATTAATTAGGGCTGTGGCAAAAAACCTGCTATGGTCCAACTACACCTGCAGTAGCATCTGGTTTCACTAGTGGTAGCCAACTATATCTCTGGCTAAAAACAACCAATTAATTTAGAAAAGGTTATTTATGCCTAAATAATAACTAAAAATATTAAATTAAAAATATGTTGAATAGAATTAGATGAATAAAAAATTATAATAATTATGAATAAGAGTGATACAATTATCTCAAGCCCATAGCTGGGAGTGAGACCTGGATGTGCTCTGAGTTAATTTAAAAAACAGGTACTCATGGGGCGTGGCCTGAGGGTGCATGGAGTAGGACGTGTTTTCCAGAGCTCTGACCGTTGATCCTGCTATCCCTATCATCCTGCCTCTCACGCTCGGAATCGACCCACCAAACCTACCTAGCTGGATCCCTCAGAGTCGGGCCATCATGTCGCCACCTAAATCTCAGAAATCCACCCAGGCGAAGTTGGCACAATATCGCCATGATTCGGGGGAGTCTGTGGAAGATGGCGGAGCAGCCATGGCGGGGGAGACGCGGTCGGCGGGAGACACTGCCAAACTGCTTGAAGCCATCAACCTGTGTCGCACCACTTTGGCCAAACAGATAGAGGAGGTTAAGGTTGACATCTCCCTCCTTCGGCAGGATGTGAATGCCATCCGGGACCGGGTGAAGACCGCGGAGAACCGTCTCAGTGTGGTGGAGGATGCCTTGCCGCCATTACAGTCAGACACCGAACACATGCAGCATCAGATACAGCAGCTGTTTGCCAAGCAAGATGAAATGGAGAACAGACTCCGGAGATGTAACATTCGTTTGATCGGCCTTCCGGAGGGTGCTGAAGGACAAGACCCCGCCGCGTTTCTGGAGCAGATGCTTATCAAGGCCTACGGGAGGGAGGCCTTCACTCCCATGCTTTCAGTGGAACGTGCCCACCGCATGCCGGCCAAACCACCGCCGCAGGGAGCCCCACCACGCACGTTTATAGCTAAAATGCTCCACTTTAAGGATCGGGACGCTGCCCTCCGTATGGCCAGGTTGCGGGGAAATATAGACTATGAGAACGTCAAGGTGGCTGTGTTCCCAGATTTTTCGGCAGAAGTACAGCGCCGCCGTCGCAACTTCATGGAAGTTAAACGCCGGCTGAGGATCCACAACTACAAATATGCCATGCTTTTTCCTGCCAGGCTCCGGGTGGAACATGATGGGAGAGCCTCCTTTTTTGAAATTCCAGAAGACGCGATTGCCTGGCTGGAACGTCGCTCCCCCCCGGGTGGCGGGGACTGAGATGTTTGTGAGTACATGACCGCAACCCCTTTAGCCTACACAGCTTGTATCCTCTGACATACTGACTATCAATAACACAGTCTTGACTGCCATATGTCCAGTTGGTCTAACGGACTCCCCTGAATCCCACTAGTTTTCTGTGGGTTCTTTTCTATGCCCTTTCTGTACTGCCCACCGCCTGGGGCTGGGCGAGGCGTGACCTATCCTTGAATTTGACTGCAATGGGTTGATTTGGAGCTTGAGAAACGTTTTATGTTCTGTTTATGACATTACCTATGAGGCCTCTTACAGGGCCCGTGTATACTGTGTGCTGCACTCGTAGCGGGAGCCTGGAGCCTACCAGCTGCGTGCACGGTACAGCGTGGATACCCCCCATGCCCATCCCGGTCTCTGGACTTATGTGCGGGTGATGGCGAAGGCACTGCCCGATCTACTCAAATCCCGGCTCCAGATGCCTGTTTCCTTATAGGATGTACGCTCTTCAATTTGTTCTGACTGCTGGGATGGTCCAGGCCCTGTGGTCCTGGTGCTGGAGGCTGCCTACTTCCGCATATCCATTTTTTCCTTTTTTTTCTTCTTTTTTTATTTCTACTGTCATTTTTTACCACGGGATGGGGATGTTTGTTCAGTTTTGGGTTCATGCCCGCACCATGTTTGGGAGGTGCAGGGCGGGGAGGGGGGAGGGGGGAAGGGAAGGTTATAAATGTTTGTATATATTGGCATGTATGGTATTTAAACTGCGGTGCAGAAATAGCAATGTATGGTTTCACTGGATAATGTGTATTCTCCTTCTATCGATATTATTACACCTGTATACTGCGGGGGTTGGGCTCCTGGTGTGGAAAGAGATATCTATCGCTCTGATTGGGTCAGCCTCATATTGGGTCATAGGTCCATGGCGTCTGTAAAGTTTTTGACATGAAATGTCAGGGGGCTGCGCAATAAGGTGAAGCGCACTGCTGTCCTAGCATTCCTTAAAAAACAGAGGGCTGATATACTGGTGCTTGTAGAAACTCATGTGGAGGGGAGGTTGCAGATGGCACTCCATCGTCCATGGGTGGGGTGGTCTTATCACTCAACCCATACTTCCCACTCCAGGGGGGTGTCGGTACTCGTTGCCAAGTCCGTCCACTTTTCTCTTGAAGAGGTTCGCACGGACCCCCAGGGTCGCTATGTTTTCCTTTCAGTCAGGCTGTTTGGAGAACCATTTCTTATTTTGGCCTTCTACATACCCCCACCATTTACTATGTCCGCTCTGACTGAGGGCCTTGCCTTCATGGCCCAACATCCCTCGATACAGGCGGTATGGCTGGGCGACTTTAATGCTACGATGGACGACACACTTGACAGATGGTCCCCCTCCCAACCCCTTACCCGTCCACCACCGACATCCAAATTCTCTAAATTAGTTGATACCCTACACCTGACTGACTCCTGGAGATTTAGGTTTCCCCTGGCCAGGGCATACTCTTGCCACTCAGCCACACATGGTACGCTCTCCAGACTTGACTATATCCTCCTTTCTGGTGGTCTCCGGTCGCGTCTGTTGGATGCGACCTTCGGCCCCAGATTATTATCGGACCATTGCCCATACATGATCACCCTGAGCGTACCCCGGGAAGGGCCTCCTCGGGCATGGAGATTAAACCCTTTTTGGTTATCCCTCCTTCCAGAGGACGACGATCTCACTGATGAATGGAGGGTATTCTTTGAAGACAGTGACGGATCTGCGCCCCCCTCTGTGGTCTGGGAGACATTTAAAATTCATGTTCGAACTCGTCTCACAGCCCGCATTAACCGTATTAAAGTTGACTCCTTGGCGGTGCTAGATTTAGCGACCACAGAACTGTCTGCTGCTGAACGTGCCTACATAGCCGCTCCATCGGATGCGGCTGCGGCGGTGCTGAAACAGCGTTCCAGGGTAGTAGATCAAATTCATTATGCAAAGGCTAGGCAGAAATTATTCTTTTCCAGACAAAAACTGTTTGAATTAGGAGAAAGGGCAGGCAAAATGTTAGCATACTTGGTTCACTGCGAAGACAGGCCGCCAGTTGTTATAACCCTACGGAACCCGGGGGGAACGACAGTATCGGACCCACAAATAGTAAGCTCTAGATTTAGGGATTTTTTCTCAGATTTGTACAAGTCCATGGCCCCGATGGATAAGGAACCTATGAATAGTTTTTTGGAGATGATAGCTTTCCCTCAACTAAAGACTGACCAGGTGGATCTCCTAGAATCCCCCATTACTGTAGAAGAGATAGGGGCTGCTTTGGCGGGCTTTGCCCGCTCCAAAACCCCTGGGTCTGATGGGTTACCGATAGAATTTTATTCACACTATGGAGAGATGCTCACCTCCAGACTCCTTGCACTCTACAACGACCTTTTCCAGACCCAAACACTCCCACCCTCTATGAGAGAGGCAACGATAGTTTTGATTCCCAAACCGGGGAAAGACACAGGACTCCCTGAGTCCTACCGCCCCATCTCACTGTTACAGGTAGATGTGAAAATTCTAGCTAAAATCCTGTCCATGCGCCTTAATCAGGTCATACTCTCCCTCATCCACCCGGACCAAGCCGGGTTTATGCCGGGCCGTAACACCTCTTTTAACCTCCGCAGATTGTTTATGAATCTTCAGGCAGAACACGAAGAAGTGGGTACGCGAGTGGTGGTGTCACTTGACACCGCCAAAGCATTTGACTCTGTGGAATGGGAATACCTCTGGAGCTGTCTCGGATGCTATGGCTTCGGACCAAATTTTATTAAATGGACACGACTCCTCTATCAAGCCCCTTCGGCCCGGGTGGTTGCTAATGGATGGCCCTCGGAGGCCTTTGCCCTCAGCAGAGGCACAAGGCAGGGGTGTCCACTTTCCCCACTCTTGTATGCCCTGGCGGCGGAACCCCTGGCCATGGCTATCCGAGCAGACTCCGAGATTAGGGGATTTAGGGTGGACTCCCTTGACGAAAAAATCAGCTTGTATGCGGATGACGCGTTGCTATATTTGGCGGACTCTGGCCTATCACTCACTAAAGCTCTCAATACCATAGAACGATTTGGCATTTTTTCCGGACTAAAGATCAACTGGGACAAATCCCAGATTCTGCCATTGGACAGTTTTCCCCCACAGGAGTCCCAGGCTGGCCTGCTGCTACAGAGGGTGGAGAGGATCAAATACCTGGGGATACATGTATCTCGAAACCCTTCTGACTATACCACCCTTAACATTGACCCGCTCTTCTCCATAATCAGAACCAAATTAAGCGCATGGGCCCGCCTGCCGTTGGGTGTCTGGGGGAGGGTAAGTCTTATAAAAATGGTCCTCTTGCCTAAAATTTTATATGCCCTGTGGCATTCCCCCTCGTACCTCCCGCTTAGATATTTTAAATCAATAGAGGCCCTTCTTAGACCTTTTGTATGGGGTAAGACCAGACATAAATTGGCTTGGAGATCACTCAAGAACCCGACGGATATGGGGGGACTGGCCTTGCCTGATTTCAACCACTACTACATTGCAGCCCAGCTCTCCCACCTCTTTCACCTTGATAAGACGGATAGCGACCGCTTCAGGACCTTGATATGTCCTAGATGGACATGGTGTACTGGTGATCCATTGTATGCGATAGCGGTGGGGACGGGTACCAATGTATTGGGTGGAGAGGTCAAACCCCTTCTATACCACTACAGGCGGGTGTGGGACCTGGCGTCCACTAAGATAGGCATACCCGTTTATAATGACTACTCCCCGCTATGGCATAATAAACATCTGACAGAATTTTGTACAGTTCCGGACCCCGGGGGTTGGGGTTCACGGGGCCTATTGTATCTTCACCAATTGGTGCGGAATGGTGAACTTAAAACGTACAACATCCTCCGGGAGGAATTCTCACTCCCTGACCACATGTACTTTAGATTCCTACAGGTGCGTCATGCTTTCAGGGCACAGTTCTCACAGACGACCCCGCTACCCACCCCCAATCCTATCATTGCAATAGCTAGGAGTCTAGACCCAAAAGGCCTTATCTCTTCATTTTACTCTCTGTTGTCCGCCCCTGGATTTGGTAGAGTGGCTTACGCTCTTAAGCCCCGGTGGGAGAGGGAAGTGGGCCCAATGGATAATGAGGAGTGGGAAGAGGCTATGGACTCATGCAAAGAGGTATCCCCGAAGCTCTCAGATAGACTCACCCAGGTCTACATTCTCCATCGATCATACCTGACTCCAGTTAGAGTAGCTAGATACAACAGGGAACAGTCAACCTTATGCCCAATGTGCAGAATGGGAACGGGCACCTTTTTCCACCTCCTATGGTCTTGTCCTATACTCCAGGGCTATTGGACCCAGATTGTCAACTTCCTGCATGATGACATGGGCTCCCCGGTCACTCTGGACCCCAAACAGTGTCTCCTTGGAGTCTTCCCTACCCCAATGGATAGGCATACCAAAACCTTCTTACAGGAATCACTGTTTTTGGCCAGAAAGATCATTGCGAGGAGATGGATGAGGCCCACTCCACCCACATGGACGGAGTGGAAAAAAGAGATAAACGGAACGTTACCGTATAAAAAATTCTTATACATAAATAGAGGTTGTCCGGAGAAATTTAACAAAGTTTGGGACAGATGGCTAGATGACCCTGAAACATGCACGTAAATGAGGTGGACAAAGTTTGTCCCCTCACTGTGATATCTGATTCCTGCTCATATAATATTTATCTTAATCCGGGGAATCGCTAGACACTTCGACCCCTCCACAATATCTATAATGTCAATGTACGACACCATCCCTGGTATACCGTGGGGCCTAACTCTCAATGTACTGTACCGAGTTCTGAGGTGTATTATTTTATTCTTGCATGTGCGTGCCTCCCCTTCCTCCCTCTTTTCTTTATCCCTATGTTGTAATCACTACTCCTATACTTGCAATATTGACATTGTTTATCTGAAATATATTCCTGAACCAAACAACCTCCATCACTTTAGAGATAGGTGGTAATCTGAGCCTCCTACTCTGTTTACAATGTTGACATGCGGTATCACTTCTGAATGCACTGTGGAGCCTGACCCATGATGGTGTACTCTAACTCGTACTATACAATGTTATACTATTTTTATTTGCTTCTTTTATAACCATCGTTGCTGTAATTGCTTCTGTATACATGCCAATGTTTCTTTCTCAATAAAACTTTTGTTCAAAAAAAAACAAAAAAAAAACAGGTACTCATAAGTGTTAGACTATCCCCCAATGGCTAACTGTATTAATGGATGGCATTTCTGGGGACAGAGTATATAATGAATATATGTGAAAAAATATGTGAAGAAATGTATTTATATGTAAAAAAGGAAGTGAACAAATCTATTCAAAAATAGGTAAATAAATATACCTAATAATTGTTTATAACATATTGTGATCCCGAAAAAGTGCCTATGATAGTGCATCTCACAATGAGTTTACAAAAAATAAAATTAAATAAAAATACATAGATTAGGCATTATTAATAAATGCATTTACGTCGGTTTCTATATTTAATCCGAAGGGGGTATATGTCTTGAGACGATATATCCACCCCATCTCCATCCTTGATATCTCTCTCACAAGATGGCTCCCCCTCCAATGGGGCTTAAATTTATCTATCCCCAAGAAGAGTGTGTTAGACGGATCCCTATGATGTTTAAGTCTGTAATGGTTTGATACAGGGTGATCTTTAAACCCTGTTATGATTTTGGTGATATGTTCGTTCACCCGAACTTGAAAGGCCTTCTTAGTCCGGCCCACATACTGTAGGCCACACGGGCACTGCAGTAAGTATACCACACCCGTGGAGGCACAAGTAATACAGGGCCTACATTTTAAACTCTTTGCCTGTGGCTGTGGACAAGAAGGTCGTCACACACCTCTGTGAGTTAGAACTTAAACTACAAACCCTACACCGACGACATTTATAGTAACCTTTAAGTTGGTTAAAAAAAACGATATCTCTACATGGTGGGTCAATTGTATTAATCAATAAACAAGAAATTGTATTAATCGCCACTTGGTTCCTAATTGACTGAACCCCTCTGAAAACCACCTTAGGTGGAAGGATTTCCTTTAGCAGGGGATCGTTCAAAGCTATGTGCCAATGTTTCCTGACCAAATGAGAAATGGCCCTATGTTGGACAGGGTAGGTGGTTATGAAAGGCACCCCGTGGGAAAACGCGCTGCTTTCAACAGCATCCCTTTCTCGAAGGAGGTCTTCCCTTTGGAGGTCCAAAGTCTCATTCACAGATCTCTGCAGAGATTGTTGGGGATATCCCTTTTCCACAAAACGTTTGGTCAAAATATTAGCCTGAGTCAGAAACTGGTGAGAATCAGTGCAGTTTCTTCTCAGTCGGAGATACTGACTTTTTGGCACAGCTCTAAGCCATAGTTTGTGATGGCAGCTGTCAGTCGGAATAAAAGAGATCCGATCTGTCTCCTTAAAGAATGTAGAAATTTCCCGTCTTTGACCTCAATGTCGAGGTCTAAATAATGAACTATATTTTGACTACCCTTATATTTCAACTCAATCCCCCTTGAATTGTTATTGAGGGACTCAATGAAGCTGGCCAAGTCATGCCGTTCACCAGCCCATAGGAGGAGGATGTCATCAATATATCTCGCCCATAGGGTGACATGAGGTCTAACCTCAGAATAGATGACATCCTCCTCCCACTTGGCCATAAACAAATTGGCCAAACTAGGGGCGTATTTGGCCCCCATAGCAACTCCTGTATCTTGCCTGTAGAAGTTGTTATCGAACCAAAAATAGTTTGAAGCGGCCGCATATTTAAGTAATGACATAACAAAATCGATTTGCTCTGTCTTTAACCCTGAATCTTTTACCAAAAAGTGTCGTACTGCATCAAAGCCTAATACATGAGGTATGATTGTGTACAAAGATGTCACGTCTATGGTGGCCATCCACATATTCTTTGTGGGAAGGCATCCTGCCAGGATGTTAATAATATGTCTAGAGTCCTTGACATATGACGGAACCGATTTGACAAGTGGTTGTAGGTAGAAATCTACATATCTGCCCACCCGGGACGTCACCGAATCAATACCACTTACTATCGGGCGTCCCAGGGGGCAGACCGGATTTTTATGTAGTTTCGGTAAATAATATATTGTAGGGATGCGGGGGGCTTTGGGTAGAAGGTACAGTTTCTCCTTAATGGACAATATCCCTTCATGGTACCCTTTCCATAAAATTACCTCCAAATCCTTCTTGAACTTAATCTTGGGGTCACCTGCCAACTTGGTGTAGGTGTTTGGATCATCAACAATCCTATGTAGTTCCTTCAAATAGTCTGCTCAATCTAGAATTACTATCCCCCCCCTTATCTGCTGGTCTAATCACTAATTCCCTATTAGTACATAAGGAGTCTAGACCCTCCTGGAGAGTCTTGTTAAGTCTCGCCTTCTTAACTTCAATAGTTTCCAGATCTCTAATTAGTACATCTCGGAAAATTTTCAGAGATGGTGTCAGTCCGCCTGTAGGGTTGAATAAGGAAGCATTGGCCAGGCCTGAATGCACATAACCATTGGAGGGAGTAGAATTTGCAAATGAATTCCCAATCATGTACCATTTAATGTTCAATTTCCTTATGAATCTGTGTATGTCCATATATGTATTGAATTTGTTCAGACTTCTTGGTGGCGCAAACTTAAGCCCCTTGTCCAAAAGTGCTTTTTCTGGATCAGACAAAGTGGCTTTACTTAAATTAAAAATATCACTGCCTGTTATGTTTTTGTGCGTTTTTGATGCCCTACATCGCCTACCCCCTCTGCACCCTCTCCTCTTTCTCCTTGCCTTTTGGTGCCCTGATTGGGCTTGTGAAAACCCCAATGTGAGGAACCATTAAGGGCCTGGGAACCACCTGGCCAATTGGAGGCCCCTTGTGGTTGAGAAGGAGGAGGTGCAAACCATGCACTGCCACTAATTGCAGTGTAAAGGGGTCCATCCACGGCTTGATAACCATCTGGTCCTCCTTTGTCACTTAAAGGAAAAAAAAGCATTAGACGTGGGGATATTGAAGTCCCACTCAAAATTAACACCTGACTGGGAGAAAGTAGGGGATGGATAATAACCTTCACCCTGTTGGACCTGTCTTCATGTTTCCTTATTATTAGAGTAGGCACTGCGACCTCGGGAGTTGTATTGACTACCTTCTCTCCCATATTGTGCCTGTCCATACTGGTTAAATATCGGGCCTTGACTCCAAGATCCCGGAAATTGGGGAGCACCATAGCCGGAGGTTCCCTGATAGGGTCCACTACCTTGGGCAGGTCCAGATCTAACACCAAACCCCCTCGGTGGATGTCCCTGACCCCTTGAGGGGGGTCCTCTCGGTCCTCCTTGACCTATCCGAGGAGATTGCCTAAATTGTGGTCCCCCTGACTTGGCATTCAGAAAAATCTGTTTTGGTCCTGTGGGGACATGGGGTTGATTGGTGGAAGAGAGAATGGGTCCCAAATTATAAGAGATCTCCATTTCAACAGGATTTAATCTGTTCTCTTCATAGTTTTTTCTGCCATGTGAAGACAATATTACCCCGATAGTCCTCCAAATCCCTATTAAACTTTTTTTTTCTTTTTAATTCTTTGTTCCTTATCTTCTTTCTCAAGCAGATTAAGGAGACCAAGGGATTTTTCTTTATATTCCCCCATATCTTTCAGATTACATGTTTCCTTGATGGTTGTAATCTCCTCATCAATCCTACCTAACTTGAGAGTTTTTCTTTCGATCAAAAAGCGAAGAAAAGATACTCCCGCCGTATATAAGAAATATTTATCCCATTCCTCTAAATTAGAGTCCCCTTTTTGAGGGGGTACCTCCCATCTAAGGCTCTGTGGGACCATTTCAAGTTTAACATACGTCTCTAGGTAGGCTATGTCCCATCTAGTATGGTTTTCAGAGACAAGAAGATTTTTGAGCCCAGTGAATAGACCCCCCAAATCCCCTTCCTCGTCTTTATAAACCTCAAATACCCCCTCAATATTGAGTTTGGTGGCTCTAAAGTCAAAGACATCCATGTTATAACACTTCTCAAGAATGACCCAGGATAAAAACCAGCAGTAATAATATCAGAACAAAAATACAAGGTATGCAAGAAAACTGTGCTAATGGACAATCACATAAAACATAAAACATAAACCATAAAGGCTAAGAAGAGGGCAGCAGCTGTCGTGGGATAACAGAGAAATAGAAAAACAAAAGCAAAGCTGCGCCCTTTTAAAATTGCATCATAATAATATGGCAGGGGTTAATGAAATCCGTAATCCCTTAGATAGGGGCCACTACTAATAAACACTTGAAATAAAGTTCATTAAAAAATTCCCATGGGACACTAATCTGAAACACTAGCAGACATCCGGGGGAGAGGATGAAGGAGAAAGTGCACCATAGTGTAACTCCGTTTTGACAGTAATTTTTTTTTTAGTAATAAAATAGTTGTACTCACATACAAACAGTTGAAAACAGCATGTAAAACAAAAATGCAGGCCGGTAATCGATAGGAGCCCTCCCTCTGAAGGGCGGTGAGGTTACTACGTAGTCCCCCAGAACCGTTTCGTCATCAACGGACGTTGTCAATGGGATGGGCTACCGTAGTAAGCCACCTAGTATTATACCCAAACCTCGTTGTGAGATGCATATCAACCGCAGCGAAGGCGCCATCTTAGTTGAGGTAAACATGCCCTTACATGAAAAGTGACATGTATACTTCAGTATGGTAATGATCAGAACTCAGAAGGGTAATTAAAAAATATTAATTATAAAATGTATATAAAAATGTCAAATTTTACTGACATATGGGTTAACATTGAAATTAATTACCTCTTGCATAAAAATAGTAGCCGCACTACATAATTAGACGGCGCTGCATTGGCACAAGCAGCACCTCCTATAGTCACTCCAAGCCGCTCTCATACATGATTCTAAGATTACAGAGCTCAAAGCGATCAAGCGGCATGGGTAAATAGGAAGAAAACTCTTTCCTGTTTTAAACCCTTTGGGCAAAATGTATATATATATGCCCATAAGCCCCAACATATAAATGTATATGCCCATATACCCCATTCAGTATTGTCACTCCTAATGTCCCCCAGAGGCTAAGAAATCCGGTAAATTAACCCCTCATTGGGATTAATTAGGGCTGTGGCAAAAAACCTGCTATGGTCCAACTACACCTGCAGTAGCATCAGGTTTCACTAGTGGTAGCCAACTATATCTCTGGCTAAAAACAACCAATTAATTTAGAAAAGGTTATTTATGCCTAAATAATAACTAAAAATATTAAATTAAAAATATGTTGAATAGAATTAGATGAATAAAAATTATAATAATTATGAATAAGAGTGATACAATTATCTCAAGCCCATAGCTGGGAGCGAGACCTGGATGTGCTCTGTGTTAATTTACTCATAAGTGTTAGACTATCCCCCAATGGCTACCTGTATTAATGGATGGCAACTCTGGGGACAGAGTATATAATGAATATGTGAAAAAATATGTGAAAAAATGTATTTATATGTAAAAAAGGAAGTGAACAAATCTATTCAAAAATAGGTAAATAAATATACCTAATAATTGTTTATAACATATTGTGATCCCGAAAAAGTGCCTATGATAGTGCATCTCACAATGAGTTTACAAAAAAATAAAATAAAATAAAAATACATAGATTAGGCATTATTAATAAATGCATTTACGCTGGTTTCTATATTTAATCCGAAGGGGGTATATGTCTTGAGACGATATATCCACCTCATCTCCATCCTTGATATCTCTCTCACAAGATGGCTCCCCCTCCAATGGGGCTTAAATGTATCTATCCCCAAGAAGAGTGTGTTAGACGGATCCCTATGATGTTTAAGTCTGTAATGGTTTGATACAGAGTGATCTTTAAACCCTGTTATGATCTTGGTGATATGTTCGTTCACCCGAACTTGAAAGGCTCTTATTTCACTATCCCTAAAGATAAATAAAAGTGAGGCATACCCGCATTAGTTTTTTTTCTCTGAATAAAACTGCCATGCTGCTGGCCTTTGTTGGAGTGTATTTTCTTTTTTGAGGAAAAGTTCATTGCTGGGGGGATTTCTGCTGGGGGGGATTTTTTTATGTGAGTTTGTGTTATTTTTTTTTTTTGGGGGGGGGGGGTCTTGTGGTAAGAGCTCTCTGCCATAGTTTGTTTAGAGAAGGGAAGATTTATTCCTAGGAAGTTTGTTTTGGGGGAGATTGTTGCTGGAGATTTTCCCTTGAAGGAGTAGGGGATCTTGCTGGAAAGATTAGATTATGGGTAAGAGCGGGAGATTTTTACAGGGGGGAATATTGAAAATGCTGTAGAGCTGAAGTTACACCTTATCTCTTCATGTGTTATGAATGCTAAGAATACACTTGTTGGTAGTGTGCAGCATACAGCACAATATGCAAGTTCAGAGGTCATGAGTATGTAAGAACTCTTGACCGCCATACTCTCTATGCTTTGCTGTATGGTATAAATCCCCTTTTTTTTTATTGTATTTTTGGATTTGGAACATGTGACCCATGGCAGTGCCCAGTTGGCAGTGCCCAACAATAGCTTGCCTATTATTTTGGAAATGGTAAAAAAAAGAATATCAAGCTATCAAGTTCCAGGTTTGTGGATATGCTCAGTTTATTAAACTCGGGTGGATTATTTTAACCCTAGTAATGCTAAAGAATGGAAACTCCTGGGAAATTCTCACAAAGCAACCATTACATTGGTGTCATATAAATTATTATTTTTGCTTAAAAGGACAAAGGACTTCTGAGTAACTTGAATTTATACAAGACAGGCCTGTAACCGAAGGCACCACCCATTGCATTTTTAATTTATCATCTATCTTTTGATTATCTATAACAATAACATAAGAACAGCATTGCTTTGCACTTGGGCAATAAGAGCATAGGATTTTTGGTCAACATAGGAAAAGATTTGTAAAATCCAGTTGGTTGAGCATTTACTTACAGGACTGCAATATTAATATGTCATTCAAGCCAGAGGTTTCCTTCTAATTTGGAAGAAGCTTATGTTGGCCATACCCTATACGATAAATCGGCCGAAATTCGGTCGTCCAGACAGTTTGTTCGTTTTTTCGAACAGTTAATGGGCACAAAATTGATAATCGTTGGGACATTTTTGAGCCGAAAAAACGAGGGACAAGTTTGGAAATGTTCTGCCAAACGAACGATAAACCGGAAGGTTAATGTGTTTCCCGTCTGAACTTTCTGCACTAGGTATACTTAAAAAAAAAAACGAACCAATTTTTTTTTATCTATTTTTATTTTATTTATGTCCACCGAACGATTTATTGGTCATTACATGATGGCACTATCGTTTGAGCTCAAGGCCGAACGTTCCATTTCAAAAGTTAATTCGGACATTTTTTCGTAGAGTGTATGGCCAGCATAAGATGGATCTGTTTTACTTGGAGTATTTCCTGAAGTTTCCTGCTTACTAATTAAGCCATAAGCCTCTAGCACTGGTGGGGAGCTTCATCATATCTATTTGTCCTGAGGGCCATTGCCACCAACAAAGAGAGTTATTGGAAATCTAAAAATATTACAGTCTTTATAACAGGGAGTGAAAATGTTTAAAGCATCCCATACATGGGTTTATGTTTTTCGTTCAACCATCGAGTTGAATAGAAAACTTCCCTGATTTCCCCATTCACACATTCGAGGTGGATGGGAGAATCCTCCCACTGAACTAATATATTCTGACAGCGAGGAGACTTACCCATTGTCAGAATACACTGATGAGCACTGCTGTCTACAGCTCTCAGTGTCAATAGCTTTCAACGTATCAGTAGATTTACTTTTGTACAACCACGATGCCCATACGTGGATTGAAATTAAACTGTCCAAATTTCAATCCACGTATGGCCAGTTTAAGATGGTATTTTTATGATCACGTTGGAAAGATTTCCTTTCCCTACCATTTTATTTCTGGGATAGGAAAAAAAAAAGACTAAATTGGATACAAGGAGCAAAAAAAAAAAAAAAAAAACCACAGAGCTTCAAATCCTTTTCCATTCTATCTAAAATAATAAAGTAGGTTTGATTTTATTGCTATACAGTACTTTGTCAAACACAATCTGTCCACAATATACACATTCTGGGAACACATATTCAATTGCAGAACTGATATCATTAACAGCTAAAAAAAAAAGGTTTGTGGTGCTGGTTTTTTAATTATACGTAAATGGTAATATCACTTTCTTAATTATTTAGTCATGTTTTCTCACTCACATACAGAAAAGGTGTAAAAATTAACACTTACGAGAATATTTCTGTATTTTGTCATTAAATATTGTGAAGTCTTTTGCTATTAGCATGGTAACAAGAAGCTATTGGTCCTCTATATATAAACATTGATTGATTTGTGAAAACTTATTACGAATGGACAAATTACAGACCAGTGAAGAAAAAAAAAACAGAAATGTATCAGAATCTGAACCTAACCTTACTATATATTTCCCACTGAAACTATACTGTCTTATAAAAAACCTGTGCACCAAATAGAGAAACATCTAACCTGCCAGAATATTGTGTTTAGCTGAGCTTCACTGGGCAGAGGAGAATAATTCAACCTCATAAAATGTTAATTTTGTCATCAGTTTCAGCACTATTATTACTTCAGGACAGGTGGTTCAATCAAGGCATCACTTACCTGATTGCTTCTGAGCCAAGATAAATCAAGTAAATTAAACCAAATTAATTTATGAGTTTGTTAATATACAATCTTTGCTTATAGAGTAATGTACAATCAAAACCTGATAAATATTGTTAATTAATCGCAGATGGTTATTATTTCAGTTCCAGCCCTATGTATTTTGTCAGGAAGGTCTCCAAAATGTGTGCATAGTCTCCTTGCTGCAACAATTATATGTTGTTAATTTGGACAGGTAATTGGAGTCTACTGTAGACATACAAAATGTGACTAAAAAGAGTATAACCACTTTTGTTGAGATAAATAAAATAAAAAAACTCTCTGGGCGATCAATGTATACCGCTAAAACTTTAACAAACGTTTTTGCAGATTTCTACCTGTTTCTGCTCTGAATAAAAAGCTGTTTGTTCCACTTTGAATGTTTGAATACTAATTCTAAATGGAAGTGACTTTTTCAATATTCATCAGCTGGTGCACTTGCAGTGACTAATGAGGAAAGTGGCAAGGTCGGCAACTGTTTGGAAATAATTAATCCTTTGGGGACATCTCACCAAAAATGAAATTTTTGCTGCAGAGGATGCCTAAAATCTGATTTGTAGCTTAGTGCAGACTTCTAAGAAAATCAGTGAGCCAATACCACAAGCAGGAAATTGTGTGTGTGTGTGTGGGGGGGGGGGGGGGGGGGGAGATCTGTACATCAGCAGAAAATTTAGGTGGCTGCAGATTGAAAAGGAAAGATATTTTTAAACAACATTCAATTACAATATGGCTTGTGTAGCAAATTATGCAATATAATTTTTATTTTTTACTCATGAAAGTGACAATACACTTTAAGTAAGCAAATAGAAAACAAAAGACGGATGCAAATGGTGAATTTTATTTTTAAATAAAAAAAGTTTTAGTAAGCTGCGGCATCAAATGTATAGGATAAAATATACATACATAATCTTTGTAAGATGCTCTGCTAAACTCAAGTGAAAGTGAATTATTAATGTATTATTATTATTTTTATTATTATTTATCACACATAACATAAACAGTGGGGAAAAACTTAATCAAATAACATAAAATGTGAAAGGTTTAAGTTTCACGTGACTAAATGATATAAAGTTTGTGCAAATAAAAAAAATCCAAAACCAAATAATAAAAATTCAAGGTAAGATCCAGGATACAGCAATACCGGTGATCACCCGTGGATCCCAACTCTGCCTTCTAAGTATAGGAAATAGGATGCCCTCCCAAAAAACACCACCTGTACTTCCAACCACCACATGTGAGTATGCTTACCAAATCCAACGTGATTCTCTGTGAAGAGAAGTTAGAAAGTGCTTATGTGAGTAAACCCTCACTAGGTTAGCCAGAATCCTCCAGCCAGTCTCCACTGACAGGTGTTGCTCTGTTTTAAAGTTCCAAAAACAGAAAGAAGCAGAACATGAGGCTTATATAGCATAAAATCCCCAAGGAGACTTTATTGAAAAGCATGCAAAACAGATAAAAACACTGCATGGTGAAGTAACGACTTCTGGCTATGCCCTATGTACATTTTGTCAAAAATTACATCATCAGGAATCCAGAAGAACCTGTGACACATCCCCACTATGTTTATATACAATTTTACAATGAGGAGGAGCACAGGAGGGAACACCCACATCAATGTAATAGACTTATATGATGTTATGCCATCTTGTTGTCAAAGGCCAGATCAAAAGTAAATGCCCATGTTGATATAATGAGCATGTGCAATACTGTGCCATCTAATGGCTAGAAAATAGATCACAGTTGCAATTACACATCATCTAGGACAGTGTTTTTCAACTCCAGTCCTCAAGGCACACCAACAGGTCAAGTTTTCAGGATTCCCCTCAGATGAAATGGCTGTGGTGATTACCAAGACAGTGAAACTGATCAAATCACCTGTGCAAAATAATGGAAAGCCTGAAAACATGACCTGTTGGTGTGCCTTGAGGACTGGAGTTGAAAAACACTGATCTAGGAGGCAGATTCAAACACGGAATAGATACCCAAAGTAATATGAGCGTATGTATCATTGCATCCTCTTGTGACTGTAAACTAGATCTTAATTAAATATTCACATCATTGCAAAAATAAATGTAACAAAAGAGCTAAATAACATTGCTCCATATAGTGGCAAATAAATAGAAGTCAAAGTAGATGACAGTAAAAAATGGACAAATACATAAAACAGAAAAATTAGGGTTTATTAGACCTATTCAAACAAAGAAAAAAGGGAATGTTATTAAAAATATTTACCATAGTAAATTGGCCAGATAATCACTCACAATTTAAAGATGGCAAAGTTCCTATGGTCCTTCTTAATATAATAAAACAGTTACAACAAAACAACAAAAACACACAGGTGGATCAACTATTGTCTATAAATGCATTTATATTCCACTCAATCTTTAAACTTTGAAGGGGGGAGACCTTTAAACCTTAGCTTCACCTGGTTTCAAGTCTAGAGATCTCTCTTTTACTGGAACTGTCCCTCCAATGTGGAATATATTTGTCGATAGCTATAAAACTAAGAGGGTCCTTATTTTGTACCTAAAAAATAACTTTACATATAAATGCCTGTTCCCACTATACTCGTATTCTTCTTCTTCTCTTTGGACTGAAACCGCCTCCACCCTCTGGTTCCTCTCTTCTTTCTATACCTCTTTTGTGAGACCGGTTTGGCCTCATGAAACCCCCCATTCTTGGACTCTATTCTGTTGATAATTGGGTCCCTGTTGATAATTGAGTCTATCCTGTTCTTGTAGATAAATAGGTCCTGAAAATTACCTATATCCAAGACCATCTTGATGGTCTCTAGGTGAATAGGGGTAATCATTTCTGTAGATATTCTTAGGTTGCCTCACCTGATATCCACCCTAAGAGGGACCATCCCAACAGCCATTGTTAGCCCATCACTGTGAATCTCTGTCAAGGCTATTGTCCCTATCCTGCAAAGGAAGAAAACAATTCTGTAATGGTAGATCCTCCCTGAAGTTGTCATAATGTATAGCATCAGGGGAATCCCAACCAACGCTTCTCTCAAAATCTTCTTGTGCCATTACTAAAGAGCGTCTCTCATATTGGCAGAATTATGGCCCTGATTTTGTTCTGGTGGATGATGTGAAGTACCTTTTTTAACCATAGGGGGTCTAAGCGTAGTGGTCGTATCTATCGGCCCATCACCCTGTCATGGACTTACCTCCTTCCTGGCTTCTTATCACTGACATGTGCTGGCAGCCATCTTGCTTCCTGAGCTTCTTGTAACTTCCTACTCCCTGCGGCTCCTCCTTCCCATTGGGAGGAGCTGGATGCTCAGCACATATATACTACAGCTGTTGCAGTACTCCCTTGCTTGGTCCTTGTCTTACAGCCTCCTGTGATCGTGCTGCTGTTTGGATCACTGACCTGGCTCCTACGGACGTTCCTTCTGGTTCCAGATCCCTGGCTTCGTCTCACCACCCTTTGGCTACTGACTCCGGCTTGGCTGACTTCCATCCCTGGCTATCGACCCTGGCTTCGGCGGAGGACCCTTCTGGCTGTTGATCATTTGTTTGGACTTTACCTTGCTGTTTGGTTTTTTAATAAAGACCTTCTTCTTCATTTACATCTGTGTACGTCTGATTCATGCTTCCTGACATTAGGACCAAGCCATGAATTCTGACAGTACAGGGCCTCCTCCGCTACTCATGCTGGTTGCCAGACTTGATCAGCAGGATCACCTGCTGGAGCACTTCGCTCAGATGTTGCAGACCCTGCTTGCACGCACTGCTCATCTCGTTGATGTTGCTGATAGGCCGATTGTCGATCCTGGTACCGCTCCCACTGCTGCTCCGAGTAACGCTCCTGGGCCCGCTCCTACTGACGCTCCGGTTGATGCGCCAGCGTCTAACCCGGCACCTGTTGTTGCGCCTACGGTGTCTCGGGGTATGTCCGGCTCTGCCCCCCTCCCGCAGCGCTTTGGGGGAGAGCCAACTCAGTGCCGAGGTTTCCTTAACCAAGTGGGCATTTATTTCGAGTTGCTGCCACATGCCTTTCCCACTGAGAGATCGAAGGTGGGCTTCCTGATCTCGCTGCTCTCGGACAAGGCCTTGGCCTGGGCAAGCCCCTTATGGGAGAACAACAATCTGGTGGTTGCCGAGTTTTCCGATTTTGTTGCTTCTCTTTGGAAGGTTTTCGATGTGCCGGCTCGCTCTGCCTCTGCTGCGAAGCTCCTCATGTCCATCAAACAGGGTTCATGATCGGTAGCCGAATACGCCATTGAGTTTCGTACCCTGGCAGCAGAGGTGGGCTGGAATAATGAGGCTCTGGTCGCTGCTTTCTCTCATGGTCTCTCGGATGCCTTAAAAGATGAGGTTGCGGCTAAAGACCTACCTGTGGAGCTCGACGCTCTCATTTCCTTCCTGATATTGAATGACACCAGACTCAGGGAGAGACCTTCCTTTAAGGAGTGCCTGCGGAGGTCTCCTAACAGAGTGGCGACTATGTTTGCTGTCCCACCCGTGCCTCCCTCCCCTCCCACGCCTCCTGAGGCTGACCTGCCTGGGGGTGAGCCCTTGCAACTGGGGTTTGCTCGCCTGTCCGAGGGGGAGAGGGCATCCCGGAGACGCGAAGGTCGATGTAAGTACTGTGGTCTCAGTGGGCATTTTCGGTTGTCATGTCCGAAACGTCCGGGAAACGCTCGCACCTGAGATCCTGTCGGGGACAGATCTTGGGTGGAGTCTCTTCGTCCTCTGTTTCCTGTGCTGATAAACCTCTGATCACCATTGTCCTCTCCTGGGTCGGGGGCTCGGTGACGACCCAGGTGTTGGTGGACTCTGGTGCCGGTGGGTTTTTCATTGACAGTGAATTTGCTGCCGCAAACTCCATTCCTCTGCAGGCTCGTGCTTCCCCGCTGGTCCTTGAGGCGATAGACGGCAGACCCCTCCAGCCGTCGCAGGTTACACATGAGACCCTTCCTGTGGAGATAGCCATTGGGGCCGTTCACAAGGAGTCGGCCTGTTTTCAGGTCATTTCGTCTCCACACTATTCGGTGGTCTTGGGGTACCCCTGGCTCCAAAAGCATAATCCGATCTTTAATTGGAAATCAGCCGAGATCCTCTCATGGTCCCCACAGTGTGGGGCTAGCTGCATCCGTGGGCCTGTCAAGTTGTTGTGTGCCTCCTCGCTCTCTGGGTTGCCTCCTGAATACGAGGAGTACCTGGATGTATTCTATAAGGTTTGCGCTGTTGCCTTGCCTCCACACCGCCCTTACGATTGTGCCATAGATCTACAACCTGGTGCCCTTCCTCCTCGTGGCAGGGTATATTCTTTGTCGGTTGCGGAGAATGAGGCCATGGAGAAGTACGTGAAGGAGGCGCTTTCCCGGGGGTACATTCGCAAATCCTCCTCCCCGGCAGGGGCTGGATTTTTCTTTGTAAAGAAAAAGGGCGGAGAATTGAGGCCTTGCATCGACTATAGGGGCCTAAATCGCATCACGATTAAGAATGCATACCCGGTTCCGTTGATTTCCGA
This sequence comes from Rana kukunoris, assembly GCA_029574335.1. NCBI lineage: Eukaryota > Metazoa > Chordata > Amphibia > Anura > Ranidae > Rana > Rana kukunoris. The sequence continues at coordinate 350,454,822 of CM056050.1, read as the reverse complement.
GTTGTTTGACCGCCTCAGGGGAGCAACGGTCTTTACCAAAATCGACCTGAGGGCTGCGTACAACCTTGTAAGGATCAAGGCGGGTGACGAGTGGAAGACCGCGTTCAACACCAGAACCGGTCATTATGAATCCCTGGTTATGCCCTTTGGGTTGTGCAATGCGCCTGCAGTCTTTCAGGAATGTTGCAGCAGTGTGTGGTGGTCTATTTGGATGATATCTTGGTATACTCCGAATCTATGGAGGCCCACATTCTGGATGTGTTGCAACGGTTAGGAGAGAACAAGCTTTTCGGTAAGCTTGAGAAATACGAATTTCACCGATCCCAGGTAACCTTCCTAGGTTACATCATCTCCGCGGAAGGGTTCTCCATGGGCCCTGAGAAGGTCTCGGCAGTCCTACAGTGGCCCCAGCCCAGTGGTCTTCGTTCCCTGCAGTGCTTTTTGGGCTTCGCCAATTATTATCGGAAGTTCATCAGGGACTTCTCCTCGCTGGCCAAGCCTCTCACGGATCTGACTAGGAAGGGCTGTAGTTCCCAGGCCGGGCCGGTCGAGGCCGTCCGGGCCTTTGAGGCTCTGAAATCTGCCTTTGTGTCGACTCCCATACTGTCTCATCCCAATCCTGGGTTGCCTTTTGTCCTCGAGGTGGAAGTGTCTGAGATGGAAGTAGGCCCCTTCTGTCTCAGCGTCGGACACCAGAGGGTCCCCTGCTTCCCTGTGGATTTTACTCCAGGAAGCTGTCTCCCGCGGAGTGCAACTACCAGATTGGGGACAGAGAGTTGTTAGCCATCGTGCAGGCTCTCAAGGAGTGGAGGCACTTGCTCGAGGGTTCGGTGGTTCCGGTTCTCATCCTGACGGACCACAAGAATTTGACTTACCTTTCAGAGGCCAAGAGATTGACACCACGTCAGGCCAGATGGGCTCTGTTCCTGTCTTTCTCTCGGCTGTTGCGAACCTACCATAATTTCAAGACCGCTGGGCATCCTGGAAAGAATCAGCTGTCCTGGGCTGTCTCACGCTTGTTCTGGTGGCCTTCTCTACGCTCCGACATTGCCGCATATGTAGCGGCATGTTCTGTTTGTGCTGTTTGTGCTCAGAACAAGTCCCCTCGGTCATTCTCATGATTGTCGATCGGTTCTCCAAAATGTGCCACTGTGTTCCACTTAAGAAATTACCTACGGCGCAGGAGTTGGCCACGGTATTCGCCAGGGAGGTCTTCCGGTTGCACAGTTTGCCCAAGGAGATCTTTTCGGACCGGGGAAGCCAGTTTGTGTCCAGGTTCTGGGGCGCCTTTTGCTCCCAGTTGGGTATTCGACTCTCCTTCTCTTCGGCTTAACACCCTCAGTCTAATGGGGCCGCGGAGCGATCCAATCAGGCTCTGGAGCAATTCCTTCGTTGCTATGTCTCCGATCTCCAGGACAATTGGGTTGACCTTCTGCCATGGGCTGAGTTTTGCCAGGAACACGGCAGTTAACTCTTCTTCTGGGACTTCTGCCTTCATGGCCAACCTGCCGTGTTACCGGAGTCATTCTCTCCCCAAGATATTTCTGTGGTAGAGGACCACCTTTCGTCTCTACGTGCTTCATGGGTACAGATCCAGAGGTCCCTCGAGGTCTCTGCGCAGCGCCAGAAGCTCCAGGCTGATCGCAGACGGTTGCCTGCTCCTTCCTATCAGGTCGGGGACCGTGTATGGTTGTCCACCCGCAATCTAAACCTCCGTGTGCCCACTCCCAAGCTGGCTCCTCGCTTTGTTGGTCCCTTCCAGGTACTCCACAGGGTGAACCCTGTTGCCTATGCTCTTGCGCTTCCTCCTGGTATGCGGATTTCCAATGTGTTTCACGTCTCCCTGTTGAAACCACTAATATGCAATCGCTTCACCTCCTCAGTGCCTCGGCCTCGTCCTGTCCAGGTGGGCGATCATGAAGAATATGAGGTAAGCGATATCCTGGACTCTCGCTTGGTTCGCGGTCGGTTGCAGTTCTTGGTCCACTGGCGCGGCTGTGGTCCAGAGGAGCGTTCATGGGTTCCCTCCACAGATGTTCATGGGGGGCCTTGAGGAGGAGGGGCCCTTGAGGGGGAGGTACTGTCATGGACTTACCTCCTTCCTGGCTTCTTATCACTGACATGTGCTGGCAGCCATCTTGCTTCCTGAGCTTCTTGTAACTTTCTACTCCCTGCGGCTCCTCCTTCCCATTGGGAGGATCTGGATGCTCAGCACATATATACCACGGCTGTTGCAGTACTCCCTTGCTTGGTCCTTGTCTTACAGCCTCCTGTGATCGTGCTGCTGTTTGGATCACCGACCCGGCTCCTACGGACGTTCCTTCTGGTTCCTGATCCCTGGCTTTGTCTCACCACCCTTTGGCTACTGACTCCGGCTTGGCTGACTTCCATCCCTGGCTATCGACCCTGGCTTCGGCGGAGGACCCTTCTGGCTGTTGATCATTTGTTTGGACTTTACCTTGCTGTTTGGTTTTTTAATAAAGACCTTCTTCTTCATTTACATCTGTGTACGTCTGATTCATGCTTCCTGACACACCCCTAGTGGGTGGTTGTACATCCCCCCTTGATCTGATGTCCCCATATAAAATAATACACCAAATGTTTAAAAAGTTAAATATTTCATAATACATGAAATTAAGCGCAGTTCGGTCTTTAGTTGTGTCATCATAAGAGACAAATCCACAATGTATATTCAGGGTGCCAACATAATTTCTGGAACAAATACATCCTAATTCATAAGGGCTGTAATCTACACGCGTCCTATGGGGCAGTACCCAGTTCTTCAGGAGACAGCCAAAGATGGATTTTAGGTATATCTGTGTAGAAACCATGTCATAACGAAAACAACAAATTAAACACTTAAAGTTACTCTGTTTTTATTTGAAAAGTGCGTCCATTTACATTGGGTAAAGTCAAATAATATGCACAAAGTATACTCACACATAGGTTGAAAGAATCAAAGATAGGCTACAAGGTGGAAGCCACAGATTATATCTATAGACACCTGGATTCCAGCGCTGTGAAGATAACTCCACAGTAGGGATGAGCTTTGCGTTCGAAACGAACATATGTTCGACTCGAACATCGTCCGTTCGATTGTTCGTCGAATTTCGAACAAAAACGATAGTTTGCGGCAAATTCGAGTGAAACGAAACGACCGTTTTTAAAACTTTTTTTCCATTGAGCCAAGACTAGGGTTCTGAAAGACTTTTTCCAACAATAACCTGCTCCTAAAAAAACGACAGTTTTTAAGACTTTTTTCCATTGATACATGTTCCCTGGGGCAAGACCCGGGTTCTGAAAGACGTTTTCCAACAATGACCTGCTCCTGAAAAAACGACTGTTTTTAAGACTTTTTTCCATTGATACATGTTCCCTGGGGCAAGACCCGGGTTCTGAAAGACGTTTTCCAACAATAACCTGCTCCTGAAAAAACTACAGTTTTTAAGACTTTTTTCCATTGATACATGTTCCCTGGGGCAAGACCCGGGTTCTGAAAGACGTTTTCCAACAATGACCTGCTCCTAAAAAAAACAACCGTTTTTAAGACTTTTTTCAATTGATACATGTTCCCTGGGGCAAGACCCGGGTTCTGAAAGACGTTTTCCAACAATAGAGAAATAAAAAATAAAATTGCGCCAACTAAAAAAGAACCAATAAAGTCCATAAATAACACAAACATGTGTAAGTCCAATAAAAATGATGAACGTGACACCAACAGCACCCGAGTGAAAAATTAAGGATTCGTGAGCCACCACCACATGGACTGAGGCTTACCAGAGATGAGCCCAGTAACAGCATGTAATAGATCCAAACGATATATCCCAAAGAAGTTCTCACAGCTAATCGGGATCCTGTCTCACACCAACACAGCTGATTTCGGATTCACAGGAGTGGGAAGCAGCGGTGGATACTCGCCAGTACTGGTCTCATACAGGACAGCGGTAAACCATGTGAAAGGAAGGAGACCGCAACATAGTGTAGTACCATTGAATGATTTTAATAAAAAGTTAAAAGGCTACTTACACAAGAAAGTGCAAACGAGCGATGTACATAAAATTCTGCCGGCCGGCGACAACAAGGAGCCCGCCTCCTAACGCATATGCGGTGATGTCACTGCACGCTGTTTAACCCAGACGCGTTTCGTCATATGTTGACGTTCTCAATGGGAGTGGGCTCTGCAGTGATTCACCGCTATAAATACCCAAGCCTCGCTTTGGTCAACAGGAACCGGAAAAGCTAGGAACTCCGTTTTGGATTTGGGAATTGTACAATCTAATACTAGTGCAACCAGAGATCATGGATGAAAACAAGCATTACTCACTAAAAATGAGTGCAGGTTATCAAACCGAACCAAGCTTGCTTATCCCCAAAGGTTCTAGATAGATTAAAAAATCAAGATATCAGAAAATAAATAATAAATTAAATAGGACCAAAAATTTGAAAAAATACCCGATCGCAGCCGGGCCGTTGTATAAACCCCCTAGTGGGGAGATGGAATAAATACACCCACTACTCATTGGGAAGAACCCCAACAGTGTCTAGGAGCGTAACCCATCTCAAGTCTATCCCCAATAAGTGATGGGATAAAACATAATTAGCTGATTATATAGATAAATAAATAACTAAATGTCTATATAAATAGATAAATAAACTCCCAATTAGAGGGACGTGAAATAGTGTCCTAACTAAACCCCCTTAGTGGACCTAAAGATAGGAATACATTCATTATAAAATTTAAAAAAACATTTTTTATATAGAAAGGTTTTATAAATATAAATTGGGATGTTCGTGAGTTGTGATATTAAAACACACGATCCCAATCAACACTAATAGAACCAAAACCTTAAATAGATGAAAAATGTAAGTAGTGCAAAAAACGTGCAAATAAAAAGACTAAGTCATGTACAATAGATATATATAAAAATATTATCCATCCTGCTGTTCCAAACCGAGGCTTTTACACATATCTAAAAAATGACATAAAAGGTCAAGCATTTTTTATAAAAGCATTAACATCAGTATCGATATTCAACCCATGGGGCATATAACATTTAAGACGATGGATCCAGGACATTTCTAACTTGGAGATTTCACTCACTAAAGAGCTACCCCTCCAGTTGGGCTTGTACTTGTCTATGCCCAAAAAATTTCCAACAATAACTTGAAAATGTGTCTTTAAAATTATCATTTTTGAATTCGAACGTTCGAGTCCCATAAACTTCAATGGGGTTCGACGGTTCTGGTGTGAACCGAACGCGGGATGTTCGGCTCATCCCTACTCCACAGCAAAGGCTCCAACCCGGAGGGGCCCAGACTGTAGTGCCCCTGAAAAAAGGAATAATGGGGCTCATAAAATAATAAAGCATTGAATGAGTGAAAATTGAGAAAGCATTGTAGGGAATAACAAGTAACACTGGACACATCTAAATGAGTGAACAAGCTAGAGGGTATAAAGAGTATATGCATATATCCATATAAGAACAGATAGTTACGCTCTCTAAAGTTCCACGCATGCGTGTAATGTACCCGTGCGTGCTTGTTGCGCCTGGGTGATGTCATATGCATGCTCTGGATACTTTACATGCTGCGTGTTTGGTGGCGACCCACTGCCATTCTTCAGGCTTGTTTAGTGGGCTTGGGCTGATATACAGCCTCACCCACCTTCATGATGCTTGGTGGGGGGGTGGATCCCTGGGCAGATGAAGCATATAAAAATGGGGACTTTCTGCTTGATAGGTCTGGCTCACGTTTGGTGTTTTGCAGCAGCCAGCCATGCTGAGCTTTCTTCTGTGTTTTTCCAGTGATCTCTCTCCTAAGGTATCACTGTTCCATACCTCCCCACTAACTTCTGTCCACTCTCCTGTTGTATTATGACATTGATAGTTCTTATGGACACACATGCTGTATCTGTCCCTATCTGGTTACATGTATATACCCTCTAGCTTGTTTACTTTACGTCTTCAACATGTTTCATGTTCAAACTTTAGCTGTCTCCTGACAGCTGGTTCACACTGGGGCAACACGACTTCCAGCACGACTTTGGGAGGCAACTTGGACACGACTTATGAATCATCAGTCAACTTCAAGGCAACTTCAAGTTGCCTCCAGGACAGTACAAGGCAACTTCAAGTCGCCTCCAGGACAGGAGGCTTTCCAGTGGCCAATCAAGCAACAATCAGCTCTGGAGGAGGGAGGGGTTTGCCTGAGAAATGTATGTTCTCTTCCTGTAAAGTTGCTTCAGTTAAAACAGTGATCAGACTTCTGAGACACTTCTATTTGAACTCAATGGGTACAAGTTGCCTACAAGTCGGATTAAAGTAGTACAGGAGCCTTTTCTGAAGTCGGAGCAACTTCAATAGTGTGTATTAGGACGGTTCCATTCACTTCCATTGATTTTCTCAACCATGCAACTTGGGACGACTTGGGGCAACTTCAAGTCAGATCCCAGGTCGCCCCTGTGTGAACCGGCTCTGAAGAAGTGTAGAGATTACAGCCCTTATAAATTAGGAATTATATGTTCCAGCAATTATGTCTGGCAGCCTTTATATACATTGTTGATTTGTCTCTTGTGATGACGCAACTAAAGACTAAACTGCGCTTGCTTTTATGTATTACAAAATAAGTGTTGTACTTTAACAGTTGGTGTATTATTTTACTCAGCACCACTCAGAATAAGTTTTTTTTTTAACATCTATGCTCTGGTTTGAGCATAGATGCCCTTCTTTCTTTAGGTTATATTTAAAGGGGTTTCCTTTTTGAGACACAAACTGGCCTCTAATGTTAAACACCCTTTCAAGAACAATTTTTTTTCTAGATGAAGTGTTTTTATCCTTGCATGAAGTGTAGAATTTGCCATATCAACCATTTGGGTTGTAGGAAGATTTCTTAATTTCAGTCTAACATCACGTTGAATACTTAAGCCAAGTACACACGATCCTAAAATCGTATGAAAAATGCCGCATTCTAATCAATCGTATGATAATCAGGTCCTTAGTACAGAGCTTTCGAGAGCCGATCAGTACAGTGTGTCCATATTATTCTATCGGACATGCACGGAATTTTTTTTCGTACGATGCCAGATCGTGCGATTTCTGTTTAATCAGTACAGCTGTTAATTCTAAAATGCAATACAAATGCATTACAACAAATGTCATCACTTACGAATTTTTGATTTTGTCATACGAGAATTTTCAAGACTTTAGTAAACTCATCAGATTCGATGTGAGATTAGCATGCAAAAAAAAGAACAGACGATCATTCATCCGATAATCGGATCGTGTGTACGGGGCATTACTCTATCTTTCCTTTATTACTTGCTCCTTCTGTAATGTAATATATTTATTGAAGTGCCCTTGTGGCCCTCCAGGCATACCTGCCCTCAATCTTTCCATAATATACCGTATGTGCTCCTATTATGGATGCTCTCAAAATGTATAGAGTTAGGAATGCAGCTAATACTGGGATGCAGTGACTAAGCCTCTGCAGCTTATGCATATATTTGCAAATGTGTGCAAACTAAACCCCTGTTTTTAATGTGAACTGTTCAATTCAGTTTGTTGCAGGCTGCCTGGTAAGTTTAGCTGGGAATTTTTCTTTTGGTGTTTCATGTTGTACCATGTGCTCCTTGCTGTTAAGTCTAGTTATAGGTTGGGCAGTTGTTGTTTATTGGTACTGTATAGAATTATATACCCGCTCCTTTGCTGCTCGCTGGCAGACTGGTTAGATGGTTCAAATAGTTGTTGAATACCTGTTTTCCACACCAAAAGCTATAGTTGTCTTGTAGTGATGAATGCGCTAAAGGGAGAAGGTATTCCACACATCTGGATGTGTGCAATACATACAGTGGACAACGAGGCAGCATTTCAGGAAATAGGCCACTGTGAAGGTATGGTAATTATCTGGTTACTTCTTTTAGCAGGTAATTCCATACAAACTACACTTTGCTGTCAGGGTCATGTTAAGCCTTCATTCGTAGCCTTCGGTGCCTTTTTTAAAAATGTATTTCTACTTACAGCCTATAATTTAGGATGCTCACGCTACAATTTACACATTGCAGTAGAGAACTCATCAATAGTAACAGATTTCAGTAAATAATCCCTTTTCAGATGGCTCAGTCTAAAGTGCCATTCCGACATGTCACTTCTGCTCTGCTTGTTTAACTAACCTATGGTCCCCTTCTAATACTTTGTTCTATATAACATACTGTGTGTGTGTGTATATATATATATATATATATATATATATATATATATATATATATATATATATATTTATTTATTTTAGGGCTGTTACTGATTACAATTTTTGTGTTTGATTAATCGTTTTTTTTATTTTTATCGATTAATCGACTAATTTAGATTAATTATATCACAGTTTTTACAATATTTTTTATTAAACTCTCCCCCCATACTGTAATATCCACATCTCCCCACAAACTGTAATATTCACATCTCCCCCCACACTGTAATATCCACATCCCCCATACTGTAATGTCCACATCTCCCCCCCATACTGTAATGTCCACATCTCCCCCCCCCCATACTGTAATGTCCACTCCCCCCCTATATTGTAATATGCACATCTCCCCCGTGATGTTCACATCTCCCCACATACTGTAATGTCCACATCTTCCCCGTAATATCCAAATCTCCCCCCATACTGTAATGTACACACCCCCCCCCCATACTGTAATATCCACATCTCCCCTGTAATGTCCACATCTCCCCAAATACTGTAATGTCCACATCTTGCCTCATACTGTAATGTCCACATCTCCCTGCTCGCGCCGATACTAGGCCGCGGATCGGAGCTCAATCCGCGGATCGTCCCGATCAAAATTATTTTGATCGATCAAAGAAATTAAGGATTAATCGAGGAATTAATCATTAATTTCTGCAGACCTACTATATATATATATATATATATATATATATATATATATATATATTCTGTATATAGTATATTCATGGCATGTCTTGAATGATATATGTTACAGTTACTAGTGTGCTCATGTTAGCTCTCAACCAAACTGCCAAGTGATCAAACGGCTGGTGCCATAACTAATCACAGTTGGCATCTGCAGGTCAAAATTAGATGGCAACTTCCTTGGCTGTAAAGGAAAGGATTCTGCTTAAAGTTTTAATAAACCCACAAATCAGTCTGTATATGCAAAATAGCATGTTTGTTATACTTACTGTGGAACTTAAGGGACTAATCCTCTGAATTGATCCTTTATGCACACATCCTTCTGCTCCTGCAGGGTCTCTCTTGGAATGATAAGACACAGTCAGAGTAGTAAAGCTGCACATGTTCAGATTGGCCTCTATTGCTGGCGAGAACATTTCCTTGTTAAACTGAGATTTTCAGGTCACATGGTATTGACATCACACATTTGGGTGTGTATACAGATCCTAAATGACAGCCCAATCCCTCCCTCCCTCCTCCTCCATGCCCAGTAACTAAAAAAGAACACAGTGGGTCGGATATCACATCTTGATTGATGGATGATCTGCCTCCCATAACTGCATCAGCACACAGGCTGTCTAATAGACCCCGGATCTCTCCATAAAGAGGACCTGTCATGGCCCATGCTTTCACAAGGGATGTTGTTTATTCCTTGTACTATCAATAAAGTTCATACACAAAAATTGCCAAATAATAAATAAAATTGTATAAAATAAATAATTAAAGGTAATATAATACAATAATAATAATTTCAAAAATATAATCACCCCTGTCCCTCCGTGCTTACGGGCAAATGCAAAGGCATACGTTACTTTCACAATCATATGCGCTAAAGTTAGTGGGTGAATGGGAGAGTTATTTGGCTCCCATTCATAATTTGTCAAATTTCAGGCTGCTGTCTTCCAGAACTATCCTGTGGGCCAGACTGCGTTCCAGGGATGCGATCCCATCCCTGGGCGGCAGGTGGCGCTAGAGGGGTTCTGGCAAAGCCACTTTTCCCCAGCAGCCAATTAGAGGAGTTTTACCTCGCAGGGCATGCTGGGAAGGGGTATATTTGTGATGGATGCCATGATTCGGGGTAGCGTGGGCTCTCTTCTTCACAGGGTCCAGGCTCGGGGTGCGGCATCCACCTTCAGGTATCCACGGACCCCGCCGGCATGGCCCATCCGGCTGGAATCGCATGCTGCGTGGAGTTCCATTCTGATGTTGAGAGGGACTCCAGTGACTTACTGGGTCCCTGACTTCATTGAGAGGATCCTAAGCTGAGGGCTGAACGGTGGGGGATCGGCTCAAGGAGAACCCAAAAGCAGGTTGTCCAGGAGACTTGAACGGACCATCGAGGATCCGGTCACCAAGACCTTGACAGGTACATGGCAGCTGTCAACCGGTGACCCTTTCATCATATTTACTGGGAGAATTTGCTCAATCCGTCTTGTTCATTTGAGTACTGAAGTACTAGGCCTGTGGCAGAGGTCTGTTCCTCCCAGCAACCTAAAGTGACATTTCGGCTGCCAGGCTTGTGGCAGAAGTCTTCACCCACTCTGGCTAGAATGGCGACGTTTGTTACATTGCTACTAAAAGCAGGCTTGCTTTCATCATCATCCAGGGCCTGATACCGCATTAGTTTTTCTACTTCATCAACCTTTCCTATCCTACTACGTGTTGATGTTGGCCGTGTTGTGCCTTGGAATAAAGCATTTAAAAAACCCATTGAATGACTGGACATTCGCTCACTACTACTCACTGCTACTACCCCTAGACATACTACAAGGTAACTTAATACGCCGGTCCCAAAAACAACCAGCGTCTCCTGAATGGGGTAGCGCTACATATGTAATCGGTGATCGCACCACATATGGGAAGTATTGTCGCAAACATCAGAGCCAGAGCAATAATTCTAGCACCAGACGTCCTGTGCAACTCTGAACTGGTAACCGGTAAAGGTGTTTAAAGAGGCGCCTAAGGAGAGTTTTAAGCACCGTAGTTTGCCACCATGCCATGGGCAGACAGAATTTTAAAGCATGACATTTTAGGTATATTTACTCTGCGTAAACTTTTCACATTATACAAAAAAATTGGGCTAGTGTTTTTTTTTTCCATCAAAGTTTTTTCCCCCAAAATTTTATTTGAAAAAACGCTGTGCAAATACCATGTAACATAAAAATTGCCACACCCACCATTTTATTCTATAGGGAGATTTTTACATGTAGGAGTGAAGTGGCAGAATTAGCCCGGATAGCAAGTGGTTAAACTGTCACAACGCACACCCATCACTGAGTCTAGGTTCACACTTGTGTGGGTTAGGAAAGCTTCTGGCAGGTTGAAGTTCAAGACGCAAGCAACCAGTCGTTAGGTGTGGTACTGGATTAGGTGACAAATCGTGTAGTTTTCAATATTTCTGTCCCCTGTATGTGTGTGTGTTTATAGTTTAAAAAAAATAACAGATATGAAACATTATTTCTAGACATATAAACACAAAAACAGCTAAAATTGAACAAAAACCTTTCCTTAAAAGGACCAGTATCATAAAAAATATTGTGCTTTGTAAACTGCATGCAGTCAATATATGAAATGATAGAATAAAGTATATAAATGTATTTTCTCTTTCACATGCCTTTATTTTATTTTTACACGTACATGTTTGTTGGGACAAAATATACCAATATCAGAGGTACTACAATTGCTTCACTTTTATTTACATTAATAAAAGGCCGCGTACACACGATCGGTTAAACCGATGAGAACGGTCTGATGGCCGTTTTCATCAGTCCAAACCGATCATGTGTGGGCACCATCGGTTATTTATCCATCGGTTAAAAAAAAGCAAACTTGTTTTAAATTTAACCGATAGCAAAAAAACGATCGTTTGTAGGTACAACCATCAGTTAAAAATCCACACATGCTCAGAATCAAGTCGACGTATGCTTGGAAGCATTGAAGTTAATTTTTTTCTGCACGTCGTTGTGTTTTACGCTTCCGCGTTCTGACATGATCGTTTTTTAACCGATGGTGTGTAGGCACGACTGACCATGAGTCCGCTTCATTGGTTAACCGATGAAAACGGTCCATCAGATTGTTCTCATCGGATGGCCTGATCGTGTGTACAGGGCTTTACACTTTTACTGTTTCTCCCAACCCCATTGCTGTCATTTTAGCTACTCAGCATGGCCTGCAATTATTTGTGGGGAAAAATATTAAAAGTCAGGTAAAATACTATATTTGGATATATTTTTTTTTGGCAAAAGCAATTTAAACCTTTTTATAGTTGTGGATAACATCTTTCCTATTTTATTTATTTTCTCGTGGAAAATGTATGGATAATATGGCAATGTTTTAGCAAAAATAAACAGAATCACACAGTGTTAACAGTTTAATTTGTAGCCTTTAATACAATTCTTTCTCCAGCATATGGAACATGTACAGTATATAGTGTAGAAACATCACTGCTTCACCTAAAATCCTTCTGTTTGGGCCATAAAGATTAACGAGAAAATAGCAGCAGGTAAAATCAGAAATGCATACAAGAAAAGGTATAAGCAGAAAAATCTCCTAAGGGTATCTTAAAGCTGAGCATATGGGCACAGAGCCATATCTTTATATGCAACAGTTTGGTGACAGCTTGTAGTTAACAGCACTGATATGAACCTCTATAGCGAAGAAAGGCTCCAAAGCATCTTTGCTTTAGTTTTGATAAATTAGCCTCTAAATCAGAATAAATCTTTATCGTCAGTTATATTAATTTATGAATGAGGGCCCAATAACAGGTCAAGAAAAACAGATAATTACACCAGTGTTATTTTTATATTATTTCCTTCTGTCATTACAGTATAAGCAAAAAGTGTGTGGGGAAAAAAACGTATTCACCCACAATCTTTACCAGTTAATGTAAAGTAACTAAATCTGTGTAAACTAAACCTGTGCTTTCCCCATCTAGAAAAAAGCAAAAGGATAACTCTACGTAGCTGCATACACTGTACCTTTCATTCAATATCACACTAATCCATTTGCATCCTGGGAGTGAGGAGAAACACCTTGTACTTCTGGGTACATGGGACTTCCTCACCTTTGACAGTGCTGGTGTAAGCCAATATATTGCTTAGCACGCAGAGTTCTCAGTCTTGTGCAAGGTCAAGATAGCATACATTGATATAATAATATATACTATGAGTTTGTTTAGACAGCTGTTTGAACATTGTCAAGGCTGATTTGGGGTAGTTTTCAAACACTTGAAACAGTACTAACCCCCCCCCCCCCATGTTTTTCTCCACTGAGGCCTCGTACACACCACCGAGGAACTCGTCGGGAAAGACACTTCGTTTTCCTCGACGAGTTCCTTGTTAGGCTTGTTGAGAAACTTGACAAGCTGTCTTTTCGTACACACTGTCAAGACCAAATCTCCTCGTTCTCAAACGCGGTGACTTCAATACATACTACAGCAGGGGAAGTTCGATTCCACTGGCACAACCCTTGGGGCTGCTTTTGCTAATCTCATGTTACTGCGTGTTAGGTAAAAGTTTGGCAAGAGACATTTGTACTTTTCAGTCTGTTACAGCGTGACAAATGTGCTATTTCCACTTTCACAGAAGGTGCGCGGGTTTCTAAGCATACACACCAACGTGTTTCTCATCGAAAACCGGCCCGACGAGGACCACGACGAGGAAATTGAGACTCCCGTCGAGGAAAAAGAGAACTTGCTCTCTTTTTTTCTCGACGAGTTCGTCGACAGTTTTCTCGATGAAGAGCATACACACGACCGGTTTTCTCGGCAAAAAAGTTCTGCCACCAAGTTTCTTGATGGATTCTGTCAAGGGAAACCGGTCGCGTGTAAGCGGCCTGACAGTGGATTTACTCCACAGTGAATCCGGCATTGTCCCGCTGCTTGGGTTCCACGCAGTGGGTCCCGAGCCACCATCTTCATCCTCTTCAGTTGACTGTCTCTTCCAGGTGTAAGCAGACAGCTCCGATGACAAGCCAGACCAACCTTCAGCATGTTGTCTGGACTGCCCCCCAGCCGCTCTGTTTGCCAATCCTGCAGCCTCCTGGAATATGGTGTAAGTTTCCCAGGGGTTGTACAACTAGGTACACATGATTCTCACCTAGACTGTAATGATGGGGGTGATTGGCAGCTAAAAATTAAAACTATTTGCAGAGGGAGGAAGTGTTAAAGTGGAATTTACTTCCTTTCTGGAGTATAGTCCCACTTTAATAGCCTATTTACATGTATGCATTGTAGCAATACATGTTAACACACTGTACTTCCATTTTCATTCATTTTCTTCAGGACCCCAACGCACAATTGCCGTTAAAACTGCCATACATTATGGTGCACTGCTTTGCTATTCCTATTTTGCCTTAACGCAACACTTGTTAAGGTATGACATAACAACACACCAGAAAAAAAATGTGTGAATAAGCCCCGACCAGAATGTAAATCTATAAATGGACCCTAAACCCTGAACAAAAGTCAGACTTGTAATAGAAGTTAATTGGAGTTCTCTCTACCATGTTTAAAGTAAAATCATGATGCTTTATGGATAAAACCATTATGAGACAACAGAGAAAAGAAAAAGGGGGGTTCCCCTGGGTGGAATTTTAAGGCACTAATAACATTTCAAAATATACAGGATATTGAGAGTAAAAAGGGTTTTATTCACAATTGTACATATTCATCAAAAATTTTAAATATTAAATTAAAATACAGAGTTCCAATGATTGTCACTATATAGGTAAATACAAGAAGAGCCTTCTTTACACCCTGTTTCACCGGTTACAGTAGCCAACAGATGGGTGTCTCTTTGCAACCCATGTACATCTAACATTAACCTACGCCAGTGATGGCGAACCTTGGCACACCAGATGTTTTGGAACTACATTTCCCATGATGCTCATGCACTCTGCGGTGTAGTTGAGCATCATAGGAAATTTAGTTTCAGAACATCTGGGTGCCAAGGTTCGCCATCACTGACCTATGCATACATCTAAACATTGAAGGTCTATATATTTCCCTCTCTGCTAGAATTTGACATCTTAGCATTTTACAAATGAACAAGCCTTATATGTCTTTTTGACCTCCTGTTCTTTCTATTATCCTGTACCAAGTATTGCTGTAATCCTTTCCTGTCTTAGCCATGTCTGTCCTGTTTCCTTACCATTATTCAAGTGTATTCATTCAGATATCTTTGTATACAGTTTTATATATAACTTGATCATTAATTATTTGTGTTTGTGTTCACTGTCTTATCTGTAGTATGTTGTCTTTTTTTACTTGTTTTTTTTACTTCTTAGCTGTTTCATCCCTTAGTTATTATTGCTCGTTATTACTTCCTCACCATAGCAGAATAAACACACTCTGGTTGCATTGTGACAAAGGATTCTAGCATTGATTTCCTGTAACAAAAAGTTGCCAAGCCTATAAATTTGGACATGGGAACAATTACATTTCTAAGATTTTGAACATTACTCAGTGGCATACTCATTACACACTGAATTTGAAATTAGTGTAAACTCCATTATACACAGAAATGCAGGTCCTGACAAAATATCTTTGTTAGTAACATGTAAAATCATTTATAAACTTACAAAGAACTCCAGACTAAAGTCTAGGGAATTACAGACCTTTCTAGTCCTCGCTAAAGTCAGTTTATGTGACCTAACAAGAAAGTCTGTGCAACCATGGGATACACAGGAGAATGACAAGTTGGAAACCACTACTGTTATAAAAAAGAAAACACAAAAACTTATCAACACTTTATAGAAAAGCACTCAGATGTCACTCAAGGCTTCTGTAGTATTCTGTACAAATTGATGAATCAGAATGTTATGGATGGCAGACTTTGGTGTAATAAATATATTATATTCACTGTAATGTAATTGCTTATAAACATAATATTCCAATTATATTTGTGCTTAATGTAATGGCTAATGTACCTTGTATACCCTCCTTTTCAGAATAAAACACATTACAATATCTATTATAGTGGCTTTCATAAAACACTGTAATGGCCTGATTTTAGATTTCAAAAGACGTCCTTTGTTGGCTTGGGTCATAGTCAATCTTTTCTCCACCCATCAATTATCTAACTCTGTGATATTTTCATCTCTGTTCATTTATGAACATTTCCAGTTACAGAAATCTAAAACACGCCAAGGGTGTCTAACAGAATGTAGTTAATTATGCCAGAGTGAATAACTCAATGATGGCCACTTATGCAATTACAGAGTAGCCCCACTTACCAATCAGTCAACAGATGAAAGGAGGGCTTGTAACTACACTGTAGGAGCTGAAACGATAAGATTCCCAACAGAACTGAAAAAGTAATGTAATGCAGCAATTAGGAATCCAAGCAGGTCCAAGACATTCAATGCAGAGTGGCAGCAGCACTAACAGTGTGATCAAACAAACAGTTGCAGTAAGCCTACTAAAATATGAAGAGAATGCATCCATGTTCCCCTTAAACACCCAAGAAAAATTGGGGAAGTTCAAATTTTCTAACTCCCTTGTATATGATTAAATGTTCAAAATGTAAACAGGTGCACATTACTTCCTTCTCCATTTCACCTTTCTTCCTGCTCCAACACTTGATTTACTAAAGCAGTGGTCTCCAAACTGTCGGCAGGATGCCAAATGCGGCCCTTTGTTTGCCCTTTTCTGGCCCCTGGGGCACTTTTCCTCCCACTGATATCAACAATGGGGCATCACTTCTGCTACTGGCATCAACAACAGGGCACTATTTCTCCCTTTGACACCAATGATGGGGCACTATTTCCCAAACTGATGCCAATGGCAGGGAACTATTCATCCCACTGATACCAACAATGGGGCATTATTCATGCTACTGGCATCAACAGCATTGCACTATTTCTACAATTGACACCATCGATGCGACACTATTCCTCAAACTGACACAGATGAAGGGGAACTATTCCTCTCACTCATACCAATAATGGAGCACTATTCCCCCCACTAGTACCAATGATAAAACACTATTCCTCCCACTGACACCAATGATGCGGAACTATTCCTTCTACTGATACCAATGATAAGACACTATTCCTCCCACTAACACCAATGATGGGTCACTATTCCTCCTACTGATACCAATGATTGGGAACTATGCCTTCCACTGATACCAATGATAAGACACTATTCCTCCCACTAACACCAATGATGGGTCACTATTCCTCCTACTGATACCAAAGATTTGGAAGTTTTCCTCCCACTGATACCAATGATATGGAACTATTTCTCCCACTGATACCAATGATCAACCACTATTCCTCCCACTGACACCACTAATGGGGCACTATTCCTCAGTCATACCAAAGATGGGGCACTATTCCTCCCACAGACACCACTAATGGGGCATTATTCCTCAGTCAGACCAATGATGGGGCACTATTCCTCCCACTGATAGTAATGATTGAGCACTATTCCTTCCACTGATATCAACATCAGGGTGCAATACCTCCCACTTATACAAAAGAAGCATTGTTTACTCCCACTGACAACAGTCCGCTAACCCCCCCCAAGTTTGGAGACCCCTGTACTAAAACATAAGGGAAGCTAAAGCGAGGTGAGGTAACATAAAGTTACCTTGAACCTAATTTGGGAAAATGTAATATAAGCTAAAGCAAAATGATGCTGTTGATGTTTTATAAATGGGTGAGGGGAAATGATCCTTGTACTATACACTAGCCAAAGCTAGTGCCAGCCAGAACACTGCCTGTAGTATCTGGGTATAATGAAAGTATCGTTTTTACAGTTAGCAGCAGCACTGAATACATAGGATTGTCATCAATCATTAGAAATAACTTGTTTTTATAGAGTATACTCAAAAAAAATTTTTTTTATCCTATATGCCCTTGTGTGACCATCCTGTCTAAATACTAACTGACACCTTTTTATTGGAGTTTACAAAGTCACCCATACCAAGGAAAGCATCAAGCAAACCAGGACTCCAATACACAAACAAAGAACTGAGATCTTTGCAATATAGCGAAACTACAGTAAAATCTGATCAGAGGCCAGTTCAAACTGGTAGTATAATTTTAAACTCTATCACGTCACAAAAAAATAGAATATCTTTGGTATTGAAGGTGGAATTCCAGTAAAAAATCGAAGTCTCACCCTCACCTATTTGGTAAATAACATAAACTTTTGTATTATGCACATTTTGGATTACTAAATGTCTCATTAGAAACAACTGGGGCTTAGTCATAGAGGTCACCTCCTAATACACAGATTAGATTGGAAGTGTGGCCATTTTTCTAAACAAACATTTGATTCGGAAAGCAGGGGGATTGTGGTCATGCGAGAATAAATTCTCACAAACAAAGGTAAAAAAATGGCAATTTTTGTGTTTTGGGGCATATCATTCACTTTTTATTATACTGTAATAATGGTGGTTTGTGACTGTTTAAGACTATAATGCCGCGTACAGACAATGTTTTTCATGACGTGAAAAATGCAATTTTTTTAAATTGGTCATTAAAAACAATTGTGTGTGGGCTCCAGAGCATTTTTTCGATGTGAAAAATTGGCATAAAAAATTTAGAACGCGCTCTAATTTTTCTCGGAAATGTTCACGTCGTGAATAGAGTTAAGCGGACACCTGGATGTTTGGGTTCGGCGGAACTTCGGAAAAAAGTCCGGGTTCGGGACCTGAACTTGACCCGAACCCCATTGAAGTCAATGGGGACCCACATTTTTGACTACTAAAATGTCTCTAAAAAACTAAGGGAAAGGGCTAGAGGGCTGCAAATGGCAGCAAAATGTTGCTAAGAGCATGGCAAGTACTCTGCAATCAAATGTGGATAGGGAAATAACTTAAAATAACATAAAATACATAAAATGACACAAATGGTGGGACACTATTCCTCCCAATGATACCAACGATGGGAGACTATTCCTCCCACTGATACCAATGATGCGGCACTATTTCTCCCACTGACACTAATGATGGGATACTTTTCCTCCCAATGATACCAATGATGGGGCACTATTTCTCCCACTGACAGAAATTATGGGACACTATTCCTGCCAATGATACTAGTGATGGGACACTATTCCTCCCACTGATACCAATGATGCGGCACTATTTCTCCCAATGACCTACAGTAGCTAATTCAGAGTATGTTACAGGAACATATGCAGTGCTGGTGCAATATGCAGAGTATCTGACAGGAACATATGCAGTGCTGGTGCAATATTCAGAGTATCTGACAGGAACATATGCAGTGCTGGTGCAATATGCAGAGTATCTCACAGGAACATATGCATTGTTGGTGCAATATGCAGAGTATCTGACAGGAACAAATGCAGTGCTGGTGCAATATGCAGAGTATCTGACAGGAACATATGCATTGCTGGTGCAATATGCAGAGTATCTGACAGGAACATATGCAGTGCTGGTGCAATATGCAGAGTATCTGACAGGAACATATGCAGTGCTGGTGTAATATGCAGAGTATCTGACAGGAACATATGCATTGCTGGTGCAAGATGCAGAGTATCTGACAGGAACATATGCAGTGCTACTGCAATTAGATTTGTGAAGTAGGACTGACTCCTAACTAATTCTCTCCCTATAAGAACAATCAGGAACATGTTCCTAAAATAGCTAATGCTATGTAGATCGATCGCTGAGTATTGTAATTTGATTTCTGAAGCAGGAAAATCTAAATCTGTCCCTGAGAGAAGCGGCAGCCTTTCCCTACCCTAGCTAAAGCAGAGTGACGAGCTGTGCTGTGTGCCTCTAGCTTATATAGAGTCTGGGTCACATGTTCGGTCACATGCTGCACTGGCCAATCACAGCAATGCCATTAGTAGGCATGGCTGTGATGGCTTCTAGGTCACACAAGTAAAAGAATTGCTGATTGGCTGCCCTGAAGCGCGCCGTTACATAGCCGAACTCTGAACCCGAACTTTCAGCAAATTATTCGGGTTCGGGTCCAAAAAAAAAAACAAAGTTCGGTACGAACCCGAACTTTACAGTTCGGGTTCGCTCAACCCTACTCGTGAAAAACGGTTGTGTGTAGGCTTTAACGACAGGGAAAAAAAGGCGCATGCTCAGCAAGTTATGAGACGGGAGCACTCGATCTGGTAAAACTAGCATTTGTAATGGAGATAACACATTCATCTCTCACCAAACTTTTACTAACACGAAATCAGCAAAAGCAGCCCAAAGGGTGGCACCATCTGAATGGAACTTCCCCTTTTTATTCCCGTCATACGCGTTGTATGTCACCCTACTTTGCTTGAGCATTTTTTTCACAATCATGTGTATGCAAGGCAGGCTTGACAAGAATCACGTCTAGAAAAACGTTGTTTTTTCCATGACATTAAAAACGGTGGTGTGTACTAGGCATTAGGGTTTCCAACCACTTTAACTTTCTGTTAGTCAAATAAATGTCTTACTGTAGCTTTATATTAATGGGAAAAGTCTGTAAAATTCTGTGGGGTATGTTAAGAAACCTAAATAAGGGGATACGGAATTGAATTCCTGAAGTAGAAAAGTAGTAGTAGTAAAGATTATTATGCTATATGTTAAATAGGGATGAGCCGAACACCCCCGTGTTCGGTTCGCACCAGAACCTTCGAACGGACCGAACGTTTGCGCAAACATTTAGAACCCCATTGACGTCAATGGGACTCGAACCTTCTAATTCAAAATTGCTCATTTGTCGGAAAACGTCTTTGAGAACCCGGGTCTTGCCCCAAGGAACATGTATCAATAGAAAAAAGTTTAAAAAAACTGTCGTTTTTTCTGGAGCAGTGATTTTAATGATGCAGCATCATTAAAATCATTGCTCCAGAAAAAAACGACAATTTAAAAAAAAAAAATAATTCCATTGATACATGTTCCCTGGGGCAAGACCGGGGTTCTCAAAGACGTTTTCACAGGCATACTATAAACACCCAGCAGGTAAAATATTTAACCACTTAAGGACCGCCTTATGCACATATACGTCGGCAGAATGTCACGGCTGGGCACATGTACGTACAGGTACGTCCTGTACTAGTACCCAGCCGTGGGTCGCTGGAGTCCGGCGATCCATCCCCGGAGCTGAAGAACGGGGAGAGCCGTGTGTAAACACGGCTTCCCCGTTCTTCACTGTGGCGGCGTCATCGATCGCATGATCCCTTTTATAGGGAGACACAATCGATGACATCACACCTACAGCCACACCCCCTACAGTTGTAAACACACATTAGGGAACACATAACCCCTTCAGTGCCCCCTTGTGGTTAACTCCCAAACTGCAAATGTCATTTTCACAATAAACAATGCAATTTAAATGCATTTTTTGCTGTAAAAATGACAATTGTCCCAAAAATGTGTCAACATTGTCCGAAGTGTCTGCCATAATGTCGCAGTTACGAAAAAAAACGCTGATCGCCACCATTAGTAGTAAAAAAATAATAATAATAAAAATGCAATAAAACTATCCCCTATTTTGCGCATACCAACACATAAACACTTATTGCGATTTTTTTTTACCAAAAATAGGTAGAAGAATACGTTTTGGCCTAAAGTGAGGAAAAATATTTTTTTATATATATTTTTGGGGGATATTTATTGTAGCAAAAAGTTAAAAATATTGAATTTTTTTCAAAATTGTCGCTCTATTTTTGTTTATAGCGCAAAAAATAAAAACCGCAGAGGTGATCAAATACCACCAAAAGAAAGCTCTATTTGTGGGGAAAAAAAGAACACCAGTTTTGTTTGGGAGCCACGTCGCACGACCACGCAATTGTCTGTTAAAGGGACGCAGTGCCGAATCGCAAAACCTGGCCGGGTTCTTAACCTGGCCGGGTTATTAAGTGGTTAAAGGAATTTTTCATTTTTTTTTCTATTTAAGCATCATGATGCTTAAATAAAAAAAAAAAAATGAAAAATTCCTTTAAATATTGTACCTGCTGGGTGTCTATAGTATGCCTGTGTAGCTTTATGGTGCACACTGCAGAGGACACAGGCAATACACCACGTGAAAATACTGCAGCTAGCACAATCAACTAGCTGCCAGTAAATTAGGAAGAACTAATCTAGCTAAACTATACAGTGTATAAATATATGTACAACACCTGGGATGCATATACTGTATATCCTCTACACACTGTACATTTAACTGACTAGCCTGTCTGCTCTATCTAGCTAGAAAAAAAAGACACTCTCTCTCTCTCTGTGACTGATATCTAACCAGCGCCGCAACACACTACACGAGGCCGCCCTGCAGGCGGCCTTTTATAGTGTAGGGTGTGTACTAAAGCCTTGAGCCATAATTGGCCAAAGCCACCCTGGCTTTGGTCAATTATGGCTCTCTGTACTGACGGCGCTGTGATTGGTCAAGCATGTGGGTCATAGTGCATGCTTGGCCAATCATCAGTGCGTATTATGGGCCGTGGCGCGTCACTCGAATTTGTCGCAAACGTCCCGTTTTGTTCATATTTCGACGAACGATCGAAAATAAGATGTTCGAGTCGAAAATACGTTCGACTCGAACACAAAGCTCATCCCTAGTTATAATGTAATAATTTATTATTTATCTATTTACTGTGAAATTACTGGTTTGAAGTTATAACGTCAAATTTCAGTAATTTGTCCATTAAGACACCTGCTTGAGTACAGTTTTTGAAAATATATTAAATTACCTTAAAAACAATATATATTAATAATTTGTATATTACTTACATACTTATGTTAATTAACCACTTTCCACCCAGGCCAATTCTGAAACTTCTCTCCTACATGTAAAAATCTTAGTTTTTTTGCTAGAAAATTATTCAGAACCCCAAAACATTATATATAATATAATATATAATATAATATATATTGTGCAGCAATTTTTTAAACAAGTATATATACAATATTTCATGAATATAAAAAAAAACACTAAAGTTGGCCGATTTTTTTTTGTATAATGTGAAAGATGATGTTACGCCAATTAAATAGACACCTAATATGTCACGCTTTAAAATTACTCGTGGAATAGTGCCACACTTCGGTACTTAAAAATCTCCATAGGCCACACTTTAAAAATGTTTACAGGTTACATGTTTAGAGTTACAGAGGAGGTCTAGTGCTAGAATTATTGCTCTTGCTCTAACATTGGTGGCGTATGTAACCACTTAAGGACCGCCTCCTGCAGATTTACGTCGGCAGAATGGCACGGCTGGGCACATCAACGTATATATACGTTGGTTTTAGTACCCAGCCGTGGCGCGCGCCCGCGACCCGGTCCGAAGCTCCAGGACCGGGACCGCGGGATTCGCGGACCCGATCGCCGCTGCAGTGCGGCGATCCGTCCCTGGAGCGGAAGAACGGGGAGAGCCGTGTGTACACACGGCTTCCCCGTGCTTCTCTGTGGCCGGAGCATCGATCGCGTCATCCCTGTAATAGGGGGACGCGATCGATGACATCACACCTACAGCCACACCCCCCTACAGTAGTAAACACACACATTAGGTCACACATCCCCTACAGCGCCACCTGTGGTTAACTCCCAAACTGCAACTGTCATTTCCACAGTAAACAATGCAATTTAAATGCATTTTTTGCTGTGAAAATGACAATTGTCCCAAAAATGTGTAAAAATTGTCCGAAGTGTCCGCCATATTGTCGCAGTCACGAAAAAAATCGCTGATCGCCGCTATTAGTAGTAAAAAAAAAAATAATTAATAAAAATGCAATAAAACTATCCCTTATTTTGTAAACGCTATAAATTTTGCGAAAACCAACCGATAAACGCTTATTGCGATTTTTTTTACCAAAAATATGTAGAAGAATACGTATCGGCCTAAACTGAGGAAAAAAAATGTTTTTTTATATATTTTTGGGGGATATTTATTATAGCAAAAAGTAAAAAATATTGCATTTTTTTTTAAATTGTCGCTCTATTTTTGTTTATAGCGCAAAAAATAAAAACCGCAGAGGTGATCAAATACCACCAAAAGAAAGCTCTATTTGTGGGAAAAAAAGGACGCAAATTTTGTTTGGGAGCCACGTCGCACGACCGCGCAATTGTCTGTTAAAGCGACGCAGTGCCGAATCGCAAAAACCCCTTGGGTCATTTGCCAGCGTATTGGTCCGGGTCTTAAGTGGTTAACCTGTGTGTATCTGGATCTGATACTAGCCAGTGCCTCACCAGCCACTGACCTTACCGCATGTCCCTGCTGAAAATGGAGGGGCAATGGAAGCTGACAGGTGATGTCATGGCTCCTCACTGACACAGAGGAGCCACAGCTAACAGATTGCATAACTAAAGTGAGCAAAAGTTACATACACAGAACTATTTTTTAAACAGTATTAGTATGCTGAGGGCAGTGTTTTTAAACTAGCCTTTACTTCCACTTTAAGAGATGGCTTTAGGAGTGCTACTGTAAGACTAATGCCTCGTTTCCACTGAGCTTCCATTATGAAAGCGTACCGTAAAACCGAACCGTACCGCACCAGCAAGGGTCCTGCTTCAGATGAGGGACCAGAGAGAGTGGAACAGTTCGGTTAGGGCGGACCTACAAATGCATCTCACTGATTGGTGGATGCGCTAGGAATTTTTTCTAAACCCTGAATGGTCCCTCACGGTCCGATTTGCAGTAGAAACACTCGCGCGATTAGACCGGCCCCATCCGAACCGCTCCAAAATGACTGACCCGACCCGATCCGGGCAGTGGAAACGAGGCATTACAGGGGGCTTTGTGACATTGGGCTCCATTCACAGAACCAGATTGCATGCGGTATTTAGGTGTTTTTACAAATACTGCATTCAAGCCTGAAAATGTAAATTCACTACTTTTTTATGTGGTATTTACCGCAAAACCACTCAGTACATTCTGCATATAATAGGAGTAAAGTAAATTTACAAATAAAGAAAGAAATACATGCGGTAAATAAGTTGTGGTCCCTGCATGTGTTATTTAAGGAACCAACAGCTGGCGGCATCCTTAACAACCAGTTAACAACCTGGGGCCAGATTCAGGTAGAGTTAGGCTGGAGTATCAGTGATACTCCAGCCTAACTGTCACTTTAAGCCGGCGTTTCTGTTTTCTGTAACCAGAAAGCAAGAAACGCCGGGTTGGAGTTCCGATGCGATTGGCGTAATTGAATTTCGCCATCGCATCGCATTTTTAATTTAAAAATGGCGCCGGGGGCGTTCCCGCTGATTGACGCCGAAAAAATATGTTAATCAGCGGGAATCGGCAAGAATTTGGAGCATGCGCACTGGGATGCATTGACAGTCGAAGCATGCGCAGTACATTCGCCGCGGGATCGCGCTTAGTTTAAATAATACACACCCCGTACCCGCCCAATTTGAATTCCGCCGGCTCATTTTCGATACGCTGCCGCAACTTTAGGAGCAAGTGCTTCATGAATAACAGCACTTGCTCCTAAAATTTCGCCAGAGTAACGTAAATGAGAAACGTTACCCCTGAGTAAAGATGCTCCCATCTACCTGAATCTGGCCCCTGGTTGTTTAGAAATGGTCGGCCACTGCTTCCTTAACAACCAATGAGCCATCAGCTGTCAGCGGGATTCAGCGCTGACAGCTGAAACTAAAAAATACATTTCCGGAAATTCCCCATGTTTTTGAATTGACGGCAATTGTTTTTTTTACATTCAGCTGTCAGCCAGTTACCCCCCTCACAGTTGATGACTCATCGGATGTTAAAGATGTGACTGCCACCCGCTCCTTAACAACAATTTTATTTAGTGGTTATTAAGGACGTGGGCGCTCCTTAACATCGCCTATTTTTTAATGGTAATAAATATGCCGGCTACTGCCAGCCGTTAAATTACCGCATGTGTTCACTACTAAAATAATGCATACAGTTACTAATACTAAACATTTTTTGAAAAATTCTATGTGCTATCTTACCACATACTCAGATAAGATATCGCTTTGTGAATGGACACCAATGTGGTACAAATGTCTTTTTATAATACTTACCTTCATAAAAGGCATAATTTGAGACATGTAAAGAAAACATTTGCGAAAAGCCCAAGGAGTCTTTAATAAATACAGCAGTATATAATGGGCCCACCACTACCAAACATGTACATTAATGAGTTACCGTATTTATCGGCGTATACTGCACACCTTTTCCCCTTAAAATAAGGGGAAAATCGTGGGTGCACGATATATGCCGATACCCGCTTCCCACGCTTAGTTTGAATGCCTCCGCCGACATATACCGAGCACAGTACACTCGAGTACATTCGGCCAGGCTCGGCTTCACTCGCGGTCACGCTCCTAGCCTTTATGTGTGAGAAGCATGGCCAAGCGTGCCCGAGTGTACTGTGCTCGGTATATGTCGGCGGCGTTCAAACTAAGCGCAGGAAGCAGGGATTCGACTCGGGGACAGCGCGGGAGAATCAGGGAGGACACCACCGAGGCCGCAGACAGACGCCGGACCAGACAAGGCCGCGGATGGACATCAGGCAAGACACCGACGAGGGGCATCTAAACTGTAAGTATTTTTTTTTCAGGATTTTCCCTTCTAGGTTGGGGGTGCGCGCTATACGCGGGTGCACGCAATACCCTGATAAATATGGTAACTACACAACAAATTCCTATTTTGCCCCAACAATTTTACAAATATGTACAACAATTCAATTTTTCTCAATTTTAAATCTGTTGTGGGAAGAAGAGGTCAACACCGTAACTGAACCTGTGAAAAGGACTGCTTGTGGTAGATACTGATTTTAATCCAATGTCACCAATTGCAAAGACGAAGTGACAACTGTGACACCAGTATTGTAATATTAGCCCTTGGGGCCAGAGAAGAACAAAATCTTCAATGGGGATTGGAACAATATTAACAAACATTCTTATACTCTGTTTTAGTTTTGCTTTTCTGCAAGACTAAATTATTTATTGTCATATAAGTTTTGACCTTGTGCATGATATGGAGGGAAACATCCTGAGGCGAGGGATAGCGCTAAACCAAATTGTTTTAATAGTAGTCAATGTATATTTGATAAGGTATATAAACAGATTTATTGTTTTAAATTGTCATTTTTGCTGTTTACTGGGAACTCACACTGTATACAGCTCTTGGTGTGTGCATACATACTTTTCAACTTTTCACAGCTTAAAAATGCGCAAACATTTCTAAAGTAAAATTATAGAACTAATATCCTAAAATGCATTGGGGTCAATTTATCAATACTTTCACACACTAAGGCAGTGCTACAGTAAACAGGAACAGTGAAAGACAGAGCAACAGATTTACTATAAGATTACAGCTTGAATCATAGATCTTCCACCCTCTTCTCAAAAGACTGAACTGCAACAGAATTATACCTGACCCTGACTGTTTCTACCTGTCTCAGAACTTTAAAAATAAGTAAACCAAAAAGTA